>CM061556.1:107858358-109058358 GCA_030864225.1 Capsicum baccatum var. pendulum
GATTTGTGAGCTTGAATTTCTTACTAATCTACTCTCTAATTAGTCTTGTGTTTGAACCACATTAGATTAGTCTTCACTTATAATAGATAAATATCTGTACTTGAAGTATATTTTGATTAATATTTGTTAAATAAATGTTTATATGTATGCACACTCAAAATTTAAGTTTTTATGTACTTTTCACTGTGATTTAAATTACAGAATTGTAAGCTTAAGTATAGTAGAAAAAATGATTTTATGGTAGATCAATATATTGGTGAGTGAAATTGTGAAAGTGAAAGAAGAGAATATGAAATGGTTAAGCCAATACACCATTTGTTAACCGTCAGATAATTACTAATACAAACCAAGCCAACCGATATCTTACTGGTTGGCTAGTGGCTTAGTATATTTAAAAGCCAATATTCGATAAATCAAACCGTTAAGCATATTTATCCGTCCAATCCGGTTGATAAGTAGACCTATTTAGTTTATATTTTAGGCAAGTTCGTAAGCCTGGAATTATTTCATGTGGGTCATTTGTCTTTAGGTAAGGTGCCTATATTAGAATTAGGTATAGAGACTGTATGCCCATGTACTATAATGGTACTAGTGATATTGGCCGCATGTCATTAAAATATGTTATTACGGTAAATGGTATGCACACTTATATACCCAACATCTCTTTTGTGTTATGCCATTGTGAGACTTTTAATCATAAGTTAGGGTGTTACATACACCCCCTCTTATGGACTGAATGTCCTTGCTGAGGTTTGCCCTATCAAATAGGATTTGTCTAAGCTCAGGAGTGGGGTTTCCCCTTCCGTATCATATTCGCCCAAACTCAATTTGAACTTCGGCTCACATCGAGAAGGCTGACACAAGAGTGACTCTAATACCATTATAATATTGGTGGGAAATAATTAAAAATTTATATTTTCGTAATAAATATAGGCTTGCAGTTTGATGTTATCTTCGTATGGTCGCTATTTGTGATATCATGACCCCGACTCCCACTAGATTTTTTATTTGCATAGTCACTTGCCTTTCGCAAGATGTATCTTGATATTATCATATCATTCTATAGTTTCATCTTGTTTTTTAGTACTGAGAGCGCTTAAAAAAATATTTGTCACTTATCACTTGCATAATCATAAACAAGTTAGCCAAAGATTATTTTATAGTTAACTACAAAATTCTTTTGTAGAAAATAGTTAAATTATTTAACTACAAAATTTAAATCATCACTATTTAAATATTGCATAATTTGTGACAAAACTATGTTGTCACTGAATCACCGATTTATTGGAGACAATAAATGACCATCACTACTTGCTTATATTATTGGTGACAAAAACTAAGGCTACAAATCAAATATAGAATTTTGTGAGTAAATCTTAACACATATTTAACTACGAACTCTAATTTGTCTCTATTGCAATGCCTTAATTTTTGAGATGAAACTTTTTTTTGTACAAAATTTTGGCTAATTTTAAGGTAAATATTAATTTGTCACAAATTGTTTGCATTATTAGCTATAAAATAATGTGTCACTGATAAAATAAAATTCTTCACTAATAGGACTTAATAAATAGTGTCAAATTATTTTTTGGAGGGAATTTTTATTGGACAAAACTTTGCTACAAATTTATATGTTTCATCACTAGAATTATGTTGCTCATGCATTCAAACACGAAAAATAATTTTTGTCACTAAAAGTTAATAATTAGTGACAAAATTTATGTCATAACTAATGATTCCGTAGCTAAATATCACATTTGTTGTAGTGATGTGATGTATTCATACTCTATTGGCATGTGAATCATGTTGGATTTCATGGATGGTTGAAAATAATGAGTGGATATTTCACTCACGTGATGGTATGTAGGTTGGTTGTGGAAATAATCATTGTGATTGGTTTTGACACTACTCATTGTGGTTAGTTGTGCTCATTACATCCTTATACTTATTCATGAAGCATTGGTACCACCATGGAGATATTGAGAACTATAATGACCCTTTGGTCATATTTTATATTTATGCTTATCTTAATCGTTTGAGATTCTCCATAGCTGCCCTAAGTTATTTATGAATTTCTGGGAATGATAGTTCTCTTACAAAGTACATCGTTTGATCTTCAAAGTCAATTCTCTATTTTGAAGTCTTCGCTAGTTCCAAATGACTACCAGGAGAAAACTTTAGTGAAATGATCTCAGATGCAAATTCTGACCACTTCAACAGATTTAGAATATTAATTTTAGTCTAGGTAGACCTTTAGTTTGGGTTTGTAAGATCCCACAAAATCCTAAGCTTAACTCAGACCTTTAAAGCTTCTTAAGGGGTCCCAGACTTTGAATATTTCAGCCAAGTGTTAATACTTAGTGTTATTTTAGCCTTCGTACGTTGGAGACTCTATTTCATGACCATTAAATATCAATTTTTAGGTTAATCTATGATCAACAATGTCAGTAGGTGTTCTTGGACAGGTTTTGGATTTTTCAGACTTCGTTTGAAACACATTCGAAAGCTCAAACCAGTGCATCGACGCGATCTCAACGCGCTATGTCCCCATCGCATCGAAGAGTATCTTTTACCAGCTCCTAGTGCCAATTCTAGTAAACCGATGAGGACTCAATGCGGCACGTTGGCCATCACATCGATGCCAATAATGCAATGCATCGGTCAGCACGTCAGTAAATCAGTTTTCAATCATTAAAAAGCTACATCCTCAGGGGGTAATTGGGTTATTTTCCATCCTATGCCAACCCCCAAAATACAAAATTAAGCACCTTTATAGGCAAAATTCATTCCCTATTCAGAATTTACTAAAGAACAAAAACCCTAGGAGATCAAATTTCAAACTCAAGGTTTAAGCTTTCACCATCATTCTTCAAGAATTTAGCAACCAAGGTATGTGAAGTGTTAATCCAAGGGTTTCCTTCCACCCTTGCAGTTCAAGAAACTTTCTAAATACAACCTAATTGATTTCATGGATTTCATGTTGGATCTTGAATGTATTAATAATTATGATTTTAATGGTGATCTAATTCCATAATTTGTCCCAAGTTCATGCAAACTAGTTTAATTATGAATTGAATTTTGTGAACTACATGTCAAACTCATGAATTGATAGGTGAATGTAGAATTCATGATATTACTAAATGTTTATTGATATATGAAATACCCATGCTCCCCAAGTATTTATCAAAATATTTGTGTGATTAGACTATTCCAAGCGTAACATGTTATTGTGTGATATCAATCATGCACAAGGTTATGTATAACAAGTGTTTGACCAAAGATGTCTAAGTGAATGTATTATTAGCAAGATAGTACCATGATTCTACTAAAGTCATGCAGTGATTTACTTCTTATGCTATCGAGTCCTTGGGGTATTAAATACCCGACAATTTAGATGCTTACCTAGAGCTAGTGTCAGTTACAGAATAATATCAATCATGTCACGATTAGTAGTACTCTCAATTAGTTATAGAACTCAGGAAAAACTCAGTAGACTCAGTATCGGTCTAGTCCAATTTAATATCCAGTTCAAACCTCAATAAATTTAGTCAGTTAACAAAATTTAGTAGTATTCCGTCAGTCAATGAAACTCAGTGAACTCAGTTCAAGTTAGTTAGACAGTATAATTAGTAACAGTTAAGTCAAGCCTTTTATGAATTAGGAATCTATTTAGTGTCTATTCAGTTGGGAGTAGGATTAAGCACTGAGAAAACCCAGGGATGAGGGCATTCCTGCCAGTAGAGGGTTTGACTCTTAGTAGCAATCCCTACATTACAGAACTATGTAGCTAGTGCAAGTTGAGATATCTTCCTGCTAGAATAGAGTTGATACATCTCATTTGAGTTTTCCTGCCAGCGAGGGTTGACGAAAGAGCTTCCTATCAGAGAGGGTTAACTAGCAGTTGTCTTTACCCGTGGCATGATAATGACAATAATGACACACAGTCTCAGTTCAGTTTTTCATAAATCAGGACTGTCAAATATAGTTATTCAGTTCAGTATGGAACTCAGTACAGTTCCACAGAATTAAGACTGTCAGATATAATTATTCAGCTATCAGTTATACAGTATCAGTAAACTCAGATATCATTAAATCAGTAATTCTAAACTTAGTATCAAGTGTTATCACGACCTCAATTACAGTTCACGTATTCATGCTTAAAATCTCATTCAGTTATACTCATGATGTTCAGTCAATATTATTCATGCATATGAATCCATGCATCTCAGCCTACCTCACTTAGCATACCCGTACAGTCAAAATACTGATGCATACCTTTATTTTATGCTATTATATCTTATATAATAGGTAAAGACTCACTATCTCCCATCATACTTAGCAGCCCGATCCATCAGCAGCAAACTAGTGGTGAGTCCTCATTGTTCGAGGATAGATTATTATTCAAGTATTTCAGTACTCAATTTATTTTAGTAGTCAGAGTTAGTGGGAGACTTGTCCCATCAAGTCTTAGTTCAGACAGTAGAGGCTTTTTAGACCAGAGATATTTCAAATAGATATATTAGTATTCAGTTTAAAGTACTCAGTATTTATTTATAGTTTTGAACCTTATGGAAAGTTTCTGCCTAATTTCCATATAATACAGTATTATTATTCAGTTATTGCAGCAGGTATGAGCCATGGGTTAGCTTGTGGTCCCTCAAGATTATGAGCACCATGTAGCATCCAGGGTACAGACTCGGGGCTTTACTGGGTCCCAATGTACCCAAGCTCATTTCGACCTATTGGTCAAAAAGTTAAAAATTAGAAAGAACGGGTGTGGGACCTACATTTGGTTGAAATAAGCTCAGATTAAAAATCTAACTTTTCCATTGAATTTGAAATGTTGATTTTAGGCTAGGGAGGCCCTTGGTTCACGTTCCAAGGCTCCCAAACTTATTTTGAGCTATTGAGTAGATATTAGGAAAAGTGATAAAACTATAGGTGTGGGCCTCACTTTTTGTCTAAACGATCTCTGATGAATGTTTTGATGATTCAAATGGATTTAAAATCTGGTTTACACACAAAATTAACTATTGGATCATGTTATTTGAATTTCAGATGAGTTTCAAGGGTCAAAAACTTATTGCTGAGTTTGTTATTATCTGGTGCAACCGCTATTGCAACCAAGAGTGTGCAATTATAAGTAGAATGATTATGGACCGTAGGATTATGATTACAATTTCTAGGTACATGTAGGGGCTATATAAAGGCCCTAAGACGCATTTGGGGCATTTCCCCTTCATCATTTAGACGTAGAAACCCCAAAATAAGTGTAATAACTCACAATTTGTCATGAGGGGTGACATGGAAGCTTAATTATCATCTTGTATCACAATTATCTACAATATTAAGGTAAGAATTTCTTGAATTCATGCTTGAACTTCTTAGTTTGGATCCAAACCCCAATTTAGCTTAGGGCTTGATTTTAGCCCAAGTTATGCTTAGTTTTCACCAATTCTTTGAGGGCTTTGATTCCTTATTCATTTGTGAATATTGGGTTAATCGCAGAAACTCATTTTTTGTATGTGGAATCCATTTGGGCTTTTGGTATCATTTTTGTACGCGAAGAACTATAGTGCAATATAGTTATCATTAGACTTATATTGATGAGTAGATTATAATTTTTAATAGTGCAATGGCTTTTTGAGGATTGTAAAGTAAAGACAAACATGTGGTGCATGAATTGAGGTTTTTTGGTTTGGCCTTGATGTAGGCTTCTATCCCTTTTTCTTCATAGAAATATGTGATATATGTTGTGTGTGAATTTGGAAGTTAGTCTTGATTATGAGTAAGATAACTTAGCCTTGATTGTTGATGTTTTGGGGAATAGATGAGAGTTTTGGACCCGTAAGATGGCTTATTTAAAACCTTTTTGTATTCTTTTTCCTTTCCTTTTTAGTTTAGATTAGTTATAGCATGTATGTGATATAATGCTCTATTTGGAATATGGTTTTAGTATTTGAAGCATGATTTTTATATTTAGCCTTATTGGGTTAGTGTGGTAGTCTTGAAACCATAAGTTGGGTAGAGTTGACTTGAGTACCCTGGTTGCTAGTCGAAGTTGCTATCTTAGACTTAAATATGGCTTATATGACATCTAGAAGATGAACCAGATACCTTAGCCTAGTTTGGGGCATAGTATACCAAATTATGGAAATTGTGGGTTAGAAGTAGGATCGTTCAGCCCACTTAGGCCTAAGCTTATGTTAAGTCTTGTGGATTTAGTTCAGATTTTAGACATAGATAAGGCTAGTAAACCTTAGAATAAGGTTACTTTATAACTTGGTAACTTGTATTGATGTTTCGAGATTGTGGCTTTTGAGTTATAGTTATGATACTCCTTATGAAAGTGATATTGGGAATTTAGAGATGATATTCCTCCTAGATACGGTATGTGGCCTATAGAGATGCTATTTTCTCTTTGATTTTATGGTTGGCCTATAGAGATGCTATTTCCTTTTAGACTTGATGATTTTCCTATAGAGATGCTATTTCCTCTCATACTTGATGATTGTCTTAAAGAGTTGCTATTTCCTTTAGTTACGATTGTTTGACTTATAGAGACGATGTGTCTCTTAGATATGTAAAATGGCCTAGAGAAGTGATATATTTCGTAGTCATGATGTATGACCATTGATATATGGTATACTATAGACGACTACATGTCTATATATATTATGCCTCCTAGATGTGAGATGTCTCTTGTGTGAGAGATAATTACATATCCATCTATATTATGTGTCCTAGATGTGAGATGCATTTTGTGTGAGAGATGATTACATACTTATTGATATTATGCCTCCTACATGTGACATGCCTCCTATATGTGAGATGATTAGAGATATGCTATGGCTTATAAATATGATTACTGATACGAGTCTCGGATATGTGTAGGGGCCTAAGGTCGTGATTATGATATTATGATTATTCTAGATAAATTAATAGGTCAAGGGTTGTGTTATGATATTTATTCAATAGCCAAGGAGTGTTTAACATTATAAATGATATAATTACAGTTTATAAATATGAATATGTATATGTTTGTATACATATCTCTCTGGTATGGGATGGTTACTATTCCACTAGTTGAATATTGGTGATGACAGACATAGATTTGGTACATTCATGATTATTATATTGGTAATTGATGTGATTCTAGTTGAAATACGATCTTATGACTGTTCTTCCTAATTTAGGGTTAAGCTAAGTGGTAGCTAGATGTTATTTAGGTGGTTTAGTACTTTATGACTGGAAATCTAATGTACTAGTTAATAAACCTTGCTTATTTGAGATATGGTAAGTAGCGATGATTGATACATGGCTAATAATGATGCTGAACAGTTGATAAATGAGTATTAGTTAGTGATGGCTAGTTTATGAAGGATGTTAGTTAATAAAGAATGGTTAGATGATAAATGGTAAATTGTTGACTATTAATGATTAATAAATGTAATACGATTAGTTGATAATAATTAATAGTGGATAAATGGCGGTTTTCATCTAGTGATGAACCTTGACTAGATGTTAGATATTGGCTATTTAATAAATAGTGGTTAATTGTTATCCCATGAGTAAGGATAATGTTTAGGCTAATAACTAGAGGTTATGTGATGACTAGTGAACTAGTGATTCTATTATAATAAGCTGGTTTAACTAATAATGAGAAGTTGGTAAGTATTGACTCGATAGATATTCTATGTGATATGTCTATGCTTATGAGTATTTTAGTGTATCTTATTTGGTTATCGTAATTGTGATGACATTGATACCCAACAATACCAGAGGATACTATTGTGATACTATTTATACCCAGCAAGGCTAGAGAATACTATTGTGATGATATTAATACCTGATAAGGACGAAGGTCACTACTGTGATGCTGTAGATACCCGATAAGGATAAAGGATACTATTTTGATACTATTAATACCCAACAAGGACAAAGGATACTATTGTGATTCTATTGAGACTCGGTAAGGCCGAAGGATACTATTATAATGATATTGATACCCGACAAGGCTGGAGGATACTATTGAGATGATATTGATATCCGATAAGGCTGGAGTATACTGTTATGATGATGTTGATACCCGACAAGGCCAGAGGAAATATTGATGATATGTTGAGATCCAAAAAGGCCAAAGGTTGACTACAACGATGATTCTCCTAATGAGAACAATTATGATAAGTTGTGTTATTGATTGTATACTTTGCATTAATTTCTGCATGCATATCGCCTATAACTAGTATGGACCTATGTCTATCAGCTAGTATGGGATGGTTCCATAGATATGGGTGAAGAATATACCTTGTGTTATTGTATGTTGATTGTACCTTCCGATCCTGGGGCGGTGAGGGTATACATAAGCTCAGATAGATATTTGGTTGTCTAGAGTAGCCAATAATTGACACCGTTATTGGTATTGTTGTTATCATTGTTATGATCATTGTTAGGGATAGCTTATTAAAGATTGGTCATTTATTTGGTATAGGGATTTAAGGTACATTTTTGGGTTTTCCAATCTTATGATTGCATTATTATGCACGATTATTTCATGTCTAGCCATGTGAAATAGAAACCCCATATATGGTAGTATTTAAATCCTGATAAGTGTTATAATAAGGTCTTAAATAAGAATATGATGATATAGGTTATGCTTTGAGATAACCTTATGTTTATATGCATATATATATATAGTTGTATGAAGCTATGGTACTACCGTATATCCCTTCCTTTCTTTTTCATTAAGTATAATCGTTACTTCGCCTTGTATGTTACAATATATCTTTCTTTTGCTCATTATTCATATAGTGACCTGGGATATATGGTATATCATTGATGTATATTGAATGTAGATGGAATAAGATAGTTCACCCTAATACTTCCTTAGTCTTATTATGTTAGGCTCTTGGACATGAAAATGATAGTCATCCCTTATAATTCTATTTAACTTGTTATATGATTTCTAGACTTTTTGATGTATATTCCATTCTATTTATATGCTATGTATATCTACTTTATCTTTGTAGCTCAGTTGGCAGTTGCATATTAAGTACCATTCATATGGTACTTATACTATACTTTTGTAGCCTGCAAATCATAGTATAGATTATCTCCATTAATGTGTGCATTTTGTGGAGCAACCCTGGTTCAAAGACTTAGAGAGAGCTCCTGATGTTCGAAGCATTACTTATCTCTCTCTTATGTATTTGACTTGTCTATAAGTTTTATTCAGAGATAAGTTGTTTTAGTGTATATCTCTTGATATTTCACTTTTGTGCTATTTTTAGATTAGAAGCTCTTGTATTGATACTGCCAGGTTTCGGGATTCTTCTATGTATTGATAGTTATTTCATATATTACGTATTATTTTCCTTATATTCATGAGTAGTCCATTACTATCCATTACGAACTACAGGTTGGCTTGCCTATTGGTGGATTATGGTAGGCTTTATCATGACTTGAGGAAATTTGGTCGTGACAAATTAGTATAAGAGCCTGGGTTTCATTGGTGTATTAATACAATAGCTAAGTGTTAATAAAGTCTTGTGGGTCGGTATGGAGATATCCATAACCTATCTTTGGGAGGGTAAAGTGATATTTTAGGAAATTCACCTCATGATTCCTTATCGTGTGTCCGCATTCCTATGAACCTTGAACATATTCCTTGACTCTATTCTATCCTTGAAGGACGATGTAATATTGTTAATAGATGTGGACAAGACTCCAACACGTATGTAACACCCTAAGTCTGTACCCCGGATGCTACATGGTGCTCATAATCCCGAAGGACCACAAGCTAACCCATGACTGGTACCTGCTGCAATCACTGAATAATAATACTATATATTGCAGAAATTAGTTGGAAATTGCCATAAGGTTCAAAACTGAATCATATACTGATACGTAAATACTAAATACCAAAAATCTGACAATCACATCCGAAACTGAATAACTGTCTGAAATAATTTAGTCTGAAAAACCTTTAACTGAGCTGTCTAAAAACTGGAGTTGATGGGACAAGTCCCCAACTAACCTCGACTATTGATAATATACTGAAAATGCTAAAATAACAACTCTATCCTCGAACTATAAGGATTCACCACTAAATCTGCTGCTGATAATCTGGGTTGCTAGGTATGGTCCGGAGCCCGTGCGTCTGAACCTATGATATAAGACATCATAGCACAAAAGGAAGGTATACATCAGTACTTTGAATGTACTGGTATGCTAAGTGAGGTAGGCTGATATGCATGGGTTCGTATGCATGAATAATAACTGACTGAGTAACATAAATATAACTGACTGAGAACATATGTATATCTGACACTACTGTAAATACTAAATATGCAATGATAAACGCATACAAAGCATGTTGTAACTGAGATTCATGTTAACACTGGGTACTGAATTCTAATAACTGAATGACTAATATTTGAGTTTATTGATACTGAATTATTGTATATTAATTGACTATTTCTGATAGTCCTGATTCTGCAGAACTAAACTGAGTCCTATACTAAGCTGGGTGACTGTGTCTGACAATTCTAATTCTGAAACTGACTGCGGTTTAATACTGAGTCTAAAACTAAAATTGTGGGAGCGTTTATCTAACCAACGTACCCTGAGTATGACTGAGTTAGGATCCAACCTGTGACCCCAGTTAGAAGGTTGTTAGAACCTTGCCAAGGGTTACTAACAATGGCTATGAGTTAACCCTCTCTGACAGGAAGCTCTTTTGTTAAGCCTCATTGGCAGAAAAACTTGTACGAGATGTATCAACCCTAGAACGGCAGGAAGACATCTCAACCTACGTTGGTTACATAGTTCTGTAATGCAGGAATTGCTACTAAGGGTCAAACACTTTGCTGACAGAAATGGCCCCATCCCTGGTTTCATTCGGTGTTGAATCCTACTCCCAACTGAATAGACACTGAACTGATTTCTAAACTGTTCTAGGCTAGACTGAACTGTTATTGATCATGTGGACTGACTAAACTGGACTGAGTTTACTGAGTACTATAACTGATTGAATGTTTGACTTCTATTTGCTGAGTGGATATACTGAGTTCTGTACTGACTAAATGCTATGGTACATGACATTACTGAGACTATTCTGAAGCTACTGTTATTCTAGGTAAATAGCTAGATTGTCAGGTATTAGATTCCTTCAGGAGTCGATAACATGGAAAGTAAAGCATAGCATGATCTTGAAAAGCATTATAATGTTCGTGACTCATTCATAGAGATATTTTATCAAACACTTGTAAGATATAAGCTTGTACATATACTAGCATGTCATGAATTCCCCATTTAATCCACATAAGAAATTTATCAAACACTTGGGGAACATAATATATGCACATAATACTAATCAACATGTAGGCATCATGATTACCATCCCAACTTACAAATTCAAGGGCTTTAACATGAATTCACATAATACTACACACATGTCAAATAAATATACATGAATCTTGTAATAAATTATGACCTAGAAACCCAATTAACATCATAATCATGACTACATTCAAGCCCAACATGGAATTCATTAATTCAATAAACTTGAAGTTTTAAAAGAGGTTCTTAAACTCCAAGGGTGGAAGGAAACTATTGGATGAACACCTAACATACCTTGGTTCTTGAAATCTCGAAGATTGATGGTGAATTTCTTAAATCTTGATCTTGACTTTGATGGGTTAGGGTTTGTTCTTGAGAGAATTTGAGAGAAAGTGAGTCTATTTTGCTTAATGAGGGTTGAGTTTCATGTTTTTTGGGTTGATTAATGGTGAGAAAATAACCCAAATATCCCTGTGGACGCCGGCTTTTAATAACTAAAAGTGTGCCCAGTGACGTGCAGCCTGACGTGTTGTATCGATGGCATTAATGCGATGACACCCACGTTGTGTCGAGTTTGTGTTGGTTCACTTGAATTGCACTGAAAGATGGGGGCAAATTAACTGTCAATGAGCTGGGCAATGCAACGTATCGATATCGCATTGACCCACTATTTTGGTCACCTGAACATGGTTCAAATGAGGTTTGAAAAATCCAAAACTCACCCGAAGTTTCCTACTGACATTCCTGATCATTAATAAACCTAAAAATTGATACTTTAGGTCATAAGGGTCGTGAAATAGGATATCCAACATATGAAGGCTAAAATACTTCAAGTGGCACACTTAGCCGAAATTTCAAAGTCTAGGACCTCTTTTCAAGCTTTAACAGACTGAGTTAAGCTTAGAATTTTGTGGGGTCTTACAATATCTCCCCCTTGGAATCATTTGTGCTCGAATGAGACTGACTAAGCTGAGAAACACTGATAGGCTGAGCTCACACTTAACATGCATATCTGATGCATGTAATACATGACTAAAACTACTGATAAGCTGAGTTTTAAAACTGAACATGCATATCTGATGCATGAGTACATGATTGAACTTATTCATAAATGCATGACTATCATGAAAATGACATGCAATGGTAATGAATTCCAAATTTGTAACCATAACTAAACATGGAACTGAGCAAATCTAAGGAAGACTATTACCTTGAGCAGAATCTAAGTTTGCAGAGAAGAGGTGAGGATACTTGGTCTGCATATTTGCTTCTACTTCCCAAGTAGCTCCCTCAACGGACTGATTTTGCCAAAGAGATTTGACTAGCGGAACATCTTTGTTCCTCAGTCTACGAACCTGATCAGCGAGGATTTCTACAGGGATCTCTTTAAAAAAGAGAATACTCTGAACATCTATAACCTCTTTAGGGACTACAACTGATGGGTCTCCTATGCACTTCTTAAGAAAGTAGACATGAAACATTGGATATACTGAAGATAAGTCTAAGGGCAACTCTAGCTCGTAAGCTACCTTTCTAAAATGGCTGAGAATTCGGTAAGGACAAACATATCGGGGACTGAGTTTCCCCTTCTTCCAAAACCTCTTCACCCCTTTTTTAGGAGAGATTTTCAAATACACATAGTTTCTAATCTCAAAATCGAGATCATTTCTTCGCACATCTACATACGATTTCTGTCGGCTTTAAGTTGTCTTAAGCCTTTCCCCGATCACCTAAACTTTTTCTAAGGTACCAAATACCAAGTCAGGGCCTACCACTGTGGCCTTACCTACTTCAAACAAACCAATGAGAGATCTATATCTTCTCCCATAAAGCGCCTTAAACGGAGCCATCTGAATACTGGAATGATAACTGTTATTATATGTGAACTCAATCAAGGGCAAGCGGTCATCCCAACTACCCTTAAAGTCAATGGCACATGCCCTTAACATATCTTTCAAAGTCTGAATAGTCCTTTCTACTTAACCATCTGTCTGAGGGTGAAAGGTTGTACTGAGGTAAACTTGGGTAAGGCTTTCTAAAAGTAAGAGGTGAACTATTTACTTCTATCTGAGATGATGGACAATAAAACTCCATGCAATCTAACCAACTCTCTAACATAGATCTAGGCATAATCCTCGGCTGAATAAGAGGTATGAACTAGTAAGAAATGAGCCAATTTGGTCATCATGTATACAATGACCCAAATTAAATCACGCTTATGATGAGTACGGGGCAAACCCATCATAAAGTTCATGTTCACTTCCTTTTATTCCACGTGGGAATACTGAACTCTTGCATGGAATGACTAGGTTTTTGGTGCTCAATCTTAATCTGCTGACATGTAGAGCACTTAGCCAGAAACTTTGCAATGTTCCCACTCCACCAGTAGACCTCCTAAAAATCATGGTACATCTCAGTGGCCCCTGGATGAATAGAGTAACACGCACCATAAACTTCTGCAAGGATTTATTTGCCTCAAGTAATCTACATATGGCACACATAGGTAATCCTAGCAACGCAATACACCATCTCCCCCTTGGGAGAAAACCTCTACTTTCTAATATCTGATTGAATTTTTTAACTTGCCTAAAGTGGGATATCTATCCTGCTTTTCCTTCACTTCAGAACCCACAGATGATTCAAAACTATTCTACACCCACATACTTCCCTCTGTTGAATCGACCAAGCGGATACCTAGTCGGGCAAGTTGATAAACTTTGTGAACTAACTTCTTATTATTATCCTCCACGTGAGTAACACTTACCATAGACATCCTGTTGAGAGAATCAACCACTACATTAGCTTTGCCTAGATGATACAGGATGCTCATATCATAGTCTTTCAACAACTCTAATCACCTTCTCTGACATAGGTTCAGATCTTTCTTAGATAATAAATACTACAGGCTCTTATGGTCTGTGAACACATTAACATGTACCCCATACAAATAATGCCTCCAAATCTGTAAGGAAAATACAATATCTATTAACTCAAGATAACGATTTGGATAAATCTTTTCATGGGGATTAAGATGTCTATAGGCATAGGCTATGACCTTACCTCTCTTCATTAAAACACACCCAAAACAAACTCTGGAAGCATCATAATATACCACAAACCTATCTGAACTATCTAGGAGAGTCAAAATTGGGGCTATAGTGAGTCGAGTATTCAACTCCTGAAAACACTTTTCACAATAATTTAACCACTGGAGTTTAAATTTCTTCTGAGTCAATCTGTACATAGGGGATGAAATGGATGAAAATCCTTCAACAAATCATCGGTAATAGCAAGCCAAACACAAGAACCTCCTGATATCTGATGGAGAGATATATTTAGGCCAGTTTCTCACTGCTTTGGTCTTTTAAGGCTCCAATCTAATGGCATCACCAAAAAATATATGGCCAAAGAAAGATACTGACCTTAGCCAAAATTCACACTTACTGAATTTGGCAAACAACTGATGGGCTCCAAGGGTCTGTAACACTAGTCTGAGATGGTCTGCATGTTCATGTCCATTGTGGGACTAGAAAAGAATATCATTAATAAAGACTATGAAAAACATGTCCAAGTACTTCTTGAACACGTGGTTCATCAAGTCCATGAAGGCTACTGGAGCATTGGTAAAACCAAATGATATGACTAAGAATTTATAGTATCTATACCGAGTTCTGAAAGCTATTTTTAGAATGTCACATTCTCTGATCCTAAGCTGATGATAGCCTGACCTAAGGTGTATCTTAGAGAAGTAACTGGCACCATGAAGTTGGTCAAATAAGTCATCGATCTTGAAAGTGGGTACTAGTTCAAGACCATGACTTTATTTAACTGACGGTAGTGTATACATATTCTGAGGGAACCATCCTTCTTACGTACGAATAGAACTGGTGTGTCCCATGGGGAAATGTTGGATCTGATGAACCCCTTATCTAGGAGATATTTCAAATGTTCTTTTAACTCTTTGAGTTCTATAGGTGCTATTCTGTGTGGTGGAATGGATATGGGCCAAGTATCTGGAAGAAGGTGAATTCTGAAGTTAATTTCTCTTTTGAGAGGACTCCGTGAAGATCTTCGAGAAACATATTTGGGAATTCACATATTGCTAATACTAACTCAAGATTAGGAATTTCTGAACGAGAGTCTTGAACTCGAATGAAATGACAGACACATCTTTTAGATATCATTTTTCTCACCCTAAGGTAAGAAACGAGCTGACCCCTAAGTGCTAAAGTACTACCCTTCCAGTTAAGGAAAGGTTTATTCAAAAATTAAAAGTGGTCAATTCTATTTCTGCAGTCAACTGAAGCATATCATGAATGCCTCATAGCCTCTTGTCCATAAGTGTGGTGCTCTACATACCAATGAACAAGACTCTACTAGACACGGCTTTCAGACTTCCTAGGACTCTGTTTAACCTTAGAATTTGATACCAAGTTTGTAATGCCCCGAGTTTGTACCTCTAATGCTACACGGTGATCATAATCCTAAAGGACCACAAACTAACCCATGACTGGTACCTACTGCAATCACTGAATAAAAATACTATATAATACAAAAATTAGGTAAAAATTGAATCATGATAGTATTTGGAAACCAAAGAATGTGCCATACAATGTAAATGGGTGTTGCTTTTGTTCCACCTAGCCATAAGAACACCATTAATATAATAAAAAAAGTTTGATTGGCTAGAAATGAGTTCTTCTCCCTCATGCTCAAAGATAATTTTTGTTAACCTTCTCAATCATTGATTCCCACATATCATAAATAAGATGTAATTTCAGACTATCTAAATCGACATCTCTAAGAATATCTACAATAGGTTACCAAAACTTGAAAAAGTAGTCAATAATATCCCACTTCTCATCATTCATGGTGCTAATGATCCCAAAGGAACACAAGTTAACTATAACACCCTGAGATTCCATCTCGAGACATCACATGGTGTTTATGAACCAGAAGGACCACAAGATAACCCTTTACTAATATCTGTACCTGTACACTACATAATATTCAAAATAAATGCAAAAACTTTCCATAAGGTTCAACACATCTATACATACTCAAAACTAAAAATTAAATACTAAAACATCCATCTGAAAAGCCTCTAAACTGTCTAAACTGTGGAGTTGATGGGACAGGTCCCCAACTGACTCCATCAATTGAAAATAAACAAAATCTAAAACAATAATAGTAAACTGAGATTCATCCTCGAAAGAAGAGGACTCACAGTTACTGCTGCTGACGGGGACTAAAATGTTGAGGATAATCTGGATCCTGTCCCTCTGAACCTATGGTGTCAAAAAAAACATCATAGCACAAATGCGTCAGTACAGGAATGTACCCAGTACGTAGATGAGGTAGGGTAATGCAAGGTCTCATGTATTTACAATATCTAAACTGAATAATCATGAAAGATGCTGCATGGGAAAACATACATGAATGCACAAAACATGAACACAATCATCGCAACTCTAGATACTGAAACTCCCATACCATTTTACTGCGGACTGAACTCACTGCTAATATTGAGATACTGAATCACTGACTCATCTGATACTACTAACTGAGGATCTAGATGTACTTACATCAAGGACTTAATTATGAGCTTACTACTTTCGACTGACAGAATTAGAGATCAACTTTTCTAACAGATGACTTTGGAAGCTTTATCAATGATAAGAAATATGATTATATCTGAATCTGAAAATAAGAATATTCAATAGAAATCTGATACTGTGATCAAGCCTGTCTGGAGGCATATCTCTGAAAATGATATCAAACAACTGTATATGAGACCAAGCCTATCTGACTGGATGGTCCATGAATCAATTAAACTATCTGAGTTTCTCATAAAGATAGATGACTGTATTAGAAAGTCTTGATTTCTAAAGATTGATTCTGAAACTGAGATTGAATCTGAAACTGAAACTATGGAGAGTAGTGACTTAACCGACATGCCCCAACTTACCATAGGTGAGGTCTAACCTTTACCCTCGGTTATGAGGGTGCCAATACCATGCCACAGGTAAAGATATTATCTGTATGTGTATTATCTTTATGTGACCCTCATCTATCGGGTGCTCAAATGAGAACGGTGAAACCCTCATCTAATAGGTCAAGCCACCTCATCTACCCTCATCTAATAGGTATGATGTCTCTCATCTACCCTCAACTAGTAGGTATGATATCTCAACCTATGTTAGCTATATAGTTCTGGAGCACAAAGATTGGATCTAAGAATAACACCCTCTACTAGTAGGTGAGTTCCCATCCTTGAGCTCGCTCGGTTCTAGTTTCTACTCCCAACTGAAAGACTCTGACTGAATTCTTAATTGAGCACAACTGAACTGAATCTTATACTGATCACGTTTCTCAAAAGATCTAACTGAGTTACGCTGAGATTTCTTAGTTTTGTATCTGACGGAAAAGACATCGAATCATAGTATTTGAATAATGATACAAAACTTGAATAGATTACTCAAATCACTTCTGAGATTGGAATTGAATCACTTTAATACTATTAGATCTAAGCTGTTTACAGGACTAAAGCTAGATTACTAGCGATATAGAGATAGAGAGATTTCTAAGATTACTAAGCTTTGTTAAGTTCCGCACATGTCTGAGGATACAGAGTTCTATAGTTCACTGAGTTCTGAGAATCATGGATCAACTGGAATTATCGAGAAACTGACACGGGCACTAGACAACAAGTAAATTTTTGGGTATAAATATGATAACGCTCAATCTACAACTCTCGTGGGAGTGTAAAGCGGTCGTTAGCAAATATAGAACCCAACTGGGTTGGGTATCGATCCCACAGAGAATAGCTTGGTCAACAAGTAAGCAAAATTAATAGAATTTTGGTGCAAGTCTCGTAAGAAGGGGGAATTGTAATAAGTAACCAAAGTAATGAAATAAAAGCTGAAAATAGCAAAGTAAAAAGAGAGTATTTCGTAGGTTGTGGAACAATGAGAATTGAAGCGTTGGGGTTATGTCCACCTTCTGAGGTATACGTCTCTATTGGCTATGAGTGTGTAGAGTCTTGACATGCAATTGCTTATAGAGAATTGTAGTCAATGGTAAATCCAAGCGTCTCGCGACCTAAACAAGGACTATTTCACTTTAACTCTCATGAGCTTAAAGCGTGTCTAACGGTACGAATTCTCCAAGAGGTTAGTCCAGTTATGGCACTAGTTTTTTAATAGGAAAGGGTGTCCTACTACCTTGACATTATCTCTTTTCCAGACAAATAACCTTTCTCGCGAACAAGTTAAATGTTAGACTGGCGTATTCTTGCGTTTGCAACCGCAAATAATGTAGATTAAGATGAAGAGAATAATGATATAAGCAATATACGTGTCTTGAACTCACAAACTCACAGCAATAGATAGTAACTCATTCGGCTTCCATAACCCCAACTAAGAGGTTTAGTTACCCATGAATGCGAAGGATATCACGATTTGCATGGTTGATGGCGTGAGAAGTAGGTGATAGGCGTGTGGTTTTGGTGATTCCCTAGCAAGTAACGATTCTCTTGTTGTGGAATTTAAGAATAGAAGAATAGATTAGAAGTGTTTGTAGTGGAAGATGAGAGGGATCGAAGAAAATTAATTGTTGAATTAAGTGAAGAATAGAATGATTGTTCTCTCCACTAAGGGAGGAATTGCCTCTCCACTAAGGGAGGACTTAATTAAAAATCTCTAGCATGATAGGGTATTTATAATACTCCTATCCTACTCCTACTATGCTAATGAAATAAATAACCAAATCCTACTAGACTAAAGAAATACTTAACCCATTTGTACTAGGTTAATGTAACATTCTCCTAATCCAAATAAACTAATGAAATACATAACCCAATTGTACTAGGTTAATGTATAATTGTCAAAATCCAGCTTTGTGTCTGTAAGTCCCCAAAGTCTTCAGAAATGCTGTTTTAGCCCGGGACAGATTTTCCATGCAGCAGATTTGGTCCTTAGGCGTCCAGCTCCCTTCTACTTCGTTTGTGAGCTTTCTTTTGCGTCAAGTAAGCCATAAAATGCTGTATTTTGCATCATTTATACCTGAAACTTTCCTAATCATGTTTGTTAGCTCATTTACAGGAAAAAGGACTAAAAGTGCATGAAATAGATAATTAGTTCTCAAAACTAGGCTAAAATATAGGCAAAATATATTGATATAGGCGTGTAAATCCGCCTATCATCAAAATACCTCCAGGACTCGATAGCATAAAAGTAAGCATCATCATTCATTCATCATCATAAGCATTCATGCATCCTCATAGTCATTCAAGCATCTTCACAAGTAATTTAGGAAGCATGCCATATGTTCATTTCCACAGTCATTAAATATCACCTCAAGCATTTAAGGATCTAAAACGTCTATTCATCATCACAGTAGCCAAGGAGTCAAATTAAGCATCTCGGAATCATAATTATATAAAAACGTAGGGGAAACATGCTACTAGATTGTACTCCCTTCAACAAGGTTTTACCTCAACTATTTCATGCCTATATCGATCTTGACATGTATTTGGATATCCCATTGCTTGGGGAGACTTCATACTATCATATCATAATTTACTTGCTAACAACTTGGAATGTATTAAAAGCTTAACATATATCAAGATCACATAATCGGGGGAATTTACAACCATCATATCTTGACTTGTTCACTAGGGTCTTTCAACAACCACTAGACATGACCGATTTTACACCTACTTGGGAATTTTGTGCTTTGTTGGCACATTTCACTCACTAAGGCATTTTATCAAACACTAGGCAAGCATGGAATAGCTTACAATTTAGGGTTTCCTATTCAACATACTATAGTGGCCCTTATGCTTCACCTAAGCTCTTTATAAAACCTATGGGGAATGTTCTTCACTTATTCAACCATTTCTACACCCAAAAGTCATGAACACATCACATGGAAAAACAACTTCAAGAGGGTCTATCACAAACATCACATAAACTCCACAGACTAGGGTCAAAGCTCTTAAATTTTGTAGGCAAACATAAATCAAAACTCAACAACACATTAAACATCCATTTCAACTCATACAAATCATTAACAACTCATAAACATAAAGATCTTTTAGTTTTAAAAAGGGTTTTTGAGCTTCTTGGATGAAAGGGACCCAAGAATCAACATCTACATACCTTAACCTTTGAAATAGGACGAATTATAATGCTTGAGACTCTATCTGTACTTGTAATAAATGATTCTCGAAGCCCACACTATGAGGAACTTGATTCTTGAAGAAAGCTTGAAGATTTATGGATGAATTTGGGAAGATTAGGGTTCTTGATGAACCCTAATTGGATATTTTTGAGAGAATTAGAAGAGCAAAATGATCAAATTAGGGTTTTGGAAGTGGGTTCTCATATTTATAGAAGCTCACAAAAGGTGGGAAAAGACCAAAATACCCTTGTAAAAACATCTCTAGATTGCTGAAAAAAATGGTTGACGACTTTTGTGATAGGACGTCAAACCTGTGACAGGCCATCACAAAATATCATCACAAAAGGGTGGATTTTGTGAGTTTCTACCTAAGGCTAACGATGTCGTCAGAAATATGATAGTCCATCAGAAATGTCGTCACACATTTTCCAGCTTGATATGCTGGAATAAAATGGGGATAACTCTTTGCTCCGATATCGGATTTAGGCGAAATTGGTATCGTTTAAAATTAATTCAAAGATATTTCATTTGATATATAGAAAGCCACCCAGTTCTTCATATACAAAGAGTTATGGTCGATTGAAGTTGACCCGAATTTTGACGGTCACTAAAACTTGAATGATAGGAAAACTTTCAACTCGTCCATGAGTTAGGGGACCTTTATGATCTTAATTCATGCTAAAATAGATTCCCACACCATTCAAAGTAGTTCATACTTGGGAGGATATTTCTGAATAATTTTGACTCAAATTTTTTCTTTACCAATTACGCTCTAAGGCTCCTCTATGATCTTAATTCATGCTAAAATAGATTCCCACACGATTCAAAGTAGTTCATACTTGGGAGGATATTTCTGAAACATTTTGACTCGAATTTTTTCTTTACCAAATACGCTCTAAGGCTCAGACTGGAAGAGGATTTTGCGTGGCATTACATTATCTCCCCCTTGAAAACATTCATCCTTGAATGTCTCTTAATAGACTAAGAATATAGATCAACAAAACTTATTCAATAAATGAAAATATCTCAGATCAGGAATACGCAACAGGAACAACTGACATATAGAGTTCTCATACTAGGCATGCATATATGATGCATGGAATACTCGACTGATGATACTCATAGCTGAATTCTCATAATACATATGCATATCGGATTCATGGACTCATAATTGGGATGATTTCATGAATACACAACTGAACAAATGCTGACAAATTGAACTCTTTCTACTAAATGCACATATCTAATGCATGAATGTCTGGCTAAGTTCACTTTTGAAAGCACAACTTGATAATGCAATAATTATTAATGCTAAATTTTCAAGGAAAATTTGAACATGCATCGAGATGAATCTAATGTCATGCAACATCATAATACCATGGGGTATCCCCCTTAGGAATCTATGTCTCCCTAAACACACTTCGCTAAAATACTGGAGCAGTGCGCGGCGCACCTATAGACTGGGTCATAATTGATCGATTAAGATCTGAAAATTATGCATGACTCATGCTAACACATAAGCTCAAAATAGGAGCAAAGAGTCTAAAAATGCATATTGCAACGATGAAGGGCTCAAAACATACCCAGGTCTATTTCAGGGGATCTTTCCCAATCAAGGCGAGCCTGAAATATATAAAGTCTACCGCTTTGAGTTAGCACTCTACATTCTCGCATTCTATGGCCTGGCTCACCATACCCAAAGAATACATCACTATCGGATCTACACATACCTTGGTGGCTCCTTCCACACTCTTCACAACTCAAATGGGTACCGAACATGACTAGCACTATTCTAGGTTTTGTAGCTTGGCGCTCCCTCAGATCTGCCACCCCCAAACACAGGTGTGGGTACACTAGCTGAAGATGGAACTGGGACTAAAAATCACTGACTATACTGAGAACTACTACCACTTTGAGACCCTGACTGCGAGAAACTATGACTACCTATCTTGGTTCTCTTACTCACTCATTCTTTCCAGAAACATGCATAATATGGGTGATCTTCTTCATCTTCTCTAGATAAAGATGCCGTTTCTCACTTTCTACTGACCCAAAGAATTCTTGCGGGTTCATTTTTATGAAATTTCTAACCCTTGCTATGTCAGAATTCCCATCTTACTAAGATGGGGCGGCAGCCTAATGGTTCCTCTGAACATTAGTCACAGATTGGGCTAGCGCCTGAAAAGTTGCTCGAACCTCTGTATGTGACACACTCTCTTTCTCACCATCTACTAGCTATGGGGGTTGATTACCAGCCCTATGGACAAAATCTCTGCGAAAAGGCATACTCTGTAATTGGAAGAAAGAAGTGGATTAGATTAAGGATCAACTTGAGCTTATGCTCACTCGCACGAAATGATCATTGAAAGAAGAGGAACTTCTCCTAAGAACATCTTGTAGCCTCTTTTACATAAATGTGGGGTGCTACACACCCATGCACAAGACTACTTGATATGGATTTTTAGACTCCCTAGGATACTCTTGAACCTTAGGCTCTGATACCAAGATTGTAACGCCCCGAGATCCTATCCCGAGATGTCACACGGTGCTTATGGACCTGAAGGACAACAAGCTAACCCTTTTCTAATATCTATACCTGTATGTTGCATAGTATCTGAAATAAATATGGAAACTTGCCATAAGGTTCAACACATCTATACATACTCAAAACTGAAAACTGAATACTAATACATCCGTCTAAAAAGCCTCTAAACTATCTGAACTATAGAGTTGATGGGAAAGATCCCCAACTATCTCTGTCAACTGAAAATAAAAAAATCTGAAACAATAATAGTAAATTGAGATTCGTCCTAACAAAAAGGACTCACTGCTACTGCTGCTGACGGGGACTAAACTTCTGAGAATAATATGGATATTGTGCCTCTGAACCTATGGTGTAAAATAAAACACAATAACGCAAATGCGTTAGTACAAAAATGTACCGAGTATGTAGACGAGGTAGGCTAATGCAAGGGCTCAAGCATGTACAATATCTAAACTGAATAATTATGAAAGATGCCGCCTGAGAATACATACATGAATGCACAGAACATGAACACAAACATCGCAACTCTAGATACCGAAACTCACATACCACTTTATTGAGGACTGAACTTACTGCTGACATTGAGATACTGAATCACTGACTTATCTAATTTTGATAACTGAGGATATGGATGCACTTATATCAAGGACTGAATTCTGAGCTTACTACTTTCGACTGACAGAATTAGAGATCAACTTTTCTAATAGGTGACTTTGGAAGCTTTATCAATGATAAGAAATATGATTATATCTGAATCTGACAACAAGAATATTCAATAGAAATCTAATACTGTGATCAGGCCTTTTTAGAGGTATATCTCTGAATATGATATCAAACAACTATATATGAGACCAATCCTATCTTATGGGATGGTCCATGAATCAATGGAACTATCTGAGTTCCTCAGATGATTGTATCTGATAGTCCTAATTTTTGAAGATTGATTCTGAAACTGAGATTGAATCTGAAACTAAAACTATGGGAAGTAGTCACTTAACTGACATGCCCCAACCTACCACAGGTGGGGTCCAACCTCTACCCTCGGTTATGAGGGTGCCAATACAATGCCCTAGTTAAAGATATTATCTTTATATGTATTATCTTTATGTTACCCTCATCTATCAGGTGCTCAAATGAGAACGGTGAAACCCTTAGCTAACAGGTCAAGCCACCTTATCTACCCTCATCTAATAGGAATGATGTCTCTCATCTACCCTAGTAGGTATGATATCTCAACCTATGCTGGCTATATATTTCTAGAGCACAAAGATTGCATCTAAGAATCACACCCTCTACTAATAGGTGAGTTCCCATCCTTGATCTCGCTCGGTACTAGTTTCTACTCCCAACTAAAAGACTCTGACTGAATTCTTAACTGAGCACAACTTAACTGAATCTTATACTGATCATGTTTCTCAAAAAATCTAACTGAGTTACGTTGAGATTTCTTAGTTTCGTATCTAACGGAAAAGACATCAAATCATAGTATCTAACTAACGATACAGAACATAAATAGATTACTTAAATCTCTTTTAAGATTGGAATTGAATCACTTGAATACTATTAGATCTGAGCTGATTATAAGACTAAGGCTAGATTACTAGCAATACAGAGATTAGATAGATTTCTGAGATTACTGAGCTTTCTTAAGTTCCGCATTTGTCTGAGGATACAGAGTTCTATAGTTCACTGAGTTCTGAGAATCATGGCTCAACTAGAATTATCGAGAAACTGACACGAGCACTAGACAACAACTCAATTTTTAGGTATAAATACCCCCAAGACTCTATAGCATAAAAGTAAGCATCATAATTCATTCATCATCACAATCATTCATGCATCGTTACAATCATTCAAGCATCTTCACAAGTAATTCAGGAATCATGCCATATGTTCATTTCCACAGTCATTAAACATCACCTCAAGAATTTAAGGATCTTAAACGTCTATTCATCATCACAGTCAACAAGGAGTCACTTTAAGCATCTCAAAATCATAATCATATAATAATGTAGGGGGAACATGCTACTAGATTGTACTCCCTTCAACAAGGTTTTACCTCAGCTATTTCATGCCAATATCGATCTTGACATGTGTTTGGATATCCCATTGCTTGGGGAGACTTTATACTATCACGTCATAACTCACTTGCTAACCAATTGGCATGTATTAAAAGCTTAACATATATTAAGAGCACATAATTTGGGGAATTTACAACCATCATATCTTGAGTTATTAACTAGGGTCTTTTAACAACCACTGGACAAGACTAATTTTACACCTACTTAGGAATTTCATGCTATCTTGGCACATTTTACTCACTAAGGCATTTTATCAAACACTAGGCATGCATGGACTAGCTCACAATTTGGGGTTTCCTATTCAGCATACTATAGTGTCCCTTATGCTTCACCTAAGCTCTTTATCCAAACTATGGGGAACGTTCTTCACTTATTCAACCATTTATATACCCAAAATACATGAATACATCACATGGAAAAGCAATTTCAAGAGGGTTTATCACAAACATCACATGAATTCCACAAACTAGGGTCAAAGCTCATAAATTTTGTAGAAAAACATAAATCAAAACTCAAAAACACATTAAACATCCATTTAAACTCATACAAATCATTAACAACTCATAAACATAAAAACTATTTAGTTTTAAAAAGGGTTTTTGAGCTTATTGGATGAAAGGGACCCAAGAATTAACATCTACTTACCTTAACCTTTGAAATATGATGAATTATAATGCTTGAGACTCTATCTGCAGTTGTAATAAATGATTCTCGAAGAACACACTATAAGGAACCTGATTCTTGAAGAAATCTTGAAGATTTATGGATGAATTTTGGAAGATTAGGGTTCTTGATGAACCCTAATTGGATATTCTTGAGAGAATTGGAAGAGAAAAATGATGAAATTAGGATTTTGAAAGTGGATTCTCATATTTACAGAAGCTCACAAAAGGTGGGAAAAGACCAAGATACCCTTGCAAAAACATCTCTAAATTACTGAAAAAATGGTTGACGACTTTTTTGACAGGACGTCAAACCTATGACAGGCCATCACAAAATGTCGTCACAAAAGGATGGATTTTATGATTTTCTGCCTAAGGCTGACGACTCATCAGAAATGTCATCAGAAATGTGACAGGCCATTAGAAATGTCATCAGAATTATGACGGGCTGTCAGAAATATCGTCACACATTTTCCATCTTGACATACTAGAATAAAATGGGGATAACTCATTGCTCTGATATTAGATTTAGGAGAAATTGGTATCGTTGGAAAGATAATTGAAAGATATTTCATATGATATATAGCAAGCCACCTATTTATTCATATACAACAAGTTATGGTTGATTGAAATTGACCTAAGATTTGACGGTCACTAAAACTTGAACGATAGGAAAGCATTCAACTCGTCTATGAGTTAGGGGACCTCTATGATCTTAATTCATGATAAAATAGATTCCCACACCATTCAAAGTATTTCATACTTGGGAGGATATTTCTAAAACATTTTGACTTGGATTTTTGCTTTACCAAATACGCTTTAAGGCTCAGACTGGAAGAGGATTTTGTGGGGCATTACACTAACCCATAACTGATATCTGTTGTGAGCACTGGATAATAATATTAAAATAAATACAAAATTAGGTTGACATGCCATAAGGTTCAAAATCTAAAATACTGTTAAAATATAATATCTGAAATAACAATCCATAAAATTGAATACTATCTGAAAAATCTAGTCTGAAATCCTCTAATCTGAACTGTCTGGAAGTAAAGTTGATGGGACAAGCCATCAACTAACTCCAACAACTGAAACTACCAAAACAATGAAATAAAAGTATGAACTTGATAGATGAGGACTCACTACTAAATCTACGACTGCTGACTGGATCTGTCTAAGCACAGTCAGGAACCTGAGCGTCCGAACCTATGATATAAGACATCATAGTACAAAGAAAGAGTATACTATCAGTACGTGAAATGTAGTGTTATGCTAGATGAGGTAAGGATGGATGCAAGTGTTCATATTCATGAATAATAACTGACTGAATGATATAAAGTGTTGGATATGAGAGTACATGAATAAGTGATACTACTGTAAATAGTGAGTATATATTACTATACATGTAAATAAATACTGTGACTGAGCTTATCTGAAGTTAAGTACTAAATTCTGATAACTGAGTAACTGATATTTGAAGTTAATGATAACTGAATTATTGATACTGAATAGTTGTGTTTGACAGTCCTGATTCTATAAAATTAATTGAATTCTAATCTGAGATTGAAATTGAGACTATGGGAGGTAATCATCTAACTGACTTTCCTCTCTCTGAACTGATTGAGGTCCAACCTATAACCCTAGATGGAAGGGTGATAATACCATGCTACGGGTACTAACACTAGAAAAGACAAAATGCCAAGCCTAACTAAAGAGTGACACCTGGGCAGAGCCATGCCTAATCTAATGGGTGACCCCTGGGAGGTAGTCAAGCCTATTCTAATGGGTGACTCCTTATCCTACAATGGCTACGTAGTTCTGGAGTATAGGGACTACTACTAATGAATCTACCTCTCTAATGGGGAAGTCGTCATCCATGCACTCACTTAGTGCTAAATCCTACTCTCTACTGAAAGAGACTGAACAGAGTATATTAAACCTGACTGGACTGATACTAAATTTTTTGAGTTTTCCTGAGTTTTGTAACTGACTGGATTGTACTGATTGGGACATGACTGATACTATTCTGTAACTGACACTGGCTCTAGGTACACAGTTAACTTTTTGGGTATTAAATACCTCAGGACTCAATAGCATAAAAGAAAGAAATTATATGATCATAAAGGCTAACATGATCATAAAGGCATAACCATACTTGCTTGCTAATAATGCACTTGTTTAGACAATTTGTCAAACACTTGATATACATGAACTTGTGCATAAATGGGATCACATAATAACATGTCATGCTTTCACTAATCAAATCACAGAAGTATTTCATCAAACACTTGTAGGGCATAAGCTTGTAAATGATTTGGACCACATAATAACATGTCATAATTCCACTATTTACTTCACATAGGTAATTTAGCAAACACTTGGGGAGCATGGACTATTTACATAATAATGGACAACATATGCAAGCATGAATACAGTATTCAATTTCAATATCAAAGGTTAAGTATGCAATTCATATAATTCTCCACATAACTATCTTAATTTCATGGGAACTTATAATTAAACATGAATCGGATCCCAATTACTATCATGAACATGAATACATTCAATTCCAAGCATAGAAATTATAATCATAAATCTTGAAGTTTTAAAAATGTATTCTTAGACTCTATGGGTGGAAGGGACCCATAGATAAACACCTAACAAACCTTATAAGATTCTTTCTTGAAGGTTCTTAGAGGATTGTCCTTGATTTCTTAAACTAGGATTTTTTCCTCTTTGAGAGAGAGTGTTTTAAATCTTGAGAAAAGTGAGTGAATAATGATGTAATAGGGTATTTAGGGCATAATTTCGTGTTTAACGATGATTTGCATCATGGAAAAAGACCTAATTACCCCTGGAACATTTTTAATTTTCATTACTGAAGATCTAATTTTCTGCCCTGGCGTGACGCGCTGCTATCATGTCAAACCACTAGAAAATGACAACTGGAATGTGGCTGGAGGCACGACACGGTGGAATCATGTTGCAATACTTAATGGGACCTAAAAGCTCAGCACGATGCAGTAAAATCGCGTTGGCTCACTAAAAATTGATAAATGTTAAAATAAGCTTTGGCGCGACGTGCCGGTATTGCGGTACCTCACTATAAACTAACAATTACAATTTTGGCTTACTCCATGATGTGTTATTGTGCTAAATTACGATGTTTAATGTCTGGAACTTAAAATAGTCATAATTCTTACCCAATTATTAGATTTAGGTGAATATTATATCGTTGGAAAGCTAACAGAATTTCCTATGCATTAGAAGCTCTAAACTAAAAAATACTGAGTATTTAGAAAAAATTATATTAGATCACTCATGTACTAAGAGTTAATCTAGGCTAGGGTAATACGAGGTATTACAAAAAGCCATAAAATCACACCAACTATATTACCACCCTAATCGTTGTTTTAGATCTGCTAGCACAGTTGATTTTTTCATCCGTCGCATGGCTCAAAAGATACTAATTGCAAGTGATTAGAGTTATATGCCCACTTTAATATGTGTTCATATGATTAGAGTTCCATGCCAACTTGAATATGTCTGCATGTGATTAAAGTTCCATGCCCACTTGAGTATGTAAGCATTTGATTAGAGTTCCATGCCTAAGTGTATATGTGAGCATGTGATTAGAGTCCATGCCTAATTGAATGTGGTGAGCATGTGCTTAGAGTCCCTTGCCTAATGGATTATGGTATGTGGATGGAACCCTTGTTTCTATAAATCGATATATGGTTGTGGCCCCTTTCTTAATGAGTGTACACATGGTTGAATTACTTTGTCTAATGACATATGAATATGGTTGAAGTACTATGTCTAATATGAAAGGGTCGAACCTAAGTGTGGAATGCTAGAGTCCTCCATTTTGTGTCTCATGATTAAAGGATTTGAGAACGTTGTTAAGTCTTGATATCTTGTCGGCATGTGATATACCTATATGTAAGGATAAGTGTATAAATATGATTGAATACTGTATATTGACGGGTTTTTGATGGATGATGTTATATTTTCTTTATCCTTAAGTTAGATTCTAGTGTTCCAACCACTAACCGTCTCCGGATGCTATGTCCCTACGTGACATAAAGGGCAGACCATTTTCTTCTTCTACGCAGTGAATAGGTGTTCGAGCGGTTCATGCATTTACATTGAAGTTCTCAGCTTCCATACTCTAGAAGACCTACCTCTCATAGTCATATTATCTTCTGTGATAAACTTGTATAGGTTTGGTAGTTGGCTATTGTCGGGGGCATGTCCCGATATATTATTGACTCAGTTTGGTAGAGGATTTGTGGATGACTGTGGACTTGGGTATATTGGCCAGACTATTGACCTTAATAAAATGTTAGATATTTTCTAAGTATTGTTGATTAGACTTATGTTTCCTCTAAATTTTTATAAGGTTGGAATTCACCCGACCCTTATGGTTTTTGTGATGATGATTAGGTTGGGTTATCGAGGAAACCTCTGGTTTATGTAGGTTTGAGGTGACCATATGACATGGCCCAATTTTGGGGCGTGTCACGCACATATTACCTTGATTCAACATCAAAGCATAAATTCTAGCATCAACAATGCATTTAAAACAATGGGGAAAATAATTCAAGTGATTACCAACAAAACCCCTCAACGTAAGTTTGAAACCTACCTTTAAATTATATAAATATCAAACTAATTCATGCCATAATAAATAATGCAAGATTAGGGATGCGAGACATGCCTGAAAAACCAAGATATTTAGAGAGAAAACCACATATTGAAGCCTAGATGATTAATCCCTTGAAACCCTAGATTTATCTTAACTTTCAAAGTTTTAGAGGAGAGAATGATGTGTATCATTGGTAATTAATTTTAAAAAGGGACCCTTTTTGTGTTTTATGTCTTGGGTAAAGTTTAAAGAAAGGAAAAAGCTCGAAATACCCATAATGAAAACATGTAGGAAAAATAGCTCCTAGTTGTTACGAGTCAAGTAACAACTTCTGGTGACTACTAAAGTGTCATCACCTTGACTCATAACCTGAGTAAAATCTCTAGACATGCACTCTTTTATGTTAACGAGTCTATCACCATGACTTGTGGGGTGCTCTTGTGCATTTTATGCGAAAGAAAGATGGGTTTCTTCAAATCTGTATAGACTATCATCAGTTGAATAATGTTATGGTGAAAAATAAATACCTTCTTCCTAGGATTAATAACCTTTTCAATCATCTTCAGGGTGCTATGCGTTTCTCTAAAATTAATATTTATTTGGGTTATCATCAGTTGAGAATTAGGGAGGTTGATATTCCCAAGACAGCTTTTCAGACCCAGTATGGCCATTATGAGTTTTTGGTTATGTCATTTGGGTTGACTTATGCTCTGGCTGTTTTCATGGATCTTATAAATTATTTTTCAGGTAGTTTCTGGCTTTGTTTGTTATATTCTTCAATGATGACATCATGGTGTATCCCGAAAGTGAGAAGGATCATGCCAATCACCTTCGAATTATGGTTCAAATTCTTATGGACCAGAAATTAATGCAAAATTCTCTAAGTGCGAATTTTGGTCAAGTGTTGTGACTTTTCTCGTGCATGTTATTTCTAGTGAAGGGATCAAGGTGGATCCCCATAAAGTTAAGGCAATTAAGAAGTGGCAAGGACCCATGACTTCTACTGACATTAGTAGCTTCTTGGGCTTGGCAGGGTATTATAAGAGGTTTATGGAAAGTTTCTCATCTATATCTGCCCCACTGATGAAGTTGACTCTGAAAAAATTTAAGTTTCATTGGTTTGATGCTTGAGAATGTAGTTTTGAACAGTTGAAGGATAAGTTGACTTTTGATGCATTTTTGACCCTGTTCGAGGGTACTACTGGGCTTGTTGCATGTTCTGATACGTCCCGTTTAGGATTGGGTTGTGTTTTAATGCAGTATGATAAAGCTGTCGCCTAGGCTTTCGGACATGTAACGAATCGAGTCTATCTCCTAGCTGCGAGAACTATGCTTATGGTCACAAGTGACCACAAGCTAACCTATTAGTGGGTACCTGCTGTGTGCACTGAATCAAGTAATAATCATACACGTGTTTGAAATATAAACAACTAAAGAAATGCAAATCTGAATACAAAAAATATGGTTCAATCACAAGACTAAAACATCTGCTGAAATGCTAAAATCTAACCGTCAACTCAATACAACTGATAATACTGAGAAGATTGATGAATAGGATAAATGTCTAACCGACTGATTGAAAAGCCTCTAAGTGACTAAGTAGTGGATGGGACAAGCCCCCAACTAACTCTAACTGACTGAAAATACAAAACTACAAAAATAACTGAATAATTAATCCTATAATCCCAGTTGGAAAAGTGTCAGTACCGTGGATAACACTAGTTGTGTGGATTCACTAAGCTGATGTCCCAAAGGACTAAGGAGTCAGTCCTAAAATGGTGGGTAACCCTTAAGAAAGTGTCAGTCCTAAAATTGCGTGTAAAATCTCATAATCCTATACTGGCTATGTAGTTCTGGAACTTAGGGACTGCTGCTAAGGACCCGGTCCCAATTGGCGGGAGAGGCCCCATCCCTAGGTTTGCTAGGTGCTAAATCCTACTCTCAACTAAACTGACATTGCTGCTGAACTGTATTGAGTTTAACTAAATATTATTTCTGATCATAATAACTAAGTAAATAGGAATGTTCATGGTTTAACTATATAATACTTTAAAATCTAAAAAATCATGTAAGACACATAGGTATTGGGTATTCATAACCCACCAACACTGAATGAACAAACAAGCTTGAAACTATAGTAATGGATCAAGGTTCAAAACCCATAAGCATAGACCTTTCATCAAACATATGGGCATCATGAATTTAACATGGGATATGCATGCTAAAAATCATAAATTTAGGATTTATCATAGAATTCACTTGAATAAAGCATGGGAAACTCAAATTCATAGCATGAGGAATTCAAAATCTTACATGGAATCATATATGGGCTAAACTGAATTAAAATCACCATGAAAAATGAATTAAACCCATCTTAAGCAATATAAAATACAATAATGATAGAAAAATCCATTCTTTGATTGAAAAAAGGGTTTTAGGGTTCCATGGGTGAAAGGACCCATGAATGAACACCCCACATATCTTAAACTTTTAACTTGAAAGAGAAACACCAATCTTGATGCTTTCTTGAAGGTTCTTGAACTTGGGGAATTCAAATTCTTTATTTATTGGGGATGAAGTAATTGAATTTGTGTTCTTGGAGAAAGGGAATTGTTTTTTTGGGAGGATAATTGGAGAAGAACAGAAAAATTATGCCCAAGTGGTGTTATGAATGATTGAGTTGAGGGGGAAAATACCCAATTGCCCCTTAGTCATTTAAATTCAAAATTGGACACGACAGGCTAACAGCAATACGGTCCTTATCACGGTCGTTCATTTCACTTAGCGAGACGCGGTTTACATGATAATGAGAATAACATCGTGATGCGGGCTTATCTCTAAACCCTCTGGTTTTGTTATCCAAACATGACCCAAACCCCATCCAAAAAATCCAAACCTTCTCCGAGACATGCTTCTTACATCTCTAAACATGAATTAACTCAAAAACCAACATTTCAGGATCTAGAATACCAAGTTAAAAATCCTCCAATTTTAGAAGCATTAAGATGACTAAGTCCTCAACACTTGGTGAAATTTTCCGTCCTTAATCCCCTTCATCATGCAACTAAAAGTTGAACTGAGCTAAGAATAGTATAAGGTATGACATTATCTCCCCCTTGGAAACATTCATCCTCGAATGAGGCTAGTTAGACTAAGAGTACTGAACTAAGGAACATACTGAACATATATGACGGGGAACATGAATACATAATTGAGTATGTAAAATGATATGTAAATTAAACTGATTTCATGAATGCATGAAATGACATGAGAATTGTTATATAGCTGGAACTAAGAATGAGAAAGATTCAATCTAAGGAAAACTGTTACCTCCATCTGATTTTGATCTTGTGGAGAAAACATAAGGGTACTTGGTATGCATATCTACTTTTATTTCCCAAGTTACTCCCTCAACGAACTGATTCCGCCATAGAAATTTAACCAAGGGAACTTCTTTGTTCCTTATTCTACGAATCTGACGGTAAAGAATCCTAACTGGGACTTTATCGTAGGAAAGATTATCCTAAACATTGGTGCTTTCTAAAGGAACAACAATAGATTAATCACTAATATATTTCTTGAACAACAAAACATGAAATACTAGATGTACTGAAGCCAAATCTTCTAGCAACTCTAGCTCATAAGCTACCTTTCCAAAATAGCTTAAAATTCGATAAGGGCCAACATAGCGGGGACTGAGCTTCCCCTTCTTTCTAAATCTCTTCACTCTTTTCATGGGAGAGATTGTCAAATAGACTAAATCACCAACTTCAAACTCAAGATCTCTCCTCCTCACATCTGCTTAAGATTTCTGACAGCTCTGGGTTGTCTTAAGCCTCTCCCTAATAAACTTAACTTTCTCTATCGCATCAAACACTGAAATTGGCCCTATCAAAGCAGTCTCACCTTCTTCAAACCCACCAAAAGGCGACCTATATCTCAACCCATAGAAAACCTCAAATGGAGCCATTTGAATACTGGAGTGATAACTATTATTATAGGCGAACTCAATCAAGGGTAAGTGGTCATCCCAAGTACCTTTAAAATCAATAACATGTGCTCTCAACATGTCTTTTAAGGCCTGAATTGTCCATCTACGTGACCATCTATCTGAGGATGAAAAGTTTCACCGAGATAAACTTGGGTACCAAAACCCTTCTAAAAAGCCTTACAAAATTGAGAGGTAAATTGAGTACCTCTATTTGATATGATAGATAGTGGAACTCTATGCAACTTAACCAACTCTCTAATATAAAGCATGGAAGAATCCTCATCTGAGTACGAAATAAGAACTGGCAAGAAATGAGCTAATTTAGTCATTCTATACACAATGACCCATATCAAATCATGTTGACGATGTGTACTAGGCAAACCCATCATAAAATCCATGTTCACCACTTCCCACTTCCAAGTGGGGATGCTGAACTCTTGTAATGTACTATTAGGCCTCAAGTTCTTAAATTTAAACTACTGACAATTTGAACACTTAGCCACAAACTCGGCAATAACCTTCTTCATACCATTCCACCAATAGATTTCCTTCAAGTCATGGTACATCAAAGTGGCTCCTGGATGAATGGAATATCGTGCACCATATGTTTCTGACAAAATTTATTACCTTAAATAATCAATACATAGAACACACAACCTACTCTGACAATGCAACACACCATATCTCTCTTGGGAGAAAAGCTCTACTTTCTGATCTCTGACTGATTCCTTCAACATAACCAAATTGGGATCCCTATCTTGATTTTCTTTCACTTCAGCAACCAAAGAAGATTCCCAACCACTCTAAACCCATATACTATCTTTGGCTAAATCAAATAATAGAATGCCTAATCTAGCAAGATGATGAACTTCTCTGACTAATTTCTTTCTATCATCTTCAACATGAGCAACACTACCCATAGATAATCTACTAAGGGCATCTGTCATTACATTGTCCGTACCCGAATGATACAAAACACTCATGTCATAATCTTTTAAGAAATCTGGCCACCTTCTATATCAAAGATTAAATTTTTTTTGTAAGAACACAAACTTCAAACTTTTGTGATCTGTGAACACATCAACATGAACCCCATAAAGATAATACCTCCAAATTTTCAAGGAAAAACAACAGCTGCCAACTCAAGATCATGGATAGGATAATTCTTTTCATGGGGTTTAAGTTCTCTAGAGGCATAGGCTATGAACTTACCTCTCTACATCAATACACAAGCAAGACAAACTCTGGATGCATCACAGTATTTATAAACCCATCTAAACCATTTGGCAAAGTTAATACTGGGGCTGAAATAAGTCGAGTTTTTAACTCCTAAAAACTCTTCTCACATAAAGATGACCACTAAAATTTTACTTTCTTCTAAGTCAATCGTGACTTGAGGGATGCAATAGAAGAAAACTCTTCAACAAACCGCCTGTAATAGCCAGCAAAACCTAATAAAATCCTGATATCTGAAGGAGATATGGGTCTAGTCTAGTTTCTCATTGCTTTGATCTTTTGAGGGTAAACTCTAATATCATCACCGGAAACACTATGGGCAAGGAAAGCTACTGATCATAGCCAAAACTTGCACTTACTAGACTTGGTGAACAACTAATAAGATCTAAGAATCAGCAATAAAATTCTGAGATGGTCTGCATGATCATTCTCACAACGGGAACAGACAAGAATATCATCAATAAAGACTATTACGAACATGTCCAAGTATTGCTTAAACACTCTGTTCATCAAATCCCTAAAATCTATAGGAGTATTTCTTAGTCCAAAAGACATTACTAGGAATTCAAAGTGACATACCAAGTTTTGAAAGTTGTTTTTTGAATGTCACATTCTAAAACTCTAAGTTGATGATAGCCGGATCTAAGGTCTATCTTAGAGAAGTAACTAGCACCCTGAAGTTGGTCTAATAAGTCATCAATCCTGGGGAGTAGATTATGAGAGAACCGTCTTTCTTATACACGAACAAGACTGGAATGCCCCATAGAGAAACACTGGGCTTGATGATTCCCTTATCTAACAGATATTTCAACTATTATTTCAATTCCCTAAGCTAGATTAGAGCCATTCTATAGGGCAAAATATAGATAGGATGGGAATCTGGAAGAAGATTTATCCTGAAGTCAGTTTTCTTTGCACGAGGTCTTCAGGGAACACATCGAGAAATTCCCTTATAAATGAAATTGACTTGAGACTTAGAGTCTCAAAAATAGAGGCTTTGACTCGGATAAAATGATACATGCACCCTTTAGATATCATTTTCTTGCCTTAAGATAAGAAATAAGTTGTATCCTAAGCATATAGGTACTACCCCTCAATTCAATTACTGATTCATTAGGAAATTAAAACTGAACGACTCTATTTCTATAATTAACTAAGGCATATCATGAGTGGAGCCAATCCATGTCGAGAATGACATCAAAATCAGTCATCTCTAACTCAACAAGATCGACTGAGGTAATTTTCTGAGATACTATGACTGAGCAATTTCTGTATACCCATCTAGATATAATAGAATACCCACTAGGGAAGACACTAAGAAAGGTTCTGCTAAAGATTTAGGACTGACACCAAATTCTACTCCTATATAGGAAGTTACAAAACAAAATAAAGCTCTGGGTTTTTATAAAACATAAACATAAAGATGAAAGACCCATAATGTACCCGTAAGTACATCAGCAGAACTTTCCTGATCATGGAAGGTCTGCAATGCATACAACCTATTCTAGCGTGGCCTACTGGTTGCACTAGAGATGGCTCACTACTGAGTTGGACGACCTACTAGAGTTTATAAAAGATTAGACAGGCCCTATGATCTACTACTGGACACTCACTGACCCTATGTCCTGGCTTTTCTCATCGTAAACATATATTACTACCAGCCTTACACATGCATTGATGATTCCTACCATATTTTTTACAAAGCAGATTAATGCGACCATTGTTCACACTACCCTGGGACTTAGAGCTTGGAGCCCTATCCCGACTATATTGCATAAACTTAGGCACTAGCATACTGGCTGAAGATGGAGCTGAGGATGAAAAGTTTTGATGAAATTGAGAATGGTTACCACCTTCCGACCTTGGTGAGAAAAGTTGAAACTACCTATTCTGACCCTCTTATTTTCTCTCTTTTTCTCCTTATACTTCTCTTCCTCAAACTACTGAGCATGAACCATAACTCTTGACAAGTCCATATTCCTAATCAACATTGTGGTCCTACACTCCTTGACAACACAATCATCTACACAAGATACAAACTTACTTATTCGAGACCTATTACCAGCCACTATATTAGGAACATACCTCGCCAACTGAGTGAACTTAAGTACTCCTTCATACTTATGTTGCCCTGCTTCAAATTAATGAACTCCTAAAACTTAGTTTACCTCAACTTTAATTGAAAGAACCTGTCTAAGAAATCTATGGCAAACTTCTCCCTCTTAACAGGCCTTGTATCAATACCACGGTCCTCCTTTCACTAATTAAACCAAGCATAAGTTATATTCTGCAACTAATATGTATCTAACTTTATACTCTTACTTGTGGTGACACCCATGAAATCATTCACCTTCTAAACCATCAAGATATTCCTATGGATCCTCCTCAAACTTGGATCCCAAAAATGAAGGGGATTCAACCGGGTGAAATTTTGAATCCTCGTTGCAGCTATATTTGCTACTGGATTGGCTGGGGATATATATTTCTAGTTGTTCTTAGCCGCTACTAAATGAGCTAAGGTAGTGAAATAGGATTTGAACTCAACGTGAGAGACATGCTCATTCTAGGGATCTTCTTGAATAGTTAGAGGTGAGGGATGGTCCCCATCCCTTCTTCTGGTCTTTTTTTTAGAGGCACGGTCTATAAATAGATTGAAGTATGAGTATAAAAGAGAGTTTAAATAGAGCTCATACTCATTTTCACAACATGAATACTAAAAAAATAGATATATTTTGTAGCCTCTTGTCCATAAGTATGGCGTTCTTCGCACCCATCCACAAGACTCTAGTCAATACGACTTATAGATACCCTTGAACACAATAAAACCTTAGAGTTTGATACCAAGTTTTGTCATGACCCGAGGCTTCCCCCTAATCATGAAAATGGTGCTTACGGTCATTAGTGACCATAAGCTAACCCATTATTAGGAACCTTCTGTAAGCACTGAATAAAGTAATAATCATACATATGTACGGAAGGTAAACTACCGAACAAGTACAAATCTGAATAATAAAAATGTGATTCAATGACAAGTCTAAAACATCTGCAGAAATCTAACGATCAACTCAAAATAATTGATAATACTGAGAAGACTAATCAACTTGATAAATGACTAACTTACTGTCTGATTGTCTAAAAAGCCTCTAACTGACTAAGAAGTTCATGGGACAAGCCTCCGACTAACTTAATAACGCCAACTTGCACCTCAAATTAGTGTAAGGAGGTCATTGTCAATATATTTACCCAACTTTAGAGTCGGGGTTGAATCAACAGGGAATAATGTGAGTGACGATTAATCTAGTTTGAAATTATAGCTACAAGTTAAATTCAAACAATTGATACAAAAATATAAAATAAGGGTTTAGTATTAATGTTTGTAATCAATATAAATGGAAAACCAGTGTAATGTTTACTGTGGGTTTTGGGAATTGACAGATACTAGGTACTGCTTAAGACACTTGAAGTAAGTAGGAACAACAGGATATCCCTAACGACAATACTATCTAACTTATCTTTCGACCTTACCAGGAAATTTATTATCTAATTCTTTCAAACTTAGATAACGTATCTATTTCCAATAGGATGTTATCTCAGGTAGATTAATCCAGTTACGACATCAATCATTACAAAGAAGGTTGGTAGCTTCCAAGTCCCTGTTGATAATTCACGTCCTTTAGTCTATTTCTTTGTTCATGCAAATAAACCTAAGCCATAACCTATTATTTGTAACCAATAGATTTTAAGTTAAAACAACAGAATTTCAAGATGTCCTACTACTCTTTGAACCCTTTAAGTACCTAGCAGCATATCAAACCCTAATCAATGGATCCTATAACTCAGGCTAATGGAATTAGCTACTCATGATTTGATGAATGAAATAAAAATTTGAATTCATGATAGTATGGATAAACTTATGAATGGATGAAAAGAACAATTTTCTCTTCAATTGAATCGCAAGAGAATAATCCATAATAGTTGATAAGTGTTGAAGGGAAAACAAGAAAAATACTTGATGAAAAAGATGAGGCAATATACGTTCCTCCAAAGTTCCAAAAACAAGATTGAGAAATCCCGAATAAAATCCTCAAAACTTCTATTTATATCTAAACCTAATTATGGAAATAAAATAACAAAATAAATAAAATTATCGAATTAGCTAATGACGTGGGTGACGCCCTATCAGGGATCTTATGCCTTATCAAGAACGGCGTTAGATGTGCTCCAATTTTCTTCAAGTTTTTTCTTAGGATGACACCATCTCTAACGCTGCATCATGATTTGATGCCTTATCATAGACGTCATCAAATTCTTTCTTCAAATCCTAATTCTCTGCTTAAGGTTGATGATGTCCTTGATGCCTTATCACAATCCTGGCGCCTTATCACAACTTTCTCCCAAATTCCAATCTCTGCTTTAGATTGACGACACTACTGATATCTTATCACGAGGTTGACGACTTATCACGAATGTCATCAGCCATGTCTTCCTCTCTTTTTCCTCTAATTTCAACTTTTTTTCTCTATTGTTGTTATTATTATTCATTTTGCCTTTTTCTGCAATATCACAAGTAAACATATCAAAACGACAATAGTTTCTTAAGATTTCACAATTTGTTTGAGCTAAAAAGCTTTAAATATGTTAGCTTTTGCTCATACATCAACACCCTCAACTTAAAACAATTTCTTGTCCTCAAGCAACAAAAACCTAAGAGAACACAAAGCACATCCAACAGTTAACAACCAGTTTAGCATAAAACTCAGTTACCATATCCAAGGTCAACCAATTTAAACTAACTGTGTAGATTATTGAAAAGCAATAATATAACACAAAGGATTCTAGCCATGGCATCAATTCAGTACCAACAGTCATGCATGTATTAATATAAACTACCCAAATAAGTAGGTAACCTAGCATGATACTAGTGTGCCCTCACAATAAAGAAATTCCCCTTTTTCTCTAATTTCAGAACTCAAAATTTAAACATAGGGATTTGCACAAAAACACTCACTCTCAGAATGAAGTTCCAGCCAGAGTATGCCAAATACCATATGCTTGCCCTTATCTTCATTACCAAGGTATCCAGATAGGTAAGTTAGGATCACTATAGGTCTTTCTCGACTTGTAACGTAGGCTAAGGGATGGTATGATATTAAATGGCATTTAGAGTGAATAACCTCCTTGGAACTACCTTAACTTGTGAGGTCCACTTATTAACCTCTTTTTCTCTCTTTTTCTTTTATTTTATGCTCCTCTTTTCCTCTTTTTCTCTTTTCCTCTTTTCTTGATCACCCATTATTCAGGATGGATGTGAGTTTTCTTTTTCATTCTTTTTCTTTTATTATTCTTTTTCACACCACCTAATTTATTCTTTTTCTCTTATTCTTTTTCTTTTATTCATCTCTCTTCATACCCAGTTTACATCATGCACCCCTATGATAGCCACCCTCAACTTAGGTTGTTTGCCTAAGTCAAGGTGCACAGAGTCCAACGAGGACCAGGGCCAAAGGAGGTTCCTTATTATCTAAATGGGAAGGTGATAGGTTTCATAGAAAGAAATGGTCAATTCTGGATCAACACAGGGATCAAGTGATACCATACATAACAGGGAAGGTTATTTAGGTTGAAAGTGGATAAAAGTCAAAACGGCCTATGATCCTTTCCTGACCCCTATCTTTCAACTAAGGTAAGATGAATTGGGCAAGTTCTAGATTCGGCAGTACAAAGGGAACTGAGTAAGATCTCACACACACACATGGCACACAAGTGTATTACCAGATACTACTCATCCAATTCGTTCAATTGTTAGCAGTGATTATCAAGCAACTAAAACTTAAAGCCATAACAAGATGCACAGTGTTTACACATGAATGAAATTCACACAGCTACCACATAGACAATTAGAGAGGTAGTTATCATTCTAAGAAAATTAATAAAAAATATGTCAACTATCGTAGATACTTATTTTTCTCCCAGTTAACCACAACACATCACAAAGGAAAAATAATATGCCTAACCATGCCGGCTATACAAGGAACAAGACTTCGGGGAAAAGAGGCACAGTAACAAAAACCCCAGGAGGACATCATCACCCACAAGTAGCAACTTAAATCATACAATATCTCCAATGCATCAAACCAAAACAAGAAAATTAGAAACATACCTGTGGCACCATGGGTGTGAAGATCTGATGTCAATCACATAATACTAATACAAACAACAAAGTACCTTGGGTTACCTCCAAAGAAGCACCTGGTTTAACGTCGCGGAGCGACTCAGTTATCTTGACTACTCAGACTTCGTCAAGATACCTTGTTGATAATTATTTATTTCTCCACTTGGAGGATTTGAAACGTCGGCCCAACTTTTGATCAATACATCTTTGGGGTGTGTTGGGCAAATGTGAGGGCATGATGAGGAATGTTCTATCACGCCACTTTGAAGACTTGAACTGCTTGCCCAATTTTGCATTAAACATTTATGTGGGCTCATTTGGCAATAGTGACAATATTTAACAACCACTAAATGGACATCGATCTTTAAGCTCCTAGGACTTTAAGATTGGGGTTGTAGTATACCTTTTTGGAAGGACAAACTCCAAAATGTAAGAATCTTCCTCCTCGTTCTCAAAATTCATCATTTGTTAGGGTGATTCGAATTTTATCACATCCACCAAGAATAATGTTGAAAAATGGTTTGCATGAGGTCTTCTCCTTAATTTCAAAGTTGCATCCTTCTGGTAATCCTCACCCCAAATTGTGATTGATTCTTTAGAAGAGGTTTTCTTGTTTTCTTCTTTCGATTCTAGCACCATTTCCTCATCTTTGGCATCTTCATTCATAAATGGTTTGGTTAGTTGGGAAATCGCTGAGGGTTACTCAACATCAAGCTCATCATCAACATCTGATTATTTCTCCTCATCTTCACACTCTTTCATTATTTTAAATGATTCTACAGATAAGATATCATCTAAGTATAATGTAGAAGAGTGCTTTAAATGATTCACCTAGATATCCGTCTCATCTATCATTCTCTTTTTCCTTGTTAATTTCCCTTATGTCTTGATGTATATCATGTATGACATTATTCGTTGTGTCCACATGATCTAACATTAGTTGAAGCATAGCCTTAATACCATACTTCTCGATTCTTCGTTCATCCTTTTCTTTACTATACGACCTGTCAAACTTATAAGAAGAACAAGAATTTGGGTTAGCATAATAAGGGGAGGGGGAATTTGAGCAATCACTCCAATTTCCATCTTGTCTGCCACGTAAAGAACAATTATACTCCTGGTAGTATAGAGATGGTGCACACATCTCTCTCCGAGGTGCATATCTATAGTCATGCCAAAAGTGGGGCCCATCATAATATGGACATGGATAATCTAAATAAGATTTCCAACCATCAAAATCACATTCATTCCATGATTCCATAGTAAGAAATAAGAAAAAATAAAGAAAATCTACCTAACACATGAAATAAAGGAAATCACAAACAAATATTTACAAGTTCGAATTCAAGCAAGTAAGGTAAAATTCCAAACCAACTCAATATGCCAAATTGTTCCCGGACAACGGTGCCATTTTTGATAATGCTCAACTTACACCTCAAATTAGTGTAAGGCGGTCGTTTTCAATATATTTACCCAACTTTGAAGTCGGGGATGAATCCACAGGAAATAATGTGAGTGGTGATTAAACTAGTTTGAAATTATAGCTACAAGTTAAATTCAAACAAATGATATAAAAATATAAAATGGGGGTTTAGTATTAATGTTTGTAATCAATATAGATAGAAAACCAAAGTTATGTTCACTGTGGGTTTTGGCAATTGATAGATACTAAGTACTGCTTAACACTTTTGAAGTAAGTAGGAACAACAGAATGTCCCTGACGACGATACTATCTGACTTATCTTCGACCTCACCAGACAATTTATTATCTAATTCTTTCAAACTTAGATAACATATCTATTTCCAATAGGATGTTATCTCAGGTAGATTAATCCAGTTATGGAATCAATCATTAAATAGAAGGTTGGTAGCATTCGAGTCCCTATTGATAATTCACATCCTCTAGTCTATTTCTTTGTTCAAGCAAATAAACCTAAGGCATAACCTATTGTTTGCAACCAATAGATTATAATTTAAAACAATAGAATTTCAAGACGTCCTACTACTCTTTGAACCCTTTAAGTACCTATCAGCATATAAAACCTTAATCCATGGATCCCATAACTCGGGCTAATGGAATTATCCGCTCATGATTTGATGAATAAAGTAAAAAGTTAAATTCATGATAGTATGGATAAACTTATGAATGGATGAAAACAACAATTGTTTCTTCATTTGAATCACAAGAGAATAATCCACAATAGTTGATAAGTGTTGAAAGGAAAACAAGAAAAATACTTGATGAAAAAGATAAGGCAATGTACTTTCCTCCAAAGTTCAAAAAACGAGATTGAGAGATCCCAAATAAAACCCTCAAAACTTCTATTTATACCTAAACCTAATTATGGAAATAAAATAACAAAATAAATAAAATTATTGGATTAGCTGATAATGTGGGTGACGCCCTATCAGGGATCTGACGCCTTATCTAGAATGACATCAGATATGCTCCAGTTTTCTTCAAGTTCTGCCTTAGGCTGACGCCGTCTCTGATACCGCGTCATGATCTTGATGTCTTATCACTGACGTCATCAGATTGTTTCTTCAAATCCTGATTCTCTACTTAAGGCTGATGATGTCCTTGACGCCTTATCATGATCCTGACGCCTTATCATGATCCTGACGCCTTATCAAGAACGTCATCAGAACTTTCTCCCAAATTCCAATATCTGGTTTAGTTTGACGGCACTACTGATAGCTTATCACAAAGCTGATGATTTATCACGAATGTCATTAGCTATGTCTTCCTCTCTTTTTGCTCCAATTTCAACTCTTTTGCTCCGTTGTTTATTATCATTCATTTTGCCTTTTTCTATAATATCACAAGTAAACATATCAAAACAAAAATAGTTGCTTAATATTTCACAATTATTTTGAGCTATAAAATATTAAATGTCTTAGCTTTTGCTCACAAATCATAACTCTGACTGACTAAAAATATAAAACTACTAAAATAAATAAAATAATCAATCCTTCCCTCGATGGATAAGGACTCACCTCTACTGCTGCTGGGTATGGTAAACTATCTAAGCACAGTCAGGACACTCAGCATCTGAACCTATGATATAGGACCTCATAGTGCGAAGAAGAGTATATGGTTAGTACTTTGAATGTACTGGTATATGAGATGAGGTCTGTCTATAATGCATGAGGTACTGTGATATTAAGATAAGGACGGACTAAACAACATGAAATAACTGAGCATGAATGCATGAAAACTGTAACATCTGAAAATGCAAGACCAAGCATATTCATATTTCTGAAGTAATCTATAATGTAAAAGACTAAAATCTTTATAACTAAATAACTGTAAATCTGTATGCTTTGGTCAAGAAAACTTTAACTGAATATACACTTAATACTGTGCTGAGATGATGGGATGTATCATGTAACTGACATGCCATAATCTAAGCTAATTGGATTCCAACATGTAACCCAACTTTGAAGGGTGTTAGTACCGTACTATGGTTATTACCACTTTTTGTGTGCATCCACTAATCTGATGTCTCGAAGGATTAGGGAGTCAGTCCTATACTAGCGGATGACCCCTAAGAGAGTGTCAGTCCTAAACTGGCTGGTGATATCTCATAATCCTACACTAGCTACGTAGTTTTGGAACTTAGGGACTGTTGTTAAACACCCATTCCTAACTGGTGGGTGAGTCCCCATCCCTAGGATTGCCTAGTGTTAAATCCTACTCCCAAATGAACTGACACTCGTACTGAAATAAACTAAATTTAATTGAATATTATTTCAGATAATGCTCATTCTAATTATAATAACTTAGTAAATAGAAGTGTTTATGGTTTAAATGTATCATACTTGAAAATCTAAAAAATCATGTAAGACATGTAGGTATCAAGTATTTATAACCCACCAGCACTGAATGATTACTGTATGAACTAACAATTTTGAAACTATAGTCATGGATCATGGTTCAAAAACCATAAGCATAGACATTTCATCAAACAAGTGGGGATCTTGAATTTAACAAGGGAATGCTTTCTAATAATTGTAAATTTATGATTTATCATGGAATTCACTTGAATAAACCATGGGAAACTCAAATTTATAGCATGAGGAATTCAAAATCTTGCATAGAATCATACATGGGCTGATTTGAATTAAAATCACCATGAAAACATAATTAAACCCATCTTAAGAAATACAAAATACAATAATGATAGAATCCTTATTTAATTGAAAAAGAGGGTTTTTAAGCTCCATGGATGAAAAGACCCATGAATGAACACCCTACATACCTTAATATTTTAACTTGAAAGAGAAACATTAATGTTGATTCTTTCTTGAAGGTTCTTGATCTTGTGGAATTTGAATTTTTTATTTCTTGGGGATGAAGGAATTGAATTTGTGTTCTTGGGGAAAGAGAATTAATTTTTTTGGAGGATAATTGGAGAAGAAGGGCAAAATTATGCCCTAATTTTTGCCCAAGTGTGTTATATATGATTGGGTTAAGGGGGAAAAGACCCAATTGCCTCTCAATCATTTAGATTCAAAATTGGACACAATAGGCTTATTGTAGTACAGTCTTTATCGCGGTTGTTCATTTCACTCAGCGCGACGCGGTCTGCATAACAATGGGAAAAACATTATGATCTGGGCTTATCACTAAACCCTCTGGGTTTGTGATCTAAACATAACCTAAAGCCCTTCTAAAAAATCTAAAACTTATCTGAGACATGCTCCTTACATCTCTAAACATTAATTAACTCAAAAACCAATATCTCAGAGTCAAAAGACTAAGTTAAAAATCCTCCAAGTTTAGAAGCCTTAAAATGACACAACACTTAGAGAATTTTTCAGTCCTTAATCCCCTTAAGAATGAAACAAAAAGATGAACTTATCTAATAATTGTATGGGGTATTATAGGACAACTTAATATTCATGAGAGAAATTCCCCAACGCACAATCTAGAGTTGGCAGTTGTGGTTTTCTCTTTGAAGATTTGGTGCCATTATTTGTATGAGTTGCATATGGATATTTATTAAAACCATAAGATCTTGAAGTATATGCTTACATAGAAGGAATTAAATCTCAGGCAAAGGCAGTGGCTTGAGCTACTTAATAATTACGGCATGAGTTTGTACCACCATACAGGTAAAACTAATATAATTGTTGAGTCTCTTACCAGGTTCTTCATAGGGAGCTTATTTTATATTAAGGAATAAAAAGAGGGTTCATAAAGGATATTCACAAGCTGGATAACTTGGGAGTTCATCTTTTGGACTCTGAGGAGGAAGAAGTGATTTTTCAAGAAGTGGTTAAGTTATCTTCTTGCATTGAGGTCAAGAACAAATAGGTTTTGGATCCCATTCTTATTCAAATAAAAGATAATATGATTCAACCAAAATTTATGGATTTTGATATTGGAGGAGATGGTATCTTGAGATATCAATAAAGGTTATGTGTTCCTGATGTAGATGGACTTTGGAGAAGGATTTTGACTGAACCTCATGAATCTAGATATATAGTTCATTTGTGATACAAGACAAATTGAATTCACTCTTTTATCCACTCTTTTAAGATCTATGCTTCAAGGATCACATCTATGGATCCACGACTCGATTGTTCTAGGGGAGAAAATATATGGGTGGATAAATGATGAATTGAGGTACACTTGGAAGTATTTTTGTGGAAACTTGTTGGGAGTTTCTTTGGTTGTCTAGAAATTTGGGTGCTTGTGATCCATTTTCATTGTGTCCTCATAAAATATTACTCTTTGTGATACTTCAATAAGAAGGTTTTTGGGTTTAATATACCCTTAGGTTGTCCTTTCTTTATTATTTTGTGTCAATCAATATATCTTTTTATCCTTTTGTGTTTTTATCTCATTTTCCTTGTTTTTCCATGTTTTCATGTTGTTTTCATTTTTCATATTTTTTTATTGTATCAATTGGTATCATATTTGAGCTTGATTTCATTCTCATGAAGTCAATCTTGGGTCTCGTTGTGTTAAAATTAAAAATCCCCAAAAAAATCACTATTCCTATTTTTATCTTTAGGTCAAAATTTGGGTCTTTGGTTTTTTTGTTTTCTTATGTTTTAGTGTTATATTCTTGTTCTCTAACACTATTAGAGTCTAAATCTCAAATTTGAACTCAATCAGAGTTAAATCAGAGGATCTACCATTGTTGAGGAGCTCAAGTTTGAATATTGAAGGTGGGTGTTAAAAATAAGTTTTTGGTGAGGAATTTTAGTACAATAACGTGTGGATGTGATTAAGATTTGAAAAAGAGCTTAGGTTCAAAATTTCATCACATTTTGAACAACGATTGAAGAGTTAGAGCATTTTGAAGTTTTTTGGTGTTCTTGAGTGTTCTTGAGGAAGATTCAAATCTTCATCTTGAATTCTTTTTAAAAAGTGGTGTTTGATCCAAAATGGAAGTAAGAGAAGGTTTGTCCCTTATTTATTCCAAAGAATATTCTATTTTTCCAAAGAGAGAAAAGGATCAAAAGGCATCAAAAAGGAATATTCCAAAGCAAGAAGACAGATGAGAGTACAAAAGGGGACCACTAGAAGGGAAAATTGGCCATTTACACTTCCCCAATACCTCTCCAATAATTTTGAACACGTTATCAACTTCAAAACTCCCCTAAATCAGGTTCAAAATCATTAATTTCATCTCTTAATGCCTCCTTTCTTTTCTTTTATTCTTTAAACTAATTAACGACTAAATCATAATCTACTTAGTTGTTCAAATAGTTCTCAATTCGTTCTTCTTTGTGTCTTAATTTCTTGTGTATTTTCCTTCTTTTATCTTTTTTTCTTAGTTTAAACTCTTGAATTCAAGTCTCTCGTGTTATACTTCTTGTTTGTTTGTCATTTTCATTTGTTCCTGTCTTATTTTGATTCTTGAATTCAAAGTCCTTACCTTTCTTATTTTGATTCTTTAATTCAAAGTCCATAGTAGCTTCATCTCCTTTCTACTATGTACTAAGAGTCATGGGTGGAACAACCACTGAGACTCTTATGGAAACACTTATGGGGATATAATCAACTATGAATAAAATAAATGGATCCATGGCACGAATTGAGGATATATTGGAAAACATGGAGAAACGACTAATTAACCTAACACCGGAGTTCAACCATCAAAATTGTACTCCAATACCTTAATAATATGTTCCCTCAACCTAACAAAATACTAACCAGCATTTTACCTAGTATGACTCCTTCATTTATCCAGGTTCACGAACAAATAATCTAAAAGAAAGATGTAAGGATGATGCTTTATGAAAATGATCTTGAAGGCCTGTTGGAGTTCATGCAAAAAGATTCTAAGCTTGGAAAGTATGTCGACAAGTCAACGAAAGAGTTGGATTCGAGGATGAATCCTTTTCGATAAAGGGAGATTGATACAAGGCAAATTGGCTTTACTCTTTTATACACTCTTTTGGGATCTATGCTTCAAGGATCAAATCTATGGATCTATGACATGGTTGTTCTAGGGAAGCAAATATGAGAGTGGATTAATAATGAATTAAGATACACTTGCAAGTTTTTTTGTGGAAACTTGTTGGGAGTTTCTTTAATTATCTAGAAATATGGGTTCTTGGGATTCATTTCTGTTGTGTCTTCATAAAAGGTTGGTTATTGTTACTTTTATAGGAAGGTCCTTGGGTTTAATATACCCTTAGGTTGTCCTCTCATTATCATTTTGCATCAATCTATCTATCCTTTTATCTTTTTGTGTTTTTATCTTGTTTTCCTTAATTTTCATATTTTTGAGTTGTTTTTGTTTTTTGTATTTTCATCTTATATCAATTCAATTTTTACTAAGATGTTCATAACTTGAAGGAAATCTACTGGTGGAATTATATGAAGAGGGATGCGGAATTTTTTTTTTCTAAATATATGGTTTGTCAGCAAGTCATGGTAAAACATTTGAGGCATAGTGGCATCTCCCAAGAGATAGAGCTTCCCATGTGAGTGGGAGATGATTAATATAGATTTAATTACTAGTCTTTCATCATCTCAAAACAAGTATGATTCTATTTGGGTCATTATGGGTAGAATGACTAAGTCTACTAACTTCTTACTTGTGAGAACTAACTACTCAAGAGAGGATTATAATAAGTTGTTCATTCAGGAGATAGTTAAGCTTCATGGGGTGTTGGTGTCCATCATTTTAGGCCAAGGTACCCTATTTTTTTCTAATTTCTGGCATTTATTTTAAGAAGGTTAAGGTACTAAGGTATAACTTAGCACTCCTTTTCACCCTCAAATAAATGGAAAAGTGGAGAGTACTATTTAGACTTTAAAAGATGTGATAAGGGCCTGTGTAACTGACTTTAAAGGCAGTTGCATTGGCCATTTGCCTATTATTGAGTTTGCTTACAGTAACAGTTATAATTCTAGCATCCAAATATCCCTTTTAAGGATCTTTATGGTACAAGGTGCAGGTCTTCTATTGGTTTGTTTGAGATGTGTGAGATAGGTTTCTTGGACCTAATTTGGCTCACCAAACTATAGAGAAAGTAAAGGTGATTAGAAAGAGAGTTAAGACTGCTCAAAGTTGCCAAAAGTCTTATGCGGATGTGAGGCAAATGGAGTTTGACTTTAAAGAAAGTGATTGATTGTTCTTAAAGGTTTCTCCTATGAAAGGAGTCATGATATTTGGGAATAAGGGGAGGCTCAGTCCTTATTACATTAGTTCATACCAAATTGTAGGGAGAATTAGGATTGTTTCTTATGAATTAGACTTACAAGTGATTTTGGCTTTGATTCATCCTATTTTTATGTGTCTATGCTGAAAAAGTTTGTGGGTGACCCTTTATAGTACCTATTGAGGATTTTGGTATTGTAGATTTGTTGTTCTATAAAGATGTCTCGATTGAAATATTAGATAGACAAGTTCATAGATGGAATATGAAGGATATAACTTCAATGTAGGTTCTTTTGAGGAATTAAAAGGTAGAAAAAGCTACATAAGAAGATGAGGACGATATGAGGGACAAATACCCATTCTTGTTCCCTTTGTTGGATAAAAGTTCTTAAGGTATAAGTTCCATTTCCCTCTTGCCAAAAATACCCTGGGTTTTGGCCCCTAGAAATTTCCTAAGTCTTGGACTCACTGTCTCTATAACGACTCATAATACAAGTCATATGGTGTGGTACGGGTCAGGGGACCCTAGTCATTAGGAGACTAGTGAAGGGTTGTTGGGTCTCTATTGCAGTTATCGTTTGGTGGTACAGGTCATTAGGGGTGGTGATCATTTGGTTTGTCCCTTAATCTAATCAGTAACTTAATAACTTGACTTCACTCTGAGTATGAGTGGCTCACTAAGATACAAAAGGATAGGTTATAGATGGTAAGTTTGAATTGCATATTGTCCAATGATGAATCATTTTGGGTTTTGTCTTGGGTACGACTAGCCCATACAAGTCGTATGGTCTGGTCATGAGTGGGAGATAAGAAGTCGTATGGTGGATAGTGTGTGGGTGTCCAACTCACTTTCTTAGTGATGACTCAATGGTGGAGTTGCATGTTATGGTCACAAGTCATGGGGTCAACTCTTAAACACCTATGATAATTTTATAGTTTTAAGTTGGGGGTATTTTGGACATTTTCCCTTTGTAACTCCTATTGATACCACAACATAAAACACCTTTTATGACTTTATTAACTAATTATTCTCAATCAAACACCCTTAATAAAATATCTTTCAAGCTCATGGTTCAAGTAGAGGATCGGGTTTATTCAAAGCAATCAATTAAGGCTCTAAACGGTGGTTTCTCCCATCTTTCTTGGTGTATAAGGCATGTTACACCTCCTTCATTATTAGTTCAACTAAAAGCATATTTTATTGAATGGTTTTAATTGTATTATTGTAATGTTGTTTTGGTATTGAAATAGATATTGGGGGTTTATTTATTTATAGTTGGATAATATTTTCCCATGTTTTACTTATGGTATTTTATGTTATAATTATGGTTTTAAGATGTGGTTGCATGGAATGGTCAATTGGAACTTGGTTTTGGTTTTGAAAATTCTATGCTCTCAACATGTTTATTAAAATGCCAATGACAATGATTTTGTCATACAGTTTGAATTTTCTTAAAATCTTTGCATTGCATAAAAGGTAATGGAACTTAAATTGTTTTGGTTGGTTTTAAATGGTTTAAAATGTCCTTGATGGCCACGGTTTTCACTTAACAGAAACTTTAGAGTCAACTTGGTTTAATGGTTTTCGTATGGCATAAATGGATAGACTACAAAGCTCTAACTTTAGTATGACGATACCAATGGTAAATGGATAAATAAAAGACTCTTTGGTAAATGGTTGGAATGTGTAAATGGTTTTAATATGGGCTAAAAGAGAGTTGTGTTAGCAAAGTCGTGGAATATGGAGGTCTCGGGGGGACCAATACTGAAAATTCATGTTTGATGATGTGTGGTTTGTTCATGGTGATCATGTGCATGATGTAACACTTATATTTTGGGAGATATACTAGTCATCTCTGGTTTTATTCTCTAATTTTTGTAGTTAACATACACTGAGGCCCTTTCAGTAGGGGGAGTTGAACCGATATAGCCTGAGGGTGGTTTTAGGACGATAAAGATACACAGCCCAGGTAAAAGGTTTTAAATAGATACTAAACCCAGTTCCCTTTCCCGGGATGATGTATATATGTATGTGTGTGTGTGTATGTGTGTGTGATTGTATTTGGTTATTTACTTTAGTTTTGAATAATTGAATTATTTTATCCTTATTCCTAAGTACATGGTAGCATTTATTTTGCTAACCGTCTTCGGGTGTTGTATCCTCATGAGATACAGGAACTGACCATACTAGTACTCCTGCTAAGTGACTTAGATTTGGGAACAGCTTGTGTCAGACTAAAGTGGTAAGCTTCCGTACTCAGAAAGGCTCCATTTCATGCTATGGAATTCGTTAAATTATCTTTGCTTCTAGGACTTTGGTTTTAGCTATGGTCGGGGGCATGTCCCATTCAGATGTTTTTTTATTTCGGTTTGAGGCTTTATTAGAATATTATGGGCTTAAGCGGTGTCGGTATTAGTGTCATCCTTGGTATTGGTATTGGTATTGGGCTTGACACCGATTGGACATTTGGTTGGTTATGGTTATGTACTTTATTTAATGTCTTTCAATTATTATTGCTTTATCTTGTTATATGTTTGGAATTTATCTGACATAGGGTACAGGGTAGTTATAATTGGTTATTAGGGAAAGTCTCCAGTCCCAGTCGAACTTGATATTCCTGATACGACTAAGCCCTAATTCCAATTATGTTAGATTGGTATCAAAGCCCTAGGTTCATAGTCAATTGGGTGTCCGAAAAATTCGTGTCTACTAGAGTCTATTTTAAGGGTGTGTAGCATGCCACACTCATATGAGAGAGGCTATGAGATACTTATGAATATTTCTCTTTCTTGTGTTCTATTTATAAGATGTAGAGTCTAAGGTCCTAAATTCTCCTCTAATTCCTGAATATATCACTTTTTAGATTATGCCTCCTTTAAGATTTGAAGCTCAACAAAACTCTTCTGTTCTACCAGAGACTAATATTGATGGAACCCATTTTACTTATGGGGTCCAGACTCGGTCTAGGGGTCTAGTTCCTGATTGCCCTCCTGGAGTTCCATCGGTTGCCCCTAGTCTTTCTCGATCTCTTACGGTAGATGTGATAAATGTTGAGTTTCATTAGTCTATTTATATGTTGGCATAGTTTGTAACCTCTCTAAGTGTGGTGCTTCTGTTACTCCATCTTTTGAAGCTACAAGGGTTTTCTAATTTATGAGGTTAAGCCTTCTTCTGTTCACTGGTGTTAAGGTTGAGGAGGATCCTCAGGGTTTCATTGATAAGATGGAAAACATCTTCCGTGTTATGCATGCCACGATTGTAGAGGGTGTGGAGTTTTCTACCTATTAAATGAAAGATGTATCATACCAATGGTATGAGAAATGAGAGCACTTTAAGGGTGATGATGCTGAGTCATCCCTATAGGATAATTTATCTAGTGATTTTCTAGACTACTTCTTTTCTTAAGAGTTGAGAAAAGAAAAGGTGAAAGAGTTTGTTAATCTGAATCAAGGCAATATATCAATTGAGGAGTATGCATTGAGGTTTTATGAGTTATCACAGTATTCTCTAGAGTTGGTTTCTAGCAGGAGGTCTAGATTAAGGAAGTTTACTTCTGATTTGTCTAGAGAGTTGATTTTAGAGAGTAAGGCTTCATTGTTTAACAAATATAGGGATATCTCTAAGTTGGTTGTGTACATGCAACAGGTTGAGGAAAAGAAGGAGAAATAAGCAAAGATTGGGGAAAGGTAGAGCATAAAGTTTAGATTTTCTAATCTGGGTGGTGGCCAATAGTAGACTTTCAGGGATGATGGGAAATGGCCCAAGAAAAAGTGGGATAATTATGGATCTTACTCGGTGGCTAGTGCTCCCTACCCAAAGCCGTTGGGCGATATGCATTTTTAGAATAGAAATAATTACAGGGCACAAGGTGCCCAATCTCAGGCTAGTGGGGCCCAGTCAGCTCCAACGTATTCTCTCTGTAGATTTTGTGGTCGATTACATCGGGGTTACTATGATAAAGGAAAGGGCAAGTTCTTTAATTGTGATCAGCCAAGGCACATGGTAAGAAGTTGTCCAATGGTCGAGGTTGCTTTTAGGGCAAAAAAGGTTCTTGTTGCCTTTCTTCAGCTCCGGCACCAAAGGGTACACCATCTAGTTTTGGCATTAGTCAAAACTATCTCTATGCTCTCACTACCTGCTAGGAGTCTGAGGAATCCCCTGATGTCGTGACTGGTATGTCAACTATTTTCCCATGATGTATACTATTTACTTGATTCAGGGTCCACTTTTATTATGTTATCCCATTTGTGGTTGTACATTTTGGTTTTGGTACTGAGTGTTTTCCAGACCCTTTTTGGGTTTCTGCCATAGTGGGTGACTTTGTGGTGGCTAAAAAAGTCTATAGGGGTTGTGTAGTATCTGTGGGTGGTCGAGAGACTCTGGTGGATCTGTTTGAATTAGATATGATTAATTTTAATGTCATATTAGGGATGGATTGATTGCACTCGTGCAATGCATCTCTAGATTGTTGGACCTATAAGATAGTCTTAAATTCCTTAATAAGCTAGTTACTGAATGGAAGGGTGGTTTCCTAGCTCCTAAGGGGAAGGTTGTATCATATCTTAGAGCTCGGAAATTGATCTCCACAGGGAGTCTCTACCATCTGATCTGGGTTAAAGATTCTAACTCGGAGGGTCCTTCTTTACATTCATCCCAGTTGTGAATAAATTTCATAAGGTCTTCCCTAATTACCTTCCTATTGTTCCTCCTAATAGACAAATTGATTTTGGTATTAATCTTATTTCAAACACTCTTTCAATTTTTATTCCTCGGTATAGGATGGCTCCAGCCTATTTGAAGAAGCTTAAGGAGCAACTTAAGGATCTTTTATACAAAGGTTTTATCCATCTTAGTGTTTCTCTCTATGGTGAACCATTGTTATTCATGAGTAAGAAAGATGCTTCCCTCTGAATGTGCATTGTATCAGTAGCTAAATAAGGTAACCGTAAAGAATAAGTACCTTTTTTCGAGGATAAATGATTTGTTTGATCAGCTTGAGGGTGATAAGGTTTTCTCCAAGATTAATCCTTGGTCTAGGTATCATCATCTAAAGATTATGGAGGTGGATATTCCTAGTACTACCTTTCGTACCTGATATCGGCATGTTGAGTTCTTAGTTATGTCTTATGGGTTGACCAATGCCCCAACGGTATTCATGAACTTGATAAATGGAGTCTTTTCTTAGATTTTGGATTTGTTCGTCATTATATGCATAGACGATATTTCGCTGTATTCTAAGAGTGAGGTGGATCATGTTAATCACCACTGTATAGTGTTGCAGACCCTGAAGGATCAACAGTTGTATGCCAAATTTTTAAAAGGCGAATTCTAGTTGAACGTTGTCACTTTTGTAGGTCATATCATTTCTAGTAAAGGGATCATGGTAGATTTGTAGAAGGTTGCAGTGATTTAAAAGTGGCCTAGACCCATGACTCCAATCGATATTCAGAGCTTCTCGATTTTAGTTGGTTACTAAATGAGGTTTGTGGTGTGTTTTTTTACTACAATTGCCTTATTGACTAAGCTGACTCAGAAGAAGGTGAATTATTTATGGTCTGATGCTTGTGAGGGTAGGTTTTAGAATATGAAGGATAAGCTAACTTTGCCTCTAGTTCTGACCTTGCCTGAAGGCACTGACGATTTCGTAGTTTATTATGATATATCCCTTGTAAGGCTTGGGTACATCTTGATGCAACAAGGCAAGCTGATAGCTTATGCCTCTAGACAGTTGAAGGTGCATGAGAAGAATTATTCGACTTATGACTTAGAACTATTAGATGTGTTGTTTACATTGAAATTCTTACATTACTATCCATATGGCATGCATATGGCTATCTTTTCCAATCATTAGAGACAACAATATGTGTTTACTTAGAAAGATATTAACCTTAGGCAAAAAAGATTGATTGAGTTTCTCTATAATTATGATATTAGTTTTCGCTACCTTCTAGGTAAAGATAACGTGGTTGATGAGGCTCTTAGTAGGTTGTCCATGGGAAGTCTAGCTTACATAGATGAAGGAAAGTTGGAGTTGGTGAAAGATATTCCCCATTTGGCTAAACTTAGAGTTCTTCTCTTGGACTTTGAGGATAGTGGTTTGTTTGTACAGAAGGTGGCATGACACAGTCATCTCTTGGTGCTAAAATAAAAGAGAAGAAAGTGTTGGATCCTACCTTGATGAATATCAAATATAGTATAGATGGGCAGAAGGTGATAGACTTTTAGATTAGTGGTGATGGTACCTTAAGGTACCAAGGGAGATATGTGTTCCCAACATAGATAGAGTGCGAGAAAAGATCTTGGCTGAGGCGATAACTCGCGCTATGCTATTCATCCTGGTTCGAAAAAAATGCATCATGACCAATTGTATCAAGAAATTGAGTTTCCTATTTTGAAATGGGAGGTGATCAATATAAATTTCTTTATTGGTCTTTCTTGGTATAGGAATCAGTTTGATTTGGTTTGGGTCATCGTGGATAGGATGACAAATTCTTTGTAGTGTAGAAAAATTTTTCTATAGAGGATTATGCGAGGTTGTACTTTCATAAGATTGTGCAGTTGCATGGAGTGCCTATTTCTATATCTCAAATCATGGCATGTAATTTTATCTCTAATTTAGCAGTTATTTTAGTAAGGTTTGGGGACTAAGGTAAGTCTTAGTATGACTTTCCACCTATAGTCGGACGAGCCAGAAAAAAGGACTATTCAGACATTGAAGGATATGCTACTTACTTCTGTGATTAATTATGGTGGTAGTTAGGTTGAGCATTTTCCTTATATAGATTTTACCTATTAGGTGGTTTGAGATTGGTGAAGCAGAGATATTTGGCCTAGATTTGGTTCACCAAGCTACGGAAAAGGTGAAGGTAATTCGAGATAGACTTAAGACCGCTCAAATTTCCCAAATGTCTGATGCGAATATGAGATGTAGGAAGTTAGAATTTGAGGTTGGGGATAGGTGTCTCCTATTAAGAAAGTGATGTTGTTTGGGAAGAAAGGGAAGATTAGTCCCTGATATGTTGATCCATACTTAGTTTTGAGAAGAGTTGGTAATGTTGAATATGAGTTGGAGTTTCCTTCTAGTTTGAGCTCCTTTCATTTGGTATTCCATGTTTCTATATTGATAAAGTGTGTGGGTGATCCATTTTAGATTGTACCTATCAAGGATATTGGTATTCTGGATTCCTTATCTTTTTAGGAGGTCCTTGTTAAAATCTTAGATCGGAAGGCTCTTCGATTGTGGACTAAGGACGTAGCTTTGATAAAGGTTTTATGGGGGAACTCCAAGGTGGAAGAGGCTACATAGGAAGTTGAAGAGGACATGAAGTCCAAATATCCATAGTTGTTTTCCTCTTTGGAAGATCATGCCTAAGGTGTCTATTATTCTTAACATCTTTGTTTTCTAACTTAGTTAAAGGTAAGAGTGGATTGTGAATTCCTTGGTAATCTATTTTCTATGATAACGGTATGCGTAAGGGTGTTTGGGGTTTAATCATGCTAGTCACTACTTTGTCCCATCATTCAAGGATGAATATTCCAAGTGGGGTAGAATTGAATCACCTTGGGTTTTGGCCCTTGGAAATTTCCTGAGTTTTGGACTCACTGTCTTTGTAACGACTCACCATACGAGTCATATAGTGTGGGTACAGGTTAGGGGACCCTAGATGTTAGGAGACCAGTGAAGGGTGGTTTGGTCTCTGTTGTGGATAAGGTTTGGTGGTACGGGTCGTTAGGGGTGACAGTTCATTTGGTAGGTCCCTTAATCAAATTAGTAACTTACTGACTTGACTTGGCTCTGAGTACGAGTGGCTCACTAAGAGGCATGAGGATATGTTACAGATGGTAAGTTTGAGTCATATATTGTCCAGTGTCTAATCCCTTTGGGTTCTGTCTTGGGTACGACTGGACCATACGAGTCATATAGTCTTGTCATGAGTGAGAGATAGAGAGTTGTATAGTTGACAATACGTGGGTGTTTAACTCACTGTCTTGGTGATGACCCAATGGTACGAGTTGTATGTTGTGGTCACAAGTCACGGGTTCAACTCATAACTACCTATGGTAATTATACAGTTTTAAGTTGGGAGAATTCTGAACATTTCCCCTTTGTAATTCCCTTTGGTACCATGTCATAAAACACTTTTTAGGACTTTATTAACCTATTATTATCAATCAAACACTCTTAAAAGCTCTTGGTTCAATTAAAGGCTAGTGTTTCGTCAAAGAAATCAATTAAGGCTCTAAAGGGTGGTTTCTCCGTCTTACTTGGTGTCTAAGGCATATTAATCCTCCCTCATTATTAGTTCAACTAAAAGCATGTTTTATTGAATAGTTTTAATGGTATTATTATGGTATTGTTTTGGTTTTGAAATAGATGTTGGGGGTTTTGTTGTTTAAGGATGGATAATGTTTTCCTATGATTTAACTATGGTTTTTATGTTGTAATTATGGTTCGAACATGTGGTTGCATGAGAATGGTCAATTTATACATGGTTGTGGTTTTGGAAATTATATGCCCTTAACATGTTTGTTAAAATGTCAATAAGAATGATTTTGTCATATATTTTGACTATTCTTGAAATCTTTGCATTGGATAAAAGGTAATGGAACTTAAATTGGTTTAGTTGGTTTTAAAAGGTTTGGAAAGACCTTGATGGCCATGGATTTGGCTTAGTTGGAAACTGTAGAGTCAACTTATTTAAAGGTTTTGGTAAGGCATAAATGGATAGACTTACAAGCTCTAATTTTGGTATGACGATACTAATGGTAAATGCCTAATCAAAAGACTCTTTGATAAATGGTTGGAATGTGTAAATGATTTTAATATGTTCTTAAAGGGGGTTTTGTTAGTTAAGTCGTGGAAGGTGAAGGACCTAGGAGGACCAATACTAGAAATTCATGTTTGTCGCTGTGACGTTTAGTCATGGCGACCGTGTGCATAATATCACACATATATTTGGGAGATGTCTAGTTATCTCAGGTTTTATTCTCTGGTTCATGCAGCTAACAAGCATGAGCCCTTTTAGCAGAGGGCTGAACCCATATAGTCCGTGGGTTATTTTAGGACGGCAAAGCTACACAACCTAGGTAAAAGGTTTTAAATGCATGCTAAACCTGGTTCTATTTCCTGGCATGATATATATATATATGTATGTATGTGATTGCATTTGGTTATTTTGCTTTGGTTTTAAATAATTGCATTATTTTATCATCTTTCCTGAGTACATACAAACATTCATTTCGCCAACAGTCTTCGAGTGTTGTATCCCCACGCGATGCAGGAACTGGCCATACTACTTTTTCTACTCAGTGACTTGGATTCGGGGATAGCTTGTGTCAGACTGAAGTGGTGAGCTTCCATACTCCGAAATGCTCCATTTTATGGTATGGACTTCGTTACATTATCATTGTTTCTTAGACTTTAGTGTTGGCAATGGTCAGGGGCATGTACCGATCGTATGTTCTTTGATTTTGGTTAGAGTCTTTGTCAAACTACAATTGGCATGGGCAGTGTCAGTATTTGTGTCAGCATTGGAATTGATCTTGGCATTAATGTTCACATTGGTTGGACATTTGGTCGGATAATTGGTTGGTTATGGTTATGGACTTTATTCAGTGTCATTCAATTATTGTTGCATCATCTTGTTAAATGTTCAAAATTTATCCAACGTAGAGTACAGGACAATTACGGTTAGATGTTGGGGGCAGTCTTCAGTCTTGACTAGACTTGAGATACCTGAAACGACTAGGGTCTTGTTTGGGTCGTGTCATTGCCGCATTTCAAAATTGTCGTTGGATTCTAATATGTATTTCTATTATCATGCAAAAACATCCTAACTTCTTCTTTGGGGATGAATGATCAAAAGGGGGGATAATGTAAGACCCCATTAAATTCTGATCATTTTATTTTTTACCCTACCAGGTGTGTAACATTAATCCATTACTTGAACCATGATGACAGGTGTTAAAAGGGTGTTTTAGGGAAGTTTTGAAATTGTTGGATGGGTTTCTGGTCCATTTTAGGACCTCAAGGCAGTGAGGCTCCATAATAGTGGCATGCCACGCCATTTAGCTTCCTCAATAAGAGCGTGGCCTGCTAGATACCCTCCACAATAGTGGCATGCCACGCTGCTATATATTTTTTTATCCTTTTTTTCACTTGGGTGAGGGGCTCTTTCGTCAGTTACCCCTTAAAAGACTTTAAAACATCAAATTAACCCTTTATTATTTTGTTATCAAGATCAAAACACCACACTTTTCCTCTTTAACTCCCAAACCAAAAAAGTTCAAGAGTATTACAAGGAATTCACCATTCAGGCTCTAAACTTCTATTTCTCTTTGATTTCTTCTATATTTTAGGTATGTTTCTCACTCCTTAACTTGTATTCTACATTATGGCATCAATTTATTAAATATTCATATGATTTGAATTGATAGGTTTGAAATTGAGTTTAGGGTTTTTGGTGGTTATTACTTGAATTACTTTTTCAATTGTTTTAAATGGATTATTCATGCTTTAATTTATGGTTTTAGGATTGAATTTGGGGCATTGTAATAATGGTTGAAATAGGTGACATGGTTTTCACAAAATTTGATATATTTTTGGCTTGGAAATGTTATTAACCTCAACCCACATTGTAACTTGATTTTGAATGTGGATATTTGCATAATTTAACTTGTATTCTTAAACCATTGCATTGGATTAAAGGGTAAATGGATAAATATGGTTTTGGAATGCCTTTGGTGGCCATGGTTTTAGATTTTAAATGGAACTTGGGAGTCTAATGGTTATAAGGATTGGTTTGCCATAAATGGAATAGCTTGCAAACATATTGGTATGGCGATACCAGGTTGGAAAATGAATTAGTAAAAGACTCCTAAATTAATGGTTTATTTATGTGCAAACTTTTAATTATGGATTGACGGGAATTTTGTATCACACCATGAAGTAGTAGTCCCGGGGGGGGGGGGGGGGAGGGGAATACTTTAAATCATATTTACCGACTTAGGGGTCTATATAACCATGTGTCTGGATACATATTATATTTTTCATAGCTATCGGCTTGGAGTCTTTAGCCTTCCTTCGGTACATATGTCTAACATAGACTAGGGCCCTTCTGGTAGGGGGAGATGGACCCATATTGCCCATGGGTGCCTTTAAGATGGACCGAGCAAATAGTTTAAGCTAGTTGCTTAAATTATCATGTTCATGTACCTTTTTCCTTATCTATACATCTTATACATATATATATGTTGTGCATGTGGTTTTGACTATTTTTTTATAAATGTACTTTTATCCCTTTCCCTTGAATAACAATCTAGTGCTCGCCCTACTCACCATCCCTGAATATTTCATCATTTCGTGATGTAGTTTCAAAGGAGTTTTTTGTTGCTTCTGTGCAGCGTTACGTGGTTCAGTACTTCTATTGATCAGTTATGAAATGGTGAGCCTCCATACTTTGGAAGGCCCTATCATTTCATTATTTCTTCTTTATGTCATAGTACTTTTGGATTCTTTTATCTTAGTCAAGGTCATGTCCTGAGTTAGTTGATATTTTTGGTTTGGAGGCTTTTGTGAATAGTGTTGGGATGTCTTGGATGTCTTGTTTTGACTCATATCTTTCTTTGGATTGTATATATCTTTCGTAGACTTGTTTGGCTTCCATTGTTTATCATTATTATTCTGTTGAGGTAAGGCTAAGGGTGTTTTCTCCGGCCAATAGTAGGCTTGAGATTTCTTGTCACGGCCAAACCTGAGTTCGGGTTATGATAGCTAGGCATGGAATATCTTCATCATCTTCACTTGAGTTTGATTTTGTTGCTTTGAGAGCTATAGATTCCCCCTTTTTGGGCTCCTAGTTATCTAAATCTTGTTTTTTTCAACTCATAGGTATTCAGATTTTCAATTAACTCATCAATTGAAAGAGTTTTGAGATCTCAAGATTCAGAGATAACATTGACCTTGCTTTCTAATAACTTTGGTAAGACACTAAGTATTTTCCTTACTTGCTTCCTGGGTGGAATTTCTTCATGGTAGTGCAAGTCATTAGTTATGACAGTGAACCTAGTACACATCTATTGAATAGTCTCACTTTCTTTCATAGTAAAGGCTTCATAATACATAGTAAGCATGTCCACTTTAGATTCCTTGACTTGACGTGTTTCCTCATGAGCAGTTTTTAAGCAATCCCAAATCTCATTAGCTGATTCATATGCCAAGATTCTATTGTACTCAACAGGAACTATTCCACACACCAGTAATTTCTCTGCTTTGCAGATTTTCTCAAACTTTTTCCTACCATCTTCATTATACTCCTTTCGAGTCCTAGGGAATAGTTTATGAAACTTCCTTCCTTAAATTCCATCATGGAAATGTGTGGTCCATAGCAGATAATGTCCCACAACTCACTGTATTCATCCATAATAAAATTATTATTTTGAGTCTTCCACCGGTCATAGTACTGACCATTGAAGTGGGGAAGCTTGGTGGTGTACTAACCTTCCTCTAGATTGGGTGGATAAGCTATCACTCAGATCCACTCTAGTTATTATCTGTTTAGAGTGTATCCCTATGATACCAATTGTTGGCTAATACGAATCCACAAACAGTAAAGGATCAGGTCCCTTTGGTATGAAAACAAAAAGATAAGTAAGATAAATATAACTCGTCGAAAGTAAAAAACACTCAATATTTATGTGGAAACAACTTTTCTCAAGGGAGAAAAAACTGCAAGCTGTTATCACAGCGTTTCTAGATAACTCCACTAACCTAAAGCCAAAAGGGTGACTAAAAACCACCAGGATTAAAGTCTTAATCTTACTACTTTACAATAACTCTATTTCAAGATTGATGTAGCAAATCTACTACACCTACACATCAACGAACTCCAGTAGACATTCTAAGGTAACTCTATCTGAAAAAATAGAAACCATCATGAATAGAACTTGACAACACCAAGGCTGAAACAATAACTAACTCTAGTTTCTTCGATCCAGCTTAAGACATAGACAAGACAAAAATCTACAATCCTTTATAGCATAGGAGTAGATTTACAATTTCAATAACAAAAGACTTAACACTCAATAAAATAATAAATCTTAAGATATAGGCAAGACCAAATCCACAATCCTTTATAGCATAGGAGTAGATTTACAATTTCAAGAACAAAAGACTCAACACTTAATAAAACAATAAAGACTAAAAATCAAGCCGATTAGTTCCTTTTGTTGAAATAAGCAGTGTCCTTTATATGAGAATGAAATTTTGCTTAAGAGATGAATCTATTTAAGCAATTGAAAAAATTGGGTTTTGCTCTTGTCACATCTATCTTTTATACTATAGAATTAAACCTTAACAACATTCTATTGGACCAAGTGTCAGCACACTATTGGCAGAACTGCTGCAGCACTACCAGCCAAAAATAAGTAGTATAGTATAATTGTACATATACGAAAACAGGACAACACAATAAATCATGTACCAGGTCCTTTCATGGGGTTTGCCAAATCATCAAAATCAGAGGTATAACACCCAACATATACGGAATGGAATTTGGAAACATGTCTTTTTTATTCTAGTAAATTCGAGTTAAATCTTCAAATTGTCACTCAAATTATAGAAGTATCCCACTAAAGTAACTTTTGAATTTTTTGGATAATATTGTCAATCAAATTGTAGAAAACTCTTACTAAAATAACTTTTAAATTTTTTTGAGTAATATTGTTACTGAATTACACGTATATTTTCAAAATGGTGAAAACTAAAGGAAAAGTTAGACTTTTATCAAACCTTTTTTCATATATATTTTATGTTTTATTTTTAGATTAAATTCCTGATAATTATATACATTTATGTAAACCATTTCAAATATATCATTACTAAATGAATTGTATTCATGTAACTAGAGAAAAATGAAGGTGCAAGCTAAAATAATATTTTTAAAAAAGATCAGACCATCTTCTTGTTGAAACATAGTGCACAGCAGAAGCATGCTTACATGAATTATATGCAACAAACATGAAGACGTAGTTCACACAAAGCGTGCTTAAAATAAACTAAGGAATACTTCTCGAAGCATAAGCAGATATCTTGAAGCAAGTCTGTCTTCAGTTTTATGGTCTACTATAGTGATTCCAAATTAATAACTGAACTCTCTCAATTCTTGGGTGGGCAAGTAATGCATTAAAAACTGAATTAAATTTATAGGTTAGGGAAATCTTTATTTATAGAGATACTTCTCCTAGTCCAACAAGGAAAGAAAACACATACTAGTTTTTTAACAAGAAAAGGCGGTGACTTCTTCTTTCCCATAAAGGATAGAATTCCAAGTTCTAGTTTAATATGACCACTATAGGGACAACAAAATTAATTACTGATGCTTCATATTATGAAAATAATTCAAAATATTAAATCAAATTATTCTTACCATGATAAATTATAAATTATTACACTTAAAATTTGTAATTGCACTCCTCTATTTTTATTTTGAAATTTCTCATTAAACACTTATGTAATTTCTTATGTTACTATTACAGATACTAATCAATAAATTAAATTACTACTGAATTTAATACTGATTAATTTCCTTTAGATAAATTCTCAACTTATTTCATATGATGAATTACTAATGAATTTATTATAATGATTAATAAATATAGTTAACAGTTTAGAGAATCTACTTTTATCAATAACACTAAAATAACTATTTCTAATCAATTATATTTTATACATACAAAGTGTACTAGCATGAGAAGTTAGAACTATACTGCTCTCATAATCAACAAAAATATATTTAATCTCGTTCTATAATCATTAAGATGGTTTGCCCATATTTTCATCTATGATTACGAACTATGACTTTAACATATAAGAACTGATGATTTGATCTTCTAAGTACAAGCTTAAACTCTATAAACACAAATCATCTACTATATCAAAACACCAAATAATGTAACAATTTATTGAATAAATAATAAATAATTGTTAAATAAATAATACTACATCAAAACACATGGTTTGTAAAATAGCCTAACAGTACTCCACTTAAACTCATAACCATACACCCATTACTCTAACACCTAATACTTCTACATGCATATTAAAGGGATTTTGAGCTAAAGTTTTTGTGAAAGGGTTTGCTATGTTGTTTTGTGATGTAATCTTCGAAACCACCACATCTCCTCTATGTACTATGTCTTGAATCAAATTATATTTACGTTCAATGTGTTTTGATTTCTTATGGCACCGTGGTTTTTTCAAATTTACAACTCCACAGCTATTTTTATGATAAATTATAAACTGCGTTTCTATCACCGGAACAATAGCAAAAATTTTACAGATATTTTCTGAGCCATATTGCCTCCTTAGTTGCCTCAGGGGATGTTAAATATTTATCTTTCATGGTGGAATCAACAACACTAGTTTGCATGATGCTCCTCCAAAAAGTCGTTAAACCTCCCAAAGTAAACAATTTTCAGAGGCCGAATTTCTAGAGTCTTTGTCAAAATGTATATCTGAGTATGTGCACCCTATAAGCACTAACACATAAAATGATAAATTAGCACATAACCCCTAGTCAATTTAAGGTACTTCATTATATGCTTAACTATTATCCATATTTTTCTTCCAGGATTAGACTGAAATCTTCTTACCATTCCTAAGACAAAAAAGATATCAATTCTAGTGCTTAACATAGCATACATGAGGCTTCCTACAGTTGATGCATAAGAAATTTCTTTCATATTTTTATTTCCTTATCTATCTTAGGATATTGATCCTTAGATAGATAAATTTCATTTCGAAAAGAAAGAAATCCTTTCTTGGAATCATGCATGATGAATATAAAAAAAATTATATCAATATAAGAAGCTTGATATAAGCCTAACATACTTTTCTTATGATTATGTAGAGCCTTAATCCCAATAATATGAGTAGCTTCTCCCAAATCATTCATATCAAAATTAATGGATAACCATTCCTCAACTAAATTAAACAAGTGCACATTATTTCCTATGAGCAAGATATCATCTACATACAATACTAGAAATAACACTTTGCCCATATTCCGCTTTTTGTACACACAAGACTCATTCTAACATCACTCAAAATAATAAGTTTTAACTGGATTGACAAAAAAGTATTCCATGCCTTAGAATCATGCTTTAATCCATAAATTGATTTATTAAGCTTATAAAACATATGTTTTTCTCTATTTTCAATGAAACTATATGGTTGTCAGATAAAAATGCACTCATTAAGACTTTTATAAAGAAATTTTGTGTTGAAATTTATTTTCCAAATATCATAATCATAATGAGTATTAATGGATAATATAATTCTAATAGACTAAAACATGGCTAGTGGTGAAAAGCTTTCTCTCAATCAATCCATTTTTTCTGAGTAAGCCCTTTTGCAACAAGCTTAGCTTTATAAGATTGCACTTTTCCATCTAATCCTCTCTTTGTCTTATAGATCCATTTGCATCCAATGGGTTTAACTCTATCTATAGGTGGTTCTATAAGATCTCAGCCTTTATTGGAGTCCATGAACTCCATTTTTTATTTCATAATAAAAGTCTATTTATCTGCATCTTTATTCTGAGTGCTTCATCCTAATTCATAGACTCGATACTTAACTCTTTAGGGATTCTATCAAAAGACTCCCAAGAGGTCATGTCAATATGGTTTTACTATCTATCTCCTACTATGATGATTTACTGTAGTTGTAGGGGAAGGTACAGAGGCAACTACACTATTATGATCTTGTGATTGAACTATATTATTTACTGGATTTGAGTGCCTATGTTATCCTCATCACTTTGAGGGTTTGGGACATCAATGACTTTTTCTCTAGTGCAATTTGATCAGTTCTACTTATAAAATATTAATGCAATGGATTTTTAGGAGCTTATACTTATCGAACTATATGTCTGTTAGTATCTTTTCTATTTTTAAAATGCAATGGTATGTAACTCTGATATCTAGAGTTTGGATTTGATTTTCATTATTGTCAATAGATTTATTTGTTATGTCTATGTTTAATTTTCGTAAGACTAGTTTACTTCTAAAAACATAGTTTGTCATAAAAAATTTCCAAAAATTTGGTGTTGGTACTTACAATGACTTATTTTTCTTTAGGAATGTAAAACATACCACCTTTCATTCCTTTAGGATACCAAATAAAACACATATTATTACCTTAGTTCCAACTTTTTGGCCTTACCTTTTAGCATATGTGCTGGACATTTCTAAATCTAAACTTATTTCACACTAGGCTTATGTCTAGTCCACAATTCTATGGGTGTCAGATATACCAACTTAGAAGGAACTGTAATGACCCTTCAGGTCATTTTTCATATTTATACTTATTTTTACTATTAGGACTTCTCCATATCTACCCTAAGTCATCAATGATTTGCTAGGACTGATTGTTCGATTATCAGAAAGTTTGTTCGGTTTTAGAACCAATTCCTTATTTAGAAATTTTTTATAGTTTCAAATGGCCACTGAGCAAAAACTATAGTAAAATGACCTCGGATGGAATATCCAACTTTGCCATTATATATAGAATGTCGACTTTAGGCTAAGGGACACTTGGTTCAGGTCCCAAGACTTTTGAACTTATTTTGGGCTATTGAATAAATTTTATGAAAAATAGAACTATAGGTGTGGCCGTACTTTTTCCCAAAATAATCTCGGATGAATATTTAATGATTCCATTGGATTTGAAATATAGTTTACACTCAAATTTCATAATTGGACCATGTTCATGGGGTTCCAAATAAGTTTTAAGGGTCAAAAAGAAATTTTTAACTTTGCTGATATCTGGGGCACAGGGGGGATACCGCAATTGCACAAGGGGTATGGTGATCGTACCACTGCGATAGAAATCCTTGGATATCAATAGTGACATCTCCTTACCTGGTAGGGGTATTCAAAGGCCCCTGAGGTCGCATTTTAGCCATTCTTCACCTAACCTTGAGAGTTAAAAACACTAAATAGGTGTGATAACTCAAAATTGATCTTTGGGTGTAACTTGGGAGCTTGTTAAATATCTATTTCCATAATTAAGATTGGATTTAAGGTAAGAATCCTTCAATTTTAAGCTTGAATTTCTTGATTATTTGACCAAAGCCCCAAATCACTTAGGGCTTGATTTTAGTGCAAAGCTTTACTTGTTTTTTTTACCCATCTTGAGGGTTATGATTCCTTGATGATGTATGAATGTTGGGTTGGCCTCGAAAATGCATTTTCTATAAGTGAGACCTACTTGGGGGTTTTGATGTCATTTTTGGACCCAAAGTACAATGATGAAATGTGGATATCGTTATTCTCATATAACTGAGTAGATTATAATTTTGATAGTGTGATGGAATTTAGGGATTGTTAACTAAAGATGGATGTTTGGTGAATGATTTAAGGATTTACAGTTCAACTTTAAGGTTGCCTTCTGTCTACTCTTCTTCGTAAGATAATGTGTGTTATGTATTACGTGTGAATATAAATGTGAAGTTTGATTATGTTAGAATGACTTAGTATTGAATAGTGAAGGTTGGGTATTAAATTAGGGTTTTGACCCATAAGTTTAAATATTAATACCCTTTTTGAATCGTATTGCCTTCTCCCTAGATTGAACAAATTCATATAGTTTATTTGATATAATGCTAGTTGTGTAATCTGATTTTAGTATTTGAATTATGATTAGTATGATTAATCTTAGTGGGGCTATTCTAGTGATCGTGAAACCTATTATTGTAAAAACTTGACCGAGAAAAGTTCTATTCTATTATTATATATTACTAATTACTATGATCGTGAAAGATGTCGACCCTTTCTACAATTTTATAATGATTTAGTCCCAAAGTTCATTCGGGAAACAGACTTATGATTTTCACTCTTTTTTCCATGGCTTAAGCCTGTGCCTCTATCATACCCAGAGATACATCTCTCTAGTATGGGATAAAGGAAGATAATGGATTGATAATGTAAATTCTAAGTAAGACCCAATAAAAGTCATAATATTCATGTTATCTATATATTCTTATTGATAACGTGGCATAGGGGATTAGAGATGAATATAGAAATATACTCTACCTTATTTCTCTTCTATGTTTATTTATTTTATCTCTCGTGGGGCTTGTTCTTTACTTTAGCCCACGTGGGACTTGCACTTTACTTTAGACCTCATGGGTATTGTTCTAAATTTATATCATTGATTTTGATATTGTGATGATATGATAATGCTCTACAAGGTCATAGGATATTATGATGATATGATGATGCTCGGTAGGTCGGAGAATATTATGATGATGTAATGATACCTGAAAAGGCTGGAGGATATTATAATGATGCACTGATACCCAGAAAGGCCAGAGAATGATTATATTAATATGCCTATGTGCATATCTGTCAGTTCGAGTTTGGCTAGCCTTATGTATGGAAAATATATATACCTAGCAAAGTCAGAGGATGATTATGATAAGGATTATGATGGTAGTGATGGTTATGACGATGATGATAGTTATGATAATAATGATGTTTGTGGTATTATGAATTATCTTGCGTTAATTATTGCACGTGCATCACTTATCACTAGTATGCAGCTATATATATTAGCTTGTATGGGAGGGTTGCATAGGTTTGAGTTATGACTATTCCTTGTGGTATGTTGTATGTTGATTAAAACTTCTGATCTTGGGGCGATGAGGGCACATTATAGGCTTGATTAGGTATTTATTTGTCCAGATAAGCTGATTACTCGTGTTATTATTGAAATTGTTATTAAGATTGTTTTTAACTTTTTTATGGTCATTGTTATAGCTAGTTTGTGACAGATTGATTACTGATTTGATATCGAGACTTGAGGTATATTTATGGCTTCCTATCTTACGATTTCATTATTATGCATGATTAATTCACGATTAGACAATTGGACTAGAAACCTTGAGTATATTAGTACTCTGTCCCACTAGATTATGAGGTCCTAGAATGCTAGCCTAATGACTTAGGCTTTATCTTGAGTTGATCATGTGTAACACCCTTAAATTTTGAGCATTTTTATTTTAGCCTCCCCATGTTTAAAATATCAATTTTTGACATAAATTGAACTTAGGTATGTTAAAGGGGTGTCCTGAGAGTGTTTTAGAATTTTTAAATAGGATTCTTGATAGTTTTTGGTCATAGAGGAAGTAAGACTATGAGATATTAATATGCCATAGAGGCTGGCCTCTACGATAAGGTCTGCAGCATAGAGGCTAGTCTCCATGATAAGGTTTGTGTTATGGACCTATGTAAAAATGTAGCTATTTTGTTCTATTTTAGTTGGGAGGAGGCTTAATAAGTTTCTTTCACTTATAAATGACCGTTAAACACTATATGATCCAATTCTCATCAATTTTCATAACACAATATTGATTATCTCAATCTTAAATGCCAAACCTTAAGAAAGCATAAAGGTTTCAATGTGCGTTCATCATTTAGGTTCTACGTTCTCAATTGTTCACAAAAATTGATTATCTAAGGCATGTTACTCTTTCCTAACTATTATTTCATTAAAATCATGTATTTATGATTGAATCCATGAAATTTTATTAGTGATTTTGAATGTGGGTTGAGAGCTTTTGAAACATTGTTGATGTAATTGCTCTTCCCATGGTTTACATATGATTGTTCATGCTTTATTTATGGTTTTGAACTTGTGGGGTGCATGGGTATGGTGAATAAACTTGGGGATTGTGATTTCCCCAGTTTGTGAATAATAACCTCAATCCCAAATTGTGAAATTGGATTTGAATATGAAAAGTATGCACATTGAACTACTTTTGAACTATTATATAATGTGAAAAGCTGATGACTCATAATGATTTTGAATTGAACCTTATGGAGCTGTGCAAATCCCCAAGCTAATGTATAATTGAATCAAGGGATTGTGAATTTCCCCAAGTGATGATAATTAGTTTGGCATGTTGATGGTACCTTGTTAGTGTAGTTGGTATGACAATGCCAACAGTGTTTACACAAATGTGTATTATGGTTCAATGAATGGGAATGTGTGATAAAAGATTTAATGGGTCTTAAAAGAGGGTTGTGTAGCCGGGTCATGTAAGTGGCGGTCTTCATGGACCAATATTGGAAGCCATATTTGTTAATGTGAGGGTCTAAATAGCATGAGGGTTCGAGTCCCCTTGCTTATGACCAGGTGGTTCCATTCCACCTTACTATCAATATTATCCAATTGGGAGGTTTGAGGCCCCCCAGAGTATAGTACATGATCGAGTGCTTAAGTTACCTTAGTATATAATTGGGATGTTCGAGTCCCTTATACATATATATCTGATTATTCTCTGGTTCATGCATCTACACGCACTAGGGCCCAACCAGGGGTGATAGATGGGACTCATATAGCCTATGGTTACTATCATATGACGAATAAGCTACACATCTAGGCTAATGTTTTAAATGTTCATGTTAAGACCTATTCCCTACCCCTAAATGTAATATATATAGAGAGAGAGTGGGAGAGGTATATGCATCTACTTTTATGCATGGAATTTGAATGGTTTTCAATTATTGATCAAGGCATTATGTTATCTTTTATTCCTGAGTTCCATGCTAGCGCTCCAACCGCTAACCATCTTTAGATGTTGTATCCCCATACAATGCTGGAATTGGCCATACTTCTACTCCTCATACACAATAACTAGGTAATTGTGGGACAACCCTTGAATCAAACTAAAGTTATGATTTTCCATATCAAGTAGAGTCTCTTTTATGGGTGTGTAGTGCTTTATACTAATATGAAAGAGGATTCGAGGCATTTAGGAAATGTTTTCATTTCCTGTTGTCTTATTTTTTGGATATAGATTATGCCACCTACACGATCTGAAGATCATGGAGACTCATCTGTCCCACCAGAGAACAATGTGGGTAGATTTTGTCCAACGTATTGGGTACAAACCCGATCTAAGGTCGCTGCTTTTGATTTTCCCCATGGAGTTCCACTTTTCTCCACTGATCCTCCCTCAGCTGGTAAAACTCGTACTAAGTTACCTCAGGGAAATATTACTAATGCTGAGTTTTGCGAATCCATTCACTTGTTGACCCAGTTGGTGACATCCTAGTTATGTCAGACGGGTTCTGCTGGTATTATTGGGATTTCATCTGATGACACTAAAGTTGTATAGTTTATAAGGTTGATTCCTCCAACTTTCACTGGTAATAAGGTTAAGGAGGATCCTTAAGGCTTTATAGATGAGATAGAGAAGATCTTTCAATTTATGCATACTACTAAGATAGAGGGTGTGGAATTTATTACTAATTAATTGAAAGATATATCATACCAATGGTAAGAAGAGTGGGAGCGGCTTAGGGGCGAGGATGCTGAGTCTGCTTTATGGGATGATTTCTCAAGTGCTTTTCTTGATTGCTTCTTTCCTTGGGAGTTGAGAGAGGTGAAAGCTAAGGAGTTTGTGAATCTAAAGCAAGGAAGGATAACAGTGAAGGAACATAACTTGAACTTTCACTAGTTGTCTTGATATTCTCCAAAGATGGCATCTAGCATGAGGTCGACAATGATGAAATTTCCTTCCTATTTGTCTCATAAATTAAATTTAGAGAGAAAGGTTGCCCTTTTAAACAAGGATATGGATATCTCTAAGTTAGTGGTGTATATACAAAAGGTTGAGGAGGTAAAAAGAAACAAACAGGGGTGAGGGAGATGTAGAATAAGAAGTTTTGGTATTTGGATTAGGATGAAGATCAGCATTAGAGTGGCAAAGATGATGGAAAATGGTATAAGAAAAAGTGGGGCAACTCGAGTTCCTATTCAATGATTAGTGCACCTTACCCAATGCCATTTGGAGATCAGTGTTTTTAGGGTGGTGATGGTTATAGGGCACGGGGTGCCCAATATCAGGCAAATGGTGCCCAGTCATCTCTATCATATCCTTCTTATAGATTTTATGGTTAGTTATACCGTGGTCTATATGAGAAGGAGAGGAATAGATATTTTAGTTGCAGTCAGATCAGTCATTTTTAGCGTGATTACCCTTCTAGATTTGCTTCTGGGGTAAACAAGGTCTATGTTTCATCTTTATCATCTCCTTAACCAAAGAATTCAACTCCTAGTACCGGTACTGGTCAGAACCATCTTTATGCTCTTACCACCCGTCAGTGTATTTCGGACCCCTTTTATATTTCTACTACGGTGGGTGACTTGGTGCTTTCTAGAAAGGTCAATAGGGATTGTATGGTATCTATTGTAGGGAAACTTTTTTGAATTTGATCAAATTAGACATATTAGATTTCGATGTCATCTTGCGGATAGATTGGTTGCATTTCTTCCATGACTCTTTAGACTATCAGACCCTTAAGGTTATTTTCAAATACCCTAATTATTTGGTGATTGATTGGGAATGGAGTTTCTTAGTGCCTAAGGGGGGGTTCATATCATATCTTAGAGCCCAGAAATTAATTTCCAAGAGGTATCTTTATCATCAAGTCTAGGTTAAGGATTCTAACTCGGAGGGTCCTTCTTTATAATCCATTCCCAGGGTTAGTGAACTTTCTAAGGTATTCCCTGATGATCTTCCTAGTGTCCCTCCCAATAGGGAAATTAAGTTTGGGATCAATCTTCTTCCGGAAACCCATCCTATCTCTATCCCTCTTTATAGAATGGCTTTGGCTAATTTGAAAGAACTTAAGGAACAGTTGAAGGATCTTCTCGACAAGGGTTTTATTGGCCCTAGTGTGTCTCCCTGGGGTGCTCCAGTCCTTTTCATGTGTAAAAAGGATGGTTCTCTTGAAATGTGTATTGATTATCATCAATTGAATATGGAAACGGTGAAGAATAAGTACTCTCTTCTTAGGATTTATGAACTGTTTGACCAACTTTAAGGTGTTAAGTATTTCTCTAACATTGACCTCCGATCAGGTCATCATCAGTTAAAGATTAGGGGGGATTCCCTAAAACTACCTTCTGCACCCGGTATGGACATTTTGAGTTCTTGGTCTTGACTTTTGGATTGAATAATGCCCTGTTTGCATTTATGGATCTCATGAATCAAGTATTCCATCAGTACTTATGCTTATTCATCATTTTTTTAGAGATTATATTTTGATATATTCAAAGAGTGAGGTGGATCATGACAACCACTTCCATATTGTGTTGCGGATACTAAAAGATCAGTGTTTGTATGCTAAGTTTTTGAAGTGTTAATTTTTGTTGAATGTTGTTACTTTTTTGGGTTATGTTGTTTCTAGTAAGAAGATCATGGTGGATCCACAGAAAGTTGTGGTGGTGAAGAAATGGCCTAGACCGACGACTATAAATGATATTTAGAGTTTCTTGGGTTTAATCAGTAATTATAGGAGTTTTGTGAAGAGCTTCTTGTCGATCATTGCACCTTTGACTAGGTTAACTCAGAAGAAGGTGAAGATTTTGTAGTCCGATGCTTGTGAGGGGAGTTTTGAGAAGCTGAAAGATAAATTGACTCATGCTTCGATATTGACCCTGCCTGAGGGTAGTGATGGCTTTGTGGTTTACTGTTATGTGTCCTATGTGGGGCTTGGTTGTGTATTGATGTAGCATGGAAAGGTGGGGGCCTATGCCTGTAGGCAGTTGAAAGTTTATCAGAGGAATTATCCGACTCATGATTTGGTGTTGTCAGTTATGGTGTTAGCATTGAAGATTTGGCGGCATTACTTCAATTGGGTCCATATTGACATCTGTTCAGATCATAAGATCTTGCAATATGTATTCACTAGAAGGATTTGAATCTCAGGCAGAGGAGATGGCTTGATTCGCCTAAGGACTATGTCATGAATCTCCACTATCAATAAGGTAAAACTAATGTAACGACCTAAGACTACCCCTTAGTCGTTACACAGTGCTCATGATCCGGAAGGACCACAAGCTAACCTTATATTGATATTTGTACCTGAGCTCTGCATAATATAATATAATAAATGTGGAAAACTGGTGGAAAACTTGCCATAAGGTTCAAAACATATAAAATACTCAAAATTGAAAACAGAATACTGATACATCTGTCCGAAAAGCCTCAAGACTGTCTAAACTGTGGACTTGATGGGACACGTTCCCAACTAACTCTATCTACTTAAAATAAACTAAATCTGATGTGATAGTAAAATAAGGTTCATTCTCAAATGAAGAGGACTCACTACTACGTCTACTGTTGTTGACTGGGACTGAGCTACTAAGGGTACTCTAGATCTCGTGCCTCTGAACCTATGGTGTAAAGTAAAACACCATAGAGCAAATACATTAGTACATGGGAATGTACTGAGTATGCAAGATGAGGTAAGGCTAATTGCAAGGGCTTTTTCATGAACAATTACTTAACTAAATAATCATGAGAGTACTGAATGAGAACATATGCATGAATGTACAAACCATAACTGAAATCATCGTGACTCTAAAAACTGAAACTCGAATACTGCTTTACTGACGCCTAAACTCATTACTTATATTGAGATACTGAATAACTGAATCTTCTAATATTGATAACTAAGTATTGAAATTGAGATCAGTCCTCTCTAGTGAGTGATCTTGGAAACTGATGATACTGAAGCTAATTAACTGAATCTACTCATATCAGTGACTTAATTCTAAGCTTGCTACTATTAACTGACTGAATCTGGTATCAAACCTCTCTAACGGATCATCCCTAAATTTACTACCAATGATATGAAATGATTATGTTTTAGATAAGACCTATTTAGTGGAAGATATCTGAATCTAATAATGAGAATAATCAACTGAATCTGAGACTGAGATCAGGCCTATCTATTGGGGGATCTCTGGATCTGATCATAAGAATACTCAACTGAATCTGAGATCAAGCCTATCTAACGGGTGATCTCGGGATTGGATAATAAGAATACTCAATTGAATCTGAGACTGAGATTAAGCCTATCTAAAAGGTTATCTCTGTAAGTACTAATACTGAATAACTTTATGTGAGACCAGGCCTATCGAGTGGGTGGTCCATGAATCTATGGAACTATCTCAGTTCCTTACTGATATAAGTGATTGTATCTGACAGTCCTAATTTCTGAGTTCTACCCTGAAGACTGATACTAAAACTATAACTGTGGGAGTTCTCACTTAACCGACATGACCCAAATCTAAAATTGTAGGATCCAACCTGTAACCCTATTTGGAAGGGTGTCAATACCATGCAAAAGGTAAAGACCTCTAATCTGGTCAAGCCTCTCTAACGGGTGACCCTCAACAGAAAGTCAAGCCTAAGGCAATATAATAGTCAGGCCTTATTCTAATGGATGACTCCTGGTGCTATGCTGGCTACGCAATTTTGAAGTTCAAGGATTGCTAAAAATGACTCTGCCTCTCTAACGGGAAAGTCGTCATCCCTCCACTCACTCGGTGATAGCTCCTCCTCCCAACTGAAAAACTCTGAACTGATTCTTAACTGAACTTTGACTGAGCTAAATCTATCACTGATCTTATTTCTCGACTAATCTGACTAAGTTAAGTTGAATTCAACTAGTTCCATTATCTAATAGAATACTACTGAATCTCGTTATCGGACTGAATGATACTGAGTTCTGAGCGGAACACTTGAATACTACTAGATCTGAGATGAGTACTAAACTGAGGCTAGAATACTAGTGATACTGAGATTATTGAGATTTCTTAAGTTCTATAACTTTCTGCAAATTTTTTATTTTTATAACTCATTAAGTCTGAGAATCATGGCTTAACTGAGATTATCGTGAAAACTAACACGGACTCTAGACTACAACAAATTTGTCGGGTGTAAATACCCCCAGGACTCGATAACATAAAAGTAAAATATGACCATTCTTGAATAATCATGACCATGGACATTTATTCACCATCACAATCACTAAAGCATCTCTTCAATCATTGAGAAATCATAAACATGTAATAACATAGGGAGACATGCTATTGGCTCATACTCCTTTCAATAAGGTCTTGCATCAAACACTTTGCATACATAATTGGGGAATTTCATGTTATCATGTTACAATTCATTCACTAAGGCTTTTCAACAAACTCTCGGCATGCATGAGCTTGCACACAATTGGGGATTTCAAGTCAACATGCTATAATGGCTCTAATTCCTTCACATAAACATTTTATCAATCATATGGGAAGCATGCTTTGCTTATTCAACAATTTTTACACTTAATAAACATGAACACATCAAATAACAAGCTACTTGAAGAGGGTTTATCATGAACATCACATGAATATTACATACTAGGGTCAAAGCTTGAAAACCATGTAAAAAAAAATATGAATTAAAACTCAATAATAGTATGAACTTCAAATTTCAATTCACAAGAATCATGAAAAGCTCATAAACATAAGAAGCTTTGACTTTAGAAAAGGATTCTTGAGCTTCTTGGGTTAAAGGGACCCAAGAATCAACATCTGCATAACTTAGGAAACTTTTTCTTGAAGTCTCTTGGAGAGATTCTTGATTTTCTTGATTTTTCTTGAAGAAGGGTTTTTGATTTTGTAAGAAACCCTAATTTGATGTTATGGATAAGAAATGAAGCCCTCATCTTTGTTCAAGATATATATAAGTGTAAAAAGGGTAGAGAAAGACCAAAAATCCCTTTTTAAAAATACTGAATGAGATTTGTGACGGTCAGAGTGATGGTCCAATTCTAGTCTAACGGTCCGTTGGATCATCCGTTGCACGTTGGACAGAAAAAGGCCACACTGACTCAGTTGCGATGGTCTTAGAGATAGTTCATCACTAGCTTGACTATCTATCATCTTGGCCACCGTAATTGGGCCAAACTATAGAGTCATTTTCTTGGTTGTGATGGTCCATCTCAAACTCGACGGTCCGTCAACCTGTCCGTCGCACTTGTATAGTTCCGACAACTCTCAGTAAAACGGCCATAACTTCTCACTTTGATACTGGATTTGGACGAAATTGGTATCGTTGGAAAGCTAATTCAATTCTCTACAGGACAAATAGTTGATATTAGGGAAATTCTATAAGTTTTAAAATATTTATCACTGGAGAAGTTACTTCTCAATCTTTTAGGCTCAAATTTATGCTTCACATGACACGCTCTAAGGCTCAGAATATGAGAGAATTTTTTTGGGTCTTACAATATCTCCCACCTAGAAACATTTATCCTCTAATGTAGCTTGATTGGATAATAATACCGATCGATTGAACTTACTTAAGAAGTTAGAACATCTGAAACATGACTATGCTACTGGAACTACTAATATTTTGAGTTCTCATACTGGACATGCATATCTGATGCATGGAATACTCGACTAAAGCTACTCATAATATGAATTCTCATAATAGACATGCATATCTAATGCATGGGTGCGTAACTGAGTTGTTCTCATGAATGCATTACTGAATACACTGAAAAGCTAAACCTTTTCTACTGAACAACCATATCTAATACATGAATGTTTGACTGAACTGACTCTTGAAAGCATGACTGGCTATGCAATGATAACTGGTGTTAACTTCGTAAGGAGAGTTTGAACATACAACTGAATGAGTCTAAGGACATGAAATTATTGTAATATTATGGGGTATGTCCCCCTTTGGACTTTATATCCTTCTAAAATTACTTCGCTGAAATACTGGAGCTGTGCATGGGACAACTATAAACTAGGTCATGATTGATTGTCTAAGGTCTGAAACTAATGCATGACTCATGAATTGAACTTATACTCACAACTACTAGGATAATCTATCTTGGAATAGTTATATTCTGGAGATTTTTGATATCATGATCAGGTGAAGGGATGAAATAACAAACTATATGAATCTGACTGTTTCACTGCTAAACTAAATTGTTGTCTCTAATAACTGACTCATGCTTAAATATAAGCTCAATGGGAGAAAAAGATCTAACAATGCATATCATAAATATGAGGGACTCATAACATACCCGAATCTATGTCAAGGAACCTTTCCTAATCATGATGAGCTTGAAGCACATAGAGTCTATTCTGACGCTGACCACTATTGGCACCGTAAGGGGCACCCTGCGAATGCAATTCTCTATCCCTCTAATCTAGCACTCTACATTCTCGTATTCTATGGCCTAGATTACCATACCCAAAGCACACATCTCTATTTTCTCTACACACACCTACGTGATTCTTGCCACACTCTCCACAAAGTGGGTAAGCACGAACAACACTAGTACTACTTTCAGCTTTGGATCCTGGCACTCCATTATGACCGGCATCCCTGAACTTTGGTCATGGTACACTAGCTGAGGATAGAGCTGGGACTAAAAATTTTTACTATGCTGAGAATGGCTATCACCCTTTGACCTGGACTGAGAAAAAATATGACTACTGGTTTTGGCTTTCTTACTCACTCTTTTTTTTCTTATCTACCTCAATCTGTTGTGTATGAGTCATCAATCTAGCAACGTCCATATCTCTATTGAGTATAGCAGTCCTACACTCTTTAAACACAAACTCGGACACTCCAGTCACAAACTTACTCATAATCTCTCTAGGGTCGGCTATCAAGTCAGAAGCATACTTAGCTAACTGATTGAACTTAAGAAAATACTCTTTCACTATCATGACTCCTTGCCTTAGGTTCATGAAATCTTCTACCTTAACTTCTCTCATCTCTAGTGGGAAAAAATTATCTAGAAAGGCATCCAGAAACTCTTGCCAAGTCATGGGAGATGCATCCTTCCCTCTACTCTTCTCCCACATCACGACCCAATCATAAGCAATATCCTTCAGCCTATAGGATTCTAACTCTATACTTTCCTCCTCAGAAACATGCATAATCTGGGTGATCTTCTTTACCTCTTTAAGATAAAGTTGTGTCCTCACCTGCTATTGACCCAAAGAATTATGGCGGGTTCATTCTCAGGAAATCTCTAATTATGGCTGTGGCTAAACACCATCTTACTAAGGTGGGGTCACATCCTGATGGTTATTCTGAACACTAGTGGTCACAACTTGGGCTAGCACCTGAAAAGCTGCTCGAAACTCTGCATGTGACAAATTCTCATTCTCGAGATCTACTAGCTGAGGTGGCTGGTCATCAACCCTATGGGCATTATCTTTGCGAGAAATCATACTCTGTAAATAAAAGAAAGAGAACGGATAAGACTGAGAATCAACTAGAACATATTAATACTCGTACAATATTAACACTGAAAGAAGAGAGACTGTTCCTAAAAACATCTTATAGCCTCTTGTACAAAAATGTGGTGCACAACACAACCCTGCACAACACTCTACTTGATGCGGCTTTTTAGACTTCCTAGGAAACTATTGAACCTTATGCTCTAATACCAAGTTTGTAATGACCCAAGACTTTCTCCTAGTCGTTACACAGTGCTCACGATCCTAAAGGACCACAAACTAACCTTCTACTGATATCTGTACCTGAGATCTACATAATAAAATATAATAAATGTGGAAAACTTGTAGAAAACATTCCATAAGGTTCAAAACATCTAAAATACTCAAAATAAAAAACTAAATACTGATAGATCTGTTCGAAAAGCCTCTAGACTGTCTGAACTGTGGAGTTGATGGGACATGTTCCCAACTAACTCCGTCTACTGAAAATAAACTAAATTCGATGTGGTAATAAAATAAGGATCATCCTTAATTGAAGAGGACTCAATGCTACGTCTAATGCTGCTGACTGGGACTAAGCTGCTAAGGGGTACTCTGGATCTTCTACCTCTGAACCTATGGTGTAAAGTAAAACATCATAGTGTAAATATGTCAGTACGTAGGAATATACTGATTATGCAAGATGAGGTAAGGATAAATGAAAGGGCTTATGCATTAAAAATTACTTAACTGAATAATCATGAGAGTACTGAATGAGAACATATGCATGAATGCACAAACCATACCTGAAATCATCACGACTCTGAACACTAAAACTTGGAAACTGCTTAACTAACGTTTGAACTCACTACTAATATAGAGGTACTAAATAACTGAACCTTCTAATATTGATAATGGAGTATTAGAGCTGAGACCAGTCCTCTCTAACGAGTGATTTCGGAAACTGATGATATTAAAGCTGATTAACTGAATCTAGTCATACTAATGACTGAATTCTAAGCTTGCTACTATCAACTGAATGAATCTAGGATCAAACCTCTCTAACGCATGATCCCTTAATCTATTACTAATGATAAGAAATAATTATGTTTAAGATCAGACCTATCTAGCAAAAGATCTCTGAATCTGATAATGAGAATAATCAACTGAATCTAAGACTAAGATCAGGCCTATCTATCAGCTGATCTCTGGATCTGATCATAAGAATAGTCAACTAAATCTGAGATCAAGCCTATCTAACGTATGATCTCTATATCGGATAATAAGAATACTTAATTAAATCTGAGACTGAGATCAAGCCTATCTAGTGGGTGATCTCTATAAGTACTGATATTGAATAACTTTATGTGAGACCAGGCCTATCTAGAAGGTGGTACACAAATCTATGGAACTATTTGAGTTTCTTACTGATATAGGCGACTATATTTGACAGTCCTGATTTCTAAGTTCTACCCTAAATACTGATGCTGAAACTGTAACTGTGGTAGTTCTCACTTAACAAACATGCCCTGAATCTGAAATGCTTGTGTCCAACTTTTAACCGTAGTTGGAAGGGTTTCAATACCATTCCATGGGTAAATACCTCTACTCTGGTAAATCCTCTCTAAAGGGTGACCATCAATAGGAAGTCAAGCCTAAGGCAGTATAATAGTCAGGCCTTATTCTAATGGGTGCCTCCTGGTCCTGCGCTGGCTACGCATTTCTAGAGTTTAGGGATTGGTACTAATGACTCTACCTCTCTAATGGGAAAGCCTTCATCCCTGCACTCACTCGGTGCTACTACTCCAAAATGAAATACTTTGATGACTCTACCTCTCTAACGGGAAAGTCGCCATCCCTATACTCTCTCAGTGCTAGCTACTACTCCTAACTGAAATACTCTGAACTGATTCTTAACTGAACATAGACTGAACTGAATCGGTTACTAATTATATTTCTTGGCTGATCTGACTAAGTTAAGATGAATTTATTTTATTCTATTATCTGATAGAATACTATTGAATCTCGTTATCTGACTGAATAATACTGAGTTTTGAACTATACACTTGAACACAACTAGATCTGACCTAAGTACTAACTAAGGCTAGAATACTAGTGATATTGAGATTATTGAGATTTCTTAAGTTCTGTAATTGTATGAGAATTTTTGAGTTTTATAAATCACTGAGTTCTTAGAATCATGGCTTGATTAAGATTATTGTAAAAAATGATACTGGCTCTAGACTACAACTAATTTGTTGGGTATAAATACCCTCACGACTCGATAACATAAAGGTAAAACATAACCATTCTTTAATAATCAAGACCATGGACATTCATTCACTATCACAATCACTAAAGCATCTCTTCAAGCATTGAGATATCATAAACATGTAATAACATAGGGAGACATGCTATTGACTCAAACTCAGTTCAACTAGGTTTTGTATCAAACAATTTGCATGCATTAAAGAACACATAATTAGGGAATTTCATGTTATCATGTTACAATTCATTCACTAAGGCTTTTCAACAAACACTTGGCTGCATGAGCTTGCACACAATTGGGGATTTCTAGTCAACATGCTATCATGGCTCTAATTCCTTCCCATAAGCATTTTATCATACATATGGGGAGCATGCTTTGCTTATTCAACAATTTCTACACTAAATTGACATGAACACATCACTTAACAGGTAACTTAAACAGAGTTTATCAAGAACATCACATGAATATCACATACTACGGTCAAATCTTGAAAATCATGTAAACAAAATATGAATTAAAACTCAATATAGCATGAAATTCAAATTTCAATTCACAAGAATCATGAAAACCTTATAAACATAAGAATCTTTGAATTTAGAAAAGGATTTTTGAGCTTCTTGGGTGAAAAGGACCCAAGAATCAACATCTGTATACCTTAGAAAAATCTTTCTTGAAGGCTCTTGGAGAGATTCTTTATTTTCTTTATTTTTATTGAAGAAGGGTTTTTGATATTTTAAGAAATCCTAATTTGATGTTATGGATGATAAATGAAGCCCTCCACTTTGTTCAAGATATATATGTGTAAAAAGGGTAGGAAAAGATCAAAAAGCCCTTTTTAAAAACTGACTTAAAATTACTGAATGGGATTTATGATGGTCAGAGTGACGGCCCATTGCTAGTCTAATGGCCTATCGTATCATCCATCGCGCATTGGTTAGAAAAAGTCCACACTACCTTAGTTGTGACAGTCTTAGCTATGGTCCGTCACTAGCTTGATGGTCTATCATTTTGGCCATCGCACTTAGGCCAAAAGGGAGAGTCACTACCTTAATTGCAATGGTCTGGGTGATGGTTCATTGCAAACTCGATGGTCCGTCAACCTATCCGTCGTACCTGAGTGGTTTTGACAACTCTCAGTAAAACAACCAAAACTTCTCACCCTGATATCAGATTTAGATGAAATTGGTATTATTGGAAAGATATTCAATTCTCTACATAAAAAAAGTTGATATTAGGGAAATGCTACATGATTTAAAATATTTTTCACTTAGAAAGTCACTTCTCAATCTTTTAGGGTCGAATTTATGCTTTACTTGACACACTCTAAGGCTCAGACTATGAACGAATTTTGCATGGTTTTATAGATAATATGCTTGCTGATGCTCTTAGCATATTATCAATAGGAAGTCTATCCAATGTGGATGGGGGAAAATAGGACTTGGTGAATAATATTTACTGTCTAGCTATTATTCGGGTACGTCTAATAGAATCTGAGGATGGTGGTGTGGTTATGCAAGAGGTAGTAAAGTTATCTCTTGGTGCTGAGGTAAAGGAGAACTAGGTTTTGAAATTTACTTTGATGCAAATCAAAGATGATGTGGGTAAGTAGAAGGTGATGGCTTTCAAGATTGGGGGTGATGGTATCTTGATGTACCAATGGAGGTTATGTGTTCCCGAAGTGGATGGATTGAGAGTTAGAATTTTAGCAGAAGCTCATGAGTCTCGTTATATAGTTCATCTTGGTTCGATAAAGATGTATCATAACCTTAAAGAGATCTATTAATGGAATAACTTAAAGAGGGATATGGATAATTTTATGGCTAAGTACATGGTGTGTTAACAAGTGAAGGTGGAGCACTTCATGCCTGGTGGGCTATCTCAAGAAATCGAGTTACTTTTGTTGAAATAGGAAGTAATAAATATGTATTTTGTTACTGATCTTCTTCAGACTCAAAATTGGTTTGTTCTATTTGGGTCATCATTGATAGGGTGACTAAGTCTGTCCACTTCTTATCTGTGAGTTCTAATTATTATACTGAGGACAACTTAAGGTTATTTATTCAAGAGATCTTAAAGTTGAATGGTGCTCCAGTTTTTATTATTTCTGATTATGGTACTCAGTTCTCATCTCATTTTTGATGGTCATCTCAGAGAGGTTTAGGACTAAGGTAACCCTTAGTACATCTTTCCACCAGCAGATGGATGAATAAGAAAAAAAGACCATTTAAACTTTAGAGGATATTATTCAATCTTGTGTAATTAACTTTAGTGGTAGTTGTCTTGACCATTTGCCTCTTATAGAATTTGCATGCAATAATAGTTATCACCCTAGTATTGGTATAGATCTTTTTGAGGAGTTGTATGGTAGAAGGTGCATATCCCCTACTGGGTGGGTCAAAGTGGGTGAAATAAGATTATTCGATCCTAATTTAGTTCATCAATCTATAGAGAAGGTCAAGGTGATTTGGGATAGGCTTAAGACTACCCAAATTCACCAAAAGTCCTACGCAGAAGTGAGGCAAAGAGAGTTGAACTTTGATATGGGTGATTGGGCGTTCTTAAAGGCGTCTCTCATGAAGGAGGTGATTTGATTTGGTAAGAAAAGGAAGATCAGTCCCCATTATATTGTCACCTATCTGATTTTGAAGAGAGTGGGAAATGTAGCCAATAAGTTAGAATTGCCTTCAAGTTTGGGTTCCATTCACTCTGTGTTTCATGTGTCCATGTTGAAGAAATATTTGGGCGATCCTTCTTTGGTGGTTCCTATTGAGAGTATCAATATCTTGAATTCCCTGTCATACGTGGTAGTCTAGGTGGAGATCTTGGATATGCAAGTTGATAGGATGTGGAATAAGGATATAGCCTTAGTAACGGTTCTTTGGAGGAATTATAAGGTAGAAGAAGCCACTTGGGAAGTTGAGGAAGATATGAGATCAAAGTACCCGTTCTTATTCCTTGTGTCACACAAAGGAGCTTAAGGTATGCATTTTATTTTCCTTTGTAATCATTCAGGTTTATCATTTAATTCTAGTATAATATTTTTTCTCATACGAAGAGTATCTTAGCTCATCATTCTACAATGAATGATACTAAGGGGGGGATAATATAACATACTCAAATTTTGACTCTTTCTATTTTTGGCCTCCTTATGTTTGAAACATTGATTTCTTACTTAAATTGTACTTGGGTATGTTAAAAGGGTGTCCCGGGAGAGTTTTGGAATTTTTTAAATAGGATTCGGGGTGGTTTTGGGTCATGGAGGCTTACAGTCTCTAAGATATTGATGTGCCATAGATGTTGGCTTCCGCAATAGCCTCCATTACACGGAGGCTGGGCTCCATGTTATGGTCTGTGATATGGAGGTTAGTCTCTGCAATAAGATCTGTGCTACGGACCAATGTACAAATATGGTTATTTTGTTCTATTTTAATTGGGATGAGGAGAAATAAGGTTCTTTCACTTATAAAAGATTTTTTATTCCGTAAGTGATGACAATTGGCTTGGCATATTGATGTTAACTTATAAGTGTAGCTGGTATGACGATACAAACAGTGTATGCCCAAATGTGTATTATGGTTCAATGAATAGGAATGTGTGATAAGTGATTTAATGGGACTTAAAAGAGGATTGTGTAGGTGGGCCATGAAAGTGGCAGTCCTGAGGGACTAATACTGGAAACTATATTTGTCAATGTGCCGATCTAAATGGCTTGAGAGTTTGAGTCCCCTTATTATGAAAAGGTAATACAAGTCCACCTTACTATCATTATTATATGATTGAGAGGTTCGAGTCCCCTGTAGTATTTTACATGATCGGGTGCTTAAGTCACCTTAGTGTATGATTGGAAGGTTTGAATCTCCCGTGCACATATATGAGATTATTCTTTGATTTGTATGACTACACACATTAGGACTCAACCATGGGGTGAGAGTTGAGGCCTATATAACCCGTGGGTACTATCATATAACTGATAAGCTACACAATCCATGCTATGTTTCTAAATGTTCATTTTAAGCCCTGTTCCTTACCCCAACATTTGATATATTTATAGGCATATGTATTTAATTGTGTGCATGGAATTTTAATTGTATTTAATTGTTGATCATGCATTATTCTATCCTTTATCCCTGAGTTACATTCTAGCGCTACAACCGCTAACCATCTTCAGATGTTGTATCCCCATTTAATGCTGGAATTAGCCATACTTCTACTTCTCCTGTATATTGACTAGGTGATCGTGGGATATATCATGAGTTAGACTAAAATGGTGAGATTTCATCCTTTAGAAGACCCCATTTCAGGTTTTAGGGTTCCATTATGTATTAGTTATTTATCATGGACTATTTTTGTCTATGGTTGGGGACATGTCCCGACCAATATATCTTTGGTTTTGTTAGAGGCTTTGTTGGACAGTACTATGGACAAGGGATTACTTGTTGAACTTATACACTTCTTTGGGATTGAATTATATTCTTTTATGTCATTATTATTGGAGTTCAGTTGTTATGTTGTATTATAATTTGGTTGTCTAGGCTAAAGGGGTGGCCTTCAATCCTCGATGGATTTGAGATACCCTTTATGAATAGGCCTTGGTTCAGGTCCTGTCACCTTGTCTATATCTATATCTACATATATATATATACATATATATAAAAGTAGCTATGATACTATCGTATATCCCTTCTTTCCTTTATTTACACACATTGTATATTCATTCCTTAGCCTTGTATTCTAATTTATATCATTTTTCATCCCTTACTCATATATGGGTCGGTAATATACAATATAGTATTGAGATTTCTTAGTATGGCTGGAATGCGATAGTGCATCCTTTTTACTTCCTTTGCCTTAATATGTTAAGTCTCTTAGACATGAATAGGATTGGTTCTCTTTATTATCTAACTGACTATCTTATATGGTTTCTGGATATTTGGGTGTGGTTTTCCATTCTTTTTATATGTTTTATATATCTTCTTTATAGTTAGAGCACAGTGTAGATGCCTACTAAGTACTACCTATTTGCTACTCATACTATAGTTCTGCGGCCTTCTAGTCATAGTATGGGTTATCGTCGTTGATGTGTGTCTAGGTAAAGTAGCCATGGTTTAGAGACTTAGAGTGAGATCCTAACATTTGGCGTATTACTTATCTCTCTCTTATGTGTTAGACTAGTCTCTAGGTTGTATTTGGAGATAAGTTATATCAGCGTATTTATTTGTACTTCACTTTGTACTCTTGTTATATTATAAACTCTTGTTCTGATACCATTAGGTCTTAGGAATATATTGTATAATTGATCTTGTATTTCAGATATTTTGCATTCTTTTCTTTTGTTACTCCGAACTATGGGTTTGGATTGGCTACTAGTGGGTTATAGTAGGCGCCATTTTGACCTGAGAAATTAAGTCATGAAAAATTAGTATCAGAGCCTAGATTTCACTATTGCATTAGTACAAGATATAAGTATTTAGTAGAGTCCTGCGGATCGATATGAAGACATTTGTAACCTATCTTTGAGAGGTTACACAGACATTTTTAGAAAATTCACTTCTTGACTCTTTATTGTGTACCTGCATTTCTAGGAACCTTAAACACATTCTTTGACTCCATTGTGTCCCTAATGAACGATGGGAAATGGTCAAATGATGTGGATGAGGCCTCAATATGCATTTCTTGAATTTCAGCATAATATCAGACTAGAGATTCAGAAATGAATGTTGAAGATCTTCAACTTCAGCCAAAAGGATTTGGCACCAGATTAGGCTTCAGTTAAGCTCATGACAACTCCAGGCCTTTGAGGTTCAGCATTAGGGATCCGAGTCATGATTGTAGTTCTCTCACAGCTATGGAGGACATTTAAGTCATCAAGCAGTTCTCAAGCCAGAGTTTGATCGGTAAGTGTTCACGAGGTTCTTGACCAATTTTTGAGTTCGTGATTTGGGTTTCTAGATTTGGGCCAGGCATATTCTTATGCTATATCCTTTAGAGCACAACATGGTGCATAAAATCATTAGGTGTTTAGTATTGCTACTCCATTTAGTATCGGAGAATATGATAGCAATAGGATCTTCCATTCTCTTAGGTTGTTGATTAGGTGATGGCCATAGAGAGAGCATGCATTGGGACTTATAGAGGTGGCAGTAAGAGGTCATGCCATTAGTGTAGTGTTATTGATGTTTCATCTAAGATCTTGTTTTGGTTCTGGCGAGATCGGACATTGGCTCAGAGAGCACCCCAGATATGAGTTAGTTGATTAGATAGAGTTAGCATGTACTCCCTGCCAGCCTAAAGTTCCTGAGATAGGATATGATTGTAGGAAGGATGATCATTATACTAGAGTTTTCTCTTAATGTCAGTTGGATAGTTATTTAGTCTTAGTTTCTGTTGCTCGCTAGGATTAGAGCTTCAAGAATCGGTTACTAATGCAAAAAGGTCAGTTACTTGTCTAGTAAGTGTCCCTATCATGGGATTTTTAGTCATTTCACCTCATTCAGATCAACTTCATGATGTTGTGGTATCTCCAGTAAGTGATAGTACGCTTGGTGCCTCTGTTGATGATTTAGTTTGTTGGTCTGAGTACAGACCCATTCAGATTTATTCTCCCTATGCCTATCAGGCATGTAATTATGGATTTCACCATGATAGTTGTACTTTTATTTCCTGAATTTATCTTTTTATTATGTGTATTGGGGTTTTCATACCCATTAATGATTATATGCCTTGATGAGTTCATAATAATTATTTTGTGCCTTGTAATTGAATTTATGATTATGTGACTACTCTGTGGTTTATTTCTTTTAGTTGTGGATAGAATAGAACTGTATTGATATTTTTCCCTATAGGTGAAGCATTTGGGTTTGAGTCCCATTTATTTTGGCACATTGGGCTTATTGTGTCCCATTTAGATAAGCTTTGGATTGATTTGTGCGTGTGTCAAGGTGGTATCAGTGTGTTGTGGTTTTGATTTGCATGCATCAGTCTTTTCAATTTAGTTGGAGGCCAGATGGTGGTTGAAGTTTAGTTTTGCCTGTTTGGAAGTAAAGTGAGAAAAGCTGGTTGAAAAAGGGATACCTATGGAAAAATCCCTCAAAAGTATTTTCTCTTTGTCGAGGTTATCTAGGAATTCATGCTTGGCGTATGTTGGCCTAGTACCTCATCCTTTTGAGATTTTGAGGTTTTACTATCCACTGACTTTCGAGGACAAAAGTCCTTTTAGTAGTGGATATTGTAATGACCCTTCAAATCATTTTTTATATTTGTGCTTATTTTCATCATTAGAGCTTCTCCATAGTGGCCCCAAATCATTTATGACTTGTAGGACTGACAGTTAGGTTATCATGCAGTTTGTTTAGTTTTTAGAACTAATTCCTACTTTGGAAGTCTTCGTTGGTTCCCAATAGACACCGCACAAAAACTATAGCAAAATGACCTCGTATAGAAAATCTGACTTCACCATAGCATCCAAAACAACTACTCTAAGCTAGGGGGACCCTTGGTTCAGGTCCCAAGGCTTCTGAACTTATTTTGGGCTATTGAACGAATTTATAAAAAATGGAACTATAGGTAGGGGCCTCACTTTTAGCTGAAACTATCTCGGATGAAAAATTTGATGTTTCCATTGAATTTGAAATGTGGTTTACACTCACAAGTCACTATTGGATTATCTTCATTGGGTTTCGAATTAGTTTCGAGGGTCAAAAACAAGTTTTGACTTTGTTGATATTTGGTGCATAGGGGGATATCGCAATCGTACAAGGGGTATGACGATCGTAGCACTGCAATAACAATCCCCGAATTGCAATAGCGACCTCTCTTTACCTAGTAAGGGTATTTAAAGTCTCCCTAGGCTATGTTTTGGCCATTTTTCACCCAACCTTGAGAGCAAAAAAGCCTAATTAGTGTGATAACTAAAAATTAAGCTTTGGGGGTGGCTTGGGAGCTTGTTAAACATCTATTTTCATGATTAACATTGGATTTAAGGTAAGAATCCTTCAATTTCAAGATTGAATTTCTTAAATATTTGACCATAGCCCCAAATCACTTTAGGCTTGATTATAGCCCAAAGTTTGCTGGTTTTTCACCCATTCTTGAGGGTTATGATTCTTTGATGATACATGAACATTGGGTTGACCTTGAAAACATGTTTTCCATAAGTGGGATCCACTTGGAGTTTTCGGTGTCATTTTTGGATTCGAAGCACAATAGTATAATATGGGTATCATTATTCTTGTATTGATGAGTAGATATCCATTTTGATAGTGTGATGGCATTTTGGAATTATGAAATGAAGATGGAAGTTTGGTGAATGATGTAAGGATTTGTGGTTTGTCTTTGAGGTAGTCTTATGTCTACTTTTTTCGTAAGATGATGCGTGTTATATATTATGTGCCAATGTGAATTTTAAGTTTGATTATGGGTAGAACAACTTAGTATTGACTAGTAAAGGTTGGGGATTAGAGGAAAGTTTTGACCTGTAAGTTAAATTGCTTAATACCCATTTTGAATCCCATTGCACTCTACTTAGATTGAACTAATTCATATAGTAGATTTGATATGATGCTAGTTGTATTATGTGATTTTAGCGTTGGAATTATGATTAGTGTGAGTAATCTTAGTAGGGCTCTTTTAGTGATCTTGAAACCTTGATTTAGGTAGAGTTGACTTAAATGCCCTTGTTTCTAGGCAAAGTTCCATCTTAGGTTTGGTTATGGCTTACTTGACATTTAGAAGTTAAATTAGATACCTTAACCTAGTTTGGGTTAATAATTGCCTAAGTATGGACATTGAGGATTAGAACTGGGGTCCTCAAACCTACCTTAGGCTAAGACTTGTGTTAGCCTTGTGGACTTAGTTACGGAAGTTAGGCATAGTTGAGACTATTGAGCCTTTAGAATAAGTTTACTTTGTGACTTGGTAAATTGTGATACCTTTCCCCAGATTATGATTAATGGCTTAAGGCCATGATATTATGCCCTTAGAGATGTTATTCCTGTTAGATACTAATTGGTTTTTAGATATGATATTCCTCATAGTCATGATACAAGACCTATAAATATGAGATGCTTATTATTGTTATGCCTCATAAATAAACTATGGCTTCCAAATATGAGATGATGTATAGATATGATTATCTATATGGGTTCAGTGTACGTATGTGGTTCAAAGGTTGTGATTATGATGGTATAATTATTTGACACATTATTGGGTCCAAGGCTGTGATATAATAAGAGTTGACCATTCGGGAAGTCTATCCTTGTTAAAGGATATGGTTGTAGTTTACTGATATATTAATGTTTATGGTTCCACTATATGAATACTGATGATGGCATGCATAGATTTGGTACATTCTTAATCATCTCATCGATGATTGATACAATTTTGATTACATTATAATATTGTTATTATTTTCACTAAATAAGTATTAAATCCCACTCTATACCTTAATGATTAATTTCTTCATAATAATAAATGTCAATTTTAATAAACAGTTTATATGTAAAAGAGGGTAATAATGATATTTAGTCCTGAAGTTCACTCCAGGAAACAAACATAGGGATTTCCAGTCTTTTAGTCATGGCTTGAGCCTATGCACCTATCATATCAAGATACACATCTCTCCGGTATGAGACAGAGAAAGTGCTGGATTGATATGAGTCTTGAGTTGCTGAAAGACTAAGATATGAGTCTTCACTACCATCAAGGTAAAGCTAACGTAGTTTTTGATGCTCTTATCAGGTTTTTCATGGGGAATTTAGCTCATATGGACGAGGATAAGTGGGAGTTGGTGAAGGCAATTCACCTTTTGTCTTATCTAAGAGTTTGTCTCACAGACTCTGAGGATGGTGGTGTGTTTGTGCATCAGGTATCGCAATCATCTCTTATTGTTGAGATAAAGGAAAAACAAATGTTAGATCTTGATTTGATGAATATTAAGAGGAATGTGGGTTAGCAAAAGGTTGTTGACTTTGCGATAAGTGGTGATGGTATCTTGAGGTACCAAAGGTAGGTTATGTGTACCCGATGTTGATGGATTAAGGGAAAGGATTTTGGCCGAAATGCATGTATCTTGGTATGTGATTTTAAGTTTTAGTCATTAAACATCATCATTCAGGCCAGTAGCGCATCACGGAGTGTGTTAAACTAGCATTTGTCAATTTCCAGTGTTGCTCCGCGATATTAGCACGTCGCGTCATAGGCCAAGATCACAATTGTCAATTTCCACTGTGTCAACGCCATTCCACCGCATCACGGTGAACTTATAGTTCTCAAATAAAGTGGCAATGCGATACCACCGCATCGCGCAACCATACAATTTCCCAGTCGTCATTTTCCAGTGGATTGGCGCAATAGTGGCACGTCGCGACAGGGGTCCAAATCGGAAAAATTTCACAAAAAATTAAAGTAGAGCCAAGGGTTAAAATAGCCTTTTACCATGATTTTATTCCACCCAGATGTGGGATTTAAGCCCTAAAATGTGTAAAACCCTTCATTATTCACCTTTTCCCAAAATCAGAAGGTAGTTCTCTCTCAAGAAAGCATACCCTAGCTCTCAAGAATCAAGGTCAATTCCAAGAATTCCTCCAAGAACTCATCAATTAAGGTATGTTAGATGTTCATCCATGGATCCTTACCTTCCATGGAGCCCAAGAATCCTTTCTTAAAATACAAGATTTATGATTTATGATTTCTATATTTGAGTTAGGTTGAATTCATGTTCATGATGTTGTTTGAGTTTTAATCCGTGATTAGATTACAAGTTCCAAGAATTGGTTCTAGTATGTGTTGAATTACATGATATTCATGATAAACCCTTTAATTTGCAAGTTGATCGTTGTAACTGTGTTAACTCTAAGTGTTTATGATTTAATGAATCAAGTATACATCTCATGTGTTTGATAAATTGTCTATGATAATGAAATAATGTAATTATAGCATGCTAACATGTATTCCCCCTTTCATATACAAGTTAATGCATTACAAGTGTTTGATGGAATGTCTCTATGAATAAATTATTACCAAGTAAACATTGTTATGTTATTCAAGATTATGCTTTTCTTTACTTTTCATGCGATGAAGTCCTAGGGGTATTTAATACCCAACAATTTAGCTATTTACCTAGAGCCAGTATAAGTAATAGTATCAGTCATGTCATGAACAGTAGTACTCTCAGTCTATTACAGAACTCAGTAGATATTTAGTCAGTTACTGAGCTTAGGAAAAACTCAATAATCTCAGTAAATTCATTCCAGTTCAGTCCAGTATAACAGTTCAGTGTCCTTCAGTTGAGAGTAGGATTCAGCACCGAGTGAACCCAAGGATGAGGCTCACCTACTAGTAGAGGGTGTGATCTTTAGAACCAATCCTTGCATTCCAGAACTACGTAGCCAGCGTAGGTGAAGATATCACACCTTTCAGTTGAGGGTTAATGAGGTGCTCTACCTGCCAGTAAAGGGTACCATAGTTCTCATTTAGGGAACCTACTAGTAGTGAGTTACTCTTCAACTTGTCTTTACCCATGGCACGGTACTGACACCCTTCCAATTGGGGTTACAGATTGGACCCCAGTTCAGTTATTAGCTCAGATTTAGGGCATGTCGGTTAGATGATTACCTCCCACAGTTTTAGTTTCAGTCTCAATTTTCATAATAGAACTTAGTTCAGTTCTACAGAATCAGGACTGTCAAATACAGTCACTCAGTTATCAGTAACTCAAATTATCAGTATATTCAGTTATTAATTATCAGATTCAGTTCCAATATACTTAGTCACAGTACACACATTATATTCAGTAGTTATAGATCCTCTATATATGCTAATACAGATCTTGCATATCATTCAGTTAGTTATTATTCATGCATATGAATCCATGCATTCATCCTTACCTCATTTAGCATACCAGTATATTTCCACGTACTGACCACATAACCGTTTCTTATTCTATGATGTTTCATATCATAGGTTTGGACGCTCAGATTCCTGACCGTGCTTAGACAGATTCAGCCAATAGTAGCAGATTTAGCAATGAGTCCTCATCTATTAAGGATATGCTTTTAAGTCAGTACTTCAGCTTAGCAGTATTTAGTAGACAGAGTTAGTTGGGGATTGTCCTAACAACTCCACTTTCAGACAGATTCAGTTAAAGGCTTTTCCAGACTAAATTTTCAGACACTATTCAGTTTTACAGATGTTATATTTTATCAGTATTTTAGATCATTTGAACCTTATGGCATTTCATCCCATTATTTCTCATTTATTTTAGTGTTATTGTTCAGTGCTCACAACAGATATCATTCATAGGTTAGCTTGTGGTCCTTCTGGGTCGCAAGCACCGTGTAGCGTCCAGGGTGCAGACTCGGGGAATTACATTGGCTCACACATATTTTTAAAAGAGTTGGCGATGTTGCTTATGATATGGAATTTCCTTCTACTTTGATCTCCATTCTTCCGATTTTCCATGTCTCTTTATTGAGAAAATATGTAGGTGATCCTTTATCGATTGTTACTTTAGAAGGGTTGGGTATCACAGATTCCTTATCTTATGAAATAGTTTCGGTTGAGATCTTGGATCATCAAGTCCGTCAGATGCAGACAAAGAATGTGACTTTGGTAAAGGTTCATTGGAGTAACCATAGGATTGAGGAAGCTACTTGGAAAGAGAAAGAGGACATGAAGTCCAAGTATCCGCATTTGTTCCCCGTTCTAGAAATTCGTGTTTGAGGTATGTGTTGTTTAAATATCCTTGTTTTATGTCATTATTTTCTAACTTGGTTAAAGGTTAGTTTGATGTGTAACAATGTGTTAACTCGTGCTTATGCTTTTCTTTACCCGTCATTTGAGGACGAATGATCCAAGTGGGGGAGAATTGAAATACCCTAGTTTTGACCCTTATACAATTCTTAATTTGGAGCTCACTGGACATCATACAACTTATGGGTACTTGTCCTATGATGTGTGGATATGATTTAGGATCTGATAACTCTAAACTTATACGTCAATTAAGTGCAAATCGGTCGTCCTAAATATATTCTCCCAACTTTAGAGTCGGTGTCAAATCCATGATGAGCAATGTGAGTGGCGATCAAATTAAATCAGAATGATAGATACAAGTTAAATTCAAAGAAATTCTACAAAAAAAGATTAAACATGAGAGGTGAGGTCCTACACTAATGTTTCTTTTGGGAATTTTCTTGTCTAAATTTGGGGCTACTAAAAATTAGAGTTTTAACAATTATACACGGATCTTGGGATTGTACGTTACTAAAGGAGTGACATGTGGAAGCTAATTATCAACATCACTTTTGTAATTCAAATATGGGTAGGCTTGGTTATAGGTTTTGATGTTAGCCTTTTAACAAAAAACCAAACTTTCGCCCATTGATTCTTTCAAATACCTAATGGGTGTGTTCGACAATTAGTAACCACAACCTCAATTAAGGCCTCCCTATTTCTAGGATGACACCCATGGCATAGTTAACCTCATATTCACCCTTATGTCTAAGATAGTAAAAATTTAGGAAACTACATGCGTAATTATCTATCATTGCTTTGGTCCCTATATCCCTCTTTCGAGGGTGATATGGATTCCTAAAGTTCACCCAAAACCCTTTTTTCAAAGATGGCATTAAACTTTCTAGAGCTTGGAGCTTTTGCTCATCAAACCCATGTGGGTATTTGGAGCTTTCACCCATAAAATCCCAACCAAAATAGCATAGCAATAATAGAAAACATAAACATGAACTACCAAATATATGCTAACAATCACAACCCACACATACTTTAATCCCTATTCACACATAATCCCATGAGGGAGATTTAGCTACACATAAGATAAACAAGCATAGGGATACCAATAGTCTCCATCGAATCAAAGTTGTAGAAGATCTAAGAGAATATTATTTCAAACTTTTCTCTCCCACAAATTAAACAATGGAAGTGAGATAATCTTCCACTTAGATAGTTTCCAATGTATTCTTCAACCAAACTTTACACAATATTTACTTCTCTAAAAATGGAGGCTACAAAGTCTCAAGTCAAAACCTAGAGAAGGAGGGGGAAGATAGAATGGTTATAGAATGAATGATGCATCAAATTAAGGTTTGAGTCATTTTGTTCAAATTAGGATCAACACGTGCAATTACAGTTTTGCCCTTAGGCTGAACATTTTCATCAAATTGTGATCGCGCAAGTCTAGCTGTGACCGCGGCTATGCGACCACGATTGATTTCTGCAGTCGCAATTAATTGACCATCCTACTGACTGTGATCGCGGATAATGGACCACGACCATGGTAACTGAGGCTATTTCACTGTAGGTCTTTAGCTGCACATTTTTTGCTACTTTTTTATTCTTTCAAGCTCCAATCCACATCTCTTTGTCTTTTAAACTCCTATACCTGCAAAGAGTGGATATTAGAGCTTTAAATAACAATTCTATCTCATCTACTCATTCAAAACAAGGTAATGTCCATCAATAATGAGTGAGAATGAGTGGTAAAATCACCACTCATCAACACCCCTAACTTAAAGCATTTTTTTGTCCTCAGAAACACTACCTTTTACTACGAGATAATTATTTATACCCAAATTTCATGCCTTAAGGGTCATAACGACTTCAACTTGAATTACAACCATAAGTAGCTCATTTCACATGTGCTAGACTAATTTCACAACACCCCTCATTATAAAATGCAATACTCAAAGAATGCATAAGACTTTTAAAGAGCAATAAATCAACAAAGACCAATACTCTAGAAGTGGCTTCCTCTTGACCATAATCAAGTTATACTATATTTGTATCATTGTTCGGGAGGTGATGAAAGTCACTCACCTAAACTCATTTACATGTATCCTCACCAGAAAAAGAATTTCTACACACCAAACTACCACATAGGCAACAAGGAAATTTAAGTGCAAGAACCCTCTCCTCACAAAATAAATCTCAATGCAACAACCGTCATGCCATAGGCTTGCCCCCATTTTCAATTACCACTACAAAGAAAGTAAATGGCCTGAGATCTCAAAGGACTTTCTAAACTTGTAATGTAGGTTTGGGTCAGGTTTGAATGTCATTTGGGAACAACATGGCTACACCCTTCCTTGAACATATACATCACACTTTTCAATCCTTCTTTTTTACTATGGTCCACTCTTCTTTCTTTTCTCTCTTTTCTTATGCCTACTTTTTGTTTCCTTTGTTCACCACTTTTCTTTCATTTTATTTTCTTGCAATTTTCATGCAAAATTTTCCTTTGTTGGAATTCTTCCTATTTTATTCTTTTGCTTTTAAAGCTTAGGAATATTAGGCATTTCACTTACAACTTCATGGACCAAAACTTACTTTCATCAATCTTTACCATCCCCAACTTAGGCTCTTGTCCTCAAGTTTAATTTTAAAGTCCAGGGAGGGTAGGGTTTAAGATAGGAATAAAAAAAATGGTTCACGGCTTGAAACTTTTGTTTTGCCAAGAAAAGGTTAAAAGGCTCAAAATAGGTATTAGGGATTACAATTATGCACGGGTAGGATTTTTAGGCTAGAGTGGATTACAATCACAAAGAGAACCTAAGATCATTTCTCCAATCAAATACAATCAAAATTAGTTTTGAAAGACTAATGGGGCAAGTTCTAGATAACACAATCATACAAGAAATGAATGTAATATTCTCACCATAAATGGCATACAAAATTCGTTAAGGGAGCTCAAATGTACCTCTTGATGGAAACAATCATGGAGTGTCTATTTATTATCTACAAGTCAAAATATATGAAGCCACAAAAAGAGAAAAAGTTTTGTTGCACATTGCTCTCGTCCATGCCCTTGATTTTTTTCAAAAATTTTGCAGATGAAGGATGTTTCTTGGTTTGCACTAGCACCACGTACAAATTACTAAACTATTGCTACAATCAAAGCCTTAGTCTCATATCTCTCAAAACAAACAAACCTACCATATGGATACTCAGACCTCACCATAGGTGTAAACAAAATTATCCCAATTTACAAAATAAAATGCTACAGGTACTCAGAATTCTCTTGCATTTATGACATTTATGCCACAGGTACTCAGAATTCCCCTGCATTTATGCCTCAAATCCAAATACAGTGCTTTACCCTTAAGACTATAATCAATCAATCTGTTATCGAGAAAGGCTAGTCATGCATCAATAAGATTAAAATAAAAGTAAACAAAAAGAATACTAAAAATAAGAGGGAAGCATGATAATTCATAAAACAAAATAATATCCAAAGAATCATCCCAAAACAATAACATATAAGAAATAGTGTCTAGCATTAGGTCATCAAAACAACATGATTCTAGGGGCAACCCCCAACCAGTTAAAATGCAGTGTCCCCACTACATGCACACTAAAGTAAGAGTAAGAAGTTCCTTCCTAAATCTACCTCAAGAGTTGGTATCCCTATCTGACTCTATACTGGCACTACCAGTCTTATCAATCGACCAATTAGCAGAGGCCTCATCCTCACTATCAAGCTTTGAAGAAGGCAATTTCTCATTTGGCTTGAGCGCCTTAAAGATGCCTTTTACTCCTTTATCTAGCTTCTTGAAGAACTTTTCTCTCTTTTTCTTTCTTCATACCATCTTCTCAAGTGATTGCTTGAGGTCCCTGTGTGCTCCTGCTAAGGCTGAGTACACTCTCTCTAGGTTGGCGATGGTGATTCCCTATTTCTGCTGCTCTTTAATGTATTTCTCATAGACAGATTGCATTACATATGAATGATGGGCTGTAGAGGGCTCTCACGGACCCTGAGGTAATCTAGACACTAACTCACTAACCACCCTCATTTGATCAGAAAGATCATCGAAGGGATTTGCTGATGAGGGTCCGCATGCTGTTGGGTTTTACTGGGCTGCTTTGCTGGAATCTATATTTATTTTCTTGCTCTGTCCTGGGGCACCCTCGCCTCTGAATTTAAGTTAACAGATGATGGAGCCTGGGCATACCCAAGTATCTGTAGCATAATCCTCCACTCTTGCTCTCTTATAAAGTTTAGCAATAATGGGAGGGAAAAGTAAGTGCTACCTCCATAGGTCTGGTAAAAGCTCCATTCTAATAAGATAATCTCTCCCACATAAAGAGGGATGCCAAAGAAGATGAAATCTACCATTCGAGCTCTCAAGTCAGTGATGATGGTCATATGGGTGCAAGGAGATACTGGACTACATATGATCTTTAAGCAAAGTCTGGCTTTTTCTTGAAGTCTTACATAAAAATGTCTTTCTTGATGATGCACTAAGGAACTTCTTTACCAGGGCAAAAACTGTTGGCCATCCAGGCCCCAGGCTCACATACCCTTGCATGAAACTACCTCATGTCGACAGTTGGAAGCCCATGCACTGTATTCACCTACTCCACTCTGAAGTTTACCTGTTTACCTCGAATTGTCATCATGGGGTTTGTGAGAAAGAAATATTGAGGTTTTCATAGAACTCATGCACCCACATCTCGTTGGCCTTGTACGTTTCTGGGTCAAAGCATATACACCCGGTCGCAGTGAGTCTGGTGTGGAATTCTAGAAGCTTCTCTTCCATCTTGTCCAGTCTGATGCCCCACTCAAGGAGTAGATTAGTCTTATGGAAGTCATCATAATAGAGTTGCTGGCATTATGCAGTCATGAATCTAGTGTCATTGAAATCTTCTATCTTTGAGGCTAATGATCTGTGAGCAATGTAACTCAGACCAATATTTGTTTTCTCATACTAAACACATGCTATACCAAACAAATAAGATCATATGGTAGTACCATGACGGCTTCAGGGAAAGAAAAAAGATGTACAAAAATGTTCAAAGTTTTCCATAACTTGCCCTTGGGTATGGAGATCGCGGTGTGATAATCGTGATCACGGTTAATCGATCACTTCATTGGATTCGTGATCGTGGTACCTGAGACTAGGTTTGACAAATTATGTGCAATATCTCAAACATGATTTCACCCTAAATTTTTACTTCAAGAAAGCATTATAACGTTGTAAAAAGTGAAATATAAGACTAGAGTGTATGATCCCAGCCTCGAACTTAAATAATTTGAACATGGAATTTATCGAGACTTTCAATCTCACACATGGTGAGAACTTCTACTTATGTGGTTTAAGGCTTAATTCCTGGGTACTCAAAACGTCCCCAAATATCATGTTCACAATCTATAGTAGTGAACCACGTAGAAATAAAAATTTAGCATGAATGTGATAACACACATAAGTTTAGGGTCTATATGCACAACACGAGATCAAATCATGATTTAATTCAAATCAATGGAGTTCAGAAAACTTACCACGTTAATAGATGTTATTGGAATGAGATGACCCTTGGTTATACAGTGTATACCAAGAAGTGAAGATAATTTTGAGAGAAATTGAGGAAAGGGCAGGTGAAAAGTGAGCAGTTGGATGGTCATTTAAACTGATTCGACCATAATCATGGTCTTGGTCATGCGATCGTGGTCATATTGGCTACCGCAATCATGGTAACTGAGGCGATAAATATGACCCCCTACCTTTCCTGTTCAGTTTAAAATGCCAAATTCTCACTTTTTTTCTTCAAATTCAACCAAAATTTTGGTGAGCACTACCGTCTCAAGGTTTTTGCATACATAAAGAAAACAAAAATTTATTCTACCATTCTTAATTAAAAGGATATGTGGTAATTTTTGTGGCATGATGGGTTGCCTCCCATCGAGCACTTAGTTTAAAGTTGTAGAAAGACGCCCCTTCCAATTTTCTTTGGTACTTCCACTTAGAATATTTGAATATCCGTCCTAAATTTTGCTCAATATGTAATGAGTGGCAGAGGGATAAAAGATTTAGACTTTCCAAGAAGAGTCTTGGAAGAGGTAAAGCAATCACAAGTAAGTTTCGGTCCCGCCATTAAGAAGATTTAAACCTTTTACTAATCTTCACATTGAACTTTCGTTTTAACTTCTTGGGTAAAAGTGAGAATACAAATAAGCCATTTCTTGGACTTTGGAAATTGAGCATCATGGCCTTTGATGGATGGGGTTCCATGTTCTCCTGTGGAATGTCAAACTCCAAAATGCGAGTGTTGGACTCCGCCTCTCTACAATCCTCCATTTGTTTAAAGGGATGGATCTTTGTCACATCTTCTTAAGATAATGTTAAAAAGTGGGGTTAATGAGGTCCAACACTTAATTTTGGGTTAACCTTCTCCGGAGCATCTCCACCCCAAAAATTAACTAAAGTCATTATAAGAGATTTCTGTTGATTCTTCTCTTGGCTCTAGTACCATTTCCTTTATTTGGGCTTCTTATCCTTCATATGTGTTGGATGGTTGAGAAGCCATTAAGGAGTCTTTAATACCAAGATCTTCATCATAGCTTGGTTTCTTTTCTTGATAACACTCTTTTTGAGTATTAGGAAAGGTAATGAAAGTTTCAATCTTTTCTTCTTTGCCTAATAGCTCTTTCTTGACACTTGTCCATTCTTATTACATGTAATCCATATTGTCCCCTATTGCATATACCCGATCCAAGATGTCTAGTAATCTTGGGTTACAGCTACTGGACTCGATGCATTATTCTTCAAGTTTCTCATCATATGACCTAATAAAATCATATGAAGAACTAGCAATTCAATTAGTATAATAGGGGGAGGGGGTGTTTAGACACTCGTCCAATGTCCTTGTAGATGGATACACATAGGAAAACCACATCCCAATCAGATTGAGATGGTAAAATCTCTCCCTGCAGAGCATACTTACAATCTCTCCTAAAGTGTGGCCCATTACAATACGAACATGGGGGGTCACGATATGGCTTTCAATTATTCAACTCATATTTTTTAGAAGATGACATCAAGAATAGTAAAAATAAATGAAAATATACTTGCAAAAGAAAATCACAAAAAAATATTTACAAGCTTGAATTCAAGCAAGTAACTAAAATTTCAAACTAACTTAAAACACCAAATTGCTCCTCGAAAATGATATAATTTTTATAACGCTCAACTTACATGTCAATTAAGTGCAAGATGGTCATCGTCAATATATTCACCTAACTTTGGAATCGGGGTCGAATCCACCAGGAACAATGTGAGTGGCGATCAAATTAATGCGGAATGATAGATACAAGTTAAATTCAAATAAATGTTATAAAAGGACAAAATAAGAGAGGTGAGGTCCTACACTAATGTTTTTTTTTGGAATTTTCTAGTGTAAATTTAGGGCTATGAATAATTAGAGTTTAACCAATTACGCACGGATCTTGGGATTGTGCGTTACTCAGGGAGTGACATATGGGAGCTAATTATCAACATCACTTTAGTAATTCAAATATGGGTAGGCTTGGTTATAGGTTTTGATGTTAGCCTTTCACCAAAACACCAAACTTTCACCCATTGATTCTTTCGAATACCTAATGGGTGTGTTCGACAATTAGAAACCACAACCTCAATCAAGGCATCCCTTTTACTAGGAAGACACCCATGTCATAGTTAACCTCACATTCACCCTTATGTCTAAGATGGTGAAAATTTAGCAAACTACACGCATAATTGCCTATCACTTTTTGTTCCTTATATCACTCTTTCGAAGATGATATGGATTCCTAAGGTTCACCCAAAACCCTTCTTTCTAAGATGGCATTGAACTTTCAAGAGCTTGGAGCTTTTGCTCATCAAACCCATGTGGGTATTTGAAGCTTTCACCCATCAAATCCCAACCAAAATAGCATAGCTATAATAGAATCCATAAACATGAACTACCAAATAGATGCTAACAATCACAACCCACACACTTTAATCCCTATTCATACATAACCCTAAGAGGGAGATTTAGCTACACAAGATAAATAAGCGTAGATATACCCATAGTTTCCATTGAATCAAAGTTGTAGAATATTTAAGCGAATGTTACTTCAAACTTGGCTCTCCCACAAATTTGACAATGGAAGTGAGCAAATCTTCCACTAAGAAAGTCTCCAATTATTCTTCACCAAAAATTACACAATATTTTCTTCCCCAGAAATGGAGGATACAAAGTGTCAAGTTAAAAAGTGTTGCGACTCAAATGCACACGCAAGTGCGCGTCATCATACAAGTAATATAGTGACTTAGACAGTCAAATATCGTAACCATGAGGACTAAGAAACTAGCAATTTAACCACCTTTTAGTTTTAGATAAAGAGGTATTACGTGTTGTAAAGTATCAAGATGATTGTGAAATTGTGAATAAAAATTTTAGATAAATTTGAAATAGTAATTTGTTACATTAGCAAAGCAATCAACGGTTGAAAAAAATAATAATAAGAATTCCAGGGTTGAGGCACATCTAACAATCATACAAATCTATCTTCTTATCGCATTCTAGTTGATTATCGAGTGGTTGATTCGCAAGGTTTATAGTCTGATCTTGGTCTCCCGACTTCAAATCTTCTATCTATTGAATATTACAGCTACTGCTCCAATAGAGATACAACAATTCATCTAGATTTATAAAGTTATCTTCTTGGAATTGAACAAAGCAAGGCTTCTAGGTATATCCCTATCCTAGATTCAAATTCAAACCCCTTTTTTCATAAAAGGATAAGAACCTTACTGCTTAATTTCTTTATTCTATCCTACGATTCTCCTCCCAGATTCACATAAAAACATAGATTTATTCTAATGGTGGCCACTCACAAAATAGTAAGCTCAAGAAATTAAGAAATACCCAGATAATAGTCCAAAAAGAAAATATAATCAAGAATATCAAAAAGTAATCATGTTCTTGGCCTTCAACCCCAGAACAAGGGTGTTTAGCCACTCATGTTTGAATTCAACATCCAAAATAAGCAATTAATCATACCTAAAAGTTATCTTAAAGTGAAGAAGTTCAAAAAAATTCTAAGAACCCTAAAAGAGAGATTTTTATGCTTTTCCACCACTGCTATGCTTGCAAAAATTCCGTGAAATTGTGTTCACGTGTTCCTTATATACTAGGACAAAATTTGCCTGAGTGGAATGGATCATGCGTTACATTATGTACTCTAGAGCACTACAGTGTGCGTCGCATGATGCATTTTGTAGCAGTAGAGAATGCATCGCATGCTATAGTCCATAGCAGTAGAGCATGCATTGCACGCTATTCACATGCACTTACTGGAATTAAGCTTCTAAAACTTCTCTAAGGCATGCAATCCCTGAAATAGCTCCCACTGGAATTTGTCTTCAAAATTCACGTTAAGTGTTGGGACCCATTAAATAGGGCATGCGATGCATGCAAATTGCATGCCCCCACTGGAAATTGTCTCAACATATTTTTCTAAGGCAAAAATACCATTTCTTTTAGCTCGTTGCTCCGCTACCAAATCCAACTTTCCAAACATGCTTTTTGACTTGTTCCAGTATCCGCAATACTCCAAATAATCAACTCAAAGCATCAATCATCATATATTTCCCATTGTGCATCCAATTTAACCAAAATACATCAATATTCCATCTTGCATTACTAATCATGTCCATTAGCTCATATCATGCAATTGTACACTAAACACAATAAAAATACATATGTTATCTCATAAACTAGGACTACTATGGGTGAATATATGTGCTTGAATATATTAATATTCCAAAGATCACCACCCCACACTTAGAACCTTGTTCGTCCTGGAATAATCACAAATATAATACCTAATTAAGCTTCACATCACAACCTAAGAATTATACCTACATTGGGTACTTCCAATTTATAACAATGACTCATCTTAAAACATGTCAAAAATAGTTTCATGCATAAGTGGCATCTGACTGGTTGGCAAACTTAATCCAATCATTCAATCAAAAAATAATAAGTAATTTGGACTTTCATCCGCATGCACCCTCACAACAAGAAAGTTTCCCATATCACTCACAGTTTTTTATATTTCTCATGAGGGGAATATCAAAAATTCAATCACTCACTCTCGACAAATAATTCATACATGATAAATAATGAAGCATAAGCTTTCCCTTAGTGTACTACTCCACTAATATTCGGGTATTGAAACATAAGATTAATTAGGTCTTTCATGGTTTCCACGTAGGCTAAGGGATGGGTAGGAACTATTTAGGAAATAGTGACTACTTTTCCCTAAGCGCTTTAATGCATCTAAATCCTTAATAAAAATCATACTTTATAACCCAGTTTTCAGTTTATTACATCCATAAATCATTTGTTTCATCCCAACTCTCATTAAGCCATTAACATAAACTATGGTAGGAGTATATATTTCATTTTCATCACGAATCACTTTTCAGCTCTTCTTCATACCCATTCACTGTTATGAACTGCTATAATAGCCACCCTTCACCTAAGATATTTTCCTTGGTTGAGGTGCACAATGTCCGAGGTGGACCAGGGCCAAAACAGGTTCATTATAACAAAAACTAGGCTATAAAAACTGAAATTTCATTCAAATTTTCTATAACTCCTAACCATCACAATTAAACACACAAATAATTATTTCTTTAGGGCTTCACTTTGACCTTTCTCCTACTTTAATTTTATACTCCCTACTCATTTAATCATCTATACTAAAGTTCTTAAGAGTTATGGATCGAATCAAGATCTATCAAAGAAAGGTTTAGACTGCATATGAGGCTACCAAAGAAATCAAGACATAGGCTCAATGGGGCTTACTAGGGATAGGCATAAGCGTAGGCAAATAAAGTCTTTACAATTCGGCCAACAAGAAATGCCTAAATCACTTCCTACACCCAACACCCTTTGTTTCGTTTTGTAAACACACCGGGCAAGTTCTAGACATTTCTATACATGTAGGATATAAACAAGTACTCACTCTCATGGTGCATACAAGGAGTCAAATCGAATCCTTACGGTTCCCGATCTTGTTCTTTGTCAAATTCAATATTAAGCCAATCAAATAATATTACACCTATCGAGATTTAACATCTAAAATGATTTAACATCTAAAATGACTCATTATTTTCCTTTTGTTTCAAAACAACTTTATTTAAGGTCACTAAAAAATCAAGCCCAACATAAAGCATTTCTCAAAAGTCATAATTGGGCTTTTATCAATTCTCAGCTTTTGAATACTAACTCCCCCTTAGGATGATCGTTATCCATCTATCATAGGGAAGGGCAACTAACTATGACTGAATTTCCAAGGAGCGCAAAAATAAATACGTTAAACTGAAATTGCCAAAGAGGGTGAAAATAAATACTTTAAACTAAAACAATACCCGAAACATACCTTGATAGTAAATTGTAGCAATTCTTTCAACTTACTAACTATTACCGAATAACTTTCTAAATATCAAGAAAATCATCCAAACAAAAAAAAACACAGAATAAAGATAAAATTGTCCAAAAACTTAAAACAAAGGAAAAAAGAAGGAATGAGAATTCCACCACCCCACACTTAAAATGAAACATTGCCCCCGTGCTTACAAGATAAGCATAGTATGAGGTGGAGAGTGACTCCGTGATCACATGTCATCATTATCATCTCCAGAGTCTAGATCATCACCAGTATCCTCCTCTTCCTCTAACTCATCATCTGAATATCACAGCTGTCGTTCTTTATCTGTGGGAACATCATCATCAATAGGCTCTACAAAATCAAGACCTATCCATAGCATAGTCCTCATATGATGACCAAGAGAATAGTCTAACTCCACATCTCTAATCTCCTCATTAGTGGTTGGACGTCCACCAACCCACAATTGAAGTATCTGTAGCCCATATATCTAGGCGGTGATCTCACCTGTCCAAGTCTGATGCTCCAGCATAGTCAATGTCGAACCATAGGCATTACTCCCTTTAGTGTGGGATACATCAATGGGCTTACTGCTTACCGGAGGCCGATAGTGCATGGCATCTTCTTCAACATCTTCACTGCACAGAAATCTAGTCAATAGGCCCCAAAAACCATACCTATGCTCCAAATTATGCGATGCCTTCTTCATACCAAAGAATATCACATTCCAAACATTCACATCAACATTATCCCATATCAAAGCATAGATCAAACAAACCCTATCACGTGTCATATTAGTCATGTGAGTAGCCTAAAGTAGACATGCATTGATAATCTTAGTCTATACTCGGGCTTCATTGTTCATGTGACTAAATGGTAGTTTGAGGTGAATGTTGCTTCCTCTTTTGTGTGTCCATCTTTTAGTTGAGAGAGTTCCACATAACAAATAATGGATATGAGCATTCAGTGGTTTGATATACATCTACTTAAGGGGCATAGTATCAACTTCTGGTATCCAGAGGAGTACATGCAATGTATGAGCATTAAAAGTGATGACCTGTCCTTATATCTTTATATCGGAATCCCTATCATGTGGGTACTAGTTAGCATAGAAATTTCTAATTAGGCTCAAGTTACACTCGTAAGGATGGTCAAACAAGACCTGCATATGTAACTCTTCTATTCAGCGAACCATGCTGAGAAATTCCTTTAGTAAGTTCTCCTTGTTAATGAACTGGTATGCAATGTACTTTATCTGATCATGTGTTGTATACCATTTATGTCCTAACTCCAATACCCATCTAATACTATACATCCTCGGTAGCTCACTTGGGATAAGCTAAGGGTGAGATGCACTAGTACTTTGTTTATTTCTTTTTCTTACTGGCTCAGAATTTCCCACCTTTTTTTCCCTTCTATTAGTGATTTGACATGGTACCTGTCACACAAATCATGCAACACCCATATAAAATAAAACAGTTATGTCAAGCTAGAAAACCAAATTGTGTGGTAGTTAGGCCACCCCACACTTAGTTGCTAGTACCTATTTATGGCTATAAATGAGAAAGGTACTCAGACTTCCCCCAATGTAACAATCCATACAAACACAATTGCTCACATAATTTTAAACAAAGCAGAACAATTCATTTGTTGTCTCATTTATAACATATATAAAAATTTTCCCTTCCTCAAACAAACTTTATCTGGACAGACTTTACATTGGTACACAATTGCACCATACCTCATAAAATCAGAAAATAGATACACATATCACATCATGAGACAACAGATACACATATCATATCATGAGATACGGCTTTATTTTAAGCTATAAAGCATACCATTGTTCCCCCTTTACCCATATCATATTAAACTGTGTACAATAAATATGGCAAAGGTATGTCAACACATTGAACCGCAAACTTCCTTCAGCTATAATGTGCACATAACAAGAATGATATCACAAAACACAGCTCACCGACTAAACAAGGTCACCATACTCCAACCATACTGAATTAATAATTTATCATCGTACACACTTACATATGATATCAGCCAGGTAAATTCAAGCACAATAAGGCACTAACAGCTAAGGATGAGCATAAATATATGATTACCAGAGTTCAAAACATTCAATATCATATTACCATGGCATAAATTACACCAAATCTTCAAATATGATTATAATTTCATCAATTCATGCAAACCATAGAGGTAAAGAAAAGAAGAGTGGAGTACTTACCTCAATAATCTTGAAACAAAAATTGAAGAAAAGCTTCTTCAGTGCTAATGGGACAAGAACTAAGTTTATTGAAAGGATTTAGCTTTTGGAGATTCTAGGGGCGGCGCAGCTAGGGTTAAGAAATGAAATGGATTTGAAAGAATGAGGGATATTTAAAGGGGATTTATAGGTGAATAAACAAGAATTCCAAATTTTATACCTTGGGTGAAATGAGCGTGCAACGCATGCTGTATTGCATAGAGATAGTGCGAGGGACACACACTATTTTGTATGATGCTGCTGGATTTTGCATTATTTCTTGCTTGAATAAAGGTCAAACACAGTGTTGGGGCAATATTGCATCCCCTTTTCGTTTTTCACTCTTGTACATTTCAGTAAATAGTATGTTACTTACCTGAATGCTTTCTCGACATTGTTTCACTTACCTCTCATTTACCTTCATGCTTCAATATTTCTCATTCTTGCATATTAACCAAAATCAACAAACTAACATAAGAATAAATGGGTTGCCTCCCTCTCAGTGCCTTAGTTTTGGTCGTGGTATGACTTATTTTTTTGTATTTTTGCTATCTTGTTTATTCCTACAATTGAAAAAGAAGTAAACTGCACTATTACATTACATTTATGGGTTACCTACTACATAGCGCCTTGTTTTACGTCATGGCATGACTCATCTCAGTCTCACTCATCAGCAGAGGTGATGGACACATTATGCTTATCTCCATGATCATTCTAATAGTGCTTCACACATTGTCCATTGACTAAACTTCTCATTATTTTCTTTATTCTGCAGTTCAATCGCTCAATGAGGCATCATTCGCACTACCTCAAATGACCCAAACTACTTGGATTTCAATTTACCCAAAAACAACTTTAACCTTGAATTAAATAGCAAAACTAGTTGTCTGGGTTCAAACACTCTATCCTGAATAAGCCTATTATATCTTGGTCTTTTCCATGTATAGTTTGGCATTCTCATAACATGGAAACAAAACTCATCAAGTTTAACTAGATGTAACAATCGCTTCTCACCATCCACTTTCATCTTAAAGTTTAACTTTTTAATGGCCCAATACGCTTGATATTCCAGCTCTACACGTAGATGGCAGGCTTTCCCATAAACTAAATGATATGGAGGGGTACCAATGGGAGTCTTGTAAGTTGTTCTATAAGCCCATAGTGCGTCATCTAGCTTTTCAGCCTAATTTTTCCATTGACCATTTACAGTCTTCTGTAGTATCTGCTTTATCTCCCAGTTGGAGACCTCAACTTGTCCACTCATTTATGGATGATATGTAGTGGAAACCTTATGCCCAACACCATATTTATCTAAAAGAATCTTAAACCAAGTTTTAATAAAGTGCGTACCTCCGTCACTGATTATAGCTCTTAGAGTGCCGAATCAGGAAAATATGTGCTTGTTCACAAACTTCAGCACTACTCTCGCATCATTAGTAGGACAAGCTATAGCTTTCACCCATTTGGATACATAATCAACTGCCACTAGAATGTACAAGTTGTCATTGGATGGTGGGAATGGTCCTATAAAATCAATCCCCCAAAAATCAAATACTTCAACTTCAATAATATTATTTAGGGGCATCTCATGATGCCTTGATAGCGTCCCCAGTCTCTGACACTGATCACAACTCTTCATGAAATCCATTGCATCCTTGAATAAGGTAGTCCAAAAGAAACACAATTGCAATATTTTTCTAGCTATTCTTTCACCCCCATAGTGGCCACCATAAAGGGATGAGGCTCAATCTTATAGCACTTATATGAATTCATCTTTTGGGACACATCTACGGATAATTTAATTTGGACCCTACTTGAAAAGTATGGCTCGTCCCATATGTAAGCTCGAGAATCATGAACCAGTTTCTTTCAATATTAAATGGTGGCTTCAGGAGGGTAAAAGTCACTCAGTAACAAATTCATAATATCCGCACACCAAGGAACTTCACACACCTCTACAGATAATAAGATTACATTCGAGGACTCTTCCCAAATGCAAAGAAAGTCATCAACCATATGACCATGAGTCTCCAACCTTGACAAATGGTCAGCAACTTGATTCTCTTCTCTTTTTTAATCACGAACCTCAAGGTCAAATTATTTTAGTAATAAAATCCACTTGATTAATCGAGGCTTTACATATTTTATGTTGAAGATATGCTTGATGGCTGCATGGTTAGTGTGAACAATAACCTTGGTGCCTACCAAGTATGATCAAAATTTGTGGAATACATAAGCCAGTGCTAACATCTCTTTTTTAGTGACTGTATAATTTGATTGAGCATTATTTAAGACTTTACTAGCATAATAAATAGAATGGAAGATTTTTTCTTTTCTCCACCCCAAAACAGCTCCTACAGCAACATCACTGGCATCACATATCAATTCAAATGGTAACTCTCAATCTGGAGAAATCAAGATGGGTGCTTCAATAAGCTTATTCTTTAGCTTCTCAAATGCTTCTTGACAATCAACCGTAAAATAAACTTGACTTCTTTTTCTAACAGTTTACACATAGGGCTTGGAATCTTCAAAAAATCTTTAATAAAATGCCTGTAGAAACCAGCAAGCCCCAAGAAACTTTGGACTCCCTTCACTGTAATCAAATATAAAAGGTTTTCAGTCACTTTAATTTTAGCTCTATCTAATTCAAGTCCTCTACATAATACTTTATGGACAAGGAATATTCCTTTCTTAACCAAAAAGTAGCACTTTTCCCAATTCTACACCATATTTGTCTCTTCACAACAAGCTAGGACTCGATCTAGATTCTGCAAGCATACCTCAAAAGAATTACCAAAAATAGAGAAGTCATCCATGAATACCTCGACAAATTTGTCAACCATGTCATAGAAAATTGCCATCATGCATCTCTAAAACATTACAGGTGCATTGTAGAGGCCAAAAGGTATGCGTATGAACGTATAATATAGACAAGTAAAAGTCACCTTCTCTTGTTCCTTGGACACAATGGTGATCATATTATAACCCGAGTAACCATTAATAAAATAGTAGTACTCCTTCCCTGCCAACCAATCCAACATCTGATCAATAAATGAGATAGGATAGTGGTCATTTCTTGTTGCTTTATTTAGCATCTGGTAGTCAATACAGTTTCTTCATCCAATCACCATACAAGTGGAAATTAGCTCATTTACTTCATTTGTAACCATGGTCATCCCACCTTTCTTTGGGATGTAATGTATTGGGATTACCCACTTGCTGTCTGAAATTGGATAAACTATCCCATTGTCGAGCCACTTGATGACCTCTTTCTACACCACGTCCTTCATCATCAAATTCAATCTATGTTGTTTCTGCACCCTTAGTTTGAAACCTTCTTCCATGTATATATTATGCATGGAAAAAAGTTTGATTTATCCCTGTAATGTCAGACATTTGCCAACCAATTGCCTTCTTCCTTCTTTTTAAAACTGTCATTACCTCCATTACCTATATATCAGATAAACTTACAAACAAAATTATAGGTAAGGTATTATTGTCACCAAGGTAAATATATTTCAAGTGATGTGGAAGAACCTTAAGCTCCAATTTTGGACCTCTATCAGTTGAAACTTTGAGTATGGATTAATTGGCCTGTTCAATGGCTCCAAAGGCAGCTTTCTTATTTCCACAACCATTAAATTCATGACTTAGACCAATTCTAGCTCCTCTATATCTCCATAACTATCATGGCCCATCAAAGCTCACTCTAGTAGATCATCAGACAACAATAGCCTACAATCAAACTCAAGCTCTATAATAACTCCTTATATATGGTAGGTAATTTTAGCACCTTGTATACATCAAAACCTCTACCTTATCATGTTATCTCATTATCATCTTCCCTACTGCCACATTAATTAATGATTGCCATACTGCTAGGAATAGCCATCCCAAAATAAATGGAATGACTGGATCAGCTTCAATGTCAAGAATCACAAAGTCCACCAAAAATATTTATGATTCCACTTGCACTAAGACATCTTCAATAATTCCATCAGTCCTAGAAGGGACTGATCTACCAACTGCAACACAATAGTTGTGGGTTTGGGACTCCCAAGACCCATCTTCTGTTACCAAGATGTGGGCATAAGATTTATGCTATCCCCAAGTCATACAATCCACGAGCATTGATGGTCTGCCCAATAGTGGTCTATAAAGTAAAACTACCTGGATTCTCCAGCTCTGTGGGTAGTTCATTTTGTATCTTGGATGTGTACTTCTCAGTAAGTGCAACTATAGCATACTCTGTCAATAGGTTCTTGTTCACCACTATATCCTTCAGGTATTTTGCATATTTTGGAACACTCTGTAGAATATCAACAAGAGGAAGATTTACTTGAACTTGCTTTAGAAGATCCAAAAATTTCTTGTAACTGGCCTTCTTTTGATGCTTCCTTTATCTTTGAGCGAATGGTAGAGGCAGAGTCTTCTTTTCCATATGAGTTTCATCACTTGTATCTTTTTCCTTGACCCATTATTCTCATTGTCCTTAAGATCATTGTCATTGGTTGTGGGACTAACTTGCTTAGGTACCGACTCCTTTAACTGTAACCCACTCCTTGTTGTAAATATATTTACCTATTTTGGATTTGCATTTGTATCATTAGGTAAGCCTTCTTCAGGTCTTATATTTTTAGCTCCTATAATTTGTTTGAGTTGTAACTCCAAATTTCTAGTAACCAACTGTTGACTCTTCAAATCTGTTGTACACTGCATTTATTGATTCTTTAACTCTACTACAACCTGCACTTGATTAGCTAAAGGTTTCTTCATCATCTCCTCCATATTACTTGTTTGAGTAGCAGCCTGATTATTCTGAACCTGTTGTTGATTATGTTACACTGGCCCCTTATATCGATTAATGTTCAATACCTGATTTCCACCCCATAAGAAATTGGGATGGTTTCTTCAATTGGGATTATATGTATTACCGAAATTCTATTGTCCCTGACAGTTCACATTCCCTACATAATTAACAGAATTAGGATTAGCCGTATAAGCATCTATTACGGGCTCACTACTTCCACAAATCTCATACCAAGAATTTACCTATTAGACTGCATTAGCTATAGTTTCTGCTTGTGGAATCCCCAAATTCATGCTATTAAGTTGAGTAAGCATGTGATTTTACATTGTTGTAATCTAAGCTGATAATGTAGTGAACTGGTATACCTCTAATACCCTTGCAACCTTCTTAGGAGCACTTCTCGAGTCAGCATGCCATTCAGGATTTTCTTGTGAGATCATATTCAGCAATGTGTACAATTCATCATAAGTCTTCTCAAGATCTTGCTCACTTGCTGCCGAATCCAAGAGCATCTTGGTATTTGGCTCTAGTCCCTTAAGTGATGGAGAGTGCTGGTTCAGCATGTAACCACCTCTTTGCTTTCCCAATTAAAGAAAAAGGGAAGAGTGTCAATCTGACATAATCAGTACTTACCTCAGCAAGAATATAAGTATCACTTATTTGCAGAAAGGTTTGTATATGCTTCTATGGGTCTTCATGTGAAAGGCCAGAAAATTGCCCTGCTGAATTCAGCAATTGCACTATATTCTGCTTCAATTTAAATCGACCACCTAGCTCAGGCTTGCGAATACTGATAGTAGCATAGTTTGTGAGTGGGATTTCTACCTCACAAATAGTTCTAGCAACTGGTTAAGCAGGAACAACTGGGATAGTCGGAACTGGGACATTTTCGATATTTGGATCGACAGAATAATTTGGATCAATGGGATGAGCCATTTAAACCTGTAGAATAAGATATTCAGCTATTTTCCTTTATTTGAAATATTATTTCTGGTTCTACAAAAGGTTCTACCAACTCTTTATATTAGTTTTGGTTCTGCAAAAGGTTCTACCAACTCTTTATCTCTCGTCAGTCCTATAGTCAGCTAATCCATCATAAATTCAGCTACTAAGATAAAGTTGTTAACACTTAAACTTATTATCAAAACCCAAAATTTTTTAGCAATTTACTAATAATACTAGTCCCCGGCAACGGTGCCAAAAACTTATTACGGCTCAAATGCACAAGCAAGTGCACATGATCGTACAAGTAATATAGTGACTTAGATAGTCAGATATCGTTCCCTCGAGGACTAAACAACTAGTAATTTAACCAACTTTTAGTATTAGACAAAGAGGTATTAAGTGTTGTAAAGTATATAGATGATTGCAAAATTATGAATAAAAATTATAAATAAATAAGAAATAGTAATTTGTGACAATAGCAAAGCAAGCAATGGCTATAAATAATAATAATGAGAATTCCAGGGTTCCATGGTTCCAGGATTGAGGCACACATAACAAGCATAAAAATCTATATTTTTATCACATTCTAGTTGATTATCGAATTGTTCATTCACAAGGTTTATAGTCCGATCATGGTCTCTCGACCTCAAATCCTCTATCTATTGAATATTGCAACTACAGATCCGCAGAGATACAACAATTCATTTAGATTCATATAGTTATCTTCTTACAATTGAACCAAGTAAGGATTTTAGGTAAATCCCTATCCTAGATGCTAATTCAAAACCCTTATTTCATATAAAGATAAGAACATTGATCCTTAATTTCTTAGTTCTGCCTATGATTGTCCTCCCAGATTCACATAGAAATAGATTTATTCTAATGGTGGCCACTCATCAAAATAGTAAGCTCAAGAAATTAAGAACAACCCAGATGACAATCCAAAAAGAAAATACATAAAGAATATTAAAGAGTAATCATGTTCTTGGCCTCAACCCAAGAACAAGGGTGTTTAGCGACTCATGTTTGAATTCAACATCCAAAATAAGCAATTAATCATACCCAAAATTTATCTTGAAGTGAAAAAGTTCAAAAGAATTTCTAAGAACCCTAAAAGAGAGATTTTTATGCTTTTTCACCACTGCTGTGCTTGCAAAAAGTCCTTGAAAGTGTGTTCACATGCTCCTTATATACTAGGACAAAATTTTCCAGAGTGGAATGGATCATGCGTCGGCATTATGTACTTTATAGCACTGAAGCGACGCTGGAATGGATCATCCGTCGACATTATGTACTTTATAGAACTGGAGCATGCATCGCACGATGCATTCCATAGCAGTGAAGTATGCATCGTACGCTATAGGCCATAGCAGTAGAGCATATGTCACACGCTATTCACACGCACTTACTGGAATTAAGCTTCTGAAATTTCTCTAAGGCATAGAACCCCTGAAATAGAGCATGCAACGCACACAAATCACATGCTCCCACTGGAATTTGTCTTCAAAATTCACGTTAAGTGTTGGGACCCCTGAAATAGGGTATGTGACGCACGCAAATCGTATTCCCTTAGTGGAAATTTTCTCCATATATTTTTCTAAGGCAAGAATTCCAATTCTTTTAGCTCATTGCTCCACTTCCCAATCTAACTTTCTAAATATGCTTTTCTACTTGTTACACTATTTGCAATACTCTAAATAATCAACTCAAAGCATCAATCATCATGTGTTTCCCATTGTGCATTCAATTTAACCAAAACACATTAATAATCCATCCTACATTACTAATCATATCCATTAGCTCATATCATGCAATTGTACACTAAGCATAATAAAAATACATATTTTAGCTCATAAACTAGGACTATTGTAGGTGAATATTGGCGCTCACACATATAAATATGCCCAAAATAAAAAATCTAGAGAGAGAAGGAAAGATAGAATAGTGATAGAATGAACGATGCATAAAATTAGGGTTTGATTCTTTTTGTTCAAATTAGTATTAGCATGTCTAGTTACAGTTTTTTTCTTGGGCTGAAAATTTCTGCCAAATTGTGATTGTGCAAGTCTACTTCGACCGTGGCTACGCGATCGTAATTGACTTCTGCGGTCGCGATTGATTGACCATCCTGACTGACCGCGATCGCAGCCAATGGACCAGGACCGTGGTAACTGAGGCTATTTTATTGTAGGTCTTCAACTATACTTTTTCTACTACCTTGTGATCCTTTCAAGCTCCAATCCATATCTTTTTGTCTTTTCAACTCCTATACCAACAAAGTGTGGATATTAACACATTAAATAACAATTATGTCTTATTTACACATTTAAAATAAGGTAATTTCCATTAATAATGAGTGCAAATAAGTGGTAAAATCATCACTCATTAGGGTCCATAACTCGTATGATAATTAGTGTGTTTTAGGTTCTATTTTGTTCAAGGTACGAATGGATATCTTACTAGTCGTAAGCTAAGGTACGAGGGGTATAGTACTAAATCGTATGATGTCCTATGTCTAGCTTAGAGGATTCTGCCTAGGTATGATTAGGGGGTACCAATCGTATGATTTTAGATACTAGCTATTCTAGGAATTCGTATGTTGGACAATGCTAGAGTCCAAGTTGAATCCTAGGGCATGAGCGTTGGGTACCACTCGTATATTAGGGTACAGTTTCGATGGTGTGGTCGTACCCTCTGCGATCATGTTTTTAGCTTTTAAGATGAAGGTATTCTGGATATTGCCCACCCCAAAGCCCTTAAGTCCCCACGTCTTATAACCCATTGTGGACTCTCATAACATATTTTTGAAAGATCAAACACTCCAAAAACACTATCTAAACTCTCTCTTGAAGATTGGGCTAGGGTTTTATCCAAGTGTTCATCTAGATGCTCGAGGGTTAATTTTCTTCCATGAATCTTCGTGAATAAGACAGGTGAATCCGTCCTCATTGTTAGTTCTCAAATATCATAATTCCTAAACATTTATTATGCTTCATAAATAGTGGTTTTGAAAACAAATGTTGAGGGTTTTGATACATATTGTTAAGTATTGTTTACTCTTAGTTTGAATTGTGTTTCTACATGTTTTTTAGATGGTTTTTACATGTGGGTGCTTGGTAATTATGGTTCAACAAATGGGTCATGGTTAACCCTAAACCTGATGGTTTTTACTATGGTTTTGGTCTTGGCAATGGTATGCCCAAAAAGTGTTTGTGAAAATGCCTAAAAGGATAAACTAGTCTATGTTAATGGTGTTTCGAACTAAGGAATTGACCTAATTAATATGATTTGTTGGTAAATGATTTTGTAAAGGCCTTGTTGGCTATGTATTTATTTAAATGGTAACCATGGTGGTTTAATTGGCTAAAAAGTGTTTGAGTCCCTAAACATTAAATTGATTTGTCTTTACAAGACAATGGGTTTGAGTCCCTAAACATTGAATTGAACAAGTGACTTTTTAGACAATAGGTTTGAGTCCCATAGTAAAATGAATGATTGGTTAATTGATAATGGTAATGGCATGTTTTACGCTTGCAAATGATGTTGGTATGACTATACAAACAAAGTGCCTTTTGGTAAGTAATTGGCTTAATGGTTGTGTATGTGAAATAATGGTTTTAAATTGGGCTTTAAAAGAAGGACCTGCAGCAGGGCCATAAAAGTGGAGTCCAAAGGACTAACACTGGAAACCATTCTAGCAGGTGTCTTTGTGACCGGGTGGTTTGATTCCCCAAAATGAATATGTAAATGGAAGGTTTGAGTCCCCTATAATAAATGTATTGGTGCTTAAGTCACCTTGATCATTTTGGGAGGTTTGAGTCCCACATATAGGCATATATGGTTTTGAATTTTCTTTGTTTCATACGGCTACACACACTAGGCCCCTTCCAGCTAGGGAGGAGCTGGGATCATATAGCCCATGGGTTCCTTATTTTATGATGGCTATGCTAAATAGCCTAGGTTAATGATTTCAAAATTCATGCTAATATTTTTCCCTACCCCGGCATTTTATATATGTATGTATATATATATATATATTTCATTTGTTATATACATTGGATGATTATATTTGAACTATTGGCATTATTTTATCCTTATGCTCCAACTGCTAACCGTCTTCAATGCTATATCCCCAAGTGATGCAGGTGTTGTTCATATTTTTTACACCTCTTACTCAGTGATTGGACTCGAGAACAGTTTGTTTTGACTTGAAGTGGTGAGCTTCCATACTTTGGAAGGCTCCATTTATTGCTTTAAGTTTTATTATGTCTTTATTGGATTGGATTTGGACAATGATTTTGGCTATTCTCGGGGGTATGTCCCAACCGGATATTCTTGGATTTCTCTTATAGGCTTTGTATGGACAAATTATGGGCTTGGGTAATTATGGTATTGTTTTGGACTTGGTTATTAGTTTTTTTTTATGATTGTTAGTTGGGCATTGGGTGGTTAGACTTTTTTGGGTTGGTCATGGTCTTGGACCTATCCCAAAGTCATTGTGTGGTTAATCACCTTATCTCATTATATATTCAAAATTCATTCGACTTTGAGTGTTTGATGGTTGGTTGGATTAGGTAGTAGGGTGATATTCGGTCCTTATTAGCTTGATATACCCATTATGATAAGGCCATGGTTTGGGTCGTGCCAGATCACAAATTTAATAAAATTATAAAAAATATTTCTTCATCACTATCGGTGGCAACAATTCATTGTATTTTTTCGTATCCGATAATTTTTTTTATGATTGAACTACAAATCACGAATCATGTATATGATCGCACACATACATATCATGTAAGGAAAGTAAGGTTCGTAATGTTAATTGTTTAAAATAGTATTCAAAAAAAGCATACCAGAATCATACTTCTTACATGAATTGTAGACAATAAACATAAACATGTAGTTCATGCTAAGCATGTTTAAAATTAACCAAGGAATACCTATTTAAGCGTGAAAAGATAGTTTGAGGTAAGTTTGTCTTCAGTTGTGCGGTATTCTATAGGGATTCCAAATTCACAGTGAAACTTTCTTAATACTTGGGTGGGCAAGTACTGAATAGAAAATTGAATTGAATTTCTAGATAGGAGAATCCCTATTTATAGAGATACTTCTCCTAGTCCAAGGAGGAAACAAAACACACGCCTGTTTTCTTTTGAATAGAAAAGGTGGTGACTTCTCCTCTTTCCATAGAAAAGAGAATTTTGAGTTCTAGTTTAATAGGGGTACCGTAAGGACCACATAATTAAGTATGAGGCTTCCTTATGGAATTAATTCATAATACTGATTTGAATTATTTTTACAATAATAATTTACAAATTATTCCACTAAAATTTCGTAATTGCACTCTCTATGTTTATTTCAAGATTTCTAAATAAACACTTGTATAATTTCCTATGTTAAAATTCCAGATACTAATTAATAAATTAAATTACTGATGAATTTAATATAATGATCAATTTCCTTTAGAGCAATATTTAACTTATTTCATATGTCAGATTCATAAATCCACCGGTTGGATTTACACATGAAAACTTATAAGCTTATCACAAAAGGATTTATCATCAATCTCTATACCGTGACATGCATTCCTTCGACTAAGTTATTATTTCATCAATATATGTTATTACCATCCAATCTACCAGAAATATCGACTGATCTCAGAATCTCACCTTTTAATAAATCAAAATGATAAATAATATATTCATATCATAATGGTAATCTTAAGATTAAGAATATTAATACATTTAATAGTTTAAACAATATGTTTTATCAATCAGGATTAAACAATTATCTCTATGTGATCCTGTTCATTACATACAAAATGCACTAGAACGAGAAGTTAGAACTATATCATTCTGTTAAACAAGATAAACTACACTTAATCTCATGCTAAAATCAAACTGAAGGTTTGTCCAAATTTCACCTATGATTGTGAACCATAATTTTAACTTATAAGAATGGTGATTTAATCTTTTGAGTATAAGCTTAAACTATATACACCATATCATATACTATGTAAGTTTGGGACACATATATGACAATGAGTTATTTAATGTAACAATTTAATGAATTGAATAAATAAATAAATAAACAATAATTCAGTATATAATACTATATAAAAATGCATGGTTTATAATATATCCTAACACTTAACCTCTTTTCCCTCCTTCATATTAATCTCAAGTTTGCAATTAAAAAGATTTGGTATTTAAGAAGTTTCTTTTAACAGAAAATAAGGATTAGCTTAAAAATAATATCAAAGATGGATAATTACAATTCATCTATGAATGTTTGTACAATAAATTCTATAATTAGTTTGAATTTAAATTAAAAAAAAAAGATAAATCCAAAAACTTTAGTTAAAAATAAAAGAAACATGTATTACTACTTAATGAAAGATTGCACCATCACTTTACTATAATTACATAAATATAATTTATTTTATTAAAGACACATTTAAAATAGATTAAATAAATTGTATAAAATTAATGGGTATTTGATCTAAAAATATAAATTAAAATATGTACGAATAAACTTTCATTAAAAATTTAACTTTCCCGCTAGTTTTCACCTTGTTGAAAATATGTCGTAGTTTAATGACCATATTGACCAAAAAATGCAAAAGTACATTTGTGAGATGTTTCTACAAGTTGAGTGAATTTTATCCAAAAAAAAATCAAAAGTTACTTTAGTGGAATACTTCTACAAGTTAACTGACAATTTGAGGAATTAAATCTGTTAAATAGTCGTGCGTGAATGAGTGGAGATGAGGCTTGGATATACAAGAACAAATATTATTTGGATAGTATTAATAATAAAATGCTTATTAGTGTTGATGGTACTTATACATTAGGATTATCAGCTTATGTTCCTATTCAATTGTCAAATTTTTGAAGTAATACTTACATAAAATAGAATTTATATATTTATCATCTTTTTGGTACGATTGAATTTGTTTGTGAGTCATCAGTCAAGAGCACGGTTACGATCTTAGATTCGAATTAGTAATGAAAGTTTGAAATTAAATAAATAAAGTAAACGATAGAGTAAATAAACTGAAAGACCCCTTAAAATTTGAACATTCTATTTTATGCCCTCCCGTGTGCATAATATCAATTTTTGACTTCAATTATATTTAGGGACGTTAAAAGGGTAATTTGGGAATGTATAACAAGATAGCGTTTATTACCGCTAAAAGGGTGATCATAATGGGCATCCCAATCCATCTAGGACCGGGGACCACCCCCGCTACCAACCCAACCTCCAAATATGCATACCCTGAGTCAAATAAAATCTGAAAGTATAATAAGATAGCATTTATTACTATTCCAAACTCTGAGATAAGTCAATAACCATGACCAACCCAAACAAGTCCAACAATCCAATACCAACCAGCAACCATAACCAAACTAATATAATAACCAAGTTCCTGTCCATAACATAACATAAAATGATGGAACAATCATAAATTCAGTCCAACGGTATCCGCCTCAATACCAATGCCAATACTAAGTCTGACACCACTATAGACACCGCCCATTCCAACCCATAGTAGTCACACAAAACCCCTACACAAAAGAAAAACCATATTCGGCTGGGACATGCCCCCAACCATATCCACAACCAATATCTATAAAATAACCAACGTATGTAAAGACATCCATGATATGAAATCGAACCTTATGAAATAAGGAAGATCCTTATTTCAATCCAATAGCTGATCCCAAATTCGATCACTAAGAAGGAGGAGTAGAATAGTCAGTTCCTACATCGCGTAGGGATACAGCCACTCGAAGATGGATTAGCGAGTGAACACTAGCATGAACTCAAGATAAGGATAAAATAATACCATCCAATAAAACCAAGTAAACCAACCATATTCACTCAACTATACATACACACACACATACATATATATATATATACAACCATGTTGGGAAAGGGAGTTAGGTTTAGCTTGTCTTTAAAACCATTAACCTGGGTATGTGTAGGTTAGCCATTCTAAAACCACCCATGAGCTACATGTGTCCATTGTAACCCCCTGAATGGGCCCTAATGCATCTAGCCGCACGAACCAGAGATACAATAAGAGTAGGGTGTTCCCGAGTACCCTTCGCTCTCTATGATACATATGTATAGTGTACTTAGAGGATTCACATGTACCTCATAGTATTGTATATGGTCGCTATGACCAACCCTCATGTCGGTAAACATGAGTTTTCAGTGTTCATCTATTGGACTCGCACCTTCATAGTTATCTATTAAAGCCCGCCATTATTTCCCAATTAAACCACTACCACCCAACCAAACCAGTATTCCATTATTATTAACCAAGGCTATAGGTAGTGGTATCGTCATACCGACTATATCTTGCAAGAAATGTCCTTAGCCAACCTTTTTATGTAAAGGGATTCTCATGTACCCATAGATTACATTATCAAGTTAACTTAGGGGAATCCTGTGTACCCCACAAGTGTTCCATTATTAAGTTTTCTTGGGGAAATTCCATGCACCCCACAAGTTGTTCATTAACATGTTTACTTGGGAGATTCCCTTGTACCCTACAAGGATGTTTAATTAACCATAACTATGACCACCATACCTTACCATTTAACCATTCCAAATTATTTAAACCATTTATGCTATTTACGGTTCCATTACCAAATCATAACATGCAATAGACCCATTAAAAGACCAATAATATAGTAAAAGCATTATCAAAGGCAATTTATCAAACATGTTGGAGGCATAGTGTTTCCAAAACCAATTCCAGTTACCAATTAACTATTCCCGTGCAATCAATTGTCCAAACAACCATTAACGCATGTAAATAAATTATTAAAATATGAGAAAACCATAACAAAACATTTAATACCAAAACCCAATATTTTTTTGAAAACCCAAAAACCATACAAGAATCATGCTATGAAAACATTAAATAGAACATGCCTTTAGTTAGAATTAACAATGAGGGAGGAGTCATGCCTTAGATTATGAAGATGATGGAGAGAAATCACCCATGTAAGACCTAAATTTATCCTCTAGATAAAACCCTAGCCTTCCTTCACCCAAGAGCCTTAGAGAGAATTGGAGAGAGTTTTTAAGTGTTTTAGATTAGAAAAATAGGGTAAACGATATCCCAAAAGAGTTATAAGTTGTGGAGCCTTAAGAGGTTAAGTGGGGAAATATCCAAATTACCCCCAGCTAAAATTGCTTAAAATTCCCATCAGATGGTACGACTCACCCATACCAGTCATACCCTTCCATATGAGTGGTACCCACTACTCGTACCCTAGGCCTCCCCCTTAGACCCAATACTGTCCAGCGTACGACTTACCCAAATTAAGTTGTACCCAACTATACGATTAGTACCCTTAAACCATATCCCCGCCAAAATAGTATCAAAGAAAGTTTGAGCATTATCTACCATATAAGTCAATGGTATGACTCGTACCCTATCTTATAGCTCACGGTCATCGACTCGCACTCAGATCCAAGTTAAGTTACTAAGTCTCAGATTATGTGAATGAAAAACCCAAACCATATGACCTATTACCAACCATACGACTCATACCCACCAAGTCTTACCCTATCTAGATGCCAATCCAACCCACCAACCAACACTGCTTAGCATCCGACCAAGAACATACCAAACATACCCAATCATACGACTTGTATTCACAAGTCATATGATGTCCTAAATCTAGGAAATTTTCTAAGGGTCCAAACCTAAAGTGTTTCAGCCTCCCCTACTTGGATCATTGATAACGCTCAATCTACAGCTCTCGCAGGAGTGTAAAGCGGTCGTTAGAAAATATAGAACCCAACCTGGGTTGGGTGTCGATCCCACAGGGAATAGCTTAGCCAACAAGTAAGCAAAATTACTAAACTTTTGGTGCAAGTCTCGTAAGAAGGGGGGATTGTAATAAGTAACCAAAGTAATGAAATAAAAACTGAAAATAGCAAAGTAAAAAGAGAGTATTTCGTAGGTTGTGAAACAATGAGAATTGAGGCGTTGGGGTTATGTCCACCTTCTGAGGTATACGTCTCTATTGGCTATGAGTGTGTAGAGTCTTGACATGCAATTTCTTATAGAGAATTGTAGTCGATGGTAAATCCAAGCGTCTCGCGACCTAACAAGGACTATTTCACTTTAACTCTCGCGAGCTTAAAGCGTGTCTAACGGTACGAATTCTCCAAGAGGTTAGTCTAGTTACGGCACTAGCTTTTTAATAGGAAAGGGTGTCCTACTACCTTGACATTATTATCTTTTCCAGACAAATAACCTTTCTCGCGAACAAGTTAAATGTTAGACTGGCGTATTCTTGCGTTTGCAACCGCAAAGAATGTAGATTAAGATGAAGAGAATAATGATATAAGCAATATACGTGTCTTGAACTCACAAACTCACAGCAATAGATAGTAACTCATTCGGCTTCCATAACCCCAACTAAGAGGTTTAGTTACCCATGAATGCGAAGGATATCATGTTTTGCATGGTGGATGGCGTGAGAAGTGGGTGTTTAGGCGTGTGGTTTTGGTGATTCCCTAGCAAGTAACGATTCTCTTGTTGTGGAATAGATGAATAGAAGAATAATAGAATTAATGGAAAGGTTAGAAGGTGAATAGAAGTGTTGTAGTGGAAGAAGAGAGAGATGGAAGAATTGTATTGTAAGAAGATGAATTAAAATCTCTAGCATGATAGGGTATTTATAATACTCCTATCCTACTCCTACTAAGCTAATGAAATAAATAACCAAATCCTAATATACTAATGAAATCCTTGACCCAAATGTACTAGGGTAAGGTTACAATATCATAATCCAAATAGAATAGTAAAATACATAACCTAATTATACTAGGTTAATGTATCTTTGTAAAAATCCAGCTTTGTGTCTGTAAGTCCCCAAAGTCTTCAGAATTTCTGTTTTAGCCCGGGACAGATTTTCCATGCAGCAGATTTGGTCCTTTAGGTGTCCAGCTCCTTTCCACTTCGTTCGTGAGCTTTCTTTTGCGTCAAGTAAGCCATAAAATGCTGTATTTTGCATCATTTATACTTGAAACTTTACTAATCATATTTGTTAGCTCATTTACAGGAAAAAGGACTAAAAGTGCATGAAATATATAATTAGTTCTCAAAACTAGGCTAAAATATGGGCAAAATATATTGATATAGGCACGTAAATTCGCCTATCATCAACACCCCACACTTAGAGCTTTGTTCGTCCTCGAACAACATATCATGTCCTTCTAAGCATCGACTTAAGGTTTTTACAGCAACAACACAAAACATTTATCAAGACAAGCACAACGATTATCGACCAAGAGTAGCTTTCCGATTATAAATAGAAACCATTTACTCTCAAGCATAGACTCGTGATGGTGATCAACTCACATACAAACGTTCAAGTGCATAGAATCATATACAACTATCCAAACTCATCAACCATGTGTGTCTCACCATTTAGTACCCATAATTACGCACAAATATAACATATTTTTCAAACATGGGTATCAAAGTGTCCTTGCTCTCGCTCTCACAAAGAATTCATATGTAGCAACTAATGACCATAGGCTTGCCTTTAATGTAGTACTCTACTAAATGTCGGAATGTTAAGATTAGGATCAAGTAGGTCTTTTGATGGTTGTAATGTAGGCTAAGGGACGGGTAGGACTATTTTGGCCAAGAATAGTGACTAGGTTCCTAAGCGCTTTAATACATCACATTGTATCAATGACACTTTTTTCTTTCAACCTTTCTTCACTCTTTTATTCTACCACCCTTGTTCTCCTATTTTGTTTTTCAATTTCAAGCACTACTTACTTTTCAGCTTTCTTTTCCTTTTTCTTTTCACAACATACCTCTTATGATAGCACTCTCTTTTTCATAGCACATTCAAGCATCATTACAATTTAAAGCATTATACTCACCCAATTTCCTCTTATGTTGTCACGTGACTTTTTCACTTTAAAGCACTCAGGATTTTGGATCAAATTATGGTCTTGAAAGAAATGGATTAGGCTTACATACAAGGTTGTTAAAGAAATAGGCTAAAGGCTCAAAAAGGATTTAACTAGGATGATGTTCATGGGTAGGTAAAACTGAAGGTAAACATGTATAGGTTTCCAAAGAAATGCCTAAATCATATCCTAAACTTACATTCCTTATTTTTGCTTTGCATACATACCAGGCAAGTTCTAGCATCAGCCACAAACATAGAATATACTATTATCTCACACACACAAGGCACATGGTCGACTTGATTGGAAGTAATATAGACTCTCGACCCAACAAGTGAAGGTATTGAATCACACAATATCACATAATGAGTCACAACTAGAGCCTAAACGTCTCAATAGTCACAATTGTAGAACATACTCTTGTTATAATCTCATGCTGCCTATCAAAAATAATTTCATGCGAGGCTAGAAAAATTTAACTCCTAAAAAAAAACTAAAAAAACATCAAACAAAAAAAACAACAAAAAAAACGGAAGTAAACAAACAAACATACAAACATAGGTGTAAACAAAGAAGTATAGCATGCGATTCTGCCACCCCACACTTAGACGGGACACTGCCCTCAGTGGAAAATAAATTCGAAGAACCTGGTTAGTCGGACCCTTCATCAATGTCGGGGGTCATACCCCCTTCGTCGGAATCATCATAAGAGTCGTCGTCAGAGTTCTCCTCATCATCAGAATCAGGCAAGCGTCGATCATCATCAGTCGGCACGTCATCGTCTAGAGGTTCCTCAAAATATACGCCCACTCCACACATCTCCCGGGCATGCATGTTCATTGGGTAGTCGTGGTCCAGCTGTTGGAGCTCTTCAGCAGTTGGAATACGTCCACCACTCATCATAGTAAATCGTGTCATGCCATAGAGATGACGGAAGAAACTCTTATCACGAGCATGTCTCTCCGCAGTAGTAAGGTTGACTCCATGAGTTGTTTCAGCATCTTTGACCTTGGTGAGGTCAACCTTCTTTGGGTTATGTGGGAGTTTGTGGTCAGCTGGTTCCTCTTCGACATCCTCCTTCCGCAACATTGCTGTCAACAAATTGCCGAATGTGAAATGGGACCTTTTGTGGAGTCTGGCCTTCCTCATGGTAGATCGAATGATTGCCCCAAAGTTGATAGGGATATTTTTCATCAAAGCATAGACCAAACACACTCTATCTCTCAATATCTTGGTGTATTGAGTTCCAGGAATAAGGCATGAGTTGACAATGCACATCCAGATTCTTGCTTCCCTATTTAGTGGAGCATAGGGGAAGGTGTTGTGTCGACCTGTTTCTTTATGTCTGCCCCACCTTGCCATTGATCTACTTCCACAAAGCGTGTGTCGTATCGCTCTATAAGGAGGCCTGCTGTACAGTTCTTTGAATGGTGCTGTGTCGACCGAAGGTAAGCCAAGAAAAGAGTTGATCCAATCCGCGGTGAGCTGTAACACTTGGCCCCGAATTATGACTTCATTGCCTGTTGTATTCGGAGACCAGTTGGCATAAAACTCTCTTGTTAAGTCAAGATTGCACTCTCCCATGTCGCGGAAGATGAAATCCAGCTTCAGAGCCATTATTTTTGCCAACATTCGCGGCTCCTTCTTTGCTAAGGTCTCCTTGTTGATCAAGTCGACGTGCACATATTTTCTTTCTTTGTTGCTGTTGTACCATGCTTTGGCTTCTTCCTCAAGAACCCATTTTATTCCGAACATTCTGCGTGGTAGGTGTGCTGAGGATGATTCTCCTTGGTCTTTTCGACTTCTCTTCTTGCCCTTTTGGGATGTGGTAGCCTTCTCCTTGCCTTGCCTTGCTTTAGGTGCCATTGTACCTGAAACTAGAAATAATGTAAGTTGTAGCACAATCTCACTTGATACAATCTATATGCAAGCACTAGGGGTACCACCCCACACTTAATTTTGTTATGCAAATCAGTGAGGTGAACGTAGTCGATTTACTCAGAATTCGTCGACATACGTTTTAGGATTGTATTCTGACAAGAAAATCAGCATTGCATCACTTATTTGCAGCCATTGGACTACTTTCATGGTAGATATAGCAACACTACGACCTAGGGGTTACCACATGGAATCGTTATTTTTACAACAAGCACAACCGCCTAAGTCGATAGGCACTATAATCTTATCCCGATGGTCGGGATGGTCTAACATGTAAGCATCCAAACAACAATCTTAAGCAATATTCATAACCATATCAATTCAGCAATTATCATAACAATGCTATTGAAACCAAATTCAAGTCGGAAACAAGCCAAGAATTTCCTACGTATATGTTGACTCACATGATTTTGTAACAACAATCCAAACACATAAACATCACCATCAATCATATATGATTTAGCAATTCATCATAAACGTAGTATTTTTGAGAAATAAAGGAGGAATATGCGAGTACTTACTTGCTTGAAACTTGTGGAGATGGTGTTGTGAATTGGAAGAGCAAAAGAAAAAAATTTTGAGAGGATTTGGAAGGTTATGCGGCGCCCTTAGGGTTTTTTCTAATGTGGTTGTGTTATAAAACTAAGTCCCCTTTATATAGGAAGAGTATGGGTCGGGTTATGACCCATTTTCAATCGGATTTGGAGACAAAAACACCACATATGCGGCGCATATCACTCGGCATATCAATGACATATGCGGCGCATTGTCTATGGCATAATGGGACATATGCGCCGCATAGTCTATGGCATTTCTAGACATATGTGCCGCATAGTCTATGGAATTTGGTCTCAGTATCTCAAATTCCATAGCATAGGCGGCGCATAGTCAAAAGCATACCTAGGAATAGGCGGCGCATAGTGTATAGCACACTAGATTCCGAGTCCTTAGGCTATAGAATAGGTTGTGCATCGTTCGTGGCCTATTTTTACCAAGGCCTAGCCTTCCTCGAAGCCTATTATGACGTGATAAAGGCTCAATTCATAGCCTTATGCATCACCATTCCTAACTTACCAACTTTACCATACAATGCGACCAAATCGTCAATTGAAATCAATCTCCTCGTTGCCTACTTCTTGCACCTATATTAGCTCAAAACAAATGAACATGATTAGTACGATGGGTTGCCTCCCACCAAGCGCCTTAGTTTTGGTCGTGACACGACTCTTATTTTTGGATTTTCATTTATCAAAAAGAAAAAATACTAAAACGATGAAACGATAAAACGATAAAACGACAAAACGATGGGTTACCTCCCATCTAGCGCCTTATTTATTGTCGTGGCTCGACGTAGTAATCTCGAGTACTTAGACTTCATCGAGATAAGTGATGGACATGTCATTCATCGAGTCAAGAGGACCGATATATGGCTTAACACGTTGGCCATTCACTTTGAAGACAACACCGTCATTGTCTTCCAATTCGACTACTCCAGATGAGTAGACTTGGATGACTTTAAATGGACCAGACCACTTTGATTTTAACTTACCTGGGAAGAGCTTGAGTCTGGAGTTAAAGATCAGTACCATGTCACCTTTTTGGAAGTTTCGTCGAACAATCCACTGATCATGATACTTCTTCATCCGCTCCTTGTATAAATCTGATCTTTCATATGCATGGAGACGAAATTCATCTAGTTCGTTCAGCTGTTCCAACCTCAGGTTCTTCACATCATCCCAATTCAGATTCAAGTGCTTCAATGCCCACAATGCCTTGTATTCAAGCTCGATGGGTAGATGACAAGCCTTCCCATAAACTAGATGATAAGGTGACATGCCAATGGGTGTCTTGAATGCAGTCCTATACGCCCATAGTGCATCATCTAGCTTCCGAGACCAGTCCTTCCTATTCGCATTAACCGTCTTGGCAAGGATTTGCTTGATCTCGCGGTTGGAAACTTCAACTTGTCCACTGGTTTGGGGATGATAAGGCGTAGCTACCTTGTGTTGCTTGACTCCATATTTGGCCAATACAGATTTGAATAGTTTGTTGCAAAAGTGAGATCCTCCATCACTTATGATAGTACGAGGTATTCCAAAGCGAGAGAAGATATTCTTCCTTAAAAACGCTACAACACGCTTTCCTTCGTTGTCGGCCAATGCTACAGCTTCCACCTATTTCGATACATAATCCACAGCAACCAAGATGTACTTCATTCCAAACGAATTTACGAATGGACCCATGAAATCAATACCCCACACATCAAAGAGTTCTACCTCCAGAATTTTGGACATGGGCATTTCATGGTGTTTTGAAATAGCACCTTGACGTTGGCATTGGTCACACCTTCGCACATAGTCGTATGCATCTCTGAATATTGTAGGCCAATAATAACCGCTTTGCAAGAGTTTCCTTGATGTTCGATTCCCTGCATGATGTCCTCCAACTTGCGAGGTGTGGCATGCTTCCAATATAGTAGGCACTTCTTCATAGGATATACATCGTCGAATGATACCATCCGCGCATCTTCGAAACAAATAAGGCTCATCCCAATAGTAGTGCTGAACGTCATGCATAAACTTCCTGCTCTGGTGGTAAGATAAATTGGAAGGTAACACATTACTCACCACGAAATTTGCAAAGTCGGCATACCATGGTAATTTCTCCATTGATGTCGCTAGTATCTCCTCGTCAGGGAATGCATCATCAATCTGATTTTCTGGTTGCGCCACATACTCATTCTCAAGTCTAGATAGGTGATCAGCCACTTGGTTCTCGCAACCCCTTCTATCTTTGACTTCGAAATCAAACTCTTGCAGCAGCAATACCCATCGAATCAGCCTTGGTTTTGCATCTTTCTTCGTCATTAGATACCTAAGAGCTGCATGGTCTATATGAACGATCACCTTAGTACCCAGTAGATAGGCACAAAACTTCTCAAACGCATACACAACCGCTAGGAGCTCTTGTTCAGTAACGGTGTAGTTCCTTTGGGCTTCATTTAGGACCTTACTCGCATAATAGATAGGATGAAACAATTTCTCCTTTCTCTGCCCAAGAACAGCACCAACGGCTACACCACTAGCATCACACATGACTTCAAACGGGAGCGTCCAATCTGGTGCTACCATGATAGGGGCTTCAATGAGTTTTCCTTTAAGGCATTCGAATGCCTTTAAGCAATCTTCATTAAAGTCAAACTTCGCATCTTTCTCCAGTAGTTTGCACAATGGACTAGAAATTTTGGAGAAGTCTTTGATGAATCTACGATAAAATCCAGCATGGCCAAGAAAACTACGAACTCCCTTCACCGAAATTGGAGGTGGTAGCTTCTCGATTACCTCTATTTTTGCGCGATCAACCTCTATTCCTCTATCGGAGATCTTGTGCCCAAGAACGATTCCTTCTTTTACCATGAAGTGGCACTTCTCCCAATTCAGCACAAGGTTGAACTCTACACATCTTTGCAATGCCATGCTCAAGTTTGCCAAACACGCTTCAAAAGACTCACCAACAACTGAAAAGTCGTCCATAAATACCTCCAAAGTGTCTTCTACCATATCAGAGAAAATAGACATCATACAACATTGAAAGGTGGCTAGAGCGTTACATAACCCGAATGGCATACGTTTGAAGGCAAACGTACCATATGGGCATGTGAACGTTGTCTTCTCTTGGTCTTCGGGGGCAATACAAATCTGATTGTAACCTGAATAACCATCCAAGAAGCAAAACCATCCTTTCCCCGCTAATCGATCTAGCATTTGGTCCATAAATGGCATGGGGAAGTGATCCTTGAGCGTCCAAGAATTCAGCTTGCGGTAGTCCATGCATACTCTCCATCCAGTAACGGGCCTGAGTGGAATAAGCTCATTCTTTGCATTCGCAACCACCGTCATTCCTCCTTTCTTGGGAACACATTGTATTGGGCTTACCCATGTACTATCAGAAATAGGATACACGACTCCTGCGTCTAACCACTTGATAATCTCCTTTTTCACCACTTCTTGCATTGGTGGGTTTAGACGTCTTTGATGTTCAATGGTAGGTGTGCACTTTTCTTGAAGCTGAATTTTATGAGTGCAAATCCCAGGTGGAATACCAATGATATCCGCAATGGTCCATCCAATAGCTCTAATATACTTGCGTAAGATTGCAATAAGAGCTGCAACTTGTTGCTCACCCAAATCGGCTGCTACAATGACTGGGAGAGTGTTTCCGCTTCCTAAGAATGCGTACTTCAAATGGCTTGGCAGCTCCTTCAATTCTAACGTGGGTGGTTCTTCAATAGATGGCTTAGCTGGTGGTGTGGGTCAATTTTTGAGATCAAGATCCAGCTTCTTAGGAGTATAACGATATGTCCCTAATCCCGATAGAGCACAAATATCTTCATCAGAAATTTCAGCATCATCATTCTCTCCTTTCATGAGCAAAACCTCCAAAGGATCATCAAGAATTCGCTCTTCAGCAAGTAACTCTTTCTCGTCATCAAAGACAACATCAGCCACCGAAAATACACTCAGATCTTTGGGTTGCTTCATTGATTTGCAAACATCAAAGCGCACGACTTCATCATTTATTCGGAATGAAAGCTCATTAGCTCTCAAATCTATGAGCACGCTTCCCGTAGCAAGGAAGGGGCGTCCCAAGATTATGGGAACCTCTGAATCTGCTTCACAATCCAAGATGACAAAGTCTGCTGGAAAGATAAATGAAGAAACCTTTACCAAGACGTCGCATAGAATACCAACCGGTCGTTTTACCGACCTATCCGCCATAACAAGCCTCATATTAGTTGGTGTAGGATCTCCTAACCCCAACTTTTTGTAGATTGATAATGGCATCAAGTTGATGCTGGCGCCTAAGTCACACAATGCTTTAGCAAAGTCCAAAGATCCGACGGTGCAAGGAATCGTGAAAGCTCCGGGGTCGGCCTTCTTCTGAACTATCGATCGGGTAGCAATTGCACTACAGTGATACACATCATCTTTCAGTTCATAACTTGCTGCCCTCTTTTTAGTCAAAAGATCTTTCATAAACTTCGCATACCCAGGAATTTGTTCAAGTGCCTCTACCAATGGGACATTAATGGTCAGTTGTTTGAGCATAGTCATGAATTTGCTGAACTTAGTATCATCGGCCGCCTTCTTCAATCTTTGTGGAAAAGGTGGTGGTGGGTATGGAAGTGTTCTCTCCATGGCTTTCTTCTCCTCTTGCTTCCGTTTATCATTTTTTCAGGCTGCACATCACTAGGTAAAACATCTTTGACGTTTGAAGTAGTTGTTGCGGCTTCTTCTCTTGTAACGTCACTAGGTGTGGCATCAATGTCTGCTGCTACGTCAACCACTTGCTTGCCTTTTGCTGAAGTTTCCAGCACCTTACCACTCCTGGTAGTGATGGCCATGCATGACCCATCATTCCTTGGGTTTTGGACTGTATCGCTCGGTAAGGTGCCAGCCTTTCTTTGATTGAATGCTGCTAAAAGTTGGCTTAATTGCTGCTCTATTTGCTTGATAGAAGTGGAATGAGAATCAACTAGTTGCTTCATGGAGGCCAAATCGTCAATTACCTCCTTAACTCCCGCGCTCGTTGCTTCCACTCCTTTTAATAACTTAGCCATCATGTCTTCCATAGAATTAGATGTGGTGGTATCATGTCTACCAGGGGGAACGTACAAACCACTATTTTCATTATTTTTCTTCCAACTACCTTGGTCTTTACCTCCAGATTTATCATAATAGTTCCGACCTTGGTTTCCTTGGGCATTCCCACGGAAACCCCCCTGATTGTTCAAGTAGTTGGCCTCCTCTTCCGAATCAGATTCGTCTCTTCCTTTTGACGCAATAGATTTCACTTTTTCAGTCTTCCCTAATAGATGCTTTGTAAGAAGATCCATTTGGGTTTTCATGTGCGCCATATCTTGATCACGTTCTTCTTCTCTTCTTCTTTGGTCTGCAGTCATGCCAATAGATAAAGTGGGGCTTGCTACCTCAGAATCCCTGGTATGCCAAGCTCTACTTTGCTTTGTCATGCGATCTAGCATATTGCTTGCTTGACCAAAGGTAAGGTCCATAAAAGAACCTCCAGCTGCATTATCCACCACTGGTTTAGTTACTAAATTCAAGGCTCTATACAAGATCTCCATGAGGTGAACATTAGTCATGTGATGGTTTGGGCATCTCGCTAGCTTTGTCTTGAACCTCTCCCATGTTTCTTGAAGAGCTTCAGAGGGAAGCTGACGAAAGTTGCTGATTTCATCTCTTAATTGAGCCCTCTTGGATGGCGGAAAGAATCTTTCTAGGAAAACGTCTCTCAATTGCCTCCAATTTGTAATAGAATCAGGAGTCAGCCCATTCAACCATAATGTTGCCTCCCCAGACAGAGACAATGGAAATAGACGTAATCGAATAGCATTCTGACCAACACCAGGATTGTCAAAAGACTTGCATGTAGAAATAAAGTTGATGAGATGCATATTCGGATCATCGCCTGCTAGTCCACCAAATAATCCCTTGAGTTGCAATAACTGAATCATGGTGCTTGTGATGTTGAACTTGGCTCCGGGCGCTAATGGTGGTGGAATTATAGCTCCAGTGGCTCCGGCACCATCAAGATCATCATCATCATCATCGAAAGCTGGTTGCAAAGGTTGGCGATCATACCTATACCGAGCTTGTCGACCTCTTCGATTGGCAGGTGTTATAATTTCAGCATCACGCCTAGGGTTCAGTAACTCGTCATCACCTAAATCTTCATCATCAGGATTTGTTGCTCGTCCAGGATTATCAATGTTTTGTTGTTGGACTTGAGCAGCGGCAAGAGCAGCTAATCTTGCTTGCTCGTGTTGAGCAGCCATCCTGTCGATTTCAGCTTGTGCTTCCATTCTTCTAATTCGTTGTGGTTCCGGATTGATTGGTAATAACGGTTGACCAGAACTTCTAGTATGGGGCATGCACTAAAAGAAAAACCTGCAAGAAACAAAAACAAAAACTAAACGTAAAAGTACGAGAATCTTTGACCAAAGGGTCTAGTAATTATCACGAACTTGATTGACACTCGTATTCCCCGGCAACGGCGCCAATTTTTGATAACGCTCAATCTACAGCTCTCGCAGGAGTGTAAAGCGGTCGTTAGCAAATATAGAACCCAACCTGGGTTTGGTGTCGATCCCACAGGGAATAGCTTGGCCAACAAGTAAGCAAAATTACTAAACTTTTGGTGCAAGTCTCGTAAGAAGGGGGGATTGTAATAAGTAACCAAAGTAATAAAATAAAAACTGAAAATAGCAAAGTAAAAATAGAGTATTTCGTAGGTTGTGAAACAATGAGAATTGAGGCGTTGGGGTTATGTCCACCTTCTGAGGTATACGTCTCTATTGGCTATGAGTGTGTAGAGTCTTGACATGCAATTGCTTATAGAGAATTATAGTCGATGGTAAATCCAAGCGTCTCGCGACCTAACAAGGACTATTTCACTTTAACTCTCGCGAGCTTAAAGCGTGTCTAACGGTACGAATTCTCCAAGAGGTTAGTCCAGTTACGGCACTAGCTTTTTAATAGGAAAGGGTGTCCTACTACCTTGACATTATCTCTTTTCCAGACAAATAACCTTTCTCGCGAACAAGTTAAATGTTAGACTGGCGTATTCTTGCGTTTGCAACCACAAAGAATGTAGATTAAGATGAAGAGAATAATGATATAAGCAATATACGTGTCTTGAACTCACAAACTCACAGCAATAGATAGTAACTCATTCGGCTTCCATAACCCCAACTAAGAGGTTTAGTTACCCATGAATGCGAAGGATATCACGTTTTGCATGGTGGATGGCGTGAGAAGTGGGTGTTTAGGCGTGTGGTTTTGGTGATTCCCTAGCAAGTAACGATTCTCTTGTTGTGGAATAGATGAATAGAAGAATAATAGAATTAATGGAAAGGTTAGAAGAGTGAATAGAAGTGTTGTAGTGGAAGAAGAGAGAGATGGAAGAATTGTATTGTAAGAAGATGAATTAAAATCTCTAGCATGATAGGGTATTTATAATACTCCTATCCTACTCCTACTAAGCTAATGAAATAAATAACCAAATCCTAATATACTAATGAAATCCTTGACCCAAATGTACTAGGGTAAGGTTACAATATCATAATCCAAATAGAATAGTAAAATACATAACCTAATTATACTAGGTTAATGTATCTTTGTAAAAATCCAGCTTTGTGTCTGTAAGTCCCCAAAGTCTTCAGAATTTCTGTTTTAGCCCGGGACAGATTTTCCATGCAGCAGATTTGGTCCTTTAGGCGTCCAGCTCCTTTCCACTTCGTTCGTGAGCTTTCTTTTGCATCAAGTAAGCCATAAAATGCTGTATTTTGCATCATTTATACCTGAAACTTTACTAATCATATTTGTTAGCTCATTTACAGGAAAAAGGACTAAAAGTGTATGAAATATATAATTAGTTCTCAAAACTAGGCTAAAATATGGGCAAAATATATTGATATAGGCACGTAAATTCGCCTATCATCAATCATTTATCCCCGAATGATGGGCAAGGTAGGTCAAACACAAACAAGAGTAATTTGCATTATCAAACATTAATCCAGCCTTTAACCAAGTTAGAAAACAAAGATATGATCAAGACCGCATACCTTTCGCACTAATATCTAAAGCAAAAAACAAATGAGGATATTTGTACTTTATGTTTGCTTCCACTTCCCATGTAGCCTCTTCTACCTTGTGGTTCCGCCATAGAACCTTAACCGAGGCCACATACATGGTATGTAATTGACAAACCTGCCAATCCAATATATCAACCAGGACCTCTTTATAAGACAGAGAATCCTAGATATATCCTTCTAAAGAAACCACCGAAGAAGGATCACCAAGACACTTTCTTAACATAGAGAAATAAAATACCGTAATGGAGCTCAAATTAGAAGGCAACTCTAATTCATAAGCCACATTACCAACCCTCTGCAAAACCATATAAGGACTAACATACCGGAGAATGAGCTTCCCTTTTTTACCAAACCGTATCACTCTCTTCATAGGAGATGCCTTTAGGAACACCTAATCCCTAACCTCAAACTCCAAGTATGTTTGCCTTACATTCATATAGGACTTTTAACAACTTTGGGTAGCCTGAAGCCTATCCGAATCACCTTTACCTTCTAAATAGCCTGATAAACCAAGTATGAGCCAAACATATCTGCCTCACCAAGCTCGAACCACCCAATAGGAGACCTACACCTCCTACCATACAATGCCTCAAAAGGGGCCATCCCAATGCTAAAATGATAGCTATAACTATAAGCAAACTCAACCAAAGGTAGATACTCAACCTAATTGCCACCAAAATCAATCACGCATGCACGAAGCATGTCTTCTAATGTCTGAATAATCCTCTTTACTTGCCCATCCATCTGTGGATGGAAAGCAGTACTCAGACTAATCTTAGTCCCCAACTCTCTATGAAAAGTTCGCCAGAAGTGAGATGAAAATTGTGTACCACGATCAGAGATGATCAAAACAAGTACCCTATACAGCTTCACAATCTCATAAAGATACTACCTCGAATAGTCCTGAACAGAAAAGTAAGTATTCACTTGCAAGAAGTGAGCGGACTTTATCATCCTATCCATGATGACCTAAATCGAATCAAATTGGTTTCGATATATATGAAGACTGGTAACAAAATCCATAGTGATTACCTCCCATTTCCATTCTAGCAAATCAATTTCCTGATATAAGCCCCCAAAGCTCATGTGCTCAACTTTAACTTGTTGGCACACGATACACTTGGCCACAAAATAAGCCATATCCCTTTTTATACCCCTCCACTAATATATCTCCTTGAGATCAAGATACATTTTTGTCAAATCAAGACAAAAAAGTATAGCACGATTCATGTGCCACAACCAAAATCCTTTGTCGCAAACCATCGATGTCAGGAACATATAACCTCCCTTGGTATCTCAAAGTACCATCACCACTAATCTCAAATACCATCACCCTTTGCCCACCAACATCACTCTTGATTTTCATCAATACGGGATCTAGAATTTTCTTCTCCTTGACCTATGTACCATGAGATGACCAAGCCACTTCCTATACCATTACACCACCTTTTTTGGAGTCCAAGAGGTAGAATCAAAGATTAGCCAAGCGATGAATATCCTTTACCAAATCTCTCTTCTCCTTATCCACATGAGAAAAATGCCCCATGGACAACCTACTAAGAGCATTAGCAACTACGTTGCTTTACCTGGTTGGTAGTGAAGACTTATATCATAGTCCTTGAGAAGCTCCAACTGACACGACCCAAACTAGGGCCTAATTGTAATGGGCAATCTCAAGTCCAACATGAACTGGAGACCATCCCTAATACCCAACCCAACCAACCAAAATGTACCCTAAGTCGAATGAACTCCGAACATATACCAAGATAGCATATCCACTCTGTGGTGAGTTTAGGATAAGCCTATATCCGAGGCAAACCCAACCAAGTCAATCCCACCAATAGCCAACTAATCCAAACCAAACCAAAACTATAAACCAAAATTAAGACAAAAACAATGTATATATATATAACATTACCAATCTATACCTAAGTCCATAGTTGTCCATACAAAGCCTCTAGACCAAAATCAAAGAATGTTTAGTAGGGACATGCCCCAGACCATATCTAAACACCGAGTATATGAAAAGACAAAATTATATAGTAGTCTATGGCATGAAATAAATGCCTTCTAAATTATGAAAGTTCACTACTTCAATCCAACACCGACTGTTCCCGAATCTAATCAATGAGCAGGAGGATTAGTATGGTTTGTTCTTGTATCACGTGGCGATACAGCCGCTCAAAGATGGGTTAGTGGGTAAATGCTAACATGCACTCAGGATAAGGATAAAGTAATGTCAACCTTTCAAAATTAAGTAAACCAACCACACACGCATATCCATACATATATACATATATAAACCATGCTGGGAAAGGGAACTAGGTTTAGCCTGACTTTAAAACCATTAACCTGTGTATGTGTAGCTTAACCATCCTAAAACCACCCACGGGCTATATGGGCCAAGTGTAACCTGCTAAACATTCCTTCATAAGTGTAGTTGCAAGAACCAGCGCTACCATAAGAGTAGGGGCTACCAAGTACCCTTCTCTCTTCATGATACATATGTACATTATACTTAGAGGATTCCCGTTTATCTTATAGTATCATATATGGTCGCCATGACCAACACCTCATGTCAGCAAATATAAGTTTCCAGTATTCGTTCATTAAACCTCCACCTTCACAGTTATCTATCACACCCTGCCATTATTTCCCAAGTAAACCATTTCCAACCAACCATTTATTATTCCATTTATTATTAATTAAGGCAATTAACAATGGTATCATCATACCGACTATAACTTGCAAGTATTGTCTCTAGATATACCTTAGGGGATTACCATGTACTCCAAAGGTTACATTATTTAGTTTACTTGGGGGATTCCCATGTACCCCGTAAGGCATCATTATTAAACTTGGGGGATTCCCATGTACCCTACAAGTATTTTATTATTAAGCTTTTCTTGGGGGATTCCCTTGTACTCCACTAGACATTAAACATTCAAACAAATTTCATTATTTCATTCACTTGGGGATTCCTATGTACGCCACAAGGTTTTTATTCAAATCAATTTCTTAACCACTAAGGTGTCTTTGTTTAACCATTCCAAACCATTCATACCATTTTAAACCCTTCCAAAACCTTTAAACCATTTATACCATTTAAACTATGCGTAACTATCCAAATCCATTTAGGGTTCCATTACCAAACCATACCTTGCAATAGTTCCAATAGAAGTCAAGAATAGAGTAAAAACATTCTCTTAGGAATTTTATCAAACATGTTAAGGACCTACATTATCCAAACCAAAACCAAAGAAAAACCATCAAAATAAGGCTTACCCATGACGCATTTGTTAAACCACAACAAACAAGCACCCACATGTTCAAACCCTCACCAAAAATATGTGAAAACATAATTTAAACCAATATTCAACATTATGCATCAAAACCCTCAACATATGTTTCCAAAACCGCCATTCATGATTCATAATCAATGTTTAAAACACATTAAAACATGCCTTAATTTGAACTAACATTGAGGGAAGGAGTACATACCTTATACAAGAAGATTCACGAAAGGAAACTTGACTCTTGAGCCCTTTGAAGAACACTTGTAGAAACCCTAGCCTCCAATCTTCAAAAGTGAGTCTGAGAGAGTATTTGAAGTGTTTTAATCCTTTAAAAGGTTCTATGAGATGCGAATAAGGTTTATATAACATGGGTACACAAGGGCTTGAGGTGGGAAATATCAGGACTACCCTCATCTTAAAAGCTGAAACTAAGTCCTAGGTGGGTATGACTCACCCTCCTTAGCCATACCCTAGGGTACGAGTGGTACCCTACCTCGTACTAAACTCTTCACCATGGTCCCCTATATTGACCAACATACAACAACACAACCCCCAACTCATAACTTACGGTACGAATGGTACCCACAAACTGTACCTTGAATAATTTCCAACTTGGTCAATCAATAAGCACCATACGAGTAGGTTTCATACACCTTATATTCCATTATATGAATTATATGATGTTGAGTCATATCTTAGACAGTAACCAAGAAAAACCTACTACTCAACATACGAGTGAGCTATCCTCAAATCATATCCAAAGGTACGATTGGTACCCTTGAGTCGTACCTTGACCAGAGTTTCCAAAACTCATGAAATTTTATGAGGGTCCAAATCTCGAGGTGTTATACAAATAATCTCCCCTACCTGAGATTAAGCTCCTTCTGAGTGAACACATACTGTAAACTTTTATAATCAGAAAAGATGTCCACGTGCACTCCATAGATATAATTTTCCCAGATTTTCAAAGCAAAAATCACTGCTAAAAGCTCCAAATCATGAGTAGGATAATTCCTTCATACACCATCAACTACCTGGAAGCATAGGCAATCACCTTACCATGCTGCATAAAAATACAACTAAGTCTCACCCGAGATGCAACACAATAAACCACAAATCTCTCATTACCTTCACGTAATGTCAAAACCAGAGCTGATGTTAGCTAATCCTTTAGCTTCTTGAAACTCCACTCACTAGCATCCGGCCAAGAAAACTTTACCTTCTTATGAGGCAAATTAGTCAATGGGGAAGCTATCATCGAGAAACTTCCTACGAACCACCTATAATACCCAGCCAAACCCAAGAAGCTCTGAATGTCGGTTGGAATCATAGGTCTAGGCTAACTTTTAACCACCGACACTTTTTATAGATCCACCATGATCCCCTCACTAGAAATAATATGACCAAGAAAAGTTACACCATTTAACCAAAACTCACACTTGGCAAATTTGACATGCAACTGCTTCTCTTTTAAGGTCTGCAACACCACACGGAGGTAATTGGCATAATCCACCTCACTCTTAGAATAAATTAGAATGTCATTAATGGATATAGTTACAAAAAGATCCAAAAACAGTCTAAAAAACATGTTCGCCAAATCCATAAATGTCGTCGGGGCATTAGTCAAACTGAAAGACATAACCAGTAACTCAAAGTACCCATACTTCGTATGAAAAGTCATCTTAGGGATATTCGCCTACCTAATCTAAAGTTGATGATACCCAAACTGAAGATCTATCTTAGAAAAGAATTTAGCACCTTCTAATTCATCAAACAAGTCATATATCCTTAGGAGAGGATACTTGTTATTAACCGTTACCATATTCAACTACCAATAGTCAATCCACATCTGAAGGGAACCATCCTTCTTTCATACGAATAACACTGGTGCACCCCAAAGGGATACACTAGGACGGATAAAATCTTTATCCAAAAGATCCTTAAGTTGCTCTGTGAGTTCCCTCAACTTATCCGGATCCATGCTATAAGTAGGAATAGATATTAGACGAGTATCCGAAACCAAGTCAATACCAAACCCAATCTCCCTATCTATAGGAACACTAGGAAGATCATCCGGAAAGACCTCAAAAAACTCATTTACCATCGAAACCAAATACACATAAGGATCTTCTGAGTTAGAATATTTAACCCACACCAAATGATAAAGACACTCTTTAGAGAATAATCTCGAGCCTTAAGATAAGAAATAAACCTTACTTATAAGCTAGGGAACCACCCTCCCACTCTATAACGATTCAACAGGGAACCCAAAAACAACCATACTGGTCCAACAATCTAAGGACGTATAACAAGAGTATAACCAATCCATTCCCAGAATAACATCAAAATCCACCATATCAAGTTTAAGCAAATCCACCAAAGTCTACCTACTGCTAATAGCTACCACACACCATATAGGCTCTTTTAGCAATCACAGAGTCGCCTACCTTGGTAGAAACCAAAGAAAGTTCTGAAATAACCTCGAGATCAAAAGCAAAATACACAGCCATAAATAAGGTCACATAAGAGAGAGTGGACCCTGAATCAAGAAAACAATACATGTAAAGAGAAAAGAGTTTTAATGTACCAGTAATGACATTATGTGATGCCTCATATTTCTGTTGAGGAGAATTTAAACTATCTCAACTAGTGTCGGTACCAGAAGTATAAAATAATGTAGAATAAGCACCCTGTGGTGCAGGAGCAGAAAATGAAGCAACCGGATCCTAAATTGCTCCCGAAGCATCCTTACTAACCAGACAGTTTCTAAGAATATGGCCTGGCTGACCATATTTGAATCATCTTTCCCTCTCTACATCATAATAACCCTTATACAACCTACCACAGAACTAATAAAAAGAGAATAATGAGGCTGATTGAGCTTGAATTGCCTTAGATTTGGTACCCTATGCCTAAAAATTATCACCACCTACTGACGCCTATCACCCAACTATTTCAAGTAAAGAGAACTAGGTGAAGAGAAAGAGCAAGAACTTCCCCACTTATTCTTTTGACACTTACCACCATCCCTACCACCTTATTGTTGCCCACCACCTTATTTAGAAGACCTGAACTTCTTACCTTGACTTTCCCTAAACTCAGCCTGCTTCCTCTTTTGGTCCTCCACCTGCTGCAAATGAACTACCAACCTAGAAATATCTATATCCTTGATCAGCAACGTAGTCTTGCTTTCAAGGATCAAATATCGAGATAGTCCAAAAGTTAACTTTCTTATCTTAGCCCTCATGTCATACCCCAATTCCGAAGCATACCTAGAAAGCTGATGAATTTTTAATGCATATTCCTTGACCAACATTTTCCCTTATCTCAGATTGACGAATTCCTCAGACTTTGCTTTACTCAACTCCTAAAGAAAAATGTAATCTAGAAAAGCATTAGAGAAAGTCTCCCATAAATTTGAATCCTTAACATCACCTCTCACCCTATCCCACTCCTCATACCATTGGTATGCTATATCTTTAAGCTGATAAGCAGCAACATTCACCTCCTCTATATTCACCCAGGAGATTTTTTCCATTTCATCAAAGAAACCCATAGGATCCTCCTCTACCTTCACACTATTAAAAGTAGGAGGATTTACCTCCATAAACTGGCCAACCCTTTTGGCCTCAGCAAATGAAACACCAGATGTATCTCGCTCATCCTGAGAAGTAACCAACTGAGCAATAACATGAATTGATTGATGAAATTCTATATTCATCACCTCACCCTGAGAAAGACTAGTAGCAACCGATGAAACTCCAGAAATATCAGGGACTGGACCCCTAAATTGAGAATAGATCCCCTGAGTAGTATGTGTCCCTCAACTTTGTCCCTAATTAGGACAGAAGAGTTACTTTGCATCTCAAATCGTCGAGGCATGATCTAAAAAGCAAAAAAACCATGATTAGAGAAGATTTCAGGACTTAGATTCTAAGCTTGAAAATAGAATACCAAGAAAGAGAAAAATTCCTAAATGCCTTGTAACCTCTCTCTTATGAGTGTGGCATACTACATACCCTTAAAAAGAAACTACTCAACATGGCTTTGTGGACTCCTAATTGATCATGAACCTAAAGCTCTGATACTAACTTGACACGACCTAAACCAGGGCCTTGTTATAATGGACATCCCAAGTCTATTCAGGATCGGGGAACACCCTTGTTACCCAACCCAACCTCCAAATATGCATACCCTGAGTTGCATGAATTCTAAACGTATAACAAGATAGAATTTATTATGATTCTAGATTATAGGATAGATCTATAACCGTGACCAACCCAAATAAGTAAAACCATCTAATACCAACTATCAACCACAAACAAACCAAGATAATAACTAAGTTCCTATCCATCATATAACATAAAAGGATGGAATAATTATAAATTAAATCCAATAATATCTAACCTAATACCAATGTCGCTACTAAGGCTGACGCCAATAACGACACCTGCATTCAAACCCATAGTAGTCACATGATGATAGGCGTATTTACACGCCTAAAGTACTATAATTTGCCCATATTTTAGCTAAGTTTTAAGGACAAAATATATAATTCCTGCACTTTTAGTCCTTTTTCCTGTAAGTGAGCTAACCAACGTGATTAGCAAGTTTTCAGGTATAAATGATGAAGATTTCAGCATTTGATGGAAATTGGACGCCAAAGGAAATTTCACGTGAGAAGGAAGGCAGATTCTAGAAGCTTGGGGACTGAAAGTGATGCATGGAAAACTTGTCCTGGACAAAAACAGTATTTCCAAAGACTTGGGGACCAGCAGTAACTTAGTAGGATTAGGATAAGAATGCAGTAACCTAGTAGGATTAGGATAAGTATGTAGTAGCTTAGTAGGAATAGGATATGGGTGTTATAAAAACCCTATTTTGCTGAACTTTTTAGAAAATATTTCCGCCACCCTCATCCTTATTCCTCCCTATTCGATCCTTTCCCCTTTTCTTCACAAATTCGTTGTTGACATTATTTTTTATCTATTCGACTTTTAATTTTTACGACAAGAGAAATGCTATTTGAAAGGAATTCACGTGAGATTCTTATTTTGGTATGATGATAATTGCTATTGTGTTTTCCGTTGCACTCATGAGTAGCTAAACTTCTTTGTTAGGGTTATGGAAGCCTTATGAGATACTATCTATTGCTATGAGTGTGTGAATTCTTGATACGTATGACGCTTATATCATTCTTCTCTTCATCTTAATATAATTCTTGTGGTTGCAAATATATAGAATACGCCAGTATAGCATTAACTTGTTCGAAAGAAAAGTTACATGTCTGGAAAAGAGAGAATGACAAGGAAATAGGGCACCAACCCCTGTTTAAAAAGTTAGTGTCGTAACTGGATTAACCTCTTAGAGAATTTGTACCATTAGATACGCTTTAAGCTTGAAAGAGTTAAAGTGAGATAATCTGTGATGGTCAAAAGACGCTAGGATTTACCATAGAATACGAATCTCTATAAGCGCATGCATGTCAGAATTCTGCATAACTCATAGCCAATAGATACATAAAACTCATAAGGTGGACATAACCCTAACTTACAATTCTCATTGATCAAAACCTACCAAACATTCCATTTTTACTTTGTTACTTTGATACTCTTAATTCACGCTACAATTAAATCCCCCCTTTTTTGTAGAATTTTAGATCAACAGTCTACTAATCGTTGCTTACTTAGTGACCAAGTATTCCCTGTGGGATTCGACACCCAACCCAGTTGGGTTCTATATTTGACGACGATCGCTTACACTCTTACAAGAGCTGTAGTTTGAGTGTTATCAAATTTTGGCGCCGTTGTCGGGGAATACGGTTGTCAACTAAGTTTGTGATAATTACTAGACCCTTTGGTCAAAAATTCTCGTAATTTACTTTTAGTTGTTGTTTTTGTTTTCTGAAGGTTTTTGTTCAGTGCATGCCAAATTCTCAAAGTTCGGGACAACCATTATTACCCATAAATCCTGAACCGCTACTTATTAGAAGGATGGATGCACAACGTGACATTGAGAGAAGGGTTGCTCAATAGGAGCAGGCTAGACTAGCTGCGTTGGCCGCTGCCCAAGTACATCAATAGAATATTGATAACCCAGGGCGAGCAGCAGATCCTGATGATGAGGACTTGGGTGATGATGAGTTACTAAACCCTAGGCATGATGCTGAGGTGGCGACACCGGCAAACAGAAGGGATCGTCAAGAAAGATTTGGGCCTGAAAGCCGAGCTATGCAGATTCCCTTTGATGATGATGATGACGATCTGGATGGAGGTGGTGCCACAGGAGCTATTATTCCTCCGCCATTGGCACCCGGAGCCAAGTTCAACATCACTAGCACCATGATTCAGTTATTGCAACTCAAAGGATTATTTGGTGGACTTGCAGGTGATGATCCGAATATGCATCTGGTCAACTTTATCTCTACATTTAAGTCATTTGACAATCCAGGCGTTGGTCAGAATGCAATTCGGCTGCGCTTATTTCCATTGTCTCTATCTAGGGAGGAAACTCTATGGTTGAATGGGCTAACTCCTGATTCTATCACTAATTGGAGGCAATTGAAAGACGCTTTCCTAGAAAGATTCTTTCCGCCATCCAAAAGAGCACAATTGAGAGATAAAATTAGCAACTTTCGTCAGCTTTCGACTGAAGCCCTCCACGAAACATGGGAGAGATTCAAGAAGAAGCTTATGAGGTGCCCAAACCATCACATGACCAATGTCCACTTGATGGAGATACTATATAGATCCTTAAATTCAGTAAGTAAACCAGTGGTGGATAATATGGCTGGAGGATCATTCATGGACCTCACCTTTGTTCAGGCAAGTGATATGCTAGACTGGATGACAAAGCAAAGTAGGGATTGGCATACCAGGGATTCCGAGGTAACAAGCCCCACTATATCTATTGGCATGACTACAGAACAAAGGCGAAGAGAGGAGGAACGCGACCAAGATATAGCGCACATGAAAACACAGATGGATCTTCTTACAAAGCATCTATTATCAGGGAAGACCGAAAAAGTCAAAGTGGCTGCGTCAAAAGGAAGAGAGGAATCCGATTCTAAAGAAGAAGCCAACTACTTGAACAATCAGGGGGGTTTCCGTGGCACTTCCCAAGGAAACCAAGGTCGGACCTATTATGATAAATCTAGAAACAAGTACCGTGATCAAGGAAGTTGGAAGAATAAGACTGACAGGAGTGGTTTGTATGTTCCTCCTGGAAGTCGGGACACTGCTGCAGCTGGCTCTGTTAAGATGTCAATGGAAGATATGATGGCAAAGCTGTTGAAATGAGTGAATACAACCAGCACGGGAGTAACCGAGGTAATAAATGATTTGTCCTCAATAAAGCAATTGGTTGACTCACATTCCACTTTAATAAAATAGTTGGAGCAACAATTGAGTCAAATTTCAACCACATTAAATCAAAGAAAAGCTGGCACCTTACCTAGCGACACAGTGCGAAACCCAAGGAATGATAGAACATGCATGGCTATTGCTACCAAGAGTGGTAAGGTGTTGGAAAACCCAGCCAAAGATAGGCAAGTGGCCGACAATGTATTAAATGATGCCGAACCAAAGGACGCCAAAGAAGCTGAAGAAGAAATCAATGACGTCACCCCTCAACGTCCACAGCCCGAAAAGATCGCCAATCTGAAGCAAGAGGAAAATAAAGTCGTGGAGAAAACTATCCCCCTTCCACCACCACCTTTTCCTCAAAGATTAAAAAAGAGAGCTGATGATACCAAGTTCAATAAATTCATGACTATGTTAAAGCAGCTGACCATTAATGTTCCTTTAGTTGAGGCACTGGAACAGATGCCTGGGTACGCGAAATTTATGAAGGATCTTCTGAAAAAGAAGTGGGCAGCAGGTTATGAGTTGACAGATACTGTTCATCATTGTAGTGCAATCGCTACCAGATCACTAGTTCAGAAGAAGGTCGATCCCGGTGCCTTCACTATACCTTGCGCTGTCGGATCTTTGAATTTTGCCAAGGCATTATGCGATTTAGGAGCCAGCATCAACTTAATTCCACTATCTATTTACAAAAAGTTGGGATTGGGGGATCCTACTCCAACCAATATGAGGCTTGTAATGGCAGATAGGTGGGTAAAATGACCTATTGGTATTTTATGTGATGTATTGGAGAAGGTTTCTTCATTCATCTTTCCGGCAAACTTTGTTATCTTGTATTGTGAGGTGGACTCAGAATTTCCTATAATCTTGGGGTGCCCTTTCTTTGCAATAGGAAGTGTGCTTATTGATTTAAGAGCTAATGAGCTTCTATTCCAGATGAATGACGAAGTAGTCCACTTTGATGTGTGTAAATCAATGAAGCAACCCAAAGATCTAAGCGTGTTCTCGGTAGCTGATGTTTATTTTGATGATGCAAAAGATTTACCTGTAGAGAAGCAGCTTATAGATGACCCATTGGCGGTTGTGCTTATGAATGTTGAGCGTAAGGATGCTGAAAATTATGAAGAAACTATTTGTGCTCTAACAGGATTAGGGTCATATCCTCATGCTCCCAAGAAGCTGGACCTTGACCTCAAAAACTGACCTACACCACCAGCTAAACCATCTATTGAAGAGCCACCCACGTTAGAATTGAAGGAGCCTCCTAGTCATTTAAGGTATGCATTCTTAGGAAGCGATAACACGCTCCCGGTTATTGTGGCGGCAGATTTGGGTGAGCAGCAAGTTACAGCTCTCATCGCGGTTCTTCGGAAGTACATGAGAGCCATTGGTTGGACCATCGCTAATATTATTGGTATTTCACCTGGGATTTGTACACACAAGATTCATCTTGAAGAAAATTGCATACCCACTATTGAGCATCAAAGGCATCTAAATCCACCTATGCAAGAGGTGGTGAAGAAAGAAATTATTAAGTGGTTGGATGCAGGGGTTGTGTATCCAATCTCCGACAGTAAATGGGTAAGCCCGGTACAATGTGTACCCAAGAAAGGTGGCAAGATGGTAGTTACGAATGAAAAGAATGAGTTAATTCCACTTAGACCTGTCACAGGGTGGAGAGTATGCATGGACTACCGGAAGCTGAATTCATGGACACTTAAAGATCACTTTCCAATGCCATTTATAGACCAAATGCTCGATAGATTAGCAGGGAAATGATGGTTTTGTTTCCTAGATGGGTATTCCATCTATAATCAGATTTGTATTTCTCCCGAAGATCAAGAGAAGACAACGTTTACATGCCCATATGGTACGTTTGCCTTCAAACGTATGCCATTTGGTCTATGTAACGCACCCGCCACTTTTCAGCGTTGTATGATGTCCATTTTTTCTGATATAGTGGAAGACACTCTGGAGGTGTTCATGGATGATTTTTCAGTTGTGGGTGAGTCATTTGAATCGTGCTTGGCAAATCTAAGTATGGCATTGCAGAGATGTGTTGAATTCAACCTGGTGCTGAACTGGGAGAAGTGTCACTTCATGGTGAAAGAAGGTATTGCTCTTGGGCATAAAATCGAAAGAGGAATTGAGGTGGATCGAGCTAAAATCGAAGTCATCGAGAAACTACCACCCCCAATTTCTGTCAAAGGAGTTCGTAGTTTCCTCGGGCATGTAGGTTTTTATCGAAGGTTCATTAAAGACTTTTCCAAGATTGCTAGTCCGTTATGCAAGCTTTTGGAGAAGGATGCAAAGTTCGACTTCGGTGAAGATTGCTTGAAGGCATTTGAATGCCTCAAAGGGAAGCTAATTGAAGCTCCTATCATTGTAGCGCCCGATTGGTCTCTACCATTTGAAGTCATGTGTGATGCTAGCAGGGTAGCTTTGGGTGCTATACTTGGCCAGAGAAGACAAAAGTTATTCCATCCAATCTACTATGAGAGCAAGGTCTTGAACGGAGCCCAGAAGAACTATACTATCACGGAACAAGAGCTTCTAGCGGTTGTGTATACTTTTGAAAAGTTTTGTGCTTATTTGTTGGGAACCAAAGTGGTAGTTCATACAGACCATGCAGCCCTGAGATACTTGATGGCAAAGAAAGATGAGAAACCAAGGCTAATTCGATGGGTATTGTTACTGCAAGAATTTGATTTCGAGGTAAAAGATAGAAGAAGTTGCGAAAACCAAGTGGCTGATCATCTATCTAGACTCGAGAATGAGCATAAAGCGCAGCCTAATTTTGAGATTGATGATGCATTCCCTGATGAAGAGATCTTAGCCACGATGATGGAAGAGTTACCATGGTATGCAGATTTTGCAAACTTTGTGGTAAGTAATGTGATGCCTGCGAATCTATCATTTCATCAAAAGAGGAAGTTCATGCATGATGTGAGACACTACTACTGGGATGAGCCATATTTGTTTAGACGATGAGCAGATGGTGTGATCAGATGATGCATATCTCATGTGGAGGTGCCAAGTATCTTGGAAGCGAGTCATGCATCCCAAGTTGGGGGACACCATGCAGGTGGTCGGACAGCAAGGAAGGTATTGCAAAGCGGCTATTATTGGCCTTCGATATTTAGAGATGCCTACGAATTTGTGAAAAGATGTGACCAATGTCAGAGACAAGGTACAATTTCGAAGCACCATGAGATGCCCATGTCAAAAATTCTTGAAGTAGAGCTGTTTGATGTGTGGGGTATTGATTTCATGGGCCCATTTGTAAACTCGTTTGGGATGAAATACATCCTAGTTGCTATCGACTATGTATCCAAATGGGTTGAAGCAGTAGCGCTAGACGATAATGAAGGAAAGCTTGTTGTAGCATTCGAAGAGAAATATATTCTCTTGTTTTGGGGTACCACGTACTATCATAAGCGATGGAGGATCACACTTTTGCAACAAGCTGTTCAAATCCCTGTTGGTGAAATATGGGTTAAAGCAACACAAGGTAGCCACGCCTTATCACCCTCAAACTAGTGGACAGGTAAAGGTTTCCAATCGAGAGATCAAGCAAATCCTTGCTAAGACTGTAAATGCTAATAGGAAAGATTGGTCTCAAAAACTGGACGATGCACTATGCGCTTATAGGACTGCATTCAAAACACCAATTAGCATGTCCCCATACCAACTAGTTTATGGGAAGGCCTGTCACTTGCCCATTGAGCTCGAGCATAAAGCATTGTGCGCGTTGAAGCAACTGAATTTGAAGTGGTATGATGCTATGGATCTGAGATTGGAGCAGCTGAAGGAGATGGATGAATTCCGTCTATATGCGTATGAAAGATCAGACCTCTACAAGGAAAGGATGAAAAAGTATCATGATCAGCGTATTATTCAACGAAACTTTCAAAAGGGTGATATGGGACTTCTTTTCAATTCCAGACTGAAGTTATTCCCAGGTAACTTAAGGTCCAAATGATCTGGCCCGTACAAAATTAGCCAAGTCTACTCGTCGGGAGTAGTTGAGTTAGAAGACAATAATGGTGTTGTCTTTAAGGTGAATGGACAACGAGTGAAACCATACATCGGTCCTCTTGACTTAACAAAAAATGGCCACCATTTATCTCGACGAAGTCTAAGTACTCGAGGTAACTATGTCGTGCCGCGACAATAAATCAAGCGCTTGATGGGAGGCAACCCATCATTTTTAATTGTTTTTGTTGCTTTTATTTTCCTAGGATTTTGTCGAGCCACGACCAAAACTAAGGCGCTTGATGGGAGGCAGCCCATCGTTCTAATCGTTTTTGTTGTTTTTGAGTAAGTGTAGGTACAAGAGGTGTAAAGGAGGAGATTGGTTTCGAACTTTGATTTGGAAGTATTATTTGTTGAAGGTGGTAAGTTAGGAATGAAGAATCAAAAGGATATGGGTTAGGCATTGCCTATGAAAATATAGGCAACGAACAAGGCAAGGCCTATGTAAATCTAGGCCACGAACAAGGCAAGGCCTATGCTATGGCCTAAGCTCTCCGATTCTACAATGCTATAGCATAGGCGCCGCCTATGCCTAACAATGCCATAGCATAGGCGCCGCCTATCCAAAAGCCTTTTGTCTCTGAATCTAGAATGCCATGGCGTAGGCGCCGCCTATGCCCAACAATGCCATAGCATAGGCGCCGCCTATGCTCAACTAGGCTTTGCAAAAGGCGCCGCCCATGCCAAATTTTTGGTCTCCTAACCCGATTCCAAATGGGTCAAAACCCAACCCAAGCTGGTCCTATAAATAGAACCTTAGTCTTAAAACAAAATTGCATTGCAACTTCAACCTAGGCGCCGCCTACCTCTCCAAATTCTTTCAAAAATTTTCCTTTTGCTCTTTTACTTTGCAAGAACATCTTCTGAGGCCATCAACCAAGTAAGTACTTCGGCTATCTTCTCTTATATTCCGTAAGTATTACAATACTACAGCTATACTAAGTTGTTAAATCTTGAAGTAGTGTTGGTGATTTGAATATGGTTGATTTGTTGTGATACATCTAAGAAAGTGAAAGAATATGTATTGGTGTTCTTGACTTGGTTCCAACTTGTAGTTAATTTTGATACACTGTCATACTTCTTGCGAAATCGACATGGTTCAGAAAATTGCATAATCTTGTAACTTGAAAGCTTGCTTGAATGACTTGTTCATTGCGATGAAAATCATGGTTAACTACAAACATGAGATGTTGTGATTATTTCAAGCCATAAATTGATACAATATCTATGTAGTAGTTTTATTCAAAGTGATGCATTAGTCCAAAACATGAAAGTATTGTCATGATTACATGAACTAGAATTAGAAAAGGTTAGTTACAACGACAAGACAAGTATGACTGCACTGATTATATCATTGGAACATAACACCTAAACGTACATCGATGAAGTCTAAGTAATCGATAACATTCACTTAATTAGTTTGTGCCAGCAAATTAAGTGTGAGGTGGGCCACTACTGTTTGCTTGTCAATTGTATTTACCAAGATGAAGCTAACATGACTATCATTTTAATCTCAGGTACAAATGGCACCAAAAGTACGACAAGGAAAGGATAAAGAGACCACCTCACAAAAAGGCCACAAAAAGGGACGTAAAGAGCAAGGTGAATCCTCCTCACTGCAAATACCTCACAGCATGTTCAAAATCAAATAGGTCCTCGAGGAGGAAGGAAAGGAGTGGTATAGGAACAATAAAGAGAAAAAATATGTTCATGTGGAGTTGATAGACAAGGAAAGCCTAGCAAAGAAAGAACCCCGCATGTTGGCCAAGATAATGGCGTTACATCTTGATTTCATCTTTCGAGATATGGGAGAATGTAATCTCAATCTAACACGAGAATTCTATGCCAACTGGTCACCGAAAACTACAGGGAGTGAAGTAAATATTCGGGGCCAAGTCCTACAACTAAATGTGGAGTTCTTCAACTCTTTTCTGGGTTTGCCATCTGTTGATCCATCACCACTCAAAGAGCTGTATAACAGACCTCCGTATAGGGAAATCAGACACACAGTGTGCGGAATAAGATCAATGGCACGATGGAGCAGACACAAGGACACCGGTTGGCACAACACCTTACCATATGCTTCCTTAAACAGAGAAGCACGAATATGGATGCAGATAGTCAACTCTTGCTTGATTCCAGGGACTCAGTACACAAAGATTACACGAGACAGAGTGTGTTTGGTGTACGCATTGATGATGAACATCCCAATCAACATCGGGGCGATCATTCGATCTTCAATGCGTAAGGCCAGGCTACACAAGAGGTCCCACTTCAGCTTTGGCAATCTGTTGACTACAATATTGAGGAAGGAGGACATCGAAGAGGAGCCGGCTGATCATAAGCTTCCACACAACCCGAAGAAGGTTGACCTCACAAAGGTTAAAGATGCTGAAACCATGCATGGCGTTAACCTTACCACTGCAGAACGTTATGCTCGGGATGAAAGTGTCTTTCGCCATCTTTATGGCATGACTCGGTTTACTATGATGAGCGAAGGTCATGTTCCAACTGTTGCAGAGCTCTAACAGTTGGATTATGACTACCCAATGAACGAGCATGCAAGGGCTATGTGTGGAGTAGGTGTGTACTTTGAGGAACCTCTCGATGACGATGTGCCAACCGATGATGATCGCCGAATGTCAGACTCCAACGTGGAGGAGAATTTGGATGATGACGACTCTGATGATGATTCTGATGGAGGGGGTATGACCCTAGACATAGAGGAGGAGTCCGACTAATCTAGGTTCTTCTTATTTATTTTCCACTGAGGACAGTGTGTCCCGTCTAAGTGTGGGGTGCTGGTATTGGTATGCTATACTTCTTTATCTTCATTTGCTTATTTATGTTTATTTGTTTTATTTTTTTTAGTAGTCAAATTTGTTTTAAAAAATTTTGTTAAAAACTTTGTATAAAATTGTTCTGATAGGCAGCATGGTATTGTGACAAGAGTCTGTGATACAATCATTACTATTGAGACATCTAGGCTCTAAATGTGACTCACGGTGTGATATTTGTGTGGTTTAATTCATTCATCTGTTGGGTCAAGAGTCTATACTACTCCCAATAAAGTTGACCATGTGCCTTGTGTGTGTGAGGTGATAGTATATTCTGTGTTGGTGGTTGATGCTAGAACTTGCCTGGTGTATGTGTAAAGCGAAATAAAGAGTGCAAGTTTAGGAGATGATTTAGGCATTTCTTTGGCAGCCTGTGATTGTTTACCTTCTTTTTACCTACCCATGGACATTATCCTAGTCAACCCTTTTTGAGCCTTTTAGCCTATTTTCTTTGACAGCCTCATATGTAAGCCTAATCCATTTTTTTTCAAGACCATAATTTGATCCAAATTCCTAAGTGCTTTAAATTGTAAAGTCATGTGACGAAATAAGAGGAAATTGGGTGAGAGTGATGCCTTAGAGTGTATTGGTACTTGAAATTGTTATGAAAAGAGTGGCTATCATAGAGGTGTGTTATAAAAAAAGAGAAGAGAGAAAAATGAAAAGAAAAATAAAAAGTTAATTTTGTTCAAAATTGAATAAAGAGGTGAGAAGGGGTGGTAGATTAAAAGAAAGTAGAAAGGTTGTTTCGAAGAAAGTGTTAATAGCTTAATGTGATGTATTAAAGCGCTTAGGGAACTTAGTCACTATTTCTGGCCAAAATAGTCCTACCCGTCCCTTAGCCTACATTACAACCTGTAAAAGACCTATTTGATCCTAAACTTAGCATTCTGATATTAGTAGAGCATTACACTAAGGGCAAGCCTATGGTCAGCAGTTGCAACATATGAATTCTTTGTGAGAGTGAGAGCAAGGAAAATCTTGTACCCATGTTTCAAAAAATGCAAAACTTGTGAGTGATTATGGGTAATATCTTATGTGAGACACACATGGTTGATGAGTTTTGGGTAGTCTTGTATGATTCTTTGTGCCTTAACTTTTGAATACGAATTAACAATCATCACGAGTCTAAATTGGAGGTTGAATTGTTTCTAGTAGTGATCAGAAAACTACTCTTTGTTAATAATTGTCGTGCCTGTCTTGATGAATATTTTGTGTTGTTACTGTGAAACCCTAAGTAGATGTTTATACGGACATGATATTTTGTTCGAGGATGAACAAAGCTTTAAGTGTGGGGCGTTGATAATAGGCGTATTTACACGCCTAAAGTACTATAATTTGCCCATATTGTAGCTAAGTTTTAAGGACAAAATATATAATTCCTGCACTTTTAGTCCTTTTCCTGTAAGTGAGCTAACCAACGTGATTAGCAAGTTTTCAGGTATAAATGATGAAGATTTCAGCATTTGATGGAAATTGGACGCCAAAGGAAATTTCACGTGAGAAGGAAGGCAGCTTCTGGAAGCTTGGGGACTGAAAGTGATGCATGGAAAACTTGTCCTGGGTAAAAACAGTATTTCCAAAGACTTGGGGACCAGCAGTAACTTAGTAGGATTAGGATAAGGATGCAGTAACCTAGTAGGATTAGGATAAGTATGTAGTAGCTTAGTAGGAATAGGATATGGGTGTTATAAAAACCCTATTTTGCTGAACTTTTCAGAAAATATTTCCGCCACCCTCATCCTTATTCCTCCCTATTCGATCCTTTCCCCTTTTCTTCATAAATTCGTTGTTGACGTTATTTTTCATCTATTCGACTTTTAATTTTTACGACAAGAGAAACGCTATTTTCAAGGAATTCACGTGAGATTCTTATTTTGGTATGATGATAATTGCTATTGTGTTTTCCGTTACACTTATGAGTAGCTAAACTTCTCTGTTAGGGTTATGGAAGCCTTATGAGATACTATCTATTGCTATGAGTGTGTGAATTCTTGATATGTATGCCACTTATATAATTCTTCTCTTCATCTTAATATAATTCTTGTGGTTGCAAACATATAGAATACGCCAGTATAGCATTAACTTGTTCGAAAGAAAAGTTACATGTCTGGAAAAGAGAGAATGACAAGGAAATAGGGCACCAACCCCTGTTTAAAAAGTTAGTGTCGTAACTGGATTAACCTCTTGGAGAATTCGTACCATTAGATACTCTTTAAGCTTGAAAGAGTTAAAGTGAGATAATCTGTGATGGTCGAAAGACGCTAGGATTTACCATAGAATACGAATCTCTATAAGCGCATGCATGTCAGAATTCCGCATAACTCATAGCCAATAGATACGTAAAACTCATAAGGTGGACATAACCCTAACTTATAATTCTCATTGATCAAAACCTACCAAACATTTCGGTTTTACTTTGTTACTTTGATACTCTTAATTCACGCTACAATTAAATCCCCCCTTTTTTGTAGAATTTTCGATCAACAGTCTACTAATCGTTGCTTACTTAGTGACCAAGTATTCCCTGTGGGATTCGACACCCAACCCAGTTGGGTTCTATATTTGACGATGACCGCTTGCACTCTTACAAGAGCTGTAGTTTGAGCGTTATCATCACACAAAGCCTTTAATTAAAAGAAAAAAAATATCCAACTTGGACTAGCCCCCAACCAAAGCCAAAACCAATATCCATAAAATAACCAAAGTATGTAAATACATCCATGATATGAAATGAAGCCTTCCATAATGTGTAAGCTCACCACTTTAATCCAATATGTAATCCCAAATCCAATCTCTAAGTAGGAGGAATAGAATGGATGGTTCCTATATCACAAGGGGAGACAGCCACCGGAATATGGGTTAGCAGGTAAATTCTAGCATAAACTTAGGATAAGGATAAAATAATTCCATCCAGTAAAAAACCAAGTAAACTAACTATATGCATACAAATATACATATATATATATATACACACAACCATTCCAAGAAAAGAAGTCAGGTTTACTTTTCTTTAAAATCATTAACCTGGGTATCTGTAGCTTAACCGTCCTAGAACCACCCATAGGCTCTATGGTCTAGTGTAACAACCTGAATGAGCCCCGATGCATGTAGCTGTAGAGACTAGAGATACCGTAAGAGTAGGGGATACCTGAGTACCCTTCGCTCTTCGTAATACATATGTACAGTGTACTTAGAGGATTTATGTGTACCTCATAGTATGATATATGGTTGCTATGACCAACCCTTATATTGGAAAACATAAGTTTTTAGTGTTTGTCCATCACACTACGCCTTTATGGTAGCTATCACATCCTGTAATTATTACCCAATTAAAACCACTACCACCTGACCAAACTATTATTTCATTATTATTAACCAAGGCTATAAGTAGTGGTATCGTCATACCGACTATAGCTTGCAAGCAATGTCCTTAGCCCACCTTTTTATGTAAAAGAATTCCCACATACCCATAGATTACATTATTAAGCTAACTTGGTGGAATCCCATATACCCCACAAGTATTCCATTATTAAGTTTTCTTAGGGGAATCCCATGTACCCCAGAAGTTGTTCATTAACATGTTTACTTGGGGGATTCCCTTGTACCTCTCGAGGATATTTAATTAACCATAACCATGACCACCATACCTTACCATTTAAACATTCCAAACTATATAAACTATTTATGTGATTAGGTTTCCATTATCAAACCATACCATGCAATAGTTCCATTAAAAGTCTAATAATATAGTAAAATCATTATCAAAGGCATATTATCAAACATGTTGGGGGAATAGTATTTCAAAAGCCAATTTCAATTACCAATTAACCATTCCAAACAACCAGTTGTCCAAACCACCATTAAAGCATGTAAATACGTAGCTCAATGATATAAGTATGACCACAAAGATGGACATATGTGAGAGCGTAATGAACCTGAGACTTAGAGTGCACAAGTTAAGGACTTAAAACACACCAAACTAACCTTAATCTCACACTTGAAGTATAAAGAGGAGCCTTAGAACACAACAAGACAATCCCTACATTACACTTGATGGGCACCTATCTCTAGAGGGGCATTTTGGATATTTTAGCTTTCTTTTTGTAATGGCTATAAATAGAACTTTTTAGGGTTTCATTTGTTAGTTATTGATGATATTTTGAGAGTGTGTAACACTTTGTAACACAATTCCTCTCTTCTCTAAGAGGAAAACCCGAAAGTAGGTGAACACTAAGTGTGGAATCACTTCTTTTGTTTCTTCTTGGCTTAGATCGTTGGGTTCTTGGGAGATTGAGGTCCCTCTTATGTCCACTAAGAGTGTAGGCGTTCTTATTACATATTTCTAAGGGTTTAGGTGTTTAATACACACCCTAGTTCTTAGGCCTTGTCATAATATATGTCTCACTTTCTATCTTTACTTTTGTTGTTGTTATCTTGCGTAGTGGACTATTTGGGGTCCTTTATTGAATCTGAAACTTGTGTTATTTTTGTTCATCTTGTTATTCACATTATTGTTGTGTTGTTCGCTGTTTTGCTGTGAAATTCACCATTTTTATCATGTATTCTTGTTGTATTTGTTTAATCCGAGAGTGGTCATCAAAGGGGTCCTCTGTTCTTTGAACTTGTAGACTATTTTGGTGTATGTTTTGTGCCTTTTCTTGTATTTTAAAGTATTTATTGTATCACTAAAACATGGTAAAACCATAACCAAACATTTAATACCAAAACTCCAACATATATTTGAAAACCCCAACCCATACAAGAATCATCCATGAAAACACTGTATAAAACATGCCTTTAGTTGGAACTAACAATGAGGGAGGAGTACATTTCTTAGATTACGAAGATGATGGATATCAATCACCCATACAAGACCTAAATTTATCCTCTAGATAAAACCCTAGCCTTTCTTTGCCCAAGAGCCTTAAATAGAATTAGATAGAGTTTCTAAGTATTTCAGATTAGTATAACAGGGTAAATGATGTCCCAAAAGAGTTATAAGTCATGGGTCTATAAGAGGTTCAGTAGGAAAATATCCATATTACCCCCAACTTAAATTTCTTGAAGTTCTCATCAGATAGTACGACTTCACCATACAAGTCATACCCTTCCATACGAGTGGTACCTACCATTCGTACCCTAGGCCTCCCCCTTGGTCCCAACATTGTCCAGTGTATGACTTACCCTAACTAAGTCATACCCAACCATATGATTAGTAACCTTATACTGTATCCCTAGAAGAATAGAATCAAAAGAAGTTTTAACACCGTCTACCTTACGAGTCTATGGTATGACCAACACCCTATCTTATGGCTCACGGTGAGCCATTCATACTTAAATCCAAGTTAAGTTACTAAGTCTCAGATTAAGTAAAGGAAAACCCCAAACCATATGACCCATCACCAACCATACGACTCATACCTACCAAGTCATACCCATTCCAGAAACCAATCCAACCCACCATCCAACACTAGTTAGCATACGACCAAGAGCATATTCACTATACCCCATCATACGGCTGGTACCAACAAGTCGTATGATGTCCATAATCCAAAATCAAAGAAATTTTTTAAAGGTCCAAACCTAGGTTGTTTCACCCTTTCCACGACTTATAAATATAAAAGTGACCTCTCCCTTTCTGTTAAAAATATCAAACACCCATATTCTCTTCTCTAACACCTAAACTGAGAAAGCTTATGATTTTTACAAGAAATTACTACTTTGGGATCCAAACTTCATATTGACTTTAATTTATTGTGTGTTTTAGGTATGGTTCATCTCTAAACTTTAATTTCATATTGTAGCATTAATTGAATGGATTTTCATGGGATTCAAATTGTTGGTTTTAAAATTAGGTTGAGGGGTTTTTGTTATTACTGATTAAATTACTTGTCCCATGTTTTAAATTGACTATTCATGATTTAAATTATTATTTTGGGACTGAATTAGTACATTGTTTAAATGGTTTGAATGTGGGATATAGGCTTTCCTAATTGGATGAATTTTGACTTGGAACCGGCATTAACATCAACCTACTTTATAATCTTATTTTGGATATGGATAAATTGCATGGTTTAACTTGCTTTTGAACTTAATGCATTGTATTAATGGGTAAATGTATATAAAAATGGATTCTGATGGCCTTGGTGGCCATGGATTAGACTTTAAATAAAACTTAGGAGTCAATATGGTTATGTGAATTGGTTTGGCATGTTTAATTTAGCTCTTTAGAATATTGGCATGACGATACCAAGTGGTAAATTCCCTAATGAGTGACTCCTAGGTTAATGGTTGAAATTATGTGCAAAGTGATTTTAATTTGGGATTAAGCGAGGTTGTGTAGCTCATGGTGAAGGTGTAAGTCCTAGAGGGATGAACACTAAAATCTACGTTTACCAGCATTAGGGATCTATATGACCGTGATCTTGATACACACTTGATATTTATATTTAAGATAGCTATTGCCCATGGTGGCTTTAGTTTTCTCTCAGATCGTACGGCTACAACATACTAGAGCCCTTTCAATAAGTGAAGCTGAACCCATATAGACCATGGGTGCATTTAGGAAGGAGTGAGCTACACAATCTAGGATAATAGTTTTAAAACTCTCAAGTTCATGACCCGTACCCTATCTCAACATCATATATATATATATATGAATATGTGCATATGGTTTTAATTGATTTTGGACATGGCATTATTTTATCACTTTACTTAAGTTACGTGCTAATGTTTATCCTATTGATCGTCCTACGATGCTACATTACTTCATAATATAGGGTTCAAAGATATTTATGTTGCTCCTGTTCAGCGTTAGATGGTTGAAGATATCCATTGAGTTGCTGTGAAGTTGTGAGCCTCTATCTTTTTGAAGGCCTTATCATTTTATTATTCTTTCTTTATTGACTTAATACTGTTGGATTTTTTCCTTTGGTCATACTTAGGGGCATGTCCTGACTTAGTTATTATTCTAGTCTTAGAGGCTATTATGGACAAGTGTGGGTTGGTTATTGATTGACTCTTACTTTTTATTTGAGTTATCTATTCATCTTCTTATTACTATTTGATTGGCTTCCACTTTATTTTATGATTATTATGCTCTTGAGGTTATGCTAAGGGGGTGGTCTCGGGTCCATGGTGGGCTTAAAATACCTGTCATGGCTAGGCCTTGGTTTGGGTCATGGAAAGCTTAGTATCAAAGCCCAATTTGTGGTCGCGGGGTATCTGTAAACCCGTATAGGGTAGAGTCCTTTTTTGAGTGTGTAGTATACCACACTTATAAGGATGAGGATATAAGGTATTTAGGAATGTTTCCCTTCCTTGTGTCCTATTTTTTGCTATAAATTCTAGCGTTATGATACTTCTCTAACTGTGGAATTCACTCGCATTTCAAATCATGCCTCCCCAAAGATCTGATGTTCATAGAAACTCTGCTGGGAACTCTGTTCCATCTGAGGAAAATGTAAACTCACCTAATTTATAGAGTGCAGACCCAGTCTAGGGTTCTTACTCCTAATTATACTGCTCTACATGGAGTTCTACCTATCCCTACAAGTTCTTCTTAAGCTTATTTGCCTCAGAGAAATATCTCTAATACAAAGTTTCATCAGTCAATTCATATGTTAACTCAATTGGTGGCATCACAGTCTTGTCATTTTAACCGTGTTGGTTCTATTTCTGATTCATCTAAGGTCACTCGGGTTGGACTATTTATGAGGTTGAATCCTCTAACCTTTATATGCTCTAAGGCTGAGGAGGATCCAAAGAGGTTTATTGATGAGATGGACAAGATTTTTAGGGTAATGCATGCTATTGATTCTGAGGGTGTAGAGTTGGTTGTTTATCAGTAAAAGGATGTAGCTTATAAATGGTATGAGGATTTAGAAGCTATGAGGGGTGATTATGTTGAGCAGGCTGTGTGGGATAACTTTTTTGGTGCATTTATTGATCACTTCTTTCCTCAGGAGTTAAGGAAAGCTACGGCAGAAGAGTTAGTAAACTTGAAGTAAGGGAAGATGAGTGTGAAAGAGTATGCTCTGAAATTTCAAAAGTTTACTCGTTATGCTCCTAAGTTTTTGTCCAATATGATGTACCAAATAAGAAAGCTTGCTTTTGGTTAGTCTCATGACTCAGTATTAGAGTGTAATACTGCAATATTGAAAAATGATATGGACATCTCTAGGTTGGTCATTTATATGAAGCAGGTAGAGAAGGAAAAGAAGAGGCAAGAAGAAATGGGAGATAGGCAGAACAAAAAGTTTATTTATTCAGAGCAAGGTGCAAGTTAGCAGAATAGTAGGAATAATGGTATACAATAGACTAAAAATAAGAATTGGTGCAATTCATATTCGTCTGCCAGTGCTCCTTATCCCAAGACTTTGGGTGATCAATATTTTTAGGATAGTAGTGGTCCTAAGGCACAGTGTTCCCAGTACCAGGTTAGTGGAGCTCAGTCATCCTTACTTTATCCTCCTCATTTTTGTAGGCAGCTTCATCATGGTTATCATGAGAAGGGGAAGAATCAGTGTTATAATTATGGTCAGCTTGGTCACATATAGCGAGATTATCCTTTTTTCCAAGGTTGCCACTAAAGCTAATAAAGTTCTAGTTTCCACATCTTTAGTTCCTACACCAAAGGGAGCTACTTCTAGTACCGACACTGATCAGAAATGTCTTTATGCACTTACTACCCAATAAGATCTGAGGCAAATCCATATATTAGTACTGGTATGATATAGCTCTTTTCCTTTAATGTTTGTTATTTTCTTGATCCGGGTTCTACCCTTTCTTATGTGATCCCTTATGTGGCTATGGATTTTGGTTTGGTCCCAAAAGTATTTTTGACCCCTTTTTTATGTCTACTCCAATGGGTTATTCTATAGTTGCTATAAAAATATATAAGGGTTGTGAGGTGTCCATCTTTCATAGGGAAGCATTGGTGGATCTGATAGAGTTGGATATGGTGATTTTTGATGTTATCTTTGGGATGGATTGGCTTCATTCGTGATATGATTCTTTTGATTGTAGTACTCAGAAGGTTAGTTACCACTTTCCTAATAAGTCATTTTAGGATAGGAGGGGAGTTTCTTAATACCCAAAGGGAGGTTTATCTCTTATCTTAGAGCTCAAAAATCAATTTCAAAAGGATGTCTATATCATCTAGTTTGGGTTAAGCATTCTGACTCTAAAAGTCCTTCTTTTGCAAACTATCCAAAATTACCTGAATTTTTTCCCGATGGTCTTCCTAGAATTCCTCCTAATAGGGAAATATATTTTGGGATTGATCTTCTACCAGATTATTGTCCGATTTCCATTTCTCCATATAGAATGGCTCCAACTGAAATAAAGAAGATAAAGGAACAGGTAAAAGATCTTCTTAATAAAGGGTGCATTTATCCTAGTGTTTCTCCATGGGGTGTTCCTATGCGTTTCATACGAAATAAAGATGGGTCTCTTTGGATGGGAATAGACTATCATCAACTGAATACGGTGACAGTGAAGAATAATTGCCCTCTTACTAGGATTGATTATCTTTTTTATTAGCTCTAGGGTGCAAGATATTTCTCTAAGATTGATCTTCATTCAGGGTATCATCAGTAGAAAATTAGGGAGGTTGATATTTTCAAGACTGCTTTTTGAACTCGGTATGGCCATTATGAGCTCCTAGTTATGTTATTTGGGTTGACTAATGCTCCAGCTACTTTCATGGATCATATAAATCAGGAGTTCAGATAGTTTTTATACTTATTTGTGATAGTTTTTATTTATGATATCATCATGTACTCTAAGAGTGAGGAGGATCATTCCAATCACCTACAGATTGTCTTGCAAATTCAAAGGACCAAAAATTATATGCAAAATTTTCTAAGTGTGAGTTTTGGCTGAATGTTGTGACCTTTCAAGGGCATGTTGTTTCTACTAAGGGAATAATGGTGGAACCATAAAAAGTTGAGGTAGTTAAGAAATGACCTAGACCCACGACTCCAATTATCATTAGGAGCTTCTTGGGCTTGGCTAGGTACTATTGGAGATTTGTGGAGAGTTTCTCTTCTATTGTTGTCATGACCCAAACTAGGGTCTGGTCATGACGGGTATCTCAAGTCCGCCGTGGACCAGAGACCACCCCTTTTTTCCTAGCCAAATCGCACACAATACACTAATAATGATTGAATTCCATACATATAATAAGATAGATAAGATAATCTCAAAGGAATCTAAGATATATCAATAACCAATACCCAGTACATACTATCTACAAAAACTTTCCAATAACCAAAGACTGTCTACGAAGGGACAAGCCCCGACTATAGCCAAAATCAAAACCAAAGAAGTAGTCTATGACATCAGCAAACCAAAACATGAAATAAAGCCTTCCAAAATATGGAAGATTACCACTTAAACCTCACTCACAATCCTATCCAACGAACACCTATCCCTCAGCATGAAATATAGAATTATTTTTGGTGCCTGTATTGTATGTAGATACAGCATCCTAAGACGGTTAGCGGGTTGAGTGCTAGTATGTAACTCAGAGATAAAATAATGCCAAGTCAAAACCACCATAAAGTCCATATGCACACAGTGTACATACTATATATAATCATGCAAGGGTAGGAAACAAGGCTTAGCATGCAAGTAAAACCTTATCCTGGACTGCGTATCTCAACCATCATAAACACACCCATGGGCTATATGGTCCAGCTCCCCCTGCTGAAGGGCCCCAGTGCATGTTAGCTACAAGAGCCATAGGTATAAAGTAAGACCAGGGAATGCCCCAAGCCCACATCAATCCCAAATACAAAAATATAAAAATTGTCACAAGCACACGGTCATCACGACCAACCCTCACGTCAGCAAATGTTAGTTTCTAATACAAGTCCTTCAATACTCATACCTTCATAGCTTAGCTACATAACTCCCTATAAGCCAAATAAAAACAAGTTTCGCAAAACCCTATTATAAAACCATTGAATTTATACATTAAGGCGCACCATAGGTATCTCCATACCTTTATGCTTGCAAGCCCATAATTATGCCATTACTATTCCATTAACTTAGGGGAATGCCTCGACCCCTTTTTGTTCATTAAATTAATATGGAAAAATTCCACAACTCCCTTTATTCATTAAATCAAATTTGGGGAATGCCTTGACCCCTTTTTAGTTTATTAAATAAACTCGGGGGAATGCCTCGACCCTCGAGGTTTTAATTTCAGTCAAAACCTGACCAACAAGGCCTTCAAAATCAATGTTTAACCTTTTTAACCATTTATGCAATGCAATAGTATGGATAAGTAATGTCAAATCATATGACAAATATTTTTCAATAACCAAGGAAACAAGTGGGCTGAGAAAACACAATTTCCAAACCAATTTCAATACAAAAATCATCAAATTGGGGGAATGCCTCGACCCCCATTCCAATTCCCACACCCATGCACGCCGCTAGTTAAAAAACATTCAATTCAAAGCATGAACAATTGATAATAATCATGGGAAATCAATTTAAGAATTCAACCATGCCGAAATGCTCAGCCCATGTCAAAATCCACATTCAATTTCACATTAATAACCATTTAATACACATGCTTAAAGGAAAATAAGTTTGAGGGTAGAGTCACATGCCTGAGTGTGTCACAATTATGAAGAGAATTCAACCCTTGGAAGCTCTACATGGAAATTGCTTGAAAACCCTATTGTTCTTTCCTTAGGAATTTGAGAGAGAATTTACGAGTGTTTGACATGTTTTTGAAGGATAATAAGGTCCCTAAAGGGTTTTAAGGTCGAGGTTTACAGTTAGGGGGAAAGGGGAAATATCCAAAGTACCCTGAATGAAACACTAAAAACTGTCGCTAGTGACCACAGGTCACCTTATGACTCATAAGTTCTCGTTACAACTCATCACCATGAGTAGTAGCCTAGGCAGAAACATCAAGGGCCTACACTGGTTACCTTACATAAAACACATTACGATTCGTAATGAGTCTATATGATTCACAATATCTAGTAGTAATTAGGCCAGAACACTTGGGAAAACCACGGTTAGCCTACAATATAGACTATATGACTCGTACAGAGTCTTTACAACTTTTGACCCTCAGTCATAACCAAGGCAGTAATTTAGGCAATCTTCACTGGACACCCTACGATTGGGGTCTTATGACTCGTCAACACACCTTAAGACTCATATGGTGAGTCGTTGATTGGACAGTGAGGTCAAAACCCAAACTTTTCTAGGGGGAAAAATTCGGGGTGTCACATGTTCCCCCTTTGGATCATTCGTCCCCGAATGATGAGACAAGGCGTTCGTTAGCATAATTTGACACAGAGACACCACCACACTTACCTTTTTAAAGATAGAAAACAAAGATATCAAGGAAACCATAATTTTCTCTAACAAAGATATCAAGGAAACCATAATTTTCTATAACAAAGATTGTAAACAAAGATACTAAGGACAACACATACCTTAAGTAAAAGTATTAGGAAAGAGGAATAAGAATGGGTATTTGGACTTTATACCCACTTCAGCCTCCCAAGTAGCTTCCTCACCCTTTTGGTTCCTCCAGAGAATCTTTATCGAAGCCACGTCCTTAGTCCACAACTGATAGACTTGCGTATCTAAGATCTCAATCGGGACTTCCTCATAAGAGAAGGAATCTGAAACACCAAAACTTTCCAAAGAGACAATCAAAGAAGGATCGCCCACACACTTCTTCAACATCAAGACATGGAACAACGAGTGAATGGAACCCAAACTAGGAGGCAACTCTAATTCATAAGCAACATTGCCTACTCTCCTTATGATCACGTAAGCTTTAACATACCGGGACTGACCTTTCCCTCCTTCCCAAACTACATCACTTTCTTTATGGAAGACATCTTCAAGAATACCCAATCACCAACATCAAACTCTAAATCCCTTCTCCTCACATCTACATAAGACCTTTGGTGACTTTTGGCCATCTTAAGCCTTTCCCTTATTACCTTCACCTTCTCCATGACCTAATGAACCAAATCAGGACCAAACAACCTAGATTTACTAACTTTGAACCACACAATAGGAGAATGATATATCCTACCATACAATGCCTCAAACAGAGCCATTTGAATACAAGAATGATAGGAATTATTATATACAAACTCTATGAGACAAAAATGGTCAACCCAACTACCACAAAAATTGATCACACAAGACCTTAGCATATCCTTCGAAGTTTGAATGGTCCTTTCCGCTTGCCCATTTGTTTGAGAATGAAAATTAGTGCTAAGGTTCATCTTAGACCCTAAACCTCCTTGAAAAGAACCCCAAAACAAAGATGAAAATTGTGTACCTCAATCATATATGATAGAAACTGGAGCACCATGCAATTTGATGATTTTTTGAATGAACAACTTTGCATAAGCCTCTGTAGAATAACTAGTCCTTACAGGTAAGAAGTGAGTAGACTTGGTCATCTTATCAATAATGACCCATATTTGACTATGAGACTACGGAAAACTAGTGACAAAATCGATGTTAATTACTTCTCATTTCCACACGGGCAACTCAATTTCTTAAGACAAACCACCAGGCCTCAAGTACTCAACTTTCCCTTACTGACAGGCCATACTTTTGGCCACAAATTTTTGCATATCTCTCTTTATATTTTTCCATCAATAAATTTCCTTAAGTCATGGTACATCTTTGTCAAACCAGGATAAAATGTATACCATGACTCATGAGCCTCAGCCAAGATCCTCTCTCAGCCCATCAACATAAGGAACACACAGCCTGCCTTGGTACCTCAAGGTACCATTACCACAAATATCAAAATCCATCACTTCCTACTAACCAACATTATCCTTGATCTATATCAAGATAGGATCCAAAACCTACTTCTCTTTCACCTCAGCACCAAGAGATGACCTCAATACCTCATGCACAATCATACCTCCATCCTCGTAGTCCAAGAGATGAACTCTAAGATTAGCTAAATGGTGAATATACTTTACAACCCTCATTTTTCTTCCTCCAAATAAGATAAGTTTTTTATGGACAACCTGCTAAGAGAATTAGCAACAACGATAGCTTTACCTAAATAATAATAGAGACTCATGTTATAATCCTTGAGCAACTCAAGCCATCTCTTTTGCCTGAGATTCAACTCCTTCTGGGTGAATACATACTGCAGGCTCTTATGATTAGAATAAATATCAACATGAACTTCATACAACTAATGGCACCAAATCATTAAAGCAAACACCACAACTAATAATTTCATGTCATACATCAAATAATTCATCTAATGGACTTTCAACTTCCTAGAGACATAGTCCACCACCCTACCATGTTGCATCAACACACAACCCAATCCTATTTGGGATGTATCACAATAAACCATGAATCCATCAGTACCTTCAGATAGGAACAAGACCAAAGTTGAAATCAACTTATCTTTCAACTTCTCAAAGATACCCTCATAAGCATCCGACCATAAAAAATGCATATTTTTCTGAGTCAGCTTAGTCAGCGAAAAAGCAATAGATGAGAAGCTCTCCACAAACCTCCTATAATACCTAGCTAAACCTAAGAAGCTTCGAATGTCAGTTGGAGTCATAGGTCTAGACCACTTCTTAACCACCTAACCTTTTGTGGATCTACTATAATTTCTTTACTAGAGACAACATTCCCCATAAAGATAACAGTATTTCACCAGAACTCACACTTGGTAAACTTAGCATACAATTGTTGATCCTTAAGAGTATGCAATACTATATAGAGGTGATTGGAATTATCCTCCTTACTCTTAAAATATACCAAGATATCATTAATGAAGACGCTGATGAATAAGTCAAGAAATTGATGAAATACCCGATTCATAAGATCCATAAATATCATCGAGGCATTAATCAACCTAAAATAAATGACCTAAAAATTATAATGTCCATATCGGGTATGAAAACTAGTCTTAGGGATATCTACTTTCCTAATCTTACACTAATGATAACCTGACCAAAGAGCAATCTTAGAGAAGAATCTAGAACCCTGAAGCTGATTGAAGAGGTCTTCAATCCTAGGAAGAGGATACTTATTCTTGGTGGTCACCTTATTCAACTGCTGGTAGTCTATGCATATAAAGAAACCCAGCCTTCTTATGCACGAAAAGAATGGGAGCACCCAACGCAGACACACTAAGGCAAATAAAACCCTTATCAAAAATATCTTTAAATTGCTCTTTAAGTTCTTTCAACTCAGTAAAATCCATTCTATATAGAGGGATAAAGATAGGATGGGTATCCGATTAAAGGTCAATCCCAAAATCATATTCCCAATCGAGAGAAAAACCAGAAAGGTCATCAGAAAAGACCTAAGGAAATTCATTAACCACGGGAATGGATTTTAATAAAGGATCCTCCGAGTTAGAATCCTTAACCTAGACCAAATGGTAAATATAACCCTTGGAAATCAATTTTCGGGCTCTAACATAAGATATGAACCTTTCCTTGGGAACTAGGAAACTCCTTTCCCATTCTATAACTGACTTATCAGAAAATTTGAAAATGAACTTATGGGTCTGACAATCTAGAGAGTCATAGCACAAATGGAGCTAATCCATTTGTAATATCCCATACTTTTTTCTAGCTAATTTCATCTCAAGAATGTCTAGTATTAGATTCAAAAGTTAATGATGGATATTCCATGAGAAATTTTCAAGATTTTTACTTTTTACATGTGGTAAATTCAATAAGCTTTCCATCGAATAAGATTTTCCCAAATCAAATACCGGGTCAGAAGTTATGACTATTTTAATTTCCCATCGTAGAACAGCGCCATATTAGTCAGTGGTGTGCCGTGCCACCAGAGGAAATGGCATTTGGCAAATTCCAGTAGGGGTCCATGATTATGGTACGTCACGTCAGGCCCCAAATTAAGAATTGTCCTTTTCCAGTGTCTTAACGTGATTTCTTTTGCGTGGCGCCAAAGTACCAGGTCGCAAAAGAAGGGACAACACAATGGCTCCGCATCGCACCATCCCTCGATTTCCTAATTGTCAAAATCTAGTGACATAGCACAATAGCGCAACATCACACCAGGGGTCCAATTTGGGAAAATTTTATTGAAATTAAATGACGTATCCAGGGTTAAAAGGGTCAACTTTCAACCCCTATTTAAGCCCTTTAACACGTAATTCAACCACTTTACACCCAAAGTACACTCTTTTATCTCAAAAACATCTCAAGAAGAAGATAGGGTTTTCATAGAAGATCCAATTCAAAGAAAGTTTCCTCCGTCAATCTTCACGGAATCATGAACCAAGGTATGCGTAGTGTTCAATCATGGACTCCATTTGTCCATGAAGCCCAAGAATCTCTTTTCTATGTTTATGTTTATGGATTTATTTATGAATTTTATGTTGGGATTGTTTTGTTTATGTTGAGAATGATCAATTAAATTTAAATCCATGTTGGGTGATCAATTTTATGTGGAATTGATTTGTATAGATGTACATTCATGTGAACCTATGAAGAAACCCTATATGATGAAAATAGAGATAAATCATGATGATTAATTATTGTATAATGTTTTTTACATGTTCTATGCCTACCATGTGTTTGATTAAATGTCTAGATGAAGGAACAATGCCCAAGTAGTATGATATCATGAAATCCCCTTGTATATACAAGTTATGCCCATCACATGTTTTGATGGAATGCTTCTATAAATGTATTATAGATTTTGATGTTAGTTATATGTTCAAGTAAGTTATGCTTGGCCAGTTTTCCTTCCATTGAGTCCTGGGGGTACTTTTACCAGAAATATTAGTTGTGTTCCTAGAGCCATGTCATATTTCCATGATACTCTCAGTCAAGCTATGAATTCTTAGACTTCAGATAGTCTTATGATATAGGAAATATCCATGATATCATGAACTCATTCAGTTGTCAGATATCAGTAATATTCCATCAGTCAACAAAATTTAGTAACTCAGTCCATGTTCAGTTCAGTAGATTATGATCAGTGTCTATTTAGATGGGAGTAAAAGTTAGTACTGAGTGAACCTAAGGATGGGAACTTACTTGTTATGTGAGGGTATGATTCTTAGAAACAATCCTTGCATTCTACAACTATGTATCCAGCATAGGTAGAGACATCATAGCCTTCTATATGAGGGTATATGAGGTGGCTTAACCAATTATAGGAGGGTTCCCACCGTTCTTACTAGAGTTACCTATTATATAAGAGTTACTCACATGTTGTCCTTACCAGTGGCATGGTTTTAACACCTTTCCAATCAGTGCATTGATTGGACCCCAATTCAGATATAATGCATTATTTAGGAAAAGTCGGTTAGATGACTACCTCTCACAGTCTCAGTATCAGTCTCGGTAAAAAAACTCAGATAGTTCTTTAGAATTTAGGGCTGTCAGATAAAGTCAACTTAGACACAGTACGAAACTCAGATAGTTCAGTTCCATTAGATTTAGGATTATCAGATATAGTCACTCATGTTATCAGTTATATTCAGACTCAATAATTATGTTATTACAGTATTAGTGTCAATTGTTATGTCCCATGCATGTATTCTCTCGCTCATGATAGTTATTCAGTTATTATTGTTGTTCAAGAATATAAACCCCATACATTAAGCCTACCTTACATGCATACCAGTACATTCACAATACTGACGCATTTGCGCTATGGTGTCTTATACCATAGGTTAAGAGACAAGAGCTCCAGATCAACAGTAGCTTCTAGTTTAAGCATTCAAAGTTAGAAGTAAGTCCTCATCATTTGAGGACATGATTATTCCCTATTATCTTATTAATTAGTTTATTAGTTAGAGTTAGTTGGGGACATGTCCCATCAACTCCTTACTTAGATAGTTCAATCAGTTAGAGACTTTCTAAACGATTATTTTTTAGACTTCAGTATGTTCAGTTTTGTTTTGGGTATTCTATTACCCCACACAAATATTATATCATTTAGATCATGTTCAGTATTGAACCTTATGGCCTTTTAGTTCATGTTTCTGAATTTTAAAGTATTTTATGCAGTATACAGGTACAAATATCAGTCATGGGTTAGCTTGTGGTCCTTTGGGGTCATGAGCACCGTGTAGGATTCTGGGTACCAAATTTGAGGCATTACAAACTCGGTATCAAAGCCAGTTTCAATAGATTCCTTGGAAGTCTGAAAGCCACATTTAGTAGAGTCTTGTACATGGGTGTATTGCGTGCCATATTTATGTACAGAATGCTATAAGATATTTTAGGAATAGTTTTCCCTTTTTGGAATTCATGTTGTGACAGTGAACATAATGTCAAGTCAATCTCTCAGTCTAATTCGTTCTCCCTTTCTTCTATAGAACATGCCTCCTAAAAGAAGAAATGAAAATCAGTCAGCCCCTCAGCCCGAAGATCCTTTGGGCGATCATGTTTCTTATGCGAAGTTTAGGGTTGTATTCACTACTCTTGCTCAGTCAGTTGCCACTCAAAATAAATGGCCAGCAGTCATTCCAGCTAACCCAGGGGACAATTCAGCCGCATCTAGGATTCAGTACTTCACCTAAATGAATCCTCTGTCCTTCCTCAGGTCTAAGGTAGATGAGGACCCTCAGGAATTCATTGATCAGGTTTAGAAAGTGACAGACATCATAGGGGTGACTACTATTAAGATTGCTGAGCTAGTTGCATATCAGTTGTAGGATATGGCTCATACTTGGTTCAAACAGTGCAAGTCAAAAAGGTCAGATAATGCAGGTCCTATAGAGTGGGAGGAGTTTGTCACTACATTCTTAGACAGATTCTTTTCCTAAGATCTTAGAGAGGCTAAGGTGCTAGAATTCATCAACCTCAAGCAGGGCAATATGATGGCGAAAAAGCATTCTCTTAAGTTTAGTCAATTAGCTAGATATGCCCCTCATGTGGTTACAGACAGCATAGCTAAGATAAGTAAGTTCTCTTCAGGGGTAAATGATAGCATTATAAATGAGTACAGATCTGCCATACTGAATAGTGACATGAGTTTAGCCAGGCTTATGACTCATACTTAGCAGATACAGGAGTATAAGATTAAGTATAGGAAGAAATAGAATAAGAGCGTGAAGATAGGTCATTTCAACTTTATTCAGCCTAAGTCAGAAGGATGAAACCATGCTCAGTTTCTTCCTAAGTCATCAGTTCTAGCTTCTTCTATAGCCAGTGCTCCAGTTCCTAAGTTCAGAGAGGGTAACAAAGATAAATCACTAGGCTCTAAGTCCCAGGATAGTAATAGAAGTACCCACACCTATCCTCTTTTCCAAACTTATGGTAAAAACCATCAAGGTATTTACAGAGCTGGCAGTGGTATTTGCTTTAGATGTGGCAAACCAGGCCACAAAGTCAGAGATTATCCTCAGCCAGGTCCTCAAGGTCAACAAAATTGCTCTTCGTATCAGTCTGGTCACCCAAATCAGCAGGGTGCCACCACCAATTCTACTAGTGGGCAATGCCCAAATCATCTTTATACTCTTCAGTCCCGATAGGATCAGAAAAATTCTTCTGATGTAGTTACTGGTATGTTATAGATCTTTCATGGGCATTTTCACTCTTTTCTAGACTCAAAAGCTTCTTTGTCTTTTCTTACTCCCTATATAGCAGGAGATTTCAAAATCAGTCCTAAAATCCTAGCAAAGCCCTTTTCAGTCTCTACCTCAGTGGGTAAAACCATCTTATCTCGGCGGGTATATAGGAACTACCCAATTATGATATTGCAGAAAGTCACTTCAGCAGACTTAGTTAAATTAGAGATGACTGATTTTAATATCATTCTCAGTATGGATTGGCTTCATTCCTTCTATACCACAGTCGACTGCAGAAATAGAATAGTCCAATTTTAGTTCCCAAATGAACCCGTCCTTGAGTTGAAGGGTAGTGTATCCACTTTCATGGGTCATCTTATTTCCTACCTTTGGGAAAAGAAAATGATATCTAAAGGATGTTTCTATCATCTTGTTTGAGTTAAGGACACTAGTTTCGAAACTCCCAGCCTTAAATCAATTCCAGTTGTAGGTGAATATTTAGATGTATTTCCCGAAGATCTTCCAAGAATTTCTTCTAAAAAGGAAATTGACTTCGATATTGATGTTTTTCCATATACTCAGCCTATCTCTATTCTTCCATACAGAATGGCACCAGTAAAACTCAGAGAACTGAAAGAAAAATTAAAGGATCTCTTAGATAAGGGATTTATCAGGCCTAGTGTTTCCCCGTGGGGCGCTCCAGTATTATTCGTGTGTAAGAAAGATGATTCTCTTAGAATGTGTGTAGACTACTGTCAAGTCAATAAGGTCACAGTCAAGAACAAGTGTCTTCTTCCCAGAATCGATGACTTATTTGACCAACTTTAGGGTGCCAGTTATTTCTATAAGATAGATCTCAGATCCAGCTATCATCAGCTCAGAATCAGAGAATGTCACATTCTGAAGACAGCTTTTCATACTCAATATGGTCACTTCAAATTCCTAGTTATGTCATTTGGTCTAACCAATTCCCTATCCGCTTTCATGGACTTGATGAACCATGTGTTCAAGTAGTATCTAGACATATTCGTCATAGTCTTCATAGATGATATCCTGGTCTATTCCTACAGTGAGCGTGATCATGTAGACTATCTCAAAATAGTACTTGGGGCTCTCAGAGATTATCATATATTCACCAAATTCAGTAAGTGCAAATTTTGGCTAATGTTAGTAGCATTCCTTGGTCATATCATTTCCAGTGATGTCATTAGACTAGAACCTCAAAAGACCAAGGTAATAAGAAACTGGCCTCGCCCTATCTCTCCATCAGATATTAGGAGTTTCTTGGGTTTGGTTGGCTATTATAGACGGTTTGTTGAGGGATTTTCTTTTATTGCATCCCCTATGTCTAGATTGACTCAGAAGAAAGTCAAGTTTTAGTGGTCAGATCCTTACGAGAAGAGTTTTCAAGAGTTGAAGACTCGACTCACCTCAGCTCTAGTATTAGCTCTTCCATATGGTCCAGATGGTTTCGTAGTGTATTATGATGCATCCAGATTAGGTTTGAGTTTTGTCCTCATGCAATATGGTAAGGTCATAGCCTACGCCTCCAGAAAGCTTAAGCCCCAAGAGAAGAATTATCCTACTCATGATGTTGATTTAGCAGCCGTAGTATTTTCCTTGAATATTTGGAGGCATTATCTATACGGTGTTTATGTAGATGTATTCACTGATCATAAAATTCTTCAGTATGTCTTTTCTCATAAAGATCTCAATCTTCATTAAAGAAGGTGGCTAGAGCTCTTGAAAGATTATGACATAAGTATCCTTTATCATCCGGGAAAGGCCAACATAGTGGTCGACGCTTTTAGTAGACTATCCATGGGTAGTTTTTCTCATGTTAAGGACTATAAGAAGAAGTTAGCTCAGGAAGTACATCATCTTGCCAGACTAGGCATTCTCTTAGTCGATACAGATGAGGGTGATATATGGTTTCAGAGTAGTTTAGAATCATCTCTAGTTTCAGAGGTAAAAGAAAAGCAAGATAAAGATCCCAACCTTGTCAAGTTGAAAGAGCCAGTTTAGGATTAGAAAGTAGAGGTTTTCTCCTAAGAGGGAGATAGTGTTCTGCATTGTTAGGGTCATCTCTATGTTCCAGGTGTAGATGACTTAAGGCAGCAAATTCTTGCAGAAGCACATGGTGTGCGCTACTCTATTCATTTAGGGGCCACAAAGATATACCATAACTTGTGGGAAATCTATTGGTGGAGTGGGATGAAGAGAGACATTGCAGAGTTCATGGGTAAATGCTCTACATGTCAGCAAGTTAAGATAGAGCATCAGAAGACTAGTGGGTCCATCCAAGAGTTCAGGATTCCTACTTGGAAGTGGGAATTGTGAACATGGACTTCCTGATGGGTTTACCTCGAACTCGTTATCAGCATAATTTAGTCTAGGTCATTGTAGATAGAATGACCAAATCATCTCATTTCCTTCCAGTTTGTACCTCTTATTTAGTCGAGGATTATGCCAAACTCTACATCAAGGAGTTGGTCAAATTGCATGGCTTTTCATTGTATATTAACTCAGAAAGAGGTACCCAGTTCACCTTTTATTTCTGGAAAGCATTCCAAAAGGGTCTTGGTACCCAAGTTCATATTTGTATAGCCTTTCATCCTCATATAAATGGTCAAGCAGAAAGGACCATTCAGACGTTAGAAGATATGCTAGGGGCGTGTGCAATTGATTTTAAGGGAAGTTGGGATTACCACTTATCTTTGATTGAGTTTGCATACAACAACAGCTATCATTCCAGTATTCATATAGCTCCATTCAAAGCTCTTTACGGTAGGAGATGTAGATCTCTAATTGGTTGGTTCGAAGTTAGTGAGGCCTTAGTTATAGTGCCTAACTTAGTATTTGATGCCTTATAAAAAGTCCAGTTGATTAGAGAAAGACTCTGGGATGCTCAGAGCCGACAAAAGTCTGATGCAGATGTTCATAGAAAAGATCTTGAGTTTGAGATTGGTGATCATATCTATCTAAAGATCTCTCCCATGAAGGGAGTAAAGCGATTTGGCAAGAAAAGGAAACTCAGTCCCCAATATGTTGGTCCCTTCAAGATTCTCAATCGATTCGGTAAGGTAGCATATGAGCTCGAATTACCTTCAGATCTAGCCTTAGTTCATCCAGTATTTCATATCTTTTTACTCAAGAAGTGCTTAGGTGACCCATCAGTTATAGTCCCTATTCAGAGCATTGATGTTCAGAACACTCTCTCTTATTAAAATATTCCAGTCAAAATCTTAGACTATCAGACTCATAAATTGAGGAACAAAGATGTCTCTCTAGTTAAGGTTCTTTGGCAAAATCAGTCCATCGAGGGGGATACTTGGGAAGCAGAGGCATACATGCATACCAAGTGTCCTCACCTCTTCTTTTCCAACTCAGATCAAGCCTAAGCTAACAGTTCTCCTTAATCTTACTTAGTTTCATGTTTGGTGTTCATCATAAACTTGGTATGCAGCTTCATGCTCATGTTCCCATTAGAAACTTGGTATCAAGTACCATTTCATATTCAATCATGCACGCATGTATAAGTTCAGTTATGTAATTATGCATTAGACATGTATGTGAGAAACTTAGTTCTTTGGAACACTCATTCATGCATTCATGAATCAGTTACATATGCATCAGATATGCATGTTCAGTATTATATGTTCAGCTTCATAGTCATGTAAGTTATGAGATCATGTTCCAGTTATTCATGTTCAGCGTGTACGTCAATTGTCTTTTCTCCCCTCTCAGTCAGTCTCATTCAAGGATGAATGTTCTCAAGGAGGAGATATTATAATACCCCATACTTTTTCCTAGCTAATTTCATCTCAAGAATGTATAGTATTAGCTTGTAAATTCAATGATAGTTATTCCAGGAAGAATTTTCAAGATTTCCACTTTTTTTAATATGGTAAATTCAATAAGCTTTCCATCGATATAAGATTTTCCCAAATTCGATAACCGGGTCAGAAGTTATGACTATTTTAATTTCCCGTTGTAGAACAGTGCCATATTAGTCAGTGGCACACCGTGCCACAAGAGGAAATGGCATTTGAAAAATTCTAGTAGGGGTCCACAATTATGGAGCGTTGCACCAGGACCCAAATTCATAATTGTCCTTTTCCAGTGTCTTAGTGTGATTTCCTCCATGTCGCGCCAAAGTTCCAGGTCGCAAAAGAAGGGGCAATGCGATGGCTCCGCATCGTTCCATCCCTCAATTTTTCAATTGTCAAAATCCAGTAACATGGTGTGATAGCACTGCATCGTGCCAGGGGTCCAATTTAGGAAAATTTTATTGAAATTAAATGATGTGTCCAGGGTTAAAAGGGCCAACTTCCCACCCCTATTTGAGCCTTTTAACATATGATTCAACTACTTTACACCCAAAGTATGCTCTATTCTCTCAAAAACCTCTCAAGAACAAGCTAGAGTTTTCATAGAAGATCCAATTCCAAGAAAGCTTCCTCCGTCAATCTTTACGGAATCACGAACCAAGGTATGCATAGTGTTCATTCATGGACTCCTTTCATCCATAAAGCCAAAGAATCTCTTTTCTAAGTTTAAGTTTATGGATTTCTTTATGAATTTCATGTTGGAATTATTTTATTTATGTTGAGAATGATCAATTGAATTCAAATCCATGTTGGGTGATTAATTTTATGTGGAATTGATTTGTATAGATGTATATTCATGTGAACCTATGAATAAACCTAGATGATCAAAATAGAGATAAATCATGATGATTAATTTTTGTATAATGTTGTTTACATGTTCTATGCCTACCATGTGTTTGATTAAATGCCTAGATAAAGGAACAATGCCCAACTAGTATGATATCATGAAATCCCCCTGTATATATAAGTTATACCCATCACATGTTTTGATGAAATTCTTCTATAAATGCATTATGGATTATGATGTTATTTATATGTTCAAGTAAGTTATGCTTGGTCAGTTTTCCTTCCATCGAGTTCTAGGGGTACTTGTACCCGAAATATTAGTTGTGTGCCTAGAGCCATGTCATGTTTCCACGATAGTCTCAGTCAAGCTATGAATCCTTAGAGTTCAGATAGTCTTATGACTCAGGAAATCTCCATGATCTCATGAACTCTGTCAGTTGTCAGATATCAGTAATATTCCATCAGTCAACGAAATTCAGTAACTCAGTCTATGTTCAGTTCAGTAAATTATGATCAGTGTCTATTCTGATGGGATTAGAAATTAACACCGAGTGAACCCAAGGATGGGAACCCACCTGTTATGTGAGGGTGTGATTCTTAGAAGCAATCCTTGCGTTCCAGAACTATGTAGCCAGTATAGATTGAGACATCATAACCTGCTATATGAGGGTAGATGAGGTGGCTTAACCTATTATAAGAAGATTCCCACCGTTCTCACTACAGTTACCTGTTATATGAGAGTTACTCATATGTTGTCCTAACCAGTGGCGAGGTATTGACACCATTCCAATCAGGGCATAGATTGGACCCCAATTCAGCTATAATGCATCATTTGAGGCATGTCAGTTAGATGACTACCTCCTACAGTCTCAGTAAAAGAATCCACATAACTCTTTAGAATTCAGGGCTATCAGATACAGTAAACTCAGACATAGTACGAAACTCAGATAGTTCTATCAGATTCAAGACTATCAGATACAGTCACTCATATTATCAGTTATATTCAGATTCGGTAATTATGCTATCACAGTATTAGTGTCAGTTGTTATGTCCCATGCATGTATTCTTACGCTCATGATAGTTAGTCAGTTATTATTATTGTTAATGCATATGAACTCCATGAATTCAGCCAACCTCACATGCATACTAGTAAATTCAAAGTACGGACGTATTTGCGTTATAGTGTCTTATACCATAGGTTCAGACACACGAGCTACAAATCAGTAGTAGATTTTAGTTTCAACAGTCAGAGTTAGAAGTGAGTCCTCATCATTCGAGCACATGATTATTCCCTATTATCTTATTAATTACTTTAATAGTTGGACTTTGTTGGGGACTTGTCCCATCAACTCCTTACTTAGACAGTTCAGTCAGTTAGAGGCTTTCTAGACTATCATGTTTCAGACTTTAGTATGTTAGTTTTGTTTTGGGTATTCTATTACCCCACACAGATGTTATATTATTTCGATCATGTTCAGTATTGAACCTTAGGTCCTTTCAGTTCATGTTTCCACATTTTTAAGTATTTTATGTAGTATAGAGGTACAAATATCAGTCATGGGTTAGCTTGTGGTCCTTCGGGATCATGGGCACCATATAGCATTCCGAGTACAAGATTTGGGGTGTTACACCATTCCTGAGATTACATCAAAATTAATCATGTCCAACTCTATCAAGTCTACCAAGGTCTCCCTACCATAAATAGATACCATACAATCCCTAAGACTTTTCTAGCCACAACAGTCACCTACCGAGGTATATACAAAAAGGGGATCAAGAATACACTAAGGATCAAAACCAAAATAAATAGCCGCATAAGGGGTAAAATAAGAAAGAGTAGACCTCAAATCAAGAAATCAATACACATTAAGAAAAAAGAGTCATAACATACCAAAGATGACATCAGGAAATACTTCATATTCCAGGTAGTTGGCAAGAACATAAAGACGGTGTCAAATATTGTCGGTACCCGAAGTTGCACCCTTTGGTACAGAATCTAAAGAAATAGAAACTAGAACTTTGTTAGCTCCAGTAGTAACACTGCCTAAAGGATAATTCCTCTGAATATGACCAAATTGGCCACATTTGAAACACTTATTCCTCCCCTCGTCACAAAAATCTCGATCCATCTGCACACAAAATCTTCAAAGGGGATAAGATAGAGCCGACTGAGCCCCACTGTCCTGAGACTGGGCACCCTATTCCCTAAACCCACTGTCATTCTAAAAATGACAATCACTACATGGCTTAGGGTATAGGGAACACTCCATAAAATATGAACTCCCCTGATTCTTCTTCTTTGTCTATTGCCGGCCATCTCTACCGCAATTCTACTGGCTCCCACCCTACTCAGAAAACTGAATTTTCTTACTCTACCTTTCCCCTATCTTTGTTGTTTCTTCTTCTCCTCCTTAATCCTTGTTTAACAAGGCATTACTGCTCTCCAACACCAATTTTTAAGATAGGTCTGAGGCAAATATCCTCATCCCCACCCTTATAGAAGAAACCATCTCTGAAGCATAATGAGATAACTGATCAAACTTTAACAAATACTCTTTCACAATTATTTTGCCTTGTTTCAAATTTATGAACTCCTCGACCTTTACCTCCCTCGACTCTTGAGGATAGAAGTAATCCATAAAAGTACTAAAAATTCATCCCATGCAACTGGATTGGCATCGTCTTCCCTCATTGTCTCCCACTCCTCATACCATTTATATACTACATCCTTCAGCTGGTATACAGCAAACTACACACCTTCGATGTTAGAATCATCCATCACACAAAAATCTTTTCTATCTCATTAATGAAATTTTGGGGGTCCTCCTCAACCGTTGATTTAGTGAAAGTCGGAGGACTCAACCTTATAAACTATACAACTCTAGTGACCTCAGAATATGGAGAAGCAGAAGCAACACGCTAAGTCTAAGAGGCAACCCACTTGGTAAGCAAGTGGATCGACTGGCAAAACTCAACATTAGACACATCACCCTATGGTATCCGAGAAGACTTAAAGGAAACTAATGGAACTCCATGAGGGCATTCAGGAGCTGGACCCCTGTACCAGGTCAGAACTCCATAGGGAGGACGATCTACGGCCGCATTGTCCCTAAGCGGTACTGAAGAGTTTTCAAAAATATCAGATCTTTTTGGATGCATGATATGAAATACGAACAAATGATAATTAGAGAAGATTCAATACCTTAACTCTTAGCTCAAAATAGAACAATAGGAAGGGGAAATATTCCTAAATGTCTTGTAGACTCTCCCTTATAAGTGTGGGGCACTGTACACCCATAAAAGAGACTCTAATTGATACGGCTTTGCGAACACCTAATTAACCATGAACCTGGGATCTATACCAACTTTGTCATGACCCGAACTAAGGCCAGTCTGTGATGGGTATCTCAAGTCCACCGTGGATCAGAGACCACCCCTTTTAGTATAGCCAAATAGCATATAATACACTAACAGTGGCTGAATTCCATACATATAAAAAGATAGATAAAATAAGCTCAAAGGAATCTAAGGTATATTAATAACCAATACCCAGTCCACAATATCTACAAAATCCTTCTAATAACCAAAGACCATCTATAGCGGGACAAGCCCTCGACTACAGCCAAAACTAAAACTAAAGAACTAGTCTATGACATAAGGAAACAAAAAAATAAAATGAAGTCTTCCAAAATATGGAAGCTCACCACTTCAAGCTCACTCATAATCCTATCTAATAATCACCTATCCCTAAATAGGAAAAATAAAAGTATTTTTGGTACCTATATTATGTGGGGATACAACATAGGGAGATAGTTAGCGAGTTAAACTATAGCATGTAACTCAGGGAAAAAGAATAAAATAATGCCAATTCAAAACCACCATAAAGTCCATATGCACATAGTGTACAAACATATAAATAATTATGTTGGGGTAGGGAACAAGGCTTACTTACCATGCAACCATGCAAGTAAGACCTTAGTGTCATGACCAAAACCAAGGCCTGGTCGTGATGGGCATCTCAAGTCCACCGATGACCGGAGACCATCCCCTTATCCTAATCCAACAGAACCAAGTACACCTATCAGCGGAAGAATTCCAACATAAAATAAGATATGACAAGAAAGCTCAAAGAATCAATGATCAAACATTGTCCAACAACCACTAAACAATAACCATCCATAATACCCATGTCCATAGTAATGCCCAACAAAGCCTCTAACAAAACTAAAGATAATCAAGTTGGGACATGCCTCCGATCAAAGCCAAAAATGAATCCAAAAGAAAAAGAGTCAATGTCTAAGTAAACCCAAAGCATTAAATTGGTGAAGGATGGAAACTCACCATTTAAGTGTAACTCTTTATCTGTCCCATGATCACCTAGTCAATATGCAGGAGGAATAGAAGTATGGATAATTCTTGAATCATGTGGGATACAGCGTCTGAAGATGGTTAGCAGTTGGAGCACTAGTATGTAACTCAAGGATAAAGTATAATATAATGTCATGAACCATAATACAAAAACCATTTAAAACTAGTGCACAACATCATATGCAATACATAGATATATATCACAAGTTGGGAAAGAGAACAGGGCTTAGCATGAACTTTAAAACCTTATCCTACACTGTGTAGCTAGACCTTCATAAGCCAAAACCCATGGCCTATATGGGTTCAGCTCCCCTTACTGAAAGGGCCTTAGTACATGTTAGCCACACAAGCCAAACAAAACCCAAAAAAAGTTAAATCCATCAAAGCAATTATCTATCTAAAAATATATCAAGTGTGACACATGCACATGGACATCGAGACCAACCCTCACATTGGCAAATATAAGTTACCATTATCAGTCCCCCTGAGACCTCCACCTTCCATGGCCAGCTAACACAACCCCCATTAAGCCCAAATTAAAACATTTACCACATAACCCAACCATTACATTAAAGAGTCAACCATCAAGGCATCATTATGTGGTATCGTCATGTCGACTACAGCTTGCAATTAAATATCATCAAGCCATTACCTTGGGAAATCCTTCTACCCTAGAATCCATTATTAAAATCAACTTAGGGGATTTTATTATACCTTATAAGGTTTGTAAAACCATCCTTAACTATTTTTTGATTTATGTAATGCATTAGTTTCAAAGAGAATAGACAAACTAAAGGATAATTCATATTCTAAAATCAATTATGCAAGTGGATCGAGGTTCAATCTCTAAAAAAAACAAATTATTTGGGGAATCCATTATATCCCTAAATTCATTCACCAGTCCCATGCACCCCAATGAGTAAACAAACCAACAATTCATGCATAATAAATCAACCAAAACCATGAAAAAATTTCAAACTATTCATATCCAAAACCTTCAACCTATAGTTCATAACCCAATATCAAAACCATGAATAATAAATCAATTTTCATTCCATTAATAAAATAGAAGTATAGGGAAAGAGGTACATTCCTTATACACACAAAGATTTGTTATCAATTGGTAACTTAGAACACGAAAGATAAACGTACGATGAAATCCTTATATTTTCTTAGGGTTTTGAGTTTGAGAGTGAAATAATAGTTGTTGTGTTGTAAAAATTGATAAAAATAGGTTCATATAATTTTTAAAGGTCGCTCATAGATGAAAAGACCCCAATACCCCTCATCCCAAGTAAATAAAACCAAGAACTACTCAAATGTAACGCATCAACATGGCACAGAGTTTATTACAAAGATTATACTCCATGCTATGGATTGATGTGCTATGGAAACACATCCCATTATATGCCTAAAAAGAGGAATTTATGCATGAACTTAGGTTATTTTTGTGGATATGAGGTGCCTGTTGCTTGATTGTAGGAAAAATAGGTACAAAGTATCTTGGAATAAAATTTAAAGAAAAAGATCTAAATAGGATGAAGTCTGTTCATCCTACGAGTCAACTTGCAAGTCGTCAACATACTATACAACTTATAGGTTTGCTCAAAAGCAGGACAGTAGTAAAAGTCAAGCAAAGAAGCTAAGTGAAGTTTGGCTACAACTGGAGAATACGAACCGTAAGTTGCGGATATGAGTTGGGAGGAGCAGTCGTTAAGAGAATAGAAACTCAAGTATCATTAAGAGGTAAATTCGGAGAATAAAACAAGTCATAAATTCTAAGGATAACTTAAATTGACCAGTCGTGAGTTGACCAGTGTATAAAAGCCATAAAAAACAATGCCAAAGTAGTGACAAGTGAAGACCACGAGTCATAAGTTATGATTATGACTCATGAGGATAAATAGTAAGGATAACAGAAACCTAAAGTCCTAGAAGATCAGTCACTATAGTACTTACAACAAGCACTGTATGACTCATAAGAATACCTTACGAGTGGACTATGCGAGTCGTACATTATGACAACATACTTTTTCAATTCCATTTTAATTAGGATTTCTGGGTTATTTTGAGATACTTTAAATACCTTAGGTATATTCCTTGATTAGGTTACTCACTTTTACATTACTTTTACTACTTTTAATATGCTTTGCTCATTGAGATTTTCTTCTTGAGATTTTGGGTTTTATTCAATTAAAGACTTTAGATTTTCTTCCTCTTATTCTTGTGCAATTAATTATATGTATTCTTTATTGATTATCATGGATTTTTACATGAATATGAGCGACTAATTTCCCTAACTATGATTGTGGTAACCCTAGTAGATTAACTACACAGAGAAAGTAGGAGATTTATCTATTCTATTATAATTGAATGTATCTTAATCGTCTTCATATTAATTGACTTCAGAGCTACTGCAGAAGCTTGAGGATTGCCCATATTTGATAACGTCCTCACAAGGGAGTTTAAGATTTGGAAAAAAGGATTAAGATAGTAATTTTAGATTACATCCATCTTATAATTCTTCCATCTCTTATAATCAAATTGAGACCCAAAAGGTGAAAGTTGAACTGAGGTTATAGACGGGGAGCAAAAAGGTGATACCCTAAAACTCACAAGATAAAGGGTGAGATTTATCATTACTTTCATGATATGGTTAATAATACATAGCTTGTTGACTTTGCATGCAGAGCAAGAGAATAGGTGAGTTAAACATGAGAAGTTTATGGAGTTGAGAAACTAGGGGAAAGATAGTCCTAGTGCTCATCTTCTACTGTTTACAAACCCAAGCATTCAAGTTTGGTTACTAATTACTGTCACTTCAAATTCCCCACATTTACTTTTCCGCATTGCTCATGGATTTTATCAAGTTTTAGATATTGTTTAACATTTTCCCTGTGGGTTCGACCCCAACCTGGTTTGGGTTACTATATTTGACATCAACAAAGCATACTTCTTTGGAGATTAGTTTAAGGTGACCTCAAATTTTAGCACCATTATCGAGAAAGATGGTGTGAATTGTTGATTGAATTTGGTAAAGTTCACAGAATTTATTTCCTGTTCTTGATTTGACATACGTCGATATATGTCAAATACTAGAAGAAGAGGAAATTACTTACTCCCTTTTTTTCCAGAGCCTAAATGGATTCTTCAAACACTGCAAGGGTTGTTAGAGTAGGTTTGTGATAGTGTTCCTAATGGTGTTTGAGAACCTCAAATTATACCCCTTCCTCCACCTACTAATCCTAATATAGCACTTCTTCATGCTCCAGGAGATCTATAGAATATTGCAGATAGACAAATGGAGCACTTATTAGGAAAAGCAGATGAATAAGTAAGATTGGAAGAGGAAGAATAGTTAGCTGAAGATGCTAGGCTATATTAGCAAGCAGAACTATCTAGGCCAAGATAAGTGGCCGAGCATCTGGATTGAGTTCAAATAGGTAGAGTTCCAATGATTCTTTCATATCAGAACCTTCATCCATATGATGAAGATGAGGACATGGGATATGTTACATTTGCTGAGACAGGAGCCACCATTCCACCTGTTCTACCCTCCAATGTTAAATTCGACATTATTAGTATAATGATCCAATTGCTAAACTTGTACAATGTGTTTTCTAGATCAGCAACATATGATGAGAACATGTATCTTGCTAATTTTACTAGGATCTATACATTGTATATTATTTTGGGGGTGAACCAGGAAGCTTTGAGTTTGAGGTAGTTCTCGGTTTTCCTGAATGAAGAAGAATCGCTATGGTTATAGTAACTTTTGAGAGGTTAAATCACTACTTGGCATGAATTTCATAGATAATTTTTGAACAGATTCTTCCCTCTTTCAAGGATGTTATAGTTGAAAGATGAAATCAACAATTTTATATAGCTACCTGCAGAATCCATGTATGAGGCATGGTTTAGGTTTAAAAATAAGCTGAGCATTATACCTACTCAAAGAGTCACAGGATCCAATCTATTGGAAATCTTATATATATATATATATATATATATATATATATATATATATATATATATCACTTAATTTCAGTTTTAGAGCAATGCCATATACGATTTTGGGAGGTGTATTTAAGCATCTTTCATGAGATACTGCACATGAGATGTTAGATGATATTTTGATAACTAATCAAGGTTAGCATACTATAGATACTGAGCATGGTGAAGGTGTATATACTATTGGAGCAGCTAATGATTATGGGTCTAGTTATGATTTGGTAGGTGCAACTTTGAACAGACATTGGGCTTCTTATGAAATAATCTATAATAATGAGTGTTGAGAAATTAAATATAGTAGGGATACAAAGTTCAACTTCTAGAACTCTCAAGATGGAATCTAAAAAGGAAGCAAAGTATCTTGATTTTCAATTAGCAGATTTCTGAGCCCAAAGTCAAGAGAATCAAGGTCGGAACTATTACAATGATAGATAGAAAGACAAGAGCAGAGACAGAGATAGTGATTGTAGATGAAAATATAACTACAAAGACAAGAGTGATAGATACATCCCACCAAGTAGCTGGGATAATGAGTCTAGAATAAAGTCAATGTTGTCAAAACTAGTCAAAGGTCAAGAAAATCAAGAGAGCTCTCTTAATGAGATTAAGGCAGACTCGCCAGGGCTGAATCAAAAAGTTGAGTCATATGCTACCATAATCAAACAATTGGAGCAGCAGTATGTGTAGATGTCTACCATATTTAATTAAAGGCAACCTGGCACTCTTCCTTGTAATACGGTGGTAAATTCAAAGAATGATAGTCATTCCCATGCCATTATAACTCAGAGTGGTAAAACTAACATTAATCCGCCTATACCTACCTTGATCTATCTAGATAAAAAATATGAGCATGTTGATATTGATAATTGTAGAGAGTAAAACAAAGGTATGGATAAGGACGAGGAGCCTTTTTTGAAGACTATCCCAACACCTCTCCCTCTATTTCCTCAAAGATTGAAAAAGAAGAAAGAAGAGGGTAAATATTAGACGTTTTTATAAATGTTAAAGGAGTTATTTGTCAACATTTCACTTGTAGAGGCAATATAATAAATGCATGGTTATGAAAAATTAATAAAGGATCTAATCCTTTAGAAATGGTCAGTTAGTTATGAGCCAGCCGATAATATTTATCAATGTAGCATTGTCACTACTAGATTATTGGTAGAGAAGAGAAAAGATCCTGGTGCTTTCATCATTCCTTGCACCATTAGGTCTTTCAACTTCACTCGAGCACTATGTCATTTAGGAGCCCGTATCAACCTCATTCCACTAACCGTGTTTAAGTAGTTGGGGTTGGGATCTCCCAAATCAACCACTATGAGACTAGTGATGGAAGATCAAATATTGAAGAAGCTAGTTAGTATTCTATATGAAGTATTGGTGAAGGTGGCTCCCTTTATCTTCCCTACTAATTTTGTGATATTAGACTGTAAAGTGGACTTTCAAGTTCCAATTATTTTAGAAAGACCATTCTTATCTACAGAAAGGACTTTGATTGATCTAGAATTAGGACATCTAATGTTAAGACTCAACGATGAGTAGGTGATAATAAATGTATGCAAATCTATGAGGCAGCTAGATAAGTCAAGGGTGATATCTGTGATTTATATGTTTGATGAAGAGATGGACTCATTCCATGATGTTGATATAGTGACTATTTGGGTTGATGTTTTTTATGTTGTTCTTATTGAATAAACGTAGGTGTTGAAGCATCGGCAGATGTGATCATGAACTTTGACAGTGATGGTATTGATGACTATGATGAGGTGGTAATGGGAGTAGTTCTTATACTTTTTCACCAAAGAACTTGATTTGGATTTGAAAAATAGAACTACTCTACCTGCTCGCCCGTCTATTGAGGAACCACCCATCTTAGAGTTAAACGCCCTCCCCTCTCATCCGTGATATGTATTTTTAGGGGCCAATAATACTTTTTCGATAATTATTACAGCTGACTTGATACAGACCACAGTGGAAGCTTTATTTTTAGTTATACAGAGATTCAAGAGAGCCATTAGTTGGTCCATTGCAGATATTGTAGGTATCGTATCTGGCCTTTGCACTCATAAAATCCCACTTGAGTCGCACTATATTCTGAGAATAGAACATTAGTATTGACTTAATCCTCCTATGCAGGGGGTAGTGAAGAAAGACAAAATCAACTAGCTAGATGATGGTGTAGTTTATACCATTACTGATAATAAGTGGGTTAGAATAATACAATGTGTTCTTAACAAAGGTGGTATTACTATTGTGCCTAATAGAGAAGACTGAGCTAGTGCAAATGAGTCCAGTCACAGGATAGAAAGTGTGCATGGGTTACAGGAAACTAAATGCATGGACCCAGAAAGACCACTTTCCCATGCTCTTTATGGATCAGATGCTTAACACTCTTGTGAGCAGAGGGTGGTACTATTTATGGATGGGTATTTAGGCTACAACCAAATCACTATTACTCCCGATAACCAAGACAAGAAAACCTTCACTTTTTCTTATGGGACCTTTGCATTTAGGCGTATACCATTTGGGTTATGTAATGCTTCAGCCATATTTCAGAGATGTATGATTTCAATCTTCTCTGACATGGTAGAATACACTATCAAATTATTTATGGATGACTTTTTATAATTTAGTAATTCTTTTGATGACTGCTTGGTTCACTTGGAAAATACTCTTCATAGGTGTGAAGAATGCAACTTGGTACTTAATTAGAAAAAGTGTCATTTCATAGTAAAGAAGGTATTGTGCTTGGGCACAAGATTTTGGAAAAGGGTATAGAGGTAGATAGAGCTAAGATTGAAGTGATCGAGAAATTACCTCCACCAATTTTTGTGAAGGGTATTTAGAACTTTTTAAGACATGCTAGGTTCTACAGGCGATTCATTAAGGATTTCTAGATGATTTCCAATCCTCTCTATAGGCTTCTTGAGAAAGAGGTGAAGTTTGATTTTGATGAAGCATGCTTGAAGGCTTTTGAATGTCTAAGATAAAAGTTAATGATTGCTCCTATAAGTGTGTTCCTGATTGGTCCTTTCCATTTGAGATTATGTGTAACACAGGTGGAGTGACCTTAGGTGTTATAATAGTCGATGAAAATAAATGATCCTTCATCCCATCTTCTATGCAAGCAATTCACTAAACACTACTCAAAAGAACAACACAGTTACTGAACAAGAGTTGTTAGCAGTGGGTTTTGCCTTTGAGAAATTTTGGTTTTATTTTCATGGGACAAAGGTAGTGGTACACACTGATCATGCAGCATTGAGGTACTTAATGGCGAAAACAAAAGCAAAGACTACACTGATTAGGTGGTTTCTCTTACTGTAAGAGTTTGATTTTGAGGTCAAGGATAGAAAAGGCACTAATAATCAAGTTGTAGATTATTTGTCTAGACTTGAGGAAGAAGCTATGCAAGAAGGTGAAGATGGACTAAAGATTGATGATAGTTTTCCCCGACAAGCAGATATTGTCCACTTCTCGATATATGATTCCATAGTTTGTTGATTATGTAAATTATCTCGCAAGTGATCTAGTACCAGGAGATCTTTCCTTCTAGTAGAAAAAGAAATTTATGCATAAGGTAAGAAAATTTTTCTGGGATGAGCCTTACTTATTATGAATCTGTGCGAATGGGGTTATTTGTAGATGTATCCCTGAAGTGGAGATCATGAGCATCCTTAAGGCTTGTCATGCTTCACCAGTTATAGGTCACCATGGATGAACCCTCACAGCCCACAAGATCTTGCAATGTGGGTACTACTAGCCAACAATTTACAAGGACGCTCATGATTTTACTTCAGCTTGTGATCAATGTCAATGCCAAGGTAACATCTCTAGGGGCCATGAACTTCCTATTTTCTCTATTTTGGAATTAGAATTATTTGATGTATAGGATGTAGAATTCATGAGACCTGTTGTGAGCTTCTTTGGTATGAAGTATATCTTTGTGGCAGTGGATTATGTCTCTAAATGGGTGGAAGCGATTGCGCACCCCAATAATGCGGAAGAAGTGTTATGGCCTTTTTGAAGAAATATATCTTTTCTCGATTTTGCATGCCACGTGATATCATTAGTGATAGTGGGTCATATTTTTGTAATTGTCTATTCAAGAGTCTGATTAAGAAGTATTGAGTGAAGCACAATGTGGCAACACTTTATCATCCGCAGATTAGTGGACAAGTTGAGGTGTCCATTAGAGAAATCAAGTCAATTATGGCAAAGATAGTTAATACCAATGGGACTGATTGGTTAAGAAAGCTAGATGATGCATTATGGGTTTACTACACATCTTTTATGACACCCATAGGTGCCTTTCCTTATCAGTTGGCATATGGAAAATCATGTCACTTGCCTTTTGAACTTGAGCACAAAGAACTATGGACATTGAAGAAGCTGAATTTTAAGTGGTAGGATGCATAAAAGTCAAGGATGAACAAGATGAATGAATTGGATGAATTCAAACTTTGGGCCTATGAGAGTTTTGGACTTTACAAAGAAAATGTGAAGTTGCATCATGATCACAAAATTGAGAAAAGGGTATTTGAAAAAGGTTACCAAGTATTGCTCTATAATTCAAGACTTCGCTTGTTTCCAGGTAAGTTGAAGTCTAGATGGTATGGTCCATTTATTGTAGAAAGAGTGCTTCTATATAGTTCTATGGAATTAAAGAATAATGGGGAAGACCCAGTCAAAGTAAATGGGCAAAGGGTAAAGCACTATATGGGTAACACTGAGGAACTTAAGATGATTTTTGAGATGGACTTTAGTGAAGTCTGAGTAGCCAAGGAAATTGTATCATGTCACAACATTAAATCAAGCGTTGCATGGGAGGCAACCCCTTAGGATAGTTGGTGAAATTTAGTATCCAACTTAGCCAAATCATGCCACGACGTTAAATCAAGCGTTATATGGGAGGCAACCCATGTTTTGTACTTAATAATTTAGAGGGTAATGTGTTTTTTCAATGTGCAGGAGTAAAGATTGCAGAAAAGAGCCAAAAACTCTAGAATACAGGTCATACAGACTCCTCAAAAGTCATACCATAACGTGATGACTCGTGAGAAGAAGTCGTAAGGACGTAGGACTTGAGACATATCTAGGTAAGAAGTTTTTGGAGTCTTTATGACTCTTAAAATAAGTCGTAACCTCTATTTACTATTCATCATCTTGAGTTGTACCAACTCCAGAATCAGGTAAGAATTCCAAGTATTTACCGAGGGGTTAAGAGACCCACAAGCAGTGGTTGCGAGTCTTATGCATGACTTATAACCTAACTTACCAGGTCGAGGGTTATAGGTCAACTTGGCCCAGACATGCCTTTTAAACAAAATAAGGGCACCTAAATCCGTTACATAATATTGAAATTGATGATCCCCCCCCCCTCCATTGTTGTCAATTTTGAAGCTCCAAAAACACAAACACACTTCAAAACACATACTGATCTATTGGTTTCTCCCACATTTCATGAATTTCTCAAGCGTTTGGGGTAGAAAAGTGTTGAATTCAAGAAACCTAAAATCTCAACTATCCAAGTAAGTTTTTGAACATAAAGCTTTTTGAATTAAGATTAAATCCAAAAATTGGTTTGGGGTTTTAGATGTTCTTCAAGTTAAATATGGGTGTATGTGAATACTTGAACCCTATTGCTTGAAATTTAGCTTAGAAATGTACAAATGGTTGTGGACTAGATTTTTGTATTTTTCTTATGTGTTTTGGATGAATATGGGGTGGTAATGAATTGGATTGAAGGGTAAATTAGGGATTGTATATTGGAATCAACTCAAAACTAAACCTTTATGTTGCAGTGGGTACAAGGTTGGAATCAACTCAAAGCTATACCTTTATGTTGCAATGGATACGAGGCTCCTAATGACTCGTACCTACATGTAAAAAGTCATTATGAGACTCAAAACCACTAAAAACATGAAGGATTACGAGGGTGTAGGTTCTGGTATGGATACAACTTGACTGTGCGAGTCATAACCAACCCCTACGACTCATCACTAGAAGTCGTAAGGACTGGGGGAAACTTGCATTGAACAAAATGTTTTTGTTTAGCCTATGAGTATTGGTAATGAGTCATAATTTAACCTTACGACTGGTTGGGAGGACTCTTAAACTAACTAGTAAACATTGATGTATCTTTTATCTATCTTACGACTCATTCATATGAGTCGTAACCAGTGTATACGACTTATACCCCCTAGTCGTCACATGAACAGAACATGTACACTAACACATAATTTCTTTGTTTTTCTTTTCTTTCCTTTGTAATCACTAATAAGTGTATGCACACAAGTACTATGGATCCAAAAGGTGACCCCTCCAAGAAGAACACTAAGAAGAAGTCGGCTCCTGAGTCTGATAGTCTTCTGATAAATGAGGAAACAAGTTAATCGAGTGGTGAACTTGTGGGATACCAATGAAAAAGTAAACTCAGCCTAGAAATACACTACCTAGGGGCATGAAAACACTTGCAAAGGTGGTCATAGATCCTAATAAGACAATAAGAATGAATCTACACTCTGCATTATCTTCTGAGGATGATGAAAATATAGAATCTGCAAAAGAGGTCATAGCTCCTGCTTACTAGTTCAAGGATCTTAAACAAACTATATTTCTAGCCACCAGTAAACACCGCTGAGATGGAGTACCGCATGGACAAAATATGGAAAGTTACAAAGAAACAAATAGGGTTTGAAGATAAAATATAGCATTTTCAGTGGATCGCGAGCTTAATTGCTTTGAATGGGGAAGAAGTCAGTTAGATGGTAGGTGGACCAGGAGAAAACTTGTAGTAAATCACCAAACAAACTTTGAGTTTCAAGTCCAAGGCATGGTGGACGTTGGCTCAACATCAATTATGTCCCACTAATGGGGACAATGGCCTTAGTCCAGTTAGAGTGGTGTTGATAGCAGGACTCATAGTAGGTTATGAGTTTGATATGGTCTAGTTCATAGCAAGAGAGATACAAGATCGAGTAGTGGGCGGAGAGAAGATACTTTTAGCATTCCCATTCATGATCACCCAGATTTTCTTGGCAGCAGGGATGCAATAAATTCCTGAGATCGACTGGTTTAATGAGCCTAAAAATACCATAAATTTAGGGATGATTGGCGATGCATCTAATACCATGACTAGCTAGGATAAGCAAGGTACAGAATTACTAGCCCACGCAATGCGGAGCAGAGACCAGAGTGTAGATGTTGCGAGAGTAGATGATGTTCTAGTTCAGGGTGTCCAGTCTAAGCAAAAATATTCTGACACAACAGGCCTAGCCAGTACTCCAGTTTCACCACCTGTTGTATCCCCACGATCATCATCATCCAGATTTGCACTACTAGGGTATATGCTTATTTACCGATCTAGTTTAAATGATATTATGAGAAGGTTGGAAACTTTCAAAGCAAAGGTACAGTTGATAAAAGGGGGTGTAAAACCCTTGGTTGAAATAGGCTAGAAGAACCAAGTAGATGAATCCAGGGTAGATTGGACTCTTTTAAGGAGAGGACGACATATAAGTAGGAGAGCGTCCAAATCCCTGATATTGTGGAGGTGAAAGTTGTGGTGGCCAAGATATGAAATTTTATTGATGAGTTGTATGACAAGCCATTTGCCTTAGCACCTGTGATAATAGATATCGAGCCTGAGATAGAAGTTGAAAACATCTGGAGTATCCCCATGGGAAAAAAGAGTAAGGAGAGAAATAAGAGAAAAATCCAAAGTATTAAAAAAATCTAAAAAATGTGACGAGAGATAGTGTGCAGAGAAAAAAGGATCGACAAATAAGTGTCCTAGAGATCGTAGCTGGTATCGATAGTTTGAAACTAGTGAGTGAAAATAATGAGGGGGATGTGATGTAGCCCCGATATCTGATGTACCATTGAGAGCACCAGCCACAATCGGTGACACTATTGTGGAGTCAGTCCATACAGTTGATGGGACTACTGTGAGGATAGTGGGACCCATCTAAAGGCCTGCATGATGATGCAGCATGAGCCAGTGCGCAGGTATGTCCTCGATACCTGTATTACACTGATATATGCACTAAGGATAGTGCATAGGATTTTGTTTGGGGTGGGGGTGTACCAAGATCGCCACAGGTTACACACGTCCTATTTTGAAACCCGTAGGCAACAATCAAAAGTGCTTCTAAACTGGCATATTTTGTGAATTTTTTGTTATTTTTTGTGTGTCATGTGATGCTGAAAAATAGGAGTAAAATTTGTACTTGCGGCAGTAGACATGGTTTTGAATAATGGTGTTGAACTTGTGTGATTTTGCAAAAATTAATACCCCTCCTAAAATTTTGTTGATTGTGTGATGTGTATATATGTGAGGGACGACCGTGAAATTGATAATGGCATTCAAATTAGAAGTAGAATAACTATGGAAAACAATTGCATAATTGAATAAATAGTAACTAGCAGTATGACCCTGTACGAAGTGTGTATGAGGCGTTACCTTGTTTTCGGTGTGTCAAAATTCAGAACTTGCCTAATTGCTCTTACCTAGAGTTTAGGATAGTCAATTAGGAGATGATCATAGGCCATTTTTGTTTTGAGTCCACTCAAGCCTCAATTGCCCTAAAAAAGGATATATGAATCCCCTGATTCAAAAAAAAGTTGAGCCAAATTAACCCAGTTTTTGTTATTTACACTGATTTCACCTTCTTGTTTCAACTACAATGAACCTGTCATGGCCCTAGTCCTCCTTGGATACTATGTACCTCAACTCAGGAAAATCTCCTAAGTTAAGGGTGGCTATTATAAGGGTGCGTAGGAAAAATGAGTACAAAGAAAGAAGTGTAGAAAGAAAAATGAAGAAGGACAGATGCAGTATAAATAATAAGAAAAAGGAAAAAAAGGTAAGATAAGAAAGCCACACCTGGCCTAATCTGAATGTGCTTTAAAAGAAAAAAGGAGAAACAAGGACGGAAGTAAAATGAAGAAAAGGTTGGAAAATAAGGGGACCCCAAATAAATCTTAGTGTCAAGGAGGTTAGTAACTGAAAAATCCCAAAAGGATAGCATACGAGCCCCAAACCTATGTTACAAGCTTAATAAAGTCCTATAGTCATACTATCCCGACTGTTTGAAAACCCAAAAAGAGAGCATATGGGCAAGCCTATGGTATTCTTTATATACCAGCTGATACTTCTTTGTGAGTGAGAGTGTCTTTTGGAATGACCCTAAATAAATACTATTGATCTAAACTAAATGGGATTTCTTTGTTTGTGAACGTACAAAGGTTGTGCTGTTAGGTTGCTAGACTATTCGGTGAATGTGATTTGTGTTCTTTCCTAGTTTTCTATTACTAAGGTAATTCCATCATTGGATTCCTTTTTGTCACTCCATGTACCAAATCGATATACACAGTTGGGGTCTTTAAAAGTTAACACTAGGAAAAAAGAATAAAAATGTTGAAAAATGAATTGAAAAATCACAGCCATAGGTATCTTAGAATCTTCCTATTTAAGCATCGTTGTTGTGTGAAAGTCTTGACTTCTGTTTTGGCTGAGGACACACAAACTTTCTAAGTTGAAGGTGTTGACGTGTCGTTAAAACACGGCACATTCGATTCCTAAAAACAAGGAATTTATGCTTGCACTTAGGTTATTTTGGTGGATACTAGGTGTTTATTGCTTGATAATAGGGAAAAAAAAGTACGAAGCACCTTGGAATAAAATTAAAAGAAAAAGCTATGAAAAAAATGAAGTTTTTTCATCCTATAAGTCAACTTTCAGGTCATTAACATACCATACAACTCATAGGTTTGCTCATAAGTAGGACAATAACAAAAGTAGAGCAGGGAAGCTAAGTAGAGTTTGGCTACGACTGGAGAATACGAATCGTAAGTTGTGGATATGAGTCAGAAGGAGTAGTCATTAAGAGAACGGAAACTAAGTATCATTCAGAGATAAAGTCATAGAAGGAGATGAGTTTTAAAGTCTGATAACGACTCGGAGTGACTAGTCGTGAACTGACCAGTGTATAAAATCCATGAAGAACAATGCCCAGGTAGGGACGAGTGAAGACCATAAGTCGTAAGTTATGGTTATGACTCATGAGGATAAAGTATAAGGATAATAGAAACCTTAAGCCCTGGAAGATTAGTCACTTGAGTACTTATGATTGGCACTCTACGACTCGTAAGAATACCTTGTGAGTGGACTATGTGAGTCGTACCTTGTTCCGACATACTTTTTCTATTCAATTTTAATTAGGATTTCGGGGGTTATTTTGAGATATTATAAATACCTTAAGGTTATGCCTTTATTAGGTTACGCACTTTTACATTACTTTTACTACTTTTAACATACTTTTCTCATTGAGATTTTGTTCATGAGATTTTGGGTTTTATTCAATTGAAGACTTTGGATTTTCTTCCTCTTATTCTTGTGCAATTAACTACATGTATTCTTTATTGATTATCATGGATTTTTTCATGAACATGGGCAGCAAATTTCCCTGACTACAGTTATAGGTACCCTAGAAGATTAACTACATGGAGAAAGTGAGGGATTCATCAATTCTATTGTGATTGCATGCATCTTAATTATCTTTATATTAATTGAACTCAAAGCCACTACAGAAGCTTATATTCATGAACGTCCTCACAAGGGAGTTTGATATTAGGAAAATGGGATTGAGACAGTAATTTGGGATTCACATCCATCTTATAATTCTACCATCTCATCTAATCAACTTGAGACATAAAAGGTGAAAGTTGAACTGAGGTTATAGACAAGGAGCAACAAGTCGATACCCTGAAACTCACAAGGTAAAGGGTGAGATTTATCATCATGTTTACAACACGATTGATAATAGATAGCTTGTCGACTTTGAATGTAGATTAAGAGAATAGGAGAGTTGAACACGAGACATTTACTAAGTTGAGAAACCAGGGGGAACAAGGTCCTAGTGTTCTTCTTATATATTTACAAACCCAAGCATTCAAATCTAGTTACTACTTACTATCACTTTAAATTCACCCTTTTACTTTTTCGCATCACTCATGGATTTTGTCAAGTTTGAAATATTTTTCAATATTTTCCCTGTGGGTTCGACCCTAACCTGGTTTGGGCTACTATATTTTATATCGACCACAGCATACTTCTTTGGAGGTTAGTTTTGGGCAACATCACGAAATCTAATGCAGAGATTATCCTTCATGTCACGAACCCTAACATGGAGATTATCATCTATGACATGGGGATATCGCGATGGCTCACTATCTCCGTGGTCCAAAACCACCCCAAACCCTATTCAAAAATTTTGAAAGTCTTCTGAGACTCCCCATTCACATGCTTAAACACAATTTAAGTTAAAAATCGAGGTTTTAGATACGGGAAGACCAAAAATAAAATGCTCAAATTTGGAGGGTGTTACATTATTCCCCTCCCCTTAGGATCATTCGTCCCCGAATGATGAGCAAGGATACTTTTCACACGAGAAAAGCAATATTACACTAGAATAAAATGATAAACCCAAACAATAGCAAGGAAATCAAAATTCATAACTTAAGTTCCTCCACACGACACATGGAACAAGAATGGGTACTTAGACTTTATATCTTCCTCCGCTTCCAGAGTGGCTTCTTTCATCTTATGGTTCCTCCAAAGGACCTTTACTAAAGCTACATCTTTTAACCTCAATCTATGAATTTGTCTATCAGAGATCCCCATCGGGACATCCTTGTATGATAAGGAATCCGAAATACTGATACTCTCAATAGACACCACCAAGGAAGAATCACCCATGCACTTCTTCAACAAACACACATGAACACATGGTGATTAGAACCCAAACTTTCAAGAAATTCTAGCTCACCCACTCTCTTCAAAATAAAATAGGGGCCAACGTAACGAGGACTGATCTTTCCCTTCTTTCCAAATTGCATCACTCCCTTCATGGGAGATACCTTTAAAATTACCCAATCACCCACATCAAACTTCAACTCTCTTTGCCTGACGTCATTATAGGACTTTTGGAGACTTTGGGCAGTCTTAAGCCAATCCCAAATCACCTTCATTGTCTCCATAGCTTGATGAACTAAATTGGGACTGAATAACCTTGCCTCACATACTTCAAACCACCCTATAGGATATTTGCAACTTCTACCATACAACGCCTCAAACGAGGCCATACCAATGCTAGAGTGGTAGCTATTATTATTCACAAACTCTATAAGAGGTAAATGGTCAATCCAACTACCACCAAAGTTAATTACACAATCTCAAAGCATATGTCCCAAAGACCAAATGGTCTATTTCACTTATCCATCTGTCTACGAGTGGAAAGCGGTGTGAAGGTTAACCTTAGTCCCCAAACCTCGCTGGAACGAAAGCCAAAAATGAGATGAGAGCTGACTATCACGATATGAAATGATAGAAATCAGAGCACCATACAATATCACAATCTCCTAAATAAACAACCTTGCATAGTCCTCGGCAGAATAGTTAATCCTCACCTACAAGAAGTGAGCAGACTTAGTCATCTTATCCATACTGAACTAAATAGAATCAAACAGGTTCAGAAACCGTGGAAGACCAGTAAAAAAACCATATTAATCACTTCCCACTTCTACACAGGCAACTCAATTTCTTGAGACAACCCACTGAGCCTCAAGTGCTCCACCTTCACTTGTTGACAAACCATGATCTTAGCCACAAAATCAAAATACCTCTTTATGTTATTCCACCAATAAATCTGCTTAAGGTCATGAAACATCTTCATCGAACTAGGATGAATTGAATAATGCAACTCATGAGATTCGGTCAAAATTCTACCCAACAGCCCATCCACTTTAAGAATAGACAACCTCTCTTAGTACCACCGGATACCATCACCATAAATATCAAAAGCCATCACTTCTACTTACCCATATCATTCTTGATTTTCATTAAGATCGGATCCAACACTTGTTTCTCATTCACCTCAGCACCAAGAGATGACTTCACCACCTCTTCAACACCTCAGTGCTAAGAGATGACTTTGCTATCTCTTGCACAAATACACCACCATCCACAGAATCTAAGAGATGAACTTCAACATTAGCCAAATGGTGAATATCCTTCACCAAGTCCCACTTCTCTTCATCCATATAGGATAAACTCCCCATAGATAACCTGCTAAGAGCATCAGCAACCATGTTAGCCTTACCTAGATGATAGTGGAGACTCATGCCATAGTTCTTGAGCAACTCAAGTTATCATTTTTTCCTGAGATTCAACTCCTTCTGGGTGAATACATATTGTAGGTTCTTATGATCTGAATAAATTTCAACATTGAGCCCATATAGAAATGTCACTAGATCTCCGATGCGAACATCACAGCCAATAACTCTAAATTATAAGTTGGATAATTCCTCTCATGAACTTTCAACTGCCTAGAATCATAAGTTACCACCTTGCCATGCTATATTAACACATAACCAAGTCTTATACGAGACGCATCATAATAAACCATAAAGCCATCAGTACCCTCGGGCAAGGTCAAAACCAGAGCAGGAATTAATTTATCTTTCAGCTTCTCAAAACTCCCCTCGCAAGCATCGAACCACAGAAACTTCACCTTCTTCTAAGTGAACTTAGTCAAAGGTGCTGCAATAAAAGAAAAAATCTTGAAAAACCTTCTATAATAACTAGCTAAACCCAAGAAGCTATAAATATTGATTGGAGTCGTGGGCCTAGGAAACTTCTTAGACACCATAACTTTCTGTTGATCCACCATGATCCCTTTATAAGAAATAACATGACCTAGAAAAGTAACAACATTCAACCAAAATTCGCACTTCAAAAACTTAGTATACAATCGTTGATCTTTTAGGGTATGCAACACAATAAAGGGTGATTTGCATGATCCACCTTACTCTTTGAATATACCAAAATATTATCTATAAACGCCTCACAAACAAGTCTAAAAACTGATAGAATACCCTATTCATGAGATCCATAAATGTCATCGGAACATTAGTTAACCCAAAAGACATAACCAAGAACTCAAAATGTCTATACCGGGTACGGAAAGTAGTCTTAGGGACCTCCTCTGCCCTAATATTTAACTAATAATAACCTAATCGAAGGTCAATCTTAGAGAACTACTTAGTACCCTGAAGTTGGTCAAACAAGTCATCAATCCTAGGAAAAGGGTACTTATTCTTCATCTTCTCCTTATTCAAATGACAAAAATCGATCCATATCCGAAGAGAACTACCCTTCTTACGCACAAAAAGAATGAGAGCACCCTATGGAGACACACAAGGATAGATAAAACCTAGTCAAGAAGAACTTTTAGCTACTCCTTAAGTTTCTTTAACTCAACTGGAGCCATATTATAAGAAGGGGTAGAGATAGGATGAGTTTTCGAAAGAAGATCAATCCTAAACTCAATTTCCCTCTCGGGAGGGACACTAGGAAGATCATCAGTGAAAACCTTAGAAAATTCACTAACCACAGGAATGGATTGTAAAGAAGGACCCTCTAAGCTAGAATATTTAACCTAGAGCAAATGATAAAGACACCCCTTGGAAATCAATTTTTGGGCTCTAAAATATAATATGAACCTTCCTTTAAGTGCTAGAGAACACCCTTCCCACTCAATAACTGGATCATTAGGGAATTTAAAATGACCTTACGAGTCTGATAGTCTAAAGAGTCATAGCACGAATGCAACCAATCTATCCCCAAAATAACATCAAAATATAGCATGTCTAATTAAATAAAATCCACCAAAGTTTTCCTATCACCATCAGATACCATACAACCCATATAGACCCATCTAGAAACAACCAAGTCACCCACCGAGGTAGAAACAAAAAAAGAGTCTAAAATACACTTGGGATTGAGACCAAAATGCATGGCCACAAATGGGGTCACATAAGAAAGAGTAGACTCTAGAGCAAGTAAATAGTACACATCATGAGAAAAGAGTTTTAACATATCAGTGACAACATCAAGAAATACCTTGGACTCCTGAAGAATAATAAGAGGATACAGGTGATTCCGATCAGTATCGGTACAAGAAGTGGCACCCTTGGTGCAAAAGTTGATGATGTGGCAACTGGGACCTTTTTTCCCCATAGCAACCTTGCCCCTAAGGCAATCCTTCAGTATATGTCCCGGCTGGCCAGAATTGAAATACTAGTTCCTTACCTTATCACAGAAACCATGATGTAAGAGGCCACAAAGTCTACAAGAAGGATATGATAGAGCTTACTGGACCCCATTAGCCTGAGATTGGTCACCCTGCGCCCTAGAACCATCGCCACCTTGAAAATAAAGATCTTCCAAAGGCTTCGAATAAGGTGCACTAACCATCAAATAGCAACTAGAGTTGCCCCACTTCTTCTTAGACCTTTTCCCACCATCTCTACTATTCTGTAGCTGACCTCTACCCTAATCCAAATACTAAAACTTCTTTTTCTACCTCTCCCTCACCTCTGCTTGTTTTTTTTCTCTTCAACCTATCGTATATACACTATTTGTTAAGAGATATCCATATCATTGTTCAACAAGGAAGCCTTGATCTCCAAAATCAATTCACTAGACAACCCAGAAGTAAATTTTCTCATTCTAGATCCTATGCCTGACACTAGCTCATGGGCATATTGCTTTAACTAGTGAAATTTCAATAAATATTCCTTCACAATTATCCTACCTTATATAAAATTCATAATTTCCTCTGCTATAGCCTTCCTTAACTCCTAAGGAAATAAGTAATCCAAAAAGGCACTAGAAAAGTCATCCCACAATGACACCTCTGCATTATCATCCTTAAACTTATCCCACTCTTCAAACCATTGGTACACTATATTCTTCAATTGATAACCAATGAATTTCACACCCTCAACATCAATGGCATGCATAACTCGAAAGATCTTTTTATCTCATCTATAAAACCTTGAGAATCTTTCTCAACCTTAGTACCAGTGAAAGTTGGAGTGCTCAACCTCATAAAATGGCTAACTCTAGTGGCCACAATAAACTCCCAGCAATACCAGCAGAACCCGTCTGATATGACTAAGATATCACCAACGGGGTCAACAGATGAATGGATAGAACTCAGCATTAGTAATATCTCCTTGAGGTGATTAAGCATGAGTGCCACCAACTGGAGAAGGATCAGTAGAGATAGTGGAACTCCACAGAGATAATCCAAAGCAATGACCCTTGACCGAGTTTATATCTCATAAGTTGGATAGGATCTGCCCACATTATCCTCAGGCAGATTAGATGAGTTTTGATGAGCTTCAAAGCATTTGAAAGGCAAGATCTGAAAGGCAAATAAATGAAAGTTAGAGAAATCCAAGACCTTAGACTCTATAGCCCAAAAATAAGACAACATGAAAGGGAAATATTCCTAAATGCTTCGTAGCCTCTCCCTTATAAGTGTGGGATATTATAAACCCATAAAAGAGACTCTACTTGACATGGATTATGGATACCCAATTGACCATGAACCTAGTCTTTGACACCAACTTTGTCATGAGCCAAACCAGGGCCTGGTCATGATGATCATCTCAAGTCTATAGAGGATAGGAGGCTACCTCCTTAGCCTAATCTAATAGAACCAAGTACACCTAAAAGCAGATGAATTCCAAAATAAAATAAGATATGATAAGAAATATCAAAAAATATATGATCAAATAGTATCCAATAACCACTAACCAATAACCAATAACCAACCTTAATACCAATGTCCATAGTAATGTCCAATAAATCCTCTAACAAAACTAAAGACAATTCAATTGGGACATACCCCCGACCATAGCCAAAAATAAATCCAAAAAAGAGTCAATGTACAAGGAACCCAAAGAATGAAATGGGGTCTTCCAAAGGATGAAAGCTTAACACTTTAATCTAACTCTTGAGTTGTCCTACGATCATCTAGTCACTATATTAAAGGAATAAAAGTATGTCCAGTACATGCATCGCGTGGGGATACAACATCTAAAGACGGTTAGCAATTAGAATGCTAGCATGTAACTCAGGGATAAGGATAATATAATACCATGAACTATAATATACAAACCATTTAAAACTAGTGCACAACATCATATGTAATACATAGATATATATCACATGTCGGGAAAGAGAACAGGGTTTAGCATGAACTTTAAGACCTTAGTATGAATTATGTATCTTGATCATCATAAATCGACACCTACAGGCTATACGGGTCAGCTCTCCCTACTGAAAGGGCCCCAATGCATGTTAGCCACATGAATCAAAGAAAACCTGGGAAAGCTAAAGCCATCAAGGCAATTATCCATCCCAAAATATATTAAGTATGAAACATGCACATAGTCATCAAGACCAACCCTCACATCGGCAAACATGAGTTTTTAGTATTAGTATCCCCAAGACCTTCACCTTCCACGGCCAGCTAACACAACCCCCATTAAGACCAAATTAAAATATTTACCACATAACCTAACTATTACATTAAGGAGTCAACCATAAAGGTATCATTAAGAGGTATCGTCATACCGACTACAGCTTGCAAGCAAATGTCATTAAGCCATTACCTTGGGAAATCCTTGTTCTCCAGACTCCATTATTAAAATCAACTTGGGGGATTCCATTGTACCCCACAAGGTTTTCAAAACCATCCTTAACCATTTTTCCATTTATGAAATGCATTAGTTTCAAAGAGAATATCCAAATTAATGGATAATTCATATTCCAAAACTAATTATGCAAGTGGGTCTAGGTTATTATCAATTTCCATACCAAAACAAATTATTTGGGGAATTTCATTATACTTCAAAATTCATTCACCATTCTCATGCACCCCAATATATGTAAAAAGAAACAATTCATGCATAATAAATCAATAGAAATTATGGAAAAATATTCAAATAATTTATATCCATACCCTTCAACCCATAGTTCAAAACCAGCCATCAAAATCATGAATATTAAACTAATTTTCATGCCATTAATAAAATTCAACTACAGGGAAAGAGGTACAATCCTTAGACACATAAGGATTTGTGAGAAATTAGGAACTTGGTACTCAAAAGACTAACATGCGATGAAACCCTTATGATTTCTTAGGGTTTTAAGTTTAAGAGTAAAATAATAGTTATTGTGTCATGAAAATAGATGGAAATAGGTTCATTTAGTGTTTAAAGGACGTTCAAAGGTGAAAATACCCCAATACCCCTCATTCCAAGAAAACAAAACCAAGAACTTCTCGAACTTAAAGCATCAGTGAGGCACGGAGCTTATCACAGAGATTATCCTCCATGCCACAGAACCTAACACGAAGATTATCCTCCATATCACGAACCCTAATATGGAGATTATCCTCCATGACATGGGAATATCATAGAGGCTCAATGCCTCCATGGTCCAAAACCACCCCGAACCCCATCCAAAAATTTTAAAACTCTCTCCAAACACCCTATTCACATGCCTAAACACAATTTAAGTTAAAAATTAATGTTTTGAACATGAAAGGTCAAAAATAAAATTTTTAAAATTTGGAAGGTTTTACACTTAGCCTAGACTATGTAACTCAACCATCATATACATACCCATGGGCTATATGGGTCCAGCTCCTGCTGCTGAAAGAGCCCAAGTGCATGTTTGCTGCATGAAACAGAGGTATCAAGAAAGACTAAGGAATGCCCCGACCCTATGTTAGTCCTGGATACAAACATATAATAAGTGTTTCACAAGCACACTCTTATCAATACCAACCCTCACGTCAGGAAATGTGACTTTTCAGTACAAATCATTCAATACTCATACCTTCACAGCTTAGATGCATAACCCCCTTTAAGCCTAATTAAAATAAGTTACACATAAACCTCTTATTAAACTATGGAATTTACACATTAAGGCACACCACAAATATCGTCACTCATTTATGCTTGTGAGCCCATAATTATGCCATTACTAGTACATTAACTTGGGGGAATTCCTCTACCACTATTATTGATTAAATCAATATGGGGGAATACCATGACTCGCTTTGTCTATTAAATAAAATTTTAGGAATGCCTCAAGCCCTTTTTTAGTTTATCAAATCAAATTGAGGGAATGCCTTGACCCCCTAGGTTTTAATTTCAGTCAAAACTTGGCCAACAAGACCTTTAGAATCTATTATTAACATTTTTAACTATTTAAGCAGTGAAATAGTGAGGTAAGTAATGTCAAATCATGTGACAAACCATATTTCAAAACCAAAGATACAAGTGGGTTGAGGGAACACAATTTCAAAACCAATTTCAATACTAAAATCATCAAATTGGGGGAATACCTCAACCCCCATTCCAATTCCCACACCTATGCACCCCATTAGTTCAAAAACATTCAATTCAAATCATGAACAATTCATAATAATCATGGGAAATCAATTTAAGAATTCAACCATGACAAAACCATCAACCCATGTCAAAACCCACATTTATTTTCACATCAATAACTATTTAATACACATGCTTAAAGGAAAATAAGTTTAAGGATAGAGTCACATGTCTAAAAGTGTCACAATTATAGAGATAATTCATAATTATGGAGAGAATTCAACCCTTGGAAACTCTAGATGTCAATTTATTGAAAACCCTGATATTCTTGTCTTGGGAATTTGAGAGAAAATTTGAGAGTGTTTGATATATTTATGAAGGATAATGATGTCCCCAAAGGGTTTTAAGGTCATGGGTTACATTTAGGGGGAAAGGAGAAATGTCAAAAGTACCCTTAAAATAGTAAAAACTATCATTAGTGACCATGGGTCACCTTATGACTCATAAGGTATCATTTTGACTCATCTTCATGAGTAGTAGCCTAGGCAGAAACATTAAGGCCCTACATTGGTTACCTTATGTAAAACAACTTATGACTCATAATTAGTCCATATTACTCACAAAATCTAGTTGTAATCAGGACAAAACACTTAGGGAACAACACTGGTTAGCCTACAATTTAAACTATACGAGTCATATAGAGTCTCTATGACTCGTGACCCCCAGTCATAACCAAGGAAGTAACTTAGTCAATCTTCACTGGACACCCTATGATTGGGGTCCTATGACCTATCAAGACACCTTATGAATAGTATGGTGAGTCATAGGTTTGACAGTGAGTTCAAAACCAAACATTTTCTAGGGGAAAATATTCAAGGTGTTACAACTGCTACTTCGCTGACTAGGTTGACTCAAAGAAATGTAAGTTCTCTTAGTTCGATGCTTTTGAGGGTAGTTTTAAGAATTTGAAGGATAAGTTGACTTCTACGATAGTTATGACCCTGCTCGAGGGTACTGATGGTTTTGTTGTGTTTTGTAATGCATCTCATGTGAGACTTGGTTGTGTTTTAATGTAGAATGCTAAGTTTGTAGTCTATGCTTCCATGCATCTTAAGGTTTATGAGAGAAATTACCTAATTCACAATTTAAAGTTGGTATTTGTGGTATTTTCATTAAAAATGTAGCGCCATTATTGTATGGGGTGAATGTGGATATTTATTCAAATTATAAGATCTTGCAATATATGTTTACTCAAAATGAATTCAATCTCAGGTAGAGGTGGTAGCTCGAATTTTTTAAGGATTATGACATGAGCTTTCACTGACATCCAGGTAAAGCTAATATTGATATTGATGCTCTTAGTAGGTTGTCTATGTAAAGCATATCTCATGTTGATGAGGAGAAAAAGGGGTTGGTGAAGGACATTCATAGATTGGCTAACTTGGGAGTTCGTCTTTTGGACTCTAAGGATGAGGGAGTGAGTTTTCAGGAAGTGTTCAAATCATCTCTTAGTGCTGAAGTGAAAAAGATGAAGAAAAAAAAGAAGACTTTGGATCTCATACCTATACAGATGATGTGGGCCAGCAAACAGTTATGGCTTTTAAGATTGGGGGAGATGGCATCTAGGCATTAAGGTAGGTTGTGTGTTCCTAATATTGATAGGATGCGGGAAAGGATTTTGACTGAGGATCATGAGTCTTGATATAAAATTCATCTGAGTTTGTCTAAGATGTATCATAACTTGAAGGAAATCTACAGGTGGAACAATATAAAGAGGGGATATGGCAAATTTTGTTGCCAAATGTTTGGTTTGTCAACAAGTTAAGGCTGAGTATTTGAGTCCTGATAGCATGTCTCAAGGGATAGAGTTGCCCATATAGAAGTGGGAGAAGATTAATATAGATTTCATTATGGTTCTTCTGCGGTCTTATAATTAGTATGATTCTATTTGGGTCATTGTGGATAGAATGACTAAATCAACTCACTTTTTGCCTATTAGGACTAACTACTAAGGAGAGGATTATGCTAAGTTGTTCATTCAGGAGATCGCATAGTTGCATGTTGTACTAGTGTCCATTATTTATGACTGAAGTACACATTTTTCTTCTCACTTCTAGCATTTATTTCAGAAAGGTTTGGGTACTCAGGTGAACCTTAGAACCGCTTTTAACCCTTAAACGGATGGATAAGCGGAACATACTATTTAGACTTTGAAGGATATGCTAAGGGCCTATGTGATTAATTTTAAAAGTAGTTAGGTTGATCATTTAATTCTTATTGAGTTCTCATACAATAATAGTTATCATTCCAGCATTTAGATGGCTCCGTTTGAGGCTCTTTATAGTAGGAGGTGTAGGTCTCCTATTGGATGGTTTGAGGTTGGTAAGACTAGGTTATTTGGCCCTGACTTGGTTCACCAAGCCATGGAGAAGGTGAAAGTGATTAGAGAAAGACTTAAGACTACTCAGATTTTCCAGAAGTCTTATGTGCATATGAGGCGAAGAGAGTTGGAATTTAAAGTAAATAATTGGGTATTCTTGAAGGTGTCTCTTGTGAAAGGATTCATAAGTTTGGGAAGAAGGGAAAGCTCAGTCCCCATAATGTTGGACCGCATCAAATAGTAAGTACAATTAGGAATGTGGTGTATGAGTTGGATTTTCCTGGGATTTTAGGCTCTATTCATTATGTCTTTCATGTGTCCATGCTGAAAAAATGTATGGGTCATCCTTCCTTGATAGTGCTTGTTAAGGATGTTGGTGTTACGGATTCCTTGTCTTATGAGAAAGTCCCCATTGAGATATTGGATAGGAGAGTTTGTATACTGAGGACCAAGGATGTAGCTTCGGTGAAGGTTCTTTGGAGAAAATAAAAGGTAGAAGAGGCTACATGGGAAGCTGAGAAAGATATGAAGGCCAAATACCCATTCTTGTTCCCCGGGTAGGATGAAAGTGCTTTAAGGTTTGAGTTTCATTTTCCTCTTGTCAATTTCCGAGTTGTCATTTGATTTTAGTTTATTCTTTCTATTCTCATTCTAAAAGTGTCCTAACTCATCATTCAAGGACAAATGATCCTAAGGGGGGATAATTCAAGACCCCTTAAAATTTTGATCATTTTATTTTTGACCCTCCGGCATGCGTAATGTCAACATTTTACATGAATTATGTTTAGGGACATTAAAAGGGTAATTTGGAAAAGTTTCAAAATTTTTTGAAGGGGTTCGAAGACATTTTGGGACCCTGAGTGTCACAATCTGAACCAAGGCCTTGTCTTGACGGGTATCTCAAGCCCACCATGGACTGGAGACCACTCCCTTAGCCTAACCTCAAGAGCACAGTAATAATCATAATAATAATAAAGCAGAAGCCAATTACGATAGTAATAAAAGATGAATAGATAACTTAAAAGAAACTAAGAGTCAAAACAACAACCGACCCACACTTTTCCACAATAGCCTCTAAAACTAGAATAGCAAATACGTCGGGACATGGCCCCGACTATGACCAAAAAGAATCCAAAAGTACTAAGTCAAGATAGATAGAATAATGAAATAATAAGGCCTTCTGAAGGATGGAGGCTCACCACATCACAGCAACTCAGGAATGTGCTCAACCACCTAATGATGCACAAGAGCAACAGAAAAGTCTTTGGACTCTACATCATGAAACAATATAGCGTCCTAGGACAGTCAGTGCGATAAGCACTGGCATGTGACTTAGGGAAAGTGATAACATAGTGTCATGCCTAAATCAGTCAAAACCACATGCATATATTCATATATATAGTATTCTAGGATAAGGTAAGGGTCATGAACATGAGAGTTTAAAATCATTAACCTAGACTATACAGCTCGATCCATCCTAAAGGAACCCATGGGCTATATAGGTTCAAACCCCCCTTCTGAAAGAGCCCCAGTGCGTGTTAGCTACATGAATCGAGGAAAAACCAAAGGAAAACTAAGCCACCATGGGCAATAGCCATCCCAAAAATATATATATCAAGTGTGCACCAAGCACACTGTCATATAGACCCCCAACACCGACAAACGTGGATTCCAGTGTTCATTTACCCTTGACTTACACCTTTACGGTAAGCTACACAACCCCTTCAAGCCCAAATTTAAATCAATTTTCACATAAAACCAACCAGTAATCCAAGAGTCATTCATTAAGTCATTTACCACTTGGTATCGGCATACCAATATGCTTACAAGCTAATTTAATTATGCCAAACCAGTCAATATAACCAAACTGACTCCCAAGTTAAAATTAAAATTCAAGCCATAGCTACCAAATCCATCCTAATCTATTTTTATCCATATATCCTTTAATTCAATACAATGTTATCAAAAGACGAATTAAACCATGCAAATATCCATATTAAAAATCAAGTTTATAAAGTGGGTTGAGGTTAATACAGTTATCAAGTCAAAATGCCATCAATTTGGGGAAACGTATGTCCCCCATTCCAACTAATAAAATCATGCACCAATTCAGTCCCAAAACCATATATTAAATCATGAGTAAACAATTTAATACATGGGGAAAGCAAATCAGGTAAATCCAAATCAAAATCCCTCAACCCAATTTCAAACCCATCAATTAAAACACATGAATATCCAATCAATTTATGCCATAATGTAAAATTCAAGTTAAGAAAAGAGAAACATGCCTAAAACAAATAAGAAATTAAAGTGAATTTAAACTTTGGAGCTCGGAGTAGTGATTTCTTGTAAAACCCTTAAGCTTTCTTTGTTTAGGTGTTAGAGAAGAGCATAGGAGTGTTTGATCTTTATAACTGAAGGGGAAAAGGTCATTTTTATGTTTATAAATCGTGGAAAGGGAGAAAACATCAAAAGCCCCTCACCCCAAGTGAAAAAACAAAAATGGATGAAACTAACCCATAAGCGTGGCATGGCATTATCGCGGAGGGTAGCCTCCGTACAACGCCAATATCGTAGAGGACCATGGCCCGCCAATCTCGCAGACCCTTACTTCCTAGGGGTCCCAAAATGACCCTGAACCCCTTTCAAAAATTTTGAAACTTTCCTAAGTTACCGTTTTAACGTCCCTCAATATAATTCATGTCAAAAATTAACATTACACGTGCGGGAGGGTCAAAAATAAAATGATCATAATTTTTAAGTGGTCTTACATTATCCCCCCCCCCCCAGGATCACTTGTCTCTGAATGATAAGTTAGGACACTTTTAGGACGAGAATAGCAAGAATATACCAGAATCAAATAACAACTCAAAAAATGACATAAGGAAAACAAGGCTCATGTCATAATCCTTAAGCAATTAAAGCCACCGCCTCTATTTGATATCTAGTTCCTTCTGCGTAAACACATACTATAAGTTCTTAAGGTCTTAATAGATATCCACATGCATCCCATACAGATAATGGTGCCAAATCTTCAAGGCGAAGACCACCGTTGCCAATACTAGATCATGAGTTGGGCAATTTCTCTCATAGATCATAAGCTTCCTAGAAGCGTAGGCCATAACCCTACCATTCTGCATTAATACACAACCCAGTCCCACACGGGATGCATCATAAAACACCACAAAGCCATCAATACCCTCGGCTAGTATCAGAACTCAACTTATCCTTTAACTTCTCAAAACTACCCTCATAAGCATCTGACTATAAGAACTTGACCTTTTTCTGACTCAGCCCCATCAACGGAGAAGCTATAGAAGAGAATCTCTCCACAAACCTCCTATAATACCCAGCCAAACCCAAGAAGCTCTAAATGTCAGTTAGAGTCGTTGGTCTGAGCCATTTCTTAACTGCCTCAACCTTGTGTGGATCCACCATAATCCCCCTTACTAGACACCATATGCCCTAGAAAAGTCACAGAACTTAGCAAAAATCATACTTAGAAAATTTTGCATACAACTTCTAGTCCTTAAGAGTCTGCAACACAATTCAGAGGTGTTTGGAATGATCCTCCTCACTCTTAGGGTACACCAATAGTCATCAATGAAGACTATCACAAATAAGTCCAGAAACTCTCTAAAAATTGAATTCATAAGATCCATAAAGTAGACGAGCATTAGTCAATCCAAATGACATAACCAGGAACTCAGAGTGACCATACCGGTCTGAAAAGCAGTCTTGGGAATATCAATCTCCTTAATTTTCAACTGATGATAACCCAAATAAAGATCAATCTTAGAAAAACATCTAGAAACCTAAAACTGGTAAAAAATATCATCAATCTTAAGAAGAGAATACATATTTTTCACTGTCACCTTATTCAGCTGACGATAGTCTATACACATCCGAAGGGACCCATCTTTCTTTCGCACAAAAAGTATAAGAGCACCTATGGAGAAACACTAGGACGAATAAATCCCTTATCAAGAAGATCCTTTAATTTCTCCTTAAGTTCTTTTAGTTCAGTTGGAGTCATCCTATAAGGAGGAATGAAAATAGGATATGTATCGGGTAAAAAATCAATCAAAGAATCTATTTTCCTATCGGGAGAAATTCTAGGAAAATCATCGAGAATACTTCAGGAAATTCATTAACCACGAGAATAGTTTGCAAAGGAATTTTAGAGTCAGAATCCTTAACCCAAACTAGATGATACAGACACACTTTTGAAATCAACTTTTGAGCTCTAAGATAAAAGATAAACCTCCTTTTAGGTACTAAGGAACTCCCCTCCCATTCAAATACTGGCTCATTAAGGTAGTGAAAACTGACCTTTTGAGTCCTTCAATCTAGAGAATCATAGAATAAATGAAGACAATTCATCCCCAAGATAACATTATATCCATCATATAGATAACATCAAAATCTATCATATCTAATTCTATTATATCCACCAATGTCTCCCTATGAAAGATAGATACCACACAACCCCCATAGATTTTTCTAGCAACTACAGAATCACCCACCAGAGTAGACATAGAAAAGGGGTTGAAAATACTTTCACGATCAAAACCAAAATGTACATCCATAAAAGGGGTCACATAATAAAGGGTAGAACCCAAATCAATAAAACATTAAACATCACGAGAAAAGAGATGTAACACACCAGTAACAATATCTAGAGATGCCTCAGATTCTTTACAGGTATCAAGAGTATAGAGATAATTTTGGCTAGTGTCAATACCAAAAGTAGCGCCCTTTGGCACAAGAATTAAAGATATAGTGACCGAAACTTTATTAACTCTAGTGGCAACCTTGGCTGAAGGATAATCTCATTGCATCTAACCAAGTTGGCCATAATTATAACACTAATTCCTCTCCTCCTCATAATAACCATGATAAATCTACCCATAAAAATGAAAAGGAGGATAAGATGGGTACCTACTTTATATAAACCACAAACCTCGAGATATCCATCTCATTGTTCAATATCAGAACCTTACACTCTAATACTAAGTTAGTGGGATAAACTAGAATCAAACTTCCTCATTCGGGACCTCATATTGGACAACAATTCTAGAGCATAACAAACCAACTGCTGAAATTTTAGACCATACTCCTTCATACTTATCTTCCCTGGCTCAAGTTCACAAATTCTTCTTTATTACCTTTTCTCAACTCCTAAGGAAAGAAGTGATCAAGAAATGCACCATCAAAGTCATCCCACCCACCCAGCTTAGCATCATCACCCCTCATAGCTTCCCACTCCTCATACCATTGATAAGCTACATCCTTTAACTGATACATAGCAAACTCCACACCCTTCAAATCTATAGCTTGCATCACCCAAAAAATCTTCTCTATCTCATCAATGAACCCCTGAGGATCCTTATCAATTTTAGAGTCTGTAAAGGTTGGGGGATGTAACCTCATAAAATGGCCAACCCGAGTGACCTTAGATGAATAAGCAACAAAACTAACACGGTCAGACTGACAAGACTGTGATGCCACCAACTGAGTAAACATATGAATAGACTGATAAAACTCTGTATTGGAGATATCTCCCTGAGGTGACTGACCACAAGTGTGATCAACACGGGAAGTCTAAGGAGGACTAGTAGGGATATGTCAAACTCTACATGGAGTAGTACAATCAGCAGAAAGGGCCCTAGATTGAATCTACACTCCATAAATAAGGTGAGTTCCCTATATATTCTCCCCAGGTGGAACAGAGTTCCCAACAAAGTTTTTATAAACATTAGATCTTCGGGGATGCATGATCTGAAATGCGAGAAAGCCAAGAGTTAGAGAAGTTTCATTACATTAGACTCTATAGCCAAAAAAAAGAACACAAGAAAGGGAAACATTCTAAATATCTTATAGCCTCTTCTTTATAAGTGTAGCGCGCTACACGCCTATAAAAATAACTCTACTTGACACGGATTTGTAGATACCCAATGACCCTATATCGTGCTCTGATACCAAGCTTGTCACAACACAAAATAAGGCCTAGTCATGATAGGTATCTCCAACCCACCACGGATTGGAGACCACCCCTTCAGCCTAACCTCAAAATCAAAATAATAATAATAATAAAGCGGAGACAATTATGATAGTAATAAAAGATGAATAGATATATCAAAAGAAAATAATACTCAAAACAACAACCAACCCACACTTGTCCACAATAGCATCTAAAATTAGAATAACAACTATGTCGGGACATGTCCCCAACTATGACCAAAAAATCTAAAAGTATTGGGTCAAGATAAATAGAATAATGAAATGATAAGGACTTCCAAAGGATGGAGTCTCACCACTTCATAGAACTCAGGAGACGTGCTCAACCACCTAATGTTGCACAAGAGCAACAAAAAAATCTCCATACCCTACATCATAAAATGATGTAGCATCTTAGGACGGTTATTGTAATATGCACTGCCATGTAACTCAGGAAAACTGATAAGATAATGTCATGCCCAAAATCAGTTAAAACCACATGCATATATTCGTATGTATATATTTATAGAGAGAGAGGGGATACTAGGATAGAGTAAGGGTCATGAACGTAAGAGTTTAAAACCATTAATATAGACTGTGCAGCTCAATCCATCCTAATGGAACCCATGGGTCATATGGGTTCATATCCCCCTCCTAAAAGGGATCCAGTGCGTGTTAGCCGCAGGAACCAAGGAAAAACCAAAGAAAAACTAAAGCCACCATAGGCAATAGCTGTCCTAAAAATATATATATCAAGGGTGCACCAAGCATACGATCATATAGATCCCCAACGCCAATAAATATGGTTTCCAGTGTTAGTCCTCCCCCCTCCCCTAGACTTACACCTTCACGGTAAGCTACACAACCCCCTTTAAGCCTAAATTAAAATAAATTTGCACATAAAAGCAACCAGTAACCCAGGAGTCATTCATTAAGGCATTTTTCACTTGGTATCGGCATACCAATATGCTTGCAAGCTAATTCAATAATGACAAACCAATCTACATAACCAAACTGGCTCCAAAGTTCCATTTAAAATCCAAGCCATACCAACCAAGGCCATCATAATCCTTTTTTGTCCATTTATCCATAAATGCAATGCAATATTTTCAAAAGACAAGCTAAACCACACAAATATCCATATTTGAAATCAAGTTTACAAAGTGGGTTGAGGTTAATGAAATTATCAAGCCAAAATTTCATTAATTTGGCAAAACCCATGTTCCCCATTCCAACCACTAAAATAATGCACCAATTTAGTCTCAAAACCATAAATTAAAGCATGAGTAAATAATTTAAAACATGAAAAAAGTAATTCAAGTAAATCCAAATCAAAACCCCTCAATTTAATTTCGAACTCATCAATTAAAATACATGAATATCCAATTGATTTATGTTATAATATAAAATTCAAGTTAACGAAAGAGAAACATGCCTGAAATACACAAGAAATTAAAATCAATTTGAATTTTGGAGCCCGGAGTAGTGATTTCTTGTAAAATCATTAAGCTTTCTTGGTTTAGGTGTCAGAGAAGAGAATAAGAGTGTTTGATCTTTTTAACTGAAGGAAAAAAGGTCACTTTTATGTTTATAAGTCGTGGAAGGGTGAAAATACCAAAAGCCCCTCATCCCAGGGGAAAAAAATAAAATTGCATGAAATTAACCCATTAGTGCGGCATGGAGTTATCGCAGAGGGTAGCCTCCGTGCCATGCCAATATTGCAGAGGCTAACCTCCGTAGAACACCAATATCACAGACCCTTACTGCCTTGGGGTTCCAAACTGATCTTGAACCCATTTTGAAAATTCTTAGATTTTTTCAAACTACTCTTTTAATGTCCCTAAACATAATTCAAGTCAAAAATTTATATTATGCACGCGGGAGGGGCAAAAATAAAATGATCAAAAATTTTAAGGGGTATTACACCGAAGTAGTGAGGGGCCATGATATTATCATGCCGCATAGGTTATCCTCCATGATATTGGCATGGAACGAAGGCTACCCTCTGTGATAACGTCATGCCACGTTGGTGGGTTAATTTTATCTAGTTTTATTTTTTCAGTTGGGGTGAGGGAATTTGATCTTTTCACCCGTTCTGACTTATAAATATAAATATAACCTTTTATCCTTCAGTTAAAATAATCAAACACTTATATTCTTTTCCCTAACACCTAAACCAAGAAAGCTTAAGGATTTTACAATAAATCACTACTCCGGGCTCCAAACTTCAAATTGACTTTAATTTCCTGTGTGTTTCAGGCATGTTTCTCTTCTATAAACTTTATTTTACATTGTAGCATTGATTGAATAGATTTTCATGTGATTCAATTATGGGTTTTGAGATTGAGTTGAAGGATTTTAGATGTTACTGATTGAATTACTTGATTATTCATGCTTTAAATTGATTTTTTGGGGATTGAATTGGTACATTATTTAAATAGTTGGAATGGGGGCATAGGTTTCCCTAAATTGAATGAATTTTGACTTAAAACTGGCATTAACCTCAATCCACTTTATAATCTTTTTTGGATATGGACAAATTGCATGGTTTAACTTGCTTTTGAACTTAGTGCATTACATTAATGGATAAATGGATATAAAATGGATTTGGATGGCCTTGGAAGCCATGGTTTGGACATTGAATGAAACTTGGGAGTCAATGTGGTTATGTGGTTTGGTTTGGCATGTTTAATTTAGCTTGCAAGCATATTGGTATGACGATACCAAGTGGTAAATGTCTTAATGAATGACTCTTATCTTAATGGTTGGAATTATGTGCAAATTGATTTTAATTTGAGCTTAAGGGAGGTTATGTAGATCACCATAAGGGTGTAAGTCCCAAGGGGACGAACACTGGAAATCACGTTTGTCGTTGTTGGTTATGACTGTGTGTTTGATACACACTTGATATATACATACATATATATTTATATATATTATATATACATATATATATATTTGGTATGGCTATTGCCCATGGTGGATTTAGTTTTCACTCATTTTTTCTTGGTTTTCCTCGGTTTTCCTCAATTCGTGCAGTTAACACGCACTAGGGCCCTTTCAGCAGGGGGGACTAAACTCATATAGCCCATGGGTGCCTTTAGGACGGAGAGAGATACACAGTCTAGATTAATGGTTTTAAATCTCTCATGTTCATGACCCTTACCCTATCCTGACATCCTATATATATATATATATATATATATATGTGTGTGTGTGTGTGTGTGTGTGTGTGTGTATGTATGTATGTATGTATGTGTGGTTTTCACTGATTTTGGACTTGGTGTTATTTTATCACTTTTCCTAAGTTACATGCATGTGCTTATCCTAGTAATTGTCCTAGGACACTACATTATTTCATGATGTAGGGTCTGAAGACTTTTTTGTTGCTCTTGTGAAATTAGGTTATTAAGTACATCCGTTGAGTTGCTGTGAAGTGGTGAGCCTTCATCCTTCAAAAGGCCTTATCATTTCATTATTCTTTATTTATTGACTTAGTATTGTTGGATTATTATTTTTTTTGGTCATAGTCGGGGGCATTTCCTGATTTAGTTGCTATTCTCATTTTAGAGACTATTATGGACAAGTGTGGGTTGGTTATTGATTGACTCTTAGTTTTTATTTGAGTAATTTATTCATCTTTTTATTACTGTTTGATTGGCTTTCACTTTATTATATGATTATTGTGCTCTTGAGGTTAGGCTAAGGGGTGGTATCGGGTCCATGGTGGGCTTGAGATATCCATCACGACTAGGCCCTAGTTTGGGCACATAAACCAAACTAGTAGATATTAGGAATGAATCTTATAGCATAGATGAGTGTTATGTCATATTAGTCGGGTCTCAAGAGCGATCGAGCTCGAGTGATTACAATAAAATGAACTAAACAACGAAAGAAGAAAATGTTAATGCTTAAAAAATAAGCTAAGAAATTTTATTGTTTAAGAGGTAACTATGAGCAAAATCGGATCTCCCTGACACATTGTCCTTTAGTTTGTCTGTTAGTGCGTGGCCATTATTTCGAGCTGGTATCGGGTTCTTTTACCCTTCGTCAGGTGTAAGTCTCAGTTGTGTTGATATCTTTGAGATGGCGGTATCTTGGGCTGACTTTACTCATACTCGGCCCAATGTGGGCCAATCAATTCTAAATAGGGAATTTTTCATAAATAGCAAACTTATAGATATAATTAGAACTCTTATAGCAACTGTTTCATAATTACGAAAAATAGCAAGTTGTATTTAGTATTTTATAAAAGTGTGACTACTAAAATACATGTACAACAAGATTTACTGTCCTTCTTTAACTCAAATCAATTGAGTTAAATAAGGAAACAGTAAATTCTTTTTTTCATAAATTACTGTAGTAGATTTTTTTTTCATAAACTCTTATTTCAATTAGTAGATTCTTTTTCCAAATCAAACTCAAATCTGAAAGATTATTATCTTCATAGTCTTCGAAAATTTAAAATAAAGCATCATTACTATTTTTTCTCTCTTTCACTCTTTTATATCTCTGACTTTTTTTTCTTGTTAATTTTTTTCATCTTTTTTTTTATCATTTTACTTTTTTATTTTGATTTTTTTCTTTCCTCTTTTTTTTCTTTTTCATTTTTTCTTTATTTTTTTATTTTTCATCTTCTTATTTTTTTCCTTTCTCATATTTTTTTTCTATTTTCATTTTCTTCTTCTTTTTTTCTATTTTTATTTTTTTTATTTTTTTCACTTTTATTTTTACACTTATATTTCTAAATTTTACTTTTCTTTTTTTTTTCCTTTCTTTATTTTTTTCTTTTTCATCTTCTTATTTTTTTTCCCCTTTCTCATTTTTTTTCTTTTCCTAATTTCATTTTATTCATCTTTTTTCTATTTTTATTTTTTTGCTTTTATCTTTACACTTTTATTTCTAACTTCTATTTGTCTTTCTTTTTTTTTTTTCTTTTTTCACTTCTTTTTTTTTTAGATTTATTTTTTCGTTTTTTGTCTTTTTCTACTTTTTTTTATTTTTTTTTACTTTTCTATCTCTATCTTTTATTTTTAAAAGACAAATATCTATATCACATATACATATTCAAAAAATATACAAAATAAATTGATATACAGATCTGCATATGTATTTATAGTACAAAACATATATATATATATATATATATATATATATATATATATATATGCATATGTATTTACAGAAATACATATCTGACTCATATGTATGTATAAGCATATAGGACACAAAATCTCTATAACAAAAAGAACAACTGTATACATATACACATATGTAATCAAAAAAAATAGATGATACATATTTTAAACATTAAAAAATATAAATAAGTATATATGTTACCCTCTAAAATAATATAAAACAGTTCAAAGACAAATCCAACACCGTACAAAATACATATAGCTCGGCATATGTATTTACAGAACACATACCTTATCCATATGTATCTTACCATACAAAAAATATAAATATGACTCTGATATGTATTTACAAAATACATTATCAGATTCATATTAAACGTCAACGAACATAACTTTAATATATATATATATTCATATATATTTGCGAAATACAAATGTGACTCATCTAAAACAATAAATACAAATACATATCTTAAACAGTAAATTTAATATCTTCTCAACTTACTTCTTATAACTATTGTCGCTGAGCATATTACAAGCAAAACATCTTCTCCTAATCCAAGTAAATTAATTATTTGACATAATTGTTTGAACGAGTGGGAATACACTGGGTTTGTTGTTGTTGTTGTTGTTGTTGTTGTTGTAATTGTTTGAACAAGTCATAATTTGAAGTCGAGCAAAAGCTACCGCTGTAAATTAATGTTGTTATACATAGTTTAAACCATAACAAAAATAATTTCTAGTTAGCGTAATTTTAGAATACGTTAATTTTATTCAAAATAAATTAATGTGATTGATGTCTACGTCCACATAAATAATGCTAGTCATTTTGACTTTCATACTCCTAATCGATCTCGTTGTTTTCCTTACTACACTAAGTGAGTGAGTAGTGCGATATAGACAAAAAATTAAATCAACATTTTAATACGTACAGTTTTTTGTAAATAATTGGTAGGTATGAAATTAATCACATCATAACAACTTAAGAAAGATATGGTTCTCCTCCAATAAACAAAATCAGAAGACCACTTCGTTGTTATGACAACCTGGAACACCAATTGCAAAATCACTAGTCATACTTGAATACATTGAAGAGACATGGAAGCACAATCCCACCTCCCTGAAGATCCTTATGAATGAGCCAAGGCGTGCTTTTGGGTAATATTTGTTGATAATATGGAGCACAATGTTTGTCAACAATTTCAAAAAAAAAAAGGTAAAAATTCCAAAAAAAAATAGTGGGAGTAAACAGGCGCTTGTCTAGTTAATGGGCAAAATAATACTACTCATGCAATAAACTATAATTTTATAAAAGTATTGTTATTTATTGTAATTATAGTCTTAAGTATGCTACTTTCTATAATTTTTCCTTCTAATAAATATCCTAAGCCATTTTTTACCGAATGCACTATATATCATTGATGCAATCTGATGAAACATGCAATTATCTCAAATTGCTATTTGGGGGGCACTACTTGTAATTTAATACTCTTTCCATTTTAATTTGTTTGAGTTATTTTGTTTAGCCTATTTTAAAAGATATTAATTTTTTACTTCTTAACAACTTTTTAATTTTAAATTTTCATATGACATGTTTAAGATCATAAGATTAAAAAATATTTGGATACTTTCAATATATTTTTAATTTAAGACAATAATTAAAAAATATTTGGATACTTTCAATATATTTTTAATGTAAGACAACAAGATTTAAAGTTCTTCCTTATTTTTTAAAGGTAAAATGGCTTGGTGGATCTTTGTACTATGTCCGTTTTGTAATGTGGATACTCCTACTTACATGTTTATCATCTGGACCCTTAAACCCACTAAAAAGCAATATTTGAAACCTCTTGGCCATTGACCAGACCTACGTGGTAATAAAATGGCTTAATAGGACGAATCGTGTGCAGGCATGCGCCCAGGGTGCGAGTGGGAGTCAATTTTTGATCAATTTTATATTAGAATAATTAAAAAAAAATAAAAGTCCCCCAACTACAACTTTTTAAATTTAAATATATTTTTAAAAATTTAAAAATGATAAATTTTAACAAAAAAAAAAGTCCTCCCCCAACCCTTCTCCCCGTCCAGCACCCCGCCACCCCACCCTCACTGCCGTCCACCAGTCCCTACCCCCACCTCTTCCCTGTAACCCCCAAGGCTGCCATGGCCATTGCAGTACCACCACCATTAACGCCCCCACCCCAACCCCAACCCCACCTTACAGCCCCCCAGCAGCACCATTATTAACCTCAACCTCAACCCAGATTCCCATTTTATTCTCTATCACCGCCAAACATGCCTTTAACATAAGACCCATTTTTTCCACTCTTTCTTTCACCACCACCATCATCTCCCCCACCATCTTCTGATATTTTCGCAACAGTTCCTCCTTTTTCTCCCACAATCTTCCTCTCATCATTCTTCAAAATCCGTCTCGGGCAAACTCATTGCTATCATTATCTCAGTTTGTATTCTCTCTGTAGCTTTTACCACTTCTCTTATCGCCTTTTTCCTTCATTACCATCGCCACAAAAAAAGTCAAAATGAAAAGCTACTACCAACTAACAGATCAGCTGCACCACCACCACCACCCAAAAAAAAGACTTTGAATTTGCTTTTTATTTTTATTTTTATTTTTATTCCCCTCAATTCAAATCTTTTCATTTTTTTTGGATATTGAAAAATTAGTGAATTTCATGAATAAGCTTGAAAATACTTAAAGTTTTTGTGAATTTGTTAAAGTTATTCAAATGTAAAAATTGAAAATTCATTATGTTTGTATATATGAATTTATAGTTAAAAATTTAAATTAGTTGAAGAAGAATTTTAATTATTTGGAATGAATTTAATGTTTAATTTGTGAGCAAAAATAAAAATATTATTATTTAAATTTTTCTACAATTTATAATTTTTTTATTGATTTAAATTTTTTTTAATATTTAATTTCTTATGTATCATTTAAAAATGACATGGAATTCAATTTAATACTTAAAAATGATGTGGAAGCTGACATGGAAGGTGACGTGGAGCGAGTGTGTTGCACTCACCAAAAAAGTGTTTAAATGTTGATTTTTAGTGGGTTTAAGGGTCCAGATGACAAACATGTAAGTAGAAGTATCCACATTACAAAACGGACATAGTATAAGGGTCCACCGAGCCATTTTACCTTTTTTAAATTTCATGACAATTCAAAACAATCAATCAATTTGAAACAAAGTGAGTACAATCTACTTGTGGAAATATATTTAAACTAGTAAATTTATTTGTGTTTCGCACGATAATAAAAAAATATCTTTGTTCATTTATAGATTTTTTTTTGTATAACTTAATGGAGATATGGAAAAGATAAAATTCATGTATTACTACTATAGTAGAAATAAGCTAAGTTTCAACATGCTTACTGGCTACTTACTCCATAATTTTACTATATCACCCTTAATTAATTATTTTAAGTTATTTATATATTAAAAAAAATAGTAGAAATGAGCTAAGTTTCAATATGCCTGCTTCAGTAGGCTGCTTGCTCCATGATTTTATCATATCACCCTAATTAATCATTTTAAGTTATTTATATATTAAAAAATAGTAAAACTGAGCTAAGTTTCAACATGTCTACGGCAGCAGGCTGCTTGCTCCATGATTTTACTATATCACCCCTAATTAATTATTTTAAGTTATTTATATATTAAAAATTAATAATAGTTAATTAAAATTAGATATTTATGACATGTTTGTTTCAATGTTTCAACATGCCTGCTTCAATAGGCTGCTTGCTCCATGATTTTATCATATCACCCTAATTAATCATTTTAAGTTATTTATATATTAAAAAATAGTAAAAATGAGTTAAAGTTTCAACATGTCTACGTCAGCAGGCTGCTTGCTCCATGATTTTACTATATCACCCCTAATTAATTATTTTAAGTTATTTATATATTAAAAATTAATAATATTTAATTAAACATTAGATATTTATGACATGTTTGTTTCAATTTCTTCAACCGTGATTTTACTATATCATCCCTAATTAATTATTGTAAGTCATTTATAAATTAAAAAATTAATAATATCCAATCCATGATTTTATTAATTACATAATTTTCAAACTGAAATTTAAATGAATAATCTGTTTATTTAGTATGAGCTGAGTTTCAACATGTCTGTTTCAGTAAGCTGTTTGCTTCATGATTTTACTATATCACCCCTAATTAATTATTTTAAGTTATTTATATATTAAAAAAATAATAATATTTAATTAAAAAATAGACATTTATGACATGTCTGTTTCAGCTGCATCAATCACGATTTTATTTAATCATCCCTAATTAATTATTATAAGTCATTTATGTATTAAATTAATAATATCCAATCCATCATTTTACTATATAACCCCTAATTAATTATTATAACCCATTTATGTATTAAAAAATAAATAATATTTAATTAAAAAGATAAAATAAACATATATGACACATCTACTTCAGTTACTTCAACCGTGATTTTAATATATCACCCCTAATTAATTATTACAAAATTAATAATATTTAATAAAATAAATAAATTAGATATTAATGACATGTTTGTTTCAGCTGCTTCAATTGTATTTTTACTATATCATTCCTAATTAATTATTATAAGTTATCTAAATATTAAAATAATAATAATAATATTTAATAAAAAAGATAAAATAGACATAAAATGATAAATTAACTCTTGACATTTTAAATTAACTTGAAGTCTTATATTAGACTCACTTAAATTTTTTTCACAAATATTTTTTATAGTATTTTGCTATATCACTTTCAATTAGTTGTTGTAAGTCATTTATATCTGCTTAGTTGCTTCAACGAGGAATTTACTAAACCACCCCTGATTAATTATTGTGATCATCTATGCATTGTGCCACTTAAATAGACATTTGTGATTTATTACCTCACTTATAAAGGATGATAATTAGGCATCAGATCAACTTGTTTGCTTGTGTGCCTACTTACATATTTTCTTTTACATTTTTTTGTTTTACTTTTTTTTAATTTGTTATATATTTGAGAACTACGTAAAATTATTATAAATCATAACAATTAACAGCTTAAAATAATTGAAAAGAAGTAAAAAAAAAAGTAGTTGACTCTCTAAATTTTACTACTGCACATAAATTGGGATAGAAAAAAAAATTACTATAACTTACAATAATTAATAATTTAAAATATTTTAAAAAATTTAGTTAACTCTTAAAAAATTATATCAATACCATATAAATTGAGACAGAAGATGTAACATATATTATTTAAAAATTATATAAAAATATTATAAATCAGAATAATTAACCTAAAATATACTTCATGTTGGGCCCGCACTAACACGGGTCATATCACCCCTAGTACAATTAAAGAAACAGTTCAATATATAAATATTTTTATTGAGTTAGAGCTTAATTAGATGCATAGTATTTTTCATTAGAAAAATTCTTTAAAAAGGATTTTTTTAAATACAACTTTTGAAAAAAATTAAGATTTTCTTATACTTATGTCTGTGCCATGTGGTGTTTGTTACTTGTTAGGGCATGAATTATTTTGACTCTTTAAATAATATATTAGAAGAGATACACACTTGATTTTCTATAATTCTTTTGTTAGATAGTAAAGAGAACGTGTAGTAAGAAATACAAAACACATAAATATATTAATTAATAAAGAAAAATGAGAGAGTTAAGGGACATCGCAAGTTGCAGTATATGTCTATTGAATCTATTTCGTTGTCTATTTCATTACATATGCATTTCATTTGCATTTTTTTTATTTAATTGTTCTTCTTTTCTTTTCTTTTATATCCTTCAATAAACCTCCCTCTCAATCTCCTATCCCATAAAATTCAAAAAAGGACAACTCATTAAATTAAGGAAAAAATTGATAGATAAAACATAGAGCGAAAACAGTGAACGGGACTCACACAAAGGGTGTGTTTGGTATAATGGGAAATATTTTCTGAAAAACATTTTTTTTTGTTTGGTTGTAATATAACTTTGGAAAAATATTTTCCAAAGAAACTCATTTTCCTCCATTTGAAAGAAAATGACTTCCCTCATGGGCCAATGGAAGTCATTTTCTAGAAAATATTGACATGTGACTTATGCGAACTTGGAACCAAACTAAACATATTTAATAAGTTACCAAAATAGACTAAACGTAATAATTTATTACGTTTTATACTCTTTTTTTAACGGTTTGACAGCGAATGTGTACAGTAAAAATTTTTTAGTAAAACACAGTAATAATTTATTACGTTTTACAAAGCTTTTTTATAAAACGTAATAATCTATTACGTTTACATGATTTGACATAAAGAAGTGATGTGACAGTACACTAAGTTTTTTAAAAAAAAAATTATAAATTTTTTAACTTTTATAAATTAAAACTTTTTACTACAATTTATAAATTATAACTTTTTAATACGTTTTTCACCAAAAAAAAAAAATTTAAAAGTTATTGGTTCGTTTTGTCAAATCAAGTACCAACTTGTTAAAGTAGAATTATTTGATTACTAGAACTCTTTGTAATTATCTTTACACTTGTAATTAGCATATGCCTCTTGGTAGTTATTTCCTGTATCTATCCTTTTTACTTTGTACAACTATATAAGCTAATATTCATGAATACATTAATGATACGGAAGAATACATTGACTTCTCAATCTCCTTATTATTCTTATTATTCCACATGGTATCTAAGCCTTAAACCAAATTCTCTTCCATGTTTTTTCGTCATGTCTGTCGTTCCCGTCATTTCTTTCTCCTGCACATCTCGCACTCTTGTCATCACCTCTACTCATTCTTTTGTTGTTGAACTTACACCAAAAAAATTATTTGGCATGGAAAACTCAATTTATTCCTCTTCTAAATTAACAAAACCTTCATGGTTTCATCAATGGTATGAATCCCTCTCTCTCTGTCACTATTGCGTCTTCCACTGATCCTACCATTCAAGTTTCCAACCCAGAATTTGACATATGGTTTCAAAAGGATCGGATACTTTATTCGTGGTTTCTTTCTTATTTAACGGAAGAGATATATCCTTATGTTATAGGTCTCACCTCTTCCTTTGCAGTTTGGGAGGCTCTTGTCAACGCCTTTGATTCTGTTTCACAAAATCGTCAATTGCAGCTGCATATAAAATTACAAGAACTAAAAAAATTTGATCTCTTTGTTTCTAGCTATCTCCAAAAGGCCAAGGCTCTTTCTGATGAACTTAGTGTCGCTGGTAGATCCATTTCTTCTGCTGAATTCAATGTGATTATTTATCGCAACAATGGACCAGAATTTCATGGCCTTATTATTTCTCTCAACCTCCGTCCAGAACCAATTACATTCAATGAACTTCATAGACAATTAGTAGCTCATGAAATCTTGCTTAAAAATATCATAAAACCTGTTATAAATATGGTTCTAAAAGGTAATTCTCCCCTTCTGTCTGCTCCCTAGTACCGTCCACAATACACACCACCTTCAAATAACAACTCCAATAATAAATAGTCACGCCCATCCAATAACTTTAATAAAAATCAAAATCGTGGTCCATGTTAAATTTGTGGCCTAAACAACCACTCTGTTGTCACTTGTCGAAAGAGGTATATTCCTCGTAACTCTGGACAATTGCCATACTAACATAATTATGCTTCTTAAATGATGGCTAATAATTCTGTTGTTGCACCCTCTTCACCAAATATGAAGCCTATCACCTGGTTTTCAGATACGGCTGCAAATTACCATATCACTCCGGACCTTCAAAGTTTAAGTGCCATTAATGAATATCCAGGTTCGGATCAACTTCATGTAGGTAGTGGTCAAGGGCCTCAAATCTCTCACACTGGTATGACAACACTACATTCTCCTTCGAAATCTCTTTACATGAAAATGTTCTATGTGTTCCCTAAATAGTTAAGAATATACTCTCTGTACAAAAATTCACCTCGGACAATTCTTGTTTTTTTTTAATTTTGGCCTTCGCATTTTCTTATCAAGGACCAACACACCCGCCAAGTACTGATGTAAGGCCTAAGTGAGTCTGGAATCTACAGCATTCAACAAATGCCCAAGACAGCTATGACTGCGCTCTCTCGATAACTGGCAACTTTGTCTAGGTCATCCTAATGTTCAAAAGTTACATTCATTAGTTAAAAATCGGAATTTTTCTAGCTCTACAAATAAACTTAGTCCATGTTCTATTTGTAGTTTAGGAAAATTATCTGTTTGTCCTTAGCGTCTATTGAACATACTAGTACCACTCTCTTTCAAATTGTTCACTCTGATGTTCGAGGTCCGGCTCCGGTTCTTTCTTCTATCGTCCATCGTTATTTTATTTTATTTGTGGATGAATTTACTCTCTTTGCATGGGTTTATCTTCTTAAAAGTAAAAGTGATGTTCATTCGATTTTTCTTAATTTTGAAAAAATGATTGAAAGGAAATTTCAAGCAAAAATAAAAGCTTTTCATTCTGATTGGGGAGAAAAATACCAAAAACTAAACAAATACTTTAATCAAACTTGTATTATACATCATATTACATGCCCTTACACGCATGAACAAAATGGCATTTCTAAAAGAAAAATTCATCACTTGGTAGACACTTGTCTTACTTCATTAGATCATGCAAGTTTACCTCTTAAATAATCGAATTTTGCTATTGAACACAGTGCCATTTTAACAAATATTCTTTCATCAAACGTCATTAAACAAAATTCCCCATATCAAATTTTATTCAATAAAAATGCAAACTAGCTTTCTTTAAAACCTTTTGAGTGTTTGATTTTTCCATTGCTTCGGCCTTACAATCATCATAAAATTTTATTTTGAACATCCCCTTGTGTCTATCTTGGTCAAAGTTTGAGTCACAGTGAATATAAGTGCTTAGAAAAATCCACAGGTCGAGTATATCTAGCTAGACATGTCAAATTTCATCCACAAGAATTTCCATACAACATAAATTTGGCAAAATCGTCTAGCAAGAAAGTCGATAACTTATGGCTGCATGTCTCAAGTTCATTCCAGCCTCACTTAGACTCAACATTAATATCTAATATGTCATCTTCTCCATCTCAACCTTCTAATTGTTCTTTTTTTCAATCATCTACAATTTTTTGTTCACTTAATCCGGTACCCTTATCTTCTCCAACTAGAAATCTATCTCATTTTAATTCATTAAATTTATCTATTTTCCCTAACCCACTACCTAGATCCTCACCTTTGTGTCAATCCCCTCAAATACTAACTCGAAAACCTATCTCAAATTCATCTTCGTCTCTTATTTCCAATCTGAATAATGTTTCTGGATTATCATTAGTATGGATTTTTCAGTTTCTTCCTTAAAGCAAAATCCTGAACCACCTTGCACTCATCACATGCAACTCCACCCCACCACCATACAAAAACTCCAAGCCAATATGGCCTTAACCAAACTAATTAATCTATTAGCAAAACCTAATAACATTTTTAAAGCTAAGAAATTTTAGGAATGGCTTGATGCTATGCAGCAAGAATTGAATGCTTTAGATCAAACAAAAACATAAAGTTTAGTGCCTCTCCCTAGCAATAAAAATGTAATTGGAAATAAGTGGATTTTTTGCATAAAGAGGAATGTAGATGGCTCAATAGACTGTTACAAGGTGTGTCCTGTTGCTAAGGGTTACACACAATAGTCCGGTATTGACTATCTTGAAATATTTTCTCCCATAGTCAAATTTACCATTGTTCGAACAGTTCTTATGTTTTCCACAGTTCATAATTGGCCCATTCATCAACTTGACATCTCTACTGCATTCTTACATGGCCATTTAGACATTGAATTATATATGGAACAGCCGCAGGGGTATGTTGATTCTTATATGCCTGACCATGTCTGCCAACTTCATCGCTCTCTTTATGGCTTGAAATAAGCTCCACGAGCTTGGTTTCAACGCTTGTCAAACTTTTTAGAAGGTCTCAATTTCCACTCTTTCATGGGCGACACATCATTATTTGTTCTTATTTAAGGTACATTAAAAATCTATGTATTGATTTATGTTGATGACATAGTTGTTACATGTTCAGATTCCTCCAAGTTTCCATGGTTCCTCACCAAAATTAAAGAAATATTTCCTGTTCGTGACTTGGGTACCTTGAATTATTTTCTAGGAATTAAAGTAAAAAGGGTCTCAGATGGCCTGTTGTTGACACAAAATAAATATGTGGTTGATCTACTGAAAGAGGCAAATATACAGGATTCTAAGTTGTGTAGCACACCAATGGTAGTGGTCCCAACCTTGAGCAAGATAATGGCTGAGCTATTTTCAAATTCTGAGCGATATCGTAAAATTGTCGGTTCCCTGCAATACATGACTTTGACTCGCCCATACATTGCATTTAGTGTCAATAAACTAACTCAATTTATGCATTGTGCAACAGAGGTTCATGGGCAAGCAATGAAGCGTCTACTTCTCTATATTTGTGCAAAAACCAACATTGGTTTGTTTATCTCCAAGAATTCTACCTTGCAGCTTCAATGTTTTTAGATAGTTATTGGGTTGGCCACCTCGATGACCAGCGTTTCACTAGTGTATAGCTTGCATATCTTGGCAATAATTTAATTTCTTGGTTGTCAAAGAAACAACCTACTGTTGCCCGTTCCTCAACGGAGAGTGAATACAAATCATCGGACCATGCCACAGCTGAAATCGTGTTGGTAAGCTCTCTTCTTCGAGAACTTGGCTTCCCACTCATCGTCCCTGCTATCATGTGGTGTGATAACATTGGTGCAATTTACTTGAGTGTCAATCCTATTTTTTATGACCGCACCAAACATATTGAATTAGACTATCACTTTGTGAGGGAGCAAATCAAGTTAGGTAGGCTTTTAATTCACTTTGTTTCCAGTGCTGATCAAATCGCCAATATCATTATGAAATCGCTTGGACAACAGCTCTTCTCTGTTCATTTCAACAAGCTTCGTCTATGTTCCACACCAGCATCAGCCTGAGGGGGACTATTAAAGTAGAATTATTTCACTACTAGGACTCTTTGTAATTATCTTTACACTTGTAATTAGTGTATGCCTCTCGGTAGTTATTCCACTACAAAAAAGGGTCAAATTGCGGGGGTTAATTTTACAGTTTGCGGTACTTTAAAACCCCCGCAAAATGTAATTCTGGCGGTTTCCAAAACCCCCAGAATACGAGCCGTCATAAATAATTTGCGGCAGTTATGACCCTCGTAATTAATTTGCAGCGGTTATTGACCCCCGTTATTCTAAATTTAGCTCTTTTTATAATAAATTTTTATTTAAAACCTGTGGAGATTAAAACCTCCACAATTATTTATTTTATTTTTAATTTAGTAGGGCCCATTAATTTTCAATAACTAATTACAGATTCTAGTTTTAGCTCAAATTTAATTGTTCCTTTAGGCATAACCTACAATCCAATATTTGTTCAATTCATATATCATTAATACAACAGAGTAATTAAATATTGTAATTGACAAGCATATCAAAATTACATTGAACATTAAACTTCAAAATTAAATTTTCAACATTAACATCTTCAAACTCCAAATTTTCAACATCAACTAGTATCTTCAAACTATAAAATCAAATTTAAACACAAAACCTTCAATATTCTAAGATTCGATCCAACCACATAATTACATCATCATAATTGAATATCCAAGACAAATGCAACAAAATCAAAGAATGTCATTAGGATCACTATCATCACGTGATCTCCTTACATCCATAGGCAAAATGAGTCCACTAGTAACATCACTTGGCTATATAAAAATGCAAAGTATAAGAATCAATCGATAAACTTTCAATCCTTATTATAAACAAGTTATATGAACATCATGCTGTAACAAGTTATACTTACTTTTTTCCCACTTGTGAAAAGTAAGTAGCTTATCAACTACCAGTAGACTATAAAACAGATAATCTTCGTAGTGAACCTGGTATACTAAACATGGTAAATAAAGTACTCCCCTCATTTCAATTTATTAGTCTTACTTTTCTTTTTAGTTTCTTTCAAGAAGAACGTTTATTTCCTTTTCTAGCTACTCTTTAATTTCAGTTTTCCACTTGATATGTTTAGTTTAAGACGACCAGATTCAAAAGCCTTAGCCTGGCTACTTTATGATAATGCACTTTTCATTATCCAAGGTCACTACAATGGAACTCTAGAAATCAAGATGAGAATAGAAAATGGACAGAAAGGACACTCACAATATTCTTTATTGATTTAACAACACTTAGGGAGGATAAGGATTCAGAACTTTCACTCGTTGCCTTTGTTGTGATGACCAGATGACCTTGTTTTGCTATAGAAACAGTAACAGTCATAAAGAATCTGTAAAATATCAGTACTACTACTTATTAACTATGAAAGCATGAAAACAAACCAAGGAGGAGACAAGACATAAAATGAGCAAGAGAAACTTCAAAACTATCAAGGTGATTTATCAAAACCCACAATCTAAATATGACTTGGCATCTTTAATAAGCTTTTAAGGTCAATCTTACCTGGTTAAGACTCGAGCGATATTACTTGGTCTATAACTGTTAATAGAGACGTGTATCTTGTAATCAAATGAATCTTCACGAGTGTCCTATTACAAGCTTATTCATCTCTATAGTAGACAAAGGTTAATTAACAATTCAGGATATCCTCATTCACAGGCTCATTTACTTCTATCTAGAGTAAATACGGAATAACAATATTTATTTTGCTAGTAAATGATGTATGTTCATTGAGTAATCTCTAACTCTTCTTGTTAAGTCTTCTCCTATGGATAAAATACACCTATATAACTAGACACTTCATACTAGTCTTTAAATTCTCGAGTGAAACATAGAAAAAACATGGTGATTTCTTGTCAACTATCCAAATCTTGGTGGTAGGTAGTTTGTGCATTTAGTCAAGGCCTAGAAACCACCAAAAAAATAAAATAGTGAAATATAGTGTCATCCTATGTTCTTAACTTCATCTAACGTATACTACATAAAAGCTAGATGTCCAGATGACCTGCAAAATTCACCTTCTCCAACTTAAACTATATGAGGACCGCATGAAATGCCTATGGAGATTGGGAAGTGTCAGGTTATATACGTCAACAGTTTACTCTTGTAAAACAGGTCCTTTTTCCCTTCACCAAAATGTACAAACCCATCTTTATAATAGAAATTTCACCTATCAAATCAATATGCACAACAACCTCAAGATTATACTTCAATGAACTTTAGTAATTAAGTCCACTATATCTTACTGTCCCAATTCAAATCATGTACTTCGGGTTGGTTTCTCAAATGGTCAATCAACTAGCAATTATTATCTCATGTCCAAATACAGCTTCAAATTCTAAAACTCAATTTTTCTAGTTTCAACCTCAAAATCTATGACCAAGTGGTAGCTAAGTACCGAAGCAATTAATTTAAGAGGACACAACATCACTTATTCTTGTTTGACTTGCATATTGGATTCAACTTTAGCTACTGAAGAAAAGATCTGGCATGACCAATAGCATCCATCAGACCATCACATTAGCTTCTCTCTGGATAATGATAAATAAGATAAGATATCCAAAAAGGAAGCAGAGACGTTTAACTTGATTGATATTTTTTGAAGTTGCTCTAAAATATTTCCACTGGCTTAATCTGAAACTATTTAGGCTCAATCAATCAACTAGTGCTCAATCCTAAACTAGTTTGGGTCAGCTAAAAGAATATTAGAAAGATCTATAGTCAATTTATTAGAGTAACAAATGGATATTTGGATCTAACTCATGTTAAGAGAATGGATATAGGATCTAAGTCAACTCCCACACATATGTTGCCTAGGACACAACTGAATATGTACAAAATTGTTAAATGGAACTAATATAGGCTGAACTCAAACTCAAAAGCTAGATAGTGAGCTGATCACTATGCAAATAATTCTGAAGATTGTTTCCAATTCAGTTAGAACGAAACAAAAGAAACATTATAACAAAAATTTGCACACATAATAGTCATCACCAAGCAATAAGTTATCCAAAAAGAATGGAAAGATAATTAATGTTTCCTTCAAGTTAGTGGATTCTTAAGATAAGAAAATACATCTAAGTCAACTCGACACACTAATCACTTTGGGACACAACTGAATATGTGCAAAATTCTAAAAATGGAACTAATTAAGGATGGCCTCAACCTCACAAGCTACTGGTTCAAATGGTTCTGAAGAATTTTTTTTTCTAGTTCAATCATAAAGTAAAAGAGTACACTATACCTGAAATCTACACATATAATAGTCATTACCGAGAAACTCCCTCAGCATATTCATTGGTTTTCTCAACGGATTTCTGGGACGAAACTCAATACTCATATTAACCAAAGCCTTGATACGATCAGGATGAAACAAGCAGAAATACCAACATATTAAAGCACCCCAATCATGTCCAACTAAAAACACTTGATCTAGTTCAAGAACACCAAGCAGAGCAACTAAGTCACCAACAATGTGAAAAATAGTGTAACTATCAATCTCAGATGGACAATCAGTGTCTCAATAGCCATGAAGATCATGAGCAATGGATCTATAACCTTTGTTAGAAAGGTATAACATCTGATGGCGCCATGAATACCATTATTCAGGGAAGCCATGTACAAATAGAATTGCTAGACCTTCACCAATTTCTGCAACATGCATATTTATCCAATTAACTGATTCATTTTTGTGCTCTATTTTCTCTATGTTCCTTCTTTTTTTATCTATTTACTTGATCTTTCTTAGAATATATATATAACACAGATTTGACCTCAATTTGAAGCTGTATTTGGACATGTCCTAGGCAATATATGTACTTTATTATATGAATTTTTTATGGTTAGAACAACACAAATCTGACCTCAATTAAGCAATTAGCAGAAGAACAGTTATTAAAAATATGAAATAATTACCTGGGAGCTGGGAGTTGTAGGAGTTTGAATACAACGGAGAAAAAACTGATATAGAAGGCAATGGCCGAACGGAGCGCCAGAGTAGTAATGGCCGGAGTACATAGTACCAATTACAATAAATGGCCGACAAAGAGTTCAACTATACCATAATTAGCAATATTTTGGGGGAAAATGAGAGACGAAAATATTTTTGTGCTATTTTCTATGGATATTGGGGGGAAAAAGAGTGGAAAATATTTTTGATGTAGCGCCATTTTTTTTGAATGGATAGCGGGGGTTAAAACCCACGCAAATATATAATTTTTAGCGGCACATTTTTAACCTCCATATTTCATATAATTTTATGGAGGTAAAAATAACCCCCGCAAATAAACTCCCGTAGTTAGACTTGTTTTTTGTAGTGTTCCTTGTATGTATCCTTTTTACTTTGTACTACTATATAAGGTTATATTCATGAATACATCAACAATACAGAAGAATACATTGACTTCTCAATCTCCTTATTATTCTTAATATTTCACACACCTAGCTCACTCTTTTTGACTTTTTCTTTCATAAATCGTATTAAGAATTTATTTTTAATAAATAAAAAAATAAAAAATACATTATTATAAATTTATTTTTGTAATACTTAATACAAAATTACATTTTCTAAATTTGGTCATATGAATGCATAATTGTTAATGTCACATTTCATACAAACTGACCGAATGATTAAAAATGTGTAGTTAAATATTATATTTTAGAAAATATATAATATTTTTAATTAGAGGGCGACACGTAAAGTTAAAATTTAGGTATAAAAATAGATATTTTCTATTCACCAACTAAATACCATAAAATATTTTTAAAAAAATATTTTTCACTCAACAACCAAACATAAGAAAATAAGGAAAACACCAACTTATTTTTTATAAAAATATTTTCCATCATACCAAACACACCCAAAGTAAAATATAATAAGCAATCCATAAATGTTTCTTGAAGTTAAACATCAAAGAACTTCTTCATAGTTCATAAGCTATTGAAACTCAATTGAATCAAAATGCAAATGATTAAAAAAATAATATTTGAATCTTCAAATAGTAACTAAGACACATAATTTAAAACACATGGAGTCTATTTACTACAAGCTAATAACAAGATTTGAAATGAAGACTTCCAGACGAATGTTATTTCGTCAAATAATATATTGTTGGTGGCTACATTCCTCAATGTGGGTTGCTGCAGCTTCTCCAAGGAATCAATATACATGATATACATGAGAATGTTAACGTAATGCATCAGTAGAGAATAGGAATCGATTCAATTTATGAAACTGATACAATGCATTGGTTAGAAATAGAACGGTGGAGTAATTATATTCTTATTCAATTGCATTAAGGTCAAAATTTATTTTTTGTGAGATTTTTAAGTCATTTAGTTATTAGATTATGCATTAAAAAGTTGTTAAAAAAAGCATCAAAAAAGGTAGAAAAAAAGATAAATAGAAATGAAAACCATAAACAAATGTCACATCACCTTATCTATGACTCTCCTTTATATTACCTATAGATTTTGAAGTATGATAAAATTTTATGCTTTTGACTTTGATAGTGCAAAAGATGTACAATTGCATAATCTCTTTATCAAAAACTAGTGTACGTACTGGCGCGATGCGCGAAAAATATTAAAATAATATTTTTAATATTTCATGTTGGAATGTCTTGTTCGGCCATGTTAAATTTTATTATCTTAAAAATGATTCAATATGATATTATTTCTCTATGAAATCTAAAAATAAATAATTTTTTTCTCTACCCTCACCCACCTCCCACCCTGAAACATACTGGTTTTGACCCTTAGAAAATTTCTTTATTTTTAGCTACTGGACATCATATGACTTGGGGCATTTCTCATATGATAGGGTACGGGTCAGAAGATCCAGTCGTATGTCGTCCCATGTTAGGTGGCTGAGTTTCTGGAATGGGTACAACTAGGTGGGTACGAGTCGTATGGTTGGTGACAGGTCGTTAGTTTGGGTTTTCTTCACTTGATCTGAAACTTAGTAACTTAACTTGGATTTGAGTACAAGTTCTCACCATGAGTCGTAAGGATAGGGTACGAGTCGTATAGTCCAACTCATATGTTGGACAGTGTTCAAACCCTCATAATTCTGCCTTAGGTACGATTTTATGGTACTAATCATATGGTTGGGTATGGTTTGGCTTGGGTGATCATATGTCGGATAGTTTTGGGGGTACAAGAGGAGGCCTAGGGTACGAGTGGTGTATACCACTCGTATGGCAGAGTACGATTGGTATGGGGTGGCTGTACCATCCCATAAAAATTTTAACCAGTTTAAGTTGTGTGTAATCTTGACATTTCCCTCTTAACCTCTTAAGGCCCCATGACTTATAACATTCTTGGAAAATTATTTAACCTATTTGTAATCACTCAAACTCTCTAAAACACTCAAATTCTCTCAAGGCTATTCGATCAAAGAAGACTAGAATTTCATGAATATGATTAATTTAGAGCTTACAAGGGTGATTTCTCTCCGTCATCTTCATGATCTAAGGCATGTTACTCCTCTCACATTGTTAGTTCCAACTAAAGACATGTTTTATGAATTATTTTTATGGCATAATTATTGTATGGATTTGGGTTTTCAAATACATGTTAGGGTTTTTTGTGACAATGGTTGGTTATGGTTTTCCCATGTCTTTTACTGGTGGTTATCATATTATTATGGTGGTTTGAACATTTGGTTGCATCGGAATGACTAATTGGTACATGGTTTTGGCTTGTGAAATACTATGCCCCCAACTTGTTTGATAAAATGACTATGAGAATACTTTTGGTTAAATTGTTGAACTTTAATTGAACTATGCATAGTAATATTTTTGGTTAAATTGGTAGACTTTAATTGAACTAGGTATGGTATGACTTGGTAATGGAACCCTAAATGGTATGACTTGGTAATGGAACCCTAAATGATTTGGAATAGTTAAATGGTACAGTCTTGGTGGTTACGTATGACACCCTGGATATTTGACCCTTAGAAAATTTCCTGGATTTCTAATTTCTGGACAAGATACGACTAAGGGGTACTAGTCGTATGTTGGGGTATGATTCATATGGGTTGATTGTATGCTGACCAGTGTTGGTTGGTGGGTTGGATTAGTTTCTGGAATGAATATAACTTGGTCGATACTAGTCGTATTGGTGGATACGGATCATCTGGGTTGGGGTTTTTCCTTCACTTAATCTTAAACTTGGTAGTTTGACTTGGATCTAAGTACGAGTGGCTCTCTATAAGCCATAATCTAGGGTATGACTCATACCATGGACTCGTATGGTGGACAATGTTCAATCCTCTTTCATTCTATTCTGTCAGGGGTACGGGTTGAAGGTACGGGTCGCATGCTTTGGGTACGACTTGGTTTGGATAAGTCGTACCTTGGACAGTGTTGGGTCCAAGGGGAAAGCCTAGGGTATGAGTGGTGGGTACTACTCGTATTAGAGGGTACGACTGGTATGGGTAATCATACCCCCTGACGGAAATTTTATGCAGTTTAAGTGAGGGTGATCTGGATATTTTCTCACTTAACCTATTAACGCCCCACGACTTTTAACACACTTAGGAGGTTATTTTTGCTATTATTCTATTCATTAACACTTAGAAAACAGTCTCTAATCCTCTCTAAGGCTTTTGGGTAAAGAAAGGCTAGGGTTTCACTAAGGTGATCAATTTGAGGCTTGTGTTAGTGATTTCTCTCCATCATCTACTCAATTTAATACATGTACTCTTTCCCTCATTGTTAGTTCCAACTAAAAGCAAATTTTGTAAATTGTTTTCATGTCATAATTGTTATATAATTTTGGGTTTTCAAATATATATTAGAGCTTTGGTTATAATAGCTTGGTTATGGTTTTCCCATATTTTAATTATGTATTTACATTCTTTAATAATGGTTTGGATACTTGGTTGCATAGGAATGGTTAATTGGTATTTGGTTTTGGTTTTGGAAACACTATGCCCCCAATATGTTTCATAAAATGCCTATGAGAACGTTTTTACTATATTGTTGGACTTTTTAATGGAAGTATTGCATGGTATGATTTGGTAATGGAACCATAAATAGGGTTTGGAATGGTTAAATAGAACAATTTGGTGGTCATGGCTATGGTTAATTAAACTTCTTATGGGGTATGATGGAATCCCCCAAGTACACATATTACTGAACAACTTGTGGGGTACATGGGATTCCCCCAAGCAAACATAATAATGGAACACTTGTGGGGTACATGGGACTCCCCCAAGTTAACTTGGTAAATGGGTACATGAGAATCCCTTAACCTCTTAAGGTTTGGCTAAGGACAATACTTATAAGTTATAGTCGGTATGACAATACCATATTAATAGCCCTGGTTATAATACTAAAGAATATAATGAATTGGTTGGTTAGAAATGGTTTTAATTGGACAATAATGGTGGGGTGTGATAGCTAACCGTAAAGGTGAGAGTTCAATGAACGAACATCGAAAACTCATGTTTGCCGACATGAGGGGTTGTTCATGGCGACCATATATGATATTATAAGGTATACGAGAATCCTCTAAGTACATTATACATATGTATCATAGAGAGCAAAGGGTACTTGGGAATCCGCTACTATTATAGTATCTCTAGTTCGTATGGCTACATACATTGAGGCCCATTCAGGAGGTTACACTGGACCCATATATCCCGTGAGTAGTTTTAGGACGGTTAAGCTACACATACCCAAGTTAATGGTTTTAAATGGATGCTAAACCCAGTTTCCTTTCCCGACATGGTTATATATATGTGTGTGTATGGTTTGTATGCATACAGTTGGTTTACTTGGTTTTACTAAATAGCATTATTTTATCCTTATCCTGAGTTCATGCTAGCGTTCACTCGCTAACCCATCTTTGGGCGGTTGTATCCCCACACGATGCAGGAACCAATTGTTCTACTACTTGTGCTTAGTGATTGAAATTAGGGATCAGTTTCTGGATTAAAGTGGTGAGCTTCCATCTTTCTGGAAGGCTCCATTTTATATTCATGGATATTGTACACACTTTGGTTTATTTATGGATATTAGTTTTGGCTATAGTGTGGGGCATGTCCCAACTGGATATTGGTTTTCTTTTGGTTAGAGGCTTTTGTGAAACTACTATGGGTTGGTATGGGTAGGATCGGTATTGGCGTCAGCCTTAGTATTGGTATTGGTATTGGGGATCATACCGGTTGACCGTATTATTGGTTGTTCTATCCTTTTATAATATATTATGGAACTTGGTTTGGTTATTATTTTAGTTTTTGCTTACGGTTTTGGTTGGTTATGGTTATTGGTTGGATTTAGGATGATTGGGATCGTTTGGGTTGATCTCGATCATAGACCTATCCCAGAGTCTAGATTAGTGTCATTACACGTTGTCTTGTAATATGTTCAGAATTTATCTGACTCGGAGTATATGCTAGATGGTTAAGTTAGGTATTGAGGGCGGTCTCCAGTCCTGGTTGGACTTAAGATACCCATTACAACAAGACCTCTGGTCAGATCGAGTCATTATGGTTGGTCTAATTGAAAGCCTTGTGGGGTACAAGGGAATTCCCAAAGAAAACATAATAATGATCACTTGTGGGGGGCATAAGATTCCCCCAAGTCAACTTAATAATGTAAGCTAGGGTACATGGGAATCTCTTCTTCTTAAAAAGGATGACTAAGAACAGTTCTTGCAAGCTATAGTTGGTATAACGATACCACTACTTATAGTCTTGGTTAATAATGAATGGAATGGTGGTTTAGTTGTGTGGTAATGTTTTTAATTGGGCAATAATGGCGGGGTATGATAGCTAACCGTGAAAGTATGAGTCCAATGAATGAACACTGGAAACTCATATTTATCGATATGAGGATTGGTCATGGCGACCATATAGGATACTTATGGGGTACACGAGAATCCCCTAAGTACACTTATACATATGTATCATGGAGAGCAAAGGGTACTCGGGAATCTCCTACTCCTATGGTATCTCCGGTTTATGCAATTATACGTATCAAGGCCCATTTAGGGGATTACACTGGACCTATATAGCCCGTAGGTAGTTCTAGGACAGTTAAGCTATACATACCCAGGTTAATGAGTTTATAGACATGCTAAACCCAGTTCTCTTTCCCAGTATGGTCATATATATGTATGTATGGTTTTGAATGCATATAGTTGGTTTACTTGGTTTTAAAGATTGGAATTATTTTATCTTTATCCTGAGTGCAGGCTATTATTCACCATCTAACCCATCTTGGGACGGCTATATCCCTACGTGATATAGGAATCGACCATTCTACTTCTCCTGCTTAGTGATCAAATTCGAGATCAGCTTGGTTGTATTTAAGTGGTGAGCTTTCATATTTTGAAAGGCTCCATTTCATGTCATAGATGTTTTACATATTTTTTTCATTATATATACTATGGTTTTGGCTATGGTCGGGGGCATTTCCCGACCGAATATTATTTTACTTTTTGTAAGAGGCTTTATAGTGCTACTATAGGTTGGTATAGGCGGTGTCGGTATTGATTCCAGCCTTGGCATTGGTATTAGTATTATGGTTGATACCATTTAACTATATTTATGATTGTTCCATCCTATTATGTTATAGACTCATATGTGGTTATTATTTTAGTTTTGGTATGGTTATTGGTTGGGTATTGGATGGTTGGACTTGCTTGGTTTAGTCATGGTTATGGACCTATCCTGGAGTCTGGAATATGCAAAACACTATTATATGTTCAGAATTTATCTGATTTAGGGCACGTGTTTAGAGGTTGGGTTGGGTAATGGGGGTAGTCCCTGGTCTTAGTTGGACTTGGGAAGCCCATTACGATAAGGCCTCGATTTGGGTCATGTCAAGTTGGTATCAGATTTTTAGGTTCATGGTCAATTGGGAAGTCCACAAAGCCATGTCGAGTTGAGTCTCGTTTAAGGGTGTATAGTGTGCCACACTCATAAGAGAGAGGCTACAAGGCATTTAGGAATATTTCTTTTTCTTTGTGTTGTATTTTTAAGCTTGGAGTCTAAGTCCTAGAATGTTCTCTAATTTTTTTTTGTTCGTCTTTCAGTTCATGCCTTGACGATCTGAAGTTGACTATCCAGATGCTCTTAGCATGTTGTCCATAAGAGTTTAGGTCATGCGGATAAGGAGAGGTGGGAGTTGGTAAAGGATATTCATTGCTTGGCTAATCTTGGAGTTTACCTTTTGGAATCCAAAAACAGTGGTGTATTGGTACATGATGTGGTTCGATCATCACTTGGTGCAGAGATCAAGGAGAAGAAAACGTTAGATACTGTATTGATGAAAATCAAGGGTGATGTAGGTGGGCAAAAGGTAATGGTATTTGAAATCAGTGGTGATGGTACCTTGCGGTACCAAGTAAAGTTATGTGTTCCTGATGTCGATGGTTTGTGAGAAAAGGTATTGGCCAAGGTGCATAAATTGTGCTACATTGTTCATCCTGATTAAATGCAAAATATATCATAATCTCAAGGAGATACATTGGTGGAATGGTGTGAAGAAGGATGTGGCTGATTTTATAGCCAAATATTTGGTGTGTCAACAAATGAAAGTTGAGCACATGAGGCCTGGAGGCTTGTATCAGGAAATTGAATTTCCTGAATAGAAATGGGAAGTGATCAACATGGATTTCATTACCGGTCTTCCTCGCTCGAAACCAATTTGATTCAATTCTGGTCATTGTGGATAGAATGATAAAGTCGCCTCACTTCTTGCCAGTGGGGACTAATTTTTTGGCTGAGGATTATGCGAGGTTGTATCTTCGTGAGATTGTGAAGCTACATGGGGTACCTGTTTTGATTATCACTGATCGTGGTATGCAGTTTTCATCTCACTTTTGGCGTTCATTTCAATGGGGGTTGGGTATAAGGTTATTATGAGTCTGCTTTTCACCCGCAGATGGATGAGCAAGAAAAAAGGACTATTCAAACATTAGAAGATATATTTTGTGCATGTGTTATTGATTATGGTGGTAATTGGGTTGAGCATCTACCTCTTGTAGAGTTTGTTTATAGCAATAACTATCATTCTAGCATTGGAATGTCTCTTTTTGAAGCATTGTATGGTAGGAGGTGTAGATCTCTTATTGGGTGGTTCAACCTTAGTGAGACAAATATATTTGGCTCAGATTTGGTTTATCAAGATATGGAAAAGGTAAAGGTGATTTGGGATAGGCTTAAGGCTATCCAAAGTCACCAAAAGTCCTATGTGAATGTAAGGCATAGGGACTTAGAGTTTGAGGTTGGGGATAGGGTGTCCTTAAATATGTCTCCCATGAAAGGAGTAATGCGATTTGAGAAAAAAGAGAAGCTCAGTCCACGATATGTTGGTCCTTATGTGGTTTTGAGAAGGGTTGGTAATATTACGTATGAATTGGAGTTGCCTTCTAGTTTGAGCTCTATTCATCCAGTTTCTATGTCTCTATGTTGAGAAAGTGTATAGGTGATCCTTCATCGGTTGTTCCTTTGGAAGAATTGGATATCTCAGATTCTCTGTCTTATAAAGAGATCCCGGTTCAGATCTTGGATTGGCAGGTTTGTCGGTTGTGGACCAAGGATGTAGCTTCAGTTAAGGTTCTATGGTGGAACCACAAAGTGAAAAAAGCTACTTGGGAAGTGGAAGAGGACATGAAGTCTAATTATTTGCATTTGTTTTCTGCTTCATATATTTGTGCGGAAGGTATGTGTTCTTTATCACATCTTTGTTTTCTAACTTGGTTAAAGGAAGATTGATTTCCTTGCATCTTTGCTTTCTAACTCAGTTAAAGGTTTCAAGGTTTATGTTGGGGTGTGATTCGTACTTGTACTACCTTTTTCCGTCATTCGAGGATGAATGATCCTAATGGAGGAGACTAAAACACTTTGGGTTTTGACCCTTAGAAAATTTCTCCATTTTTGGCTTCTGGACATTATACGACTTGGGGTACTTCTCGTATGATAGGGTATGGGTCAGGAGATCCAGTTGTATATTGTCCAATATTGGGTATTGTTGGGTGGCTGAGTTTCTAGAATGGGTACGTATGTTGTCCAGTGTTGAGTGGTGTTGGGTGATTAAGTTTCCGGAATAGGTACGACTAAGTGGGTACGAGTAGTATGGTTGGTGATGGGTCATTAGTTTGGGTTTCCTTCACTTAATCTGAAACTTAATAACTTATCTTGGATCTAAGTACGACTGGCTCACCATGAGTCGTGAGGATAGGGTACGAGTCGTACAGACCAACTCGTATGTTGGACAGTATTCAACCCCTTATGATTCTGCCTAGGGTACGGTTTCATAGTACTAATCATATAGTTGGGTACGATTTGGCTTGGGTGGTCGTATGTTGGATAGTGTTGGGGATTCAAGTAGAGGCCTAAGGTACGAGTGGTGGGTACCACTAGTATGGTAGGGTATGATTGGTATGGGGTGGTTGTACCATTCTGTGGGTATTTTAAGCAGTTTAAGTTGGGGTAATCTGGACATTTCCCCTCTTAACCTCTTAAGGCCCCACAACTAATAACACTCTTGGGACACCATTTAACCTATTTGTAATCACTCAAACTCTCTAAAACACTCTAAATTCTCTCAAGGCTCTTGTGTCAAGGAAGGCTAGGGTTCATTAATAGGATTAATTTGGGGCTTACAAAGGTGATTTCTCTTGTCATTTTCGTAATATAAGACATGTTACTCCTCCCTCATTGTTAGTTCCAACTAAAATTATATTTTATGAATTGTTTTCATTATATAATTATTGTATGGATTTGGATTTTCAAATACATATTGGGGTTTTTGGTTACAATGGTTGGTTATGGTTTTCACATGTCTTTTACTTATGGTTTTCATATTATTATGGTGGTTTGAATATTTGGTTGCATGAGAATGTCTAATTGGTACATGGTTTTGGCTTGGGAAATACTATACCCCCAACTTGTTTGATAAAATGCCTACGAGAATGCTTTTGGTTAAATTGTTGGACTTTCATTGAACTATGCATGGTATGACTTGGTAATGGAATTCTAAATGGTATAAATGATTTAAATAGTTTGGAATGGTTAAATGGTAAGGTTTTGGTGGTTATGGTTGGGTACAAGGGAATCCCCCAAGCAAACATAATAATGATCACTAGTGGGGTATATGGGATTCCCTCAAATCAACTTAATAATGTAATTTATGAGTACATAGGAATCCCTTATTTTTAAAAAGGATGGCTAATAACATTGCTTGCAAGCTATAGTCGGTATGACAATACCACTACTTATAGCCTTGGTTAATAATTGATGGAATGGTTGTTTGGTTGTGTGGTAATGGTTTTAATTGAGCAATAATGACGGGGTGTGATAACTAATCGTGAAGGTGTGAGTCCAATGGACAGACACTGGAAACTCATGTTTGCCGACATGAGGATTGGTCATAGAGACCATATATGATACTTACGGGGAACACGAGAATCCCCTAAATACACTTGTACATATGTATCATGGAGAGCGAAAGGTACTCGGGAATTCCCTACTCTATGGTATGTCCGGTTCATGCGGCTACACGCATTAGAACCCGTTCAGGGGATTAGACTGGACCCATATAGCCCACGGGTAGTTCTAGGATGATTAAGCTATACATACTCAGGTTAATGGTTTTAAATGCATGCTAAACCCGGTTCCCTTTTCCAGCATGGTTATATATATGCATGTATGGTTGTGAATGGATATAGTTGGTTTACTTGGTTTTAAAGGTGGGTATTATTTAATCCTTATGCAGAGTGCATGTTAGTGTTTACCCGCTAACCCATCTTTGGGTAGCTGTATCCAAATGCGATGCAGAAACCGACCATTCTACTCTTCCTGCTTAGTGATCGAATTCGGGATCAGCTCGGTTGGATTGAAGTGGTGAGCTTCTATATTTCGAAAGGCTCCATTTCATGTCATAGATTTTTTACATATTTTTGTCATTATATAGACTATGGTTTTGGCTATGATCGAGGGTATGCCCCGATCGAATATTATATTACTTTTGGTTAGAGGCTTTGTGGGACTACTACGGGTTGGTATAGGCGTTGTTGGTGTTGGTGTCATACTTGACATTGGTATTGGTATTATGGTTGATACCGTTGGACTGTATTTATGATTGTTCCATCCTATTATGTTATGGACTCATACTTGGTTATTGTTTTAGTTTTAGTATGGTATTGGCTGGGTATTGGATAGTTGGACTTGCTTGAGTTGGTCACAGTTATGGATCTATCCCAGGGTATGAAATTGTGCAAAATGCTATCCTGTTATGTGTTCAAAATTTATTCGATTTAGGGCATATGTTTGAAGGTTGGGTTGGGTAAGGGGATGGTCCCCGCTCCTGGTTGGACTTGGGATGCCCATTATAATAAGGCCCTGATTCTGGTCATGTCACACCCCTATCATCACCTCTACTCCAACCCCTCAAAATATTTTTAAAAAAAATCCTGTTATCGCCACCGCCCCCACCTCCATCCACGTCCCCCACCTCAAACCAAATTTTATGGAAAAAAAATCAAGTAATTATAAAAAACAATTATGTTTCATATTTTTCTTGATTATATTATTCACAATTCAAAGATATTATACTATTTATATTTTCCCCAACCCACTCTCCCACTTTTAATCAAATTTTAATGAGTACCATTTACAATTTAAAGATATTAGATTGTTAATATTTCTCTTCTCCCCCTCCCCCAACCCCCAACCCCCACCCACCCATACATCTAATCAAATTTATATGTGTAAAGAATCATGTAATTATTAAAAAAGCTTTTATTTTTCATATTTTTTATTATATTATTTATAATTTAAAGATTTCACATTGTCAATAATGATTGTTTTTACTTTTAAATTTTTTGCTATTGTACCTCCCTCGCCCCTTCCCCAATCTCTTTCATTTAAAATTCATAAATAATATGGGTGTTATCCAATTACTTCTTTTTATTCTCAAAATTAATTTAAAATATTATCACCCAACCCTTTATTTTTTTCACTGTAGATAATTACTTTTTATCTGATCTAACTTTAAATTGATTTTTTTGTTGTATTACATACCATGATAGTTGAGTTTCTTCTCTTTTTCCAAATATAGAATACTGAGTTTTAAATCTATATTACTTAGATTTCATACTTTAATGTTCATTAATTTTGTCATTTGTTAGGATTATAATTACTTGGTATACACAATTTAAGACTTTGCTCGTTTTAATTAAAAAATATTTTCTCAAAATATGATCCAAAAGATCTGAATGTTGAGATAAGGAACACAAAGCAGTTCAATTTGTCAATTAATCAAAGCTCAATTATCAGACATTAACATACTATAAAATAAATATAAATTTATGATATCAAAATAATTTTCAATACCATAAATGATTTCTATATACATTTATGTAACCTATGAAAATACGATTTCTACTTTTTATGTTAAAATTCAAAATAATTTTTTAACTTAATTTTTCAAAGAAGTCAACTTAATTAGATTATAATGAATTAACAATAACAAAATTGTCATTTAACGTTGGGATAATCTAAAAGCTAGTACCTTTTAATTTTGCTTCAAAATCATAATATTCCTCAATAATATGTTATCTTCCTTGTTTTAATTTATTTATGAGTTTAGTTTCATTTTTTGTTTTCAAAATTAAAGAGTTTAAATCATAAGATAACAAAATTGATTGAATTTTAAGTTTATATAATAAAGAGTTAATTTGTGTTGAAATTTTGAATTTGAAAATTAATATGTTATCTAATGGATGGACAAATAAAACTAAATTTGATTGAATTTAGACTCATCTATTTTTATGGTCCGAACTGAAATTTTATGCTTTTTCTTTTTATTTATTGTTCTTCGAATTCAAAAATATTGTAATAAAGAAAAACATGTATTTAAAATATCAATTAAAATTTATCTTTAAATTATAACATATTATTTTTTTCTTTAAACATGATCTGATAAAATATTACGTGATACTAAACATTCTAGTACCTTATACAATTTAAATAAAATAAAATAATATAAATATTTATTTTAATAAAATAATAGTATGAAATGGTAAGAAAAGCAAGCATTTAAAAAGCTAAATATGTGACTCAAAATCTTATCAAAAGGTGATTTTCTTTTTCATTTAATCGAATGTATTTATTTTTATCAATAATCAAATGAACAATATCAAAATGACATATTACTTACTTGAATTCAGGCCTATATATAATGACAAAAATAGCTTATAATATGACCATCACTCATCTGCATTAGGGGTGTGCATCGGTCGGTTCGGTTTGATTTTATATATTATTGGTTCGGTTTATCGATTTTCAATTTTTAAATATGTTAAACCAATAATCAAACCAATAAGATATTTATTATCAGTTTTCGGTTTATTAGTTTTTAGTCCTTAACGGTTTGGTTTTTGGTTTAACCGATAATAAAATACTCAAAAAATAGAAATAGTAGTAACTAACATGAAAAAAAAATTGAATCTTAGTTGCAACCAAAAATCCTACAGGATGTGTTTTAATTTACAAGAATCTTTAAGTTTAAATTAAATATTGCTAGGAGAAATTAAGAGTTTGTATAATTGAAATAATATGTTTGTTAATTTGTAGAAATTAAAGAGAAATTAAGAGAAATATATATATATATATATATATATGGTTTACCCAATAACCCAATAAAAAAAACCCGAACCGAACCAATAACCCAATAATTTTTTTTTATAAAATCACTAAAAAACCATTAACTCAATAACCGAATAACAATAAACCAATAATATTTTTATCGGTTTGGTTTTTTGGTCGGTTCGGTTTTTGCACACCCCTAATCTGCATATAAAAATGAATATTTTAAATAAAAAATATTTCAATAAAATAAATAATATGAAGTATACAGCAAATTAATTCATGAATAAAGCTAATGATCTTAAAAAAAAAAGAGAAGAAAGTTTATAGTTATATATCATTGCAGAAATATATAGAGAAAGAGGTTAGGAAGTTAGAACTCCACTCTAACTCAAATTTCATTTGAATTTGAAATTCAAATATCATATCAATTTAAGTGGTTATATTTAAAAGATACTATTATCCTACTTCATTGTACTACATACTACTGTTTCTACAATAACTACTACTGATTATATAGATATATAAGAGAGATTAAGAAAATAGAACTTCATTCCAATTTAAATTCAAATTCAAATTTAAATATAATATCTATTTGTTAAAATAAGATCAATAATTATTCTTTTGTAATGACGCTTCAGGTCATTTCTCGTGATCCCACTTATCTTCATTGTTAGAGATTTTTCATTACTGTTCCAAGTCATTTATGACTTGCTGGAACTGATAGTTTGGTTACCGGGTAATCCATTTGGCTTTTCGAATATTTTTCTATTTAGAAGTCTTCGCTGGTTCCAAATGGACATCGAGCAAAAATCTCAGTAAAATGATATCGAGTGTGAATTTTGACTATGCCAATAGCTCCAGAATATCAATTTTAGATTAGGTAGACCTTTGGTTTGGGTCCCGCTACACCCAAACTTATTTTCACCTATTGGTTAAAAAGTTGATAAATGGGAAACTCGGGTGTGGGGCTCATATTTGGTCTAAACGACCTCGGATAAAAAATTTAACTTCGCCAACGTGTTTGGAATGTCAAAATTAGTGTGGTTGCATATTTTGTTTGCTCATATTAAATTTCGAATATATCCTGAGGGATAGGCCGAAACTTGAAATTTATTCCAAGTTTCAACTGTCATCTGGTGCAATAAAGGTACCGCGATAGCGAAGGATGTATAGCAATTGCGGCCTGTATGTCCGTGATCGCCTAAATCAAAGGCTTGATAAGGGGTATTTAGATATCCATCTTGGGTTCTATAAACCCTAATAGAATGTGTAGTCCCCAAATTGAGTCTTGGGTATTGATTGGGAGCTTGAATAACTTGCATAATCAAGATTAACATCGAATATAAGGTATGAATGCTTCATTTAAAGTGTTAAATTCTTGATTATTTGACCCCAAAACCCCAAATGGATTGAGGCTTGATTTTAGCCCAAATATGCTTGATTTGCACCAATTTCTTGAGAGATATAACTCCCTAATGGTATTTGAACAATGGGTTAGTCTCGAAAACTCATTTTCTTTAAGTGAAACCCACTTGGGGGTTTTTGGAGTCATTTTGGCCCCAAAGCACAATGGTACAATACAGGTATCAATATTCTTGTAATAATGCATAGATTATGTTTTTGGTAGCTTGGCTCCTTGAAGAATCTTTGAGAAAAGGAAAAGTGAAGACTGCAAGTTCGTGAGCTATATTTGGATTCGAGGTAGGCTAGACTTATTTCTTGTTAGATTGAGCTTTATTATAGAATAACTTTGATATCTTGATAAGATTAGACAAGGTTTTAGGTGTTGAAGTGGTAGATGTTAGTGTTTGGGATTAGTAGAACCATTTAGGATATGGAAGTCATAAAGTGTGATACTTGACTTATAGTCTAGAACCTTGGTTAGTTGGACTGGTTATCTCATGAATAACATGAGAACACTCTAGATGCTCTAGTTAGATGGGAGTGACCTTGTCACTAATATTAAATAGTAAGTTGACCTTAGTTGTGTATAGTTGTGGAAATTTCCCTAGTATCTTGGAATGAATTAAGAGTAATACTTGAGGAAGTAGTGTACCATAGAACTAGTGTGGATTGATAAACCTTTATGACATGACTTAGATGGCTTAGCTTAGTATCGGTAGAAGTTAGACTATTTGATAAAATTGAGTTATTAGAAGCGGAACTTGACCCTCCTTAAGTTTGGACTTCGTAGTTTCGTTAGTGACCTAGGTACTTGTTAAAAGCATAGGATATGCCTTTGGTAATATGATGGCTAACCCCCTGTAAATGATTTATTCATGATGTTGGTATTGAAAATGATGTGCATGATTGGTTGCTAGATTATTGATGATGCTTGTATAACAATGAATTGTCTTATAAATTAAACCCATGACTACGTTATTACTTATATCATTTACTAAATTTACCATGTGGGCCTTGGAGTATGTTATTACTCATGTTATGTTCAATCCTAGTGATTAAACTAATGTTTGTACTAAAAATTCTTTTGTGCCTATAATATGAATCAAACTAATAAAGAGGGGCACTAGAAGATATAATTAAGGCTTTGTGCTTAAAAATGCTAATGATTATGTTAAGCCTGGTAAAGTAGTGAGTGTTCATACCATATGAATATACTTGTTATGCACCTATTAATATATTATGTTGATAATGAATGATGAGGTACGATGATATGTCTTTCTTTACTTTTCTTTCATTCTATCCCCAGTGGGGCTTGCATTTACTATTGTTTAGATTGCTTTTATATGTATGATGATGTCCGGTAAGTTCGAAGGATATATTGATGTTATGATGTTATCTGAAGGATATATTGATAATATGATGATGCACGGTAAGCTCGGGGGATATATTGATGTTATGTATGGTAAACATGTGTATATATGTTTATGTGTGATTATGCCTTTATATGATTACATTCGTATTTGCTTTGAAGATATGATGTTATTCTTAGGATGTCGATTATAATTCTTTGATACTAATCACTTGTTAAGAGATGTAGATCTTGCTAGAGTTGAATAATGAGTAGAAGTAGCATATACCAAATAATGAATTAGGATAAGTTGGTAAACGAGATATTGTGTGACATTTGAGGATGCACCTAGTGAGTCTAGATAGCATTGGATAAATTAATTAATTAAGGTATATTGCTTATTAAAGTGAGTTATGTGGGGACTGGTTGACTACTAAGTGACTATCTTACTCGATGGCTTGAAGTCTAGAATTCTAGTTAGTGAACCTTGTTTCATTGAAATGTGGTAACTAGCAATTGTGGTTGTTACATGGCTAATGACGATAATAGGCTAGAATGGGTGATGATAAATGATATTGATGACTAAGTTATGATGTCGATTAGCTATTAATTGAGGATATGTATATTAATGGTTCTAGATACTAAAAGATGTTAATGGTTAGATATATAAGAGTATAATGAGAATTAGTGGCCCTTTTCTAGATGGTGATTAATGCTATTATGATGATTAGAAATGGGTATTGTTTAAATGCGCCTATGGTCTAATAGTGAACCTTGATTAGATGTTGGATGTTGGTTAGTTAGGGAATAATGATTAGGTACTAATACAAGTGAAAGTGCATCATAGCCACGGTTTAGGGATAAAGAGGAATATTGCGATCCCCCATAAGGAGATCGAAAGAATGAAGACTACTTTGTTATGTTTTGGGATTTGGGTCACTTTTGGGCTCAATAGCTTTTAGGGTCACTTTTGGGCCCATTGTGTAATAAATAGTCCATGGCTATAAATAGCTAGTTTTATTTCAGTTTGAGATAGATGATTTTGGATATGTTTTGAAATACACTTTCGAGTGTTTATGTTAAGTTTGTTGGGAGCTTACGAATTGTCTAGAAACGCGGGTTGTGAGGGTTCAACATCCCTCTCAGTCTTCGTAGGAGAATTGGTGCTTGTAGTCGAATTACGTTTGAGGGCCTCAATTTCGTATATTGTGGTTTGCTTGTGTTCCTTCTCTTGTGTCATTCTATCTATCCTTTACGTTATTGCTTCATTTTCCTTTGCTGTTCTTATTTTTGTGTTATTTCCAATTTCTTATTTTACATCTTGTATCATTTGGTATCAACAGCCAAGCTTAGAATTGTTCCCACGATTCTAACCTTGGATTTTTCTATCTCGAAAATCAACAAAAAAGAGAGTCAACAATCGAAAATCCAAAAAAAAAATTCACTATTCACGTTTTTGCCTTTAGGTCAAATTTTGAGTGTTTATTTTGTTGTTTTTCTTATGTTTTGATGTTAGATTCTTGTTACCTAACACTATTAGAGTCTAAACCTTGAATTTGAGCTCAATCAAAGGTGAATCAGAAGGTCTACCATTGTTGAGAAGCTCAAGTTTGAAGATTGAAGGTGGAGTTAAAATCTGAAATTTTTGGTTGAGAATCTTAGTAAATTGATGCTTGGAATGTGTTTATAAGGTTGAAAATAGCGTAAGTTCAAGATTTCAAGGTTGAAGATTTAGACCATTTTGAAGTTCTTGGTGTTCTTGAAAAAATTCAAATCTTCAAGAAAAATTTTCTTCAAAAGGTGATTGTTTGATCCTCAGAAGTGAAGAAAAAGGTGTAAAAAAGTGTTTGTACAAGTACCTAACAAATATTCCACAAGAGATTACAAGGGAGGACAATTTAGAGGGCAAAAGGGCTATTTCAAGAAAGAGGGGCGGGTGACCTGCCTTGCATCTGCGCCCAAGGTGCTCTTGGTCTGCTCCAGCAGGTCTAACGCACCTCAAACCAGTAGGGGGAGGTCCTCCTGCATCCAAGGTGTGATGGACATGCGCCCCACCTGTTGCAGCAACTCCCCAAACGCACCTCATCATAGAACACCTCAAATTGAGCGCAAATCAGTAGCAACGCATCCCGAACACAATTCAACACTTCTCCAACATCAATTCAACTTCTAAAACACTTCTCATCACTTCAAAACTCCATAAAATCAGGTTAAAACACATCATTTTCATCTCTTAATTCCTCCTTTGATTTTATTGATTCTTGAAACTAATTAACAACTAAATCGTAATCTACTTAGTTGTTCAATTAGTTCTTGTTTGCTTTTCTTTTGTCTTCGTTTCTGGTGTGTTTTCCTTCTTTTATATTTTTTTTTCTTAGTTTAGCACTTGAAATTCAAGTTCTTCAAGTCCTTCACTTCATAATAGAGTCATATACATTAAGCAACCAAGACCAACGAGTTGAGCTAAATTGTGAGCCAAACTAAACACTTGGATTGAGAGTGTTAATTCCACTAACTTTAACCTTGTTGCTAGTTGTGTTTGAGTGTCTTGTTGGTAGGTACTATAGAAACGGATGATGAAATCCAACATACTTCAAGCGGGGAAAGCTTTGACACCTTGGTCAAGGTAATAATAGGAATGTGGCAAGATATGAATGAAAAGTTGTCCATTTTGGAGGAGAGAGTGACGAATTTAGATGGAAGGATGGTGAGTGTGGAAGGAAACCATAATTCTTCCAATGCTACTCCTCAAATCCACCTCCGAGCATGTTGAAGTGCGCAAGTTCAAGAGACTTCGGCTACCATCTCTACTAGAACTCTCTACCATATGTTCTACCCTCCTCCACAAGTAAGTGCTCCCTTGCCTACTGCTACTACTACCGACCAAACTCCACGACATGTAGCTCGACCAATAAAATTCAACCAACAAACGCCCCAAAACACCACCCAAGCTCCCCAAATCCTCCTCCACCCTATCAAACACCCCTAATTCAAGTTCCAAACTACCAAATTCCCCAAGGATTATTATTATTATTATTATTATTATTATTATTATTATTAATAATAATAATAATAATAATAATAATAATAATAATTTTTATTTCGTATATAAATGAAATGAATTTAACTATATTTTATATTGTTATTTATTTATAGATTATTATTATTATGAAATAGTAAGAGCTCAAATTCAAAACTAAATGTGATGTCAATTTGTTAGAAAAATAAAATTTTAATATATCATGATTATCTTATAATTTAAATTCAAGATTCTAATATACTATTATTATTATTATTATTATTATTATTATTATTATTATTATTATTATTTTAATTTTAAATCTTTATCTGTCAATTATTATTATTTTTGGTGAAAATGTGTTTGATTCTAACATAGTTATAGGAGACTTATTAAAAATATATTATTATTATTATTATTAATATTATTATTATCTAATACTACTATGTATGTTCAACTACTACTGCTATTGTTTTTTTTATTATTATTATTATTATTATTATTAATATCATCATCATCATCACCATCATCATTATTTACTTATAGATTATTATTATTATTATTATTATTATTATTATTATTATTATTATTATTATTATTATTATTATTAAATAGTAAGAGTTCAAGTTCAAAATTGAATGTGATGTCAATTTGTTAGAAAGATAAAATTTTAAAATATCATGATTATCTTATAGTTTAAATTCAAGATTCTAATACACTATTATTATTATTATTTTAATTTTAATTTAAAATCTTTGTCTTTGAATTATTATTATTTTTTAAAATAATATGTTTGATTCTAACATAGTTATAGGAGACTTATTAAAAATATATTATTATTATTATTATATTATTATTATTATTATTATTATTATTATTATTATTATTATTATTATCTAAATCTAATACTACTATGTATGTTCAACTACTACTACTATTGTTTTAATTATCATTATTATCATTTATTATATTATATTATTATTATTATTACTACCTCTACTACTACTAGGGGTGTACATAGATCCAGTTGGTTTGGTTTTTATTAAAAAAAAATAAACAAACCAATCATGTCGGTTAATTAAAATTATAAACCAAATCAAACCAACATAAAATTAGTTTTTTTGGTTTAGGGTTTAGTCAGTTTTTTTTTATTTTTTTTATTTTTTGGTCTTTTTCGATTTCTTTTATACTCTTTAGTTTTTACAATTATATTGTGATCGAAGACTAGATCAAATATGTTTTCACTCATGTGCTAATGAAAAATCATAATTATGTAAAAGTGAGGAGCAAAAAACTCTCTTGAAACTAAAAAGTGAGATGAAGAGTGAAAAGTTTAGGTTTTAAGTTTATATTGGGTTTTCGATCATTACAACTTAAAGGCCCAAATCTAAGTATATATCTACATCTACTTTCAAATTATTAAAAATTACTAAAAGTAGTTGAAAAAGTATTTAAAATGTAGATTATAATTAATATTTTATGTATAAAAAAGTTTAAATATTATATATATATATATATATATATATATAATATATATATATATATATAATGTTGGTTTGATTCGGGTTCGGTTTGACTTTTTTTTGGTTAACACCAAACCAAACCAAATCAAGAATGGTCGATTTTTTTTCTAACGCCAAACCAATCAAATCAAAGCATAAGTCAATTTTTTTTCTCGGTTTGGTTTGGTTCGTCGGTTTGGTTTGACTTAACGGTTTGGTTTGTACACGCCTAACTACTATTATACTACTCATAGTATATTGTTGCGGCTACTGCTATTATTTATTATTTTCTTTTTATTATTAGTATTAGTATTATCATTATTATTATTATTATTATTATTAAATTTTATTTAATATTTAAATACATTTATAATGTACAGAAGGAAAGATAAGCTTATGAAATAATACATGTCTTTTAGGACTCTTCTATGCTATTATTATTGTTATTTTTTTAAATACTAATAATAATAATGATTATTATTATTATTAATAAAACTATTTTTACTACTATTACTACTGCTTTTATCACTATTATTATTGTTATATTATTATATTTTATTTAATATTTAAATAAATTATATTCAAGTATGTTTTTTGATATTTAAATTTTAAAAGAGATAAATTTATGAAAGAGCAAGAGTTTATTTAGAACTCTTCAATAATAAATTTCTATTTGAAAATCTTTTTTTTTTTTTCAAATAACAGAATAATGTATTTTTAAATTCAAATATTTAATATTCTTTAATTTAAATATTATGATAATATTATTAAATTTTATACTAAAAATTATCAGTTAGCTTTTCAATATTATGTCACTTGGCTTCTTGTCTTGTATATATAGTTTCTTGTCCGTCGACCATAATTCTCCCAACAAAAATTAACACTAACCCAAGGCTGGCTTCAAGGTGAAGCCACCGAAGCAAGTGCTTTAGGCCTCCGATTTTTTGAGGCCTCATTTTTTTTAAAGCATTATAGGTTTGTAGTTTTTTAGATTTTTTTCTTTAGAAAATATCAAATATTTCTTAATATTTTCTTCACAACATTTTAATTTCTCTTAAGCTCAAATAGAAATATCACTTTAGAAATTCAAGATTAAAGTTGACAATCAACATTAAGAAAATTTCTTTTAATACTCTCAAATCTAAAAAGAACATCTAATAAATAGAGGTAACTCAGGAAACCATATCTTCTATTTATTATTTTGATTAATGGGGCGAAATGAATTAAAGCAGCGATTACAGTGTTATCGAAGAAGTTGAAAGGCAAGATGTATTTCAATTAGATAATTTATTATTATTATTATTATTATTATTATTATTATTATTATTTTATAAATGCATATTTTTCTTGATCCAATATAATTGTCTTAGCTGAAAAAAGTTTTTTAAAAATAAAATTTCAAAAATATTTCTTAAGCTTAAAAAAATTTCAAGAGATATCAAATGAATTAAGCATATTATTAATTGATTTTTTAGATAAATCACTTACAAAAAAGTTTTATTTATAATTTACACCTCAAAAAGCTATAAATATAGATTTGTAAAAAAAAATTCAAAGCCTCATTTTAAAATTTTGCTTTAGGCCACCAATTATGTTGAGCCGCCCCTACACTAACCAAAAAGCATGAGCATAGCTACGTAATACTTTTATAGAAGAAATTTTTCAGATTCGCCAAATCGAATTGTTGTGCCATTTTAATCAATGAAATCCCCACTCCATTGGATTAACACGTGGACTCTCTTTCAGCAGCCAAATAGAGAAGAACCCATGGTTCACATTAGCATTTCTCCTTTGGCTAGTTTCATCTTATCCAACACGTACCTCAATTCCCATTTTGAACTATTTTTAAACTATGATTCGAAGTCTTACGTCCACCAATGATGTTATCCCACGTCAGCAGTAGTGCTCTACACACGAATTGTTCATTCAAATTTTGTCTCTTTCCAGGGAAGATTTAGTTGAAAGTCTACATTGAAAATTTATTTTGGAAAATAGATATCCTTTTTTTTTATTTAAATTTTTAGGGTTTTGGAAAAAGTGGTATGATATGAATTAAAGTAAAAAGAAATCTTTTCCACCCCTTATGAATTTATTAAATATTTTTTTCGTCCCACTTTTTTATTATACACAAAAAAAAATTCTCTCTCCTCGTCTCTTCCGCTTCACCTCACCCTTCCACCATTTTCTATTTTCTACATTGTTCAAAGCTTGAAGAACTTCGATCATCACCATTTTCCATTTTCTACGTTGTTCAAAGCTTGAAGAAGTTCGATCTTCAACTTCAGGTAAGTTATATTCATCTCCCGAGTAATTTGTGCTTCATATTGAAAGATTTTTTTTTTGTTCTTTTGGTGTTTTGCTTTCTGCCGATTATGGTTGGGGTTTAAAGAAATTTAAATTTTAAAAAAAAAATAGGACTTGATTTTACTGAAATTGATTGTTTTTAGTTGGTATTTATTTAATTTTTGATGGATAATTGGTGTATATAGATTATCCTTGGCGATTGCATGTTGAATTTTTTTGCTAATTTCATCAGAATGTGCAAAGAAATGTAATTTTTATTCAATTTTTTATTCAATGTAATGATTTTGTAGAAGCATGTTCATGTTGGGGATTCCTTGGTTTGAATGATACTCGCATTACGTATTTTGACGAAAAAAACTAATTTTTTTTTTCAAACAATAGGGCTTGATTTTTCTTAAAATTTGTGTTTTTAAGTTGATATTGATTTGATTGTGCATTATTTTCATTGGATTTTAATTTCCCTCGACGATTGCATTGAGATTTTTTTATCCATTTTTCTCGATTTTCGTGCTAAAAATTTGGGTTCCTTCATATTTTTGTTTAATATAATGGTGATTTAGATGCATGTTATTTTGGGTGATAAAGTTGTTTTGGAAGAAGTTTCTTAAGAAACTTTGTTGTTCTGCAAATAGGCTTTTTGGTGCTGCAACTGCTCTCATGCTAATAGACTGTTAGGTCGATTAGGTATTGTATTTGTTGTTATAGTTGAGAAATATTATTTTTTGTCCATAAATCATAACAAATGTCTATAGGTAACAAATGCAAGACTTTAGAAGTTGATAGGTCTGAGAAAAGAAAAAATGAGTAGTCGATGAATCAGAGAATAAAAATTGCAGTGAGAAAGTTGTTGAAGCTTCGATTCGGGATGAGCCGAAGAAATAGAAATTGAGGATAGGATAGATGAGGAAGCATTGATCTTGCCCTACTGTGCAAGGTTTATTTTGACTGAGAGGTATGACCTTGCCACAGTCATGGATAATGTCAGATAATTTCCGACTAAGATATCCGTTAGGTCCCATTTGAAAATATTTTATGAATTCAAACAAGTCGTGGTTGATCAACGTCTAAAGTTTAGGTTTAAGAATTCCTGTTTCGATGGTTTATGGGACTTGCCAGAACATATGAAGTTCAACGGACAACTTGTCCACTATATACTTTTTCGCCGAGTTGAATAGGACAACAAGCTGCATGAAATGTGGCTCTACATCAATGACAAGCCTACATGTTTTGGCCTGAAGGAGTTTACGCTAATCATGGGTTTAAATTGTGGGTGTTATCTCCATGGTTCAAAATATGTCAAAGCGATGGAGGATGATAAAGCTATTTTCAAAATATTGCAAAAAAAAGAGTGTAAATGCGAAGAGATTGTTGAAGCTTATTAGAGGTGGGAGGATGGACAAGGAGGACAAGTTCAAATGCTGCTAGATTTAGTTTGTGCACTGCATATTGGTTGCACGTGACTTATCAAAAACTATGGACATAGACACCATTAAGATGGTAGATAACTTGAGCTTCTTTAAGAGATACCCTTGGGGTAAGGAGTCATTTGCCTTGACTCTAGACTATCTAAAAAAGCGGATAGACTTCAGCAGGCAGAAGAAGACATTTGTGACAAAGGGAGTTTTATCGTATGCGCTCTAAGAATTTCTGGGCATTTATAGTATTTGATTATAAACCATTAAAGTAGTTTATTATATACTGTAATTCATATATAGTGTCTATACTATACTGACTCTCAGTTATATGTCTTTGTTTTTTCTTTTGGTCATAGATTTGGATATACGAAGCCTTTTTTGTGCTTGGCAAAGGAAATGGTAAATCCACTGAAGACCCGTTACCCATTTTTCGATTGCTCAGACACACCTCAAAAGGCGATAAACTAATCGAAGGTGATCTATATTTGAACGGATGAAGCACAAAGGTGTGAAACTATTTTTTTGAAGAATAATTTTACCAATATTGTGTTGCTAATCAATCACATTTGCCTATTTATCTGTAGAGAGTTCACCCGTATCTTATTCCTACATCCGTGAAATAAAGCAGCACTAAATGAAAAAGTTTAAGACATTCATGGACAAACTGAAGGACACATTCATCGATGGCTTGAAGGCCCATCTGAAGGGTATGACTGTCATCACCTCATCGGAGAAAGGTGAGGATGGGGATGATGACCGAGATTCGGGTGGAAAGACTATTTCAAGGTATGTCACTCAAGGTGCGAGGATAAGTAATCCAAGAGCACCGAGAAAAACATCGATGATTGAAAATCTAAAAGAATGCATGTTTAGGATAAAGGAGTCGATCAAGGACATCGTTGATTTTGCAAAAGAAGAGAGGCTGAGGAGAGCAGAAAAGGAGAAGCAATATCATATTTTATCCTTTTTACTTATAATAGAATCTATACCATTCTTCAGCAATCGATATCTTAGTTTATAATAAACGGTAATACTTGAAAATGCAGGTGTGCAGGTGCAAAGTCAGCATTCAGCGGTGAGGGTTGTCCGCGATGACAATGGCATTAAGAAAGCACTCCTTGAGACAACAACTTTGGAACAGGCCTCGATCAATGTTGATGAGGTGATGATCTTTGAGGTTGCAGCTGTTGTAGAGAAGAAAAATCTTGATAAAGGTGATGAAGAGAAAGAAGAAGAAAAAAATGAAGAAGCTATTTGTGCAAAAGAAAACAAAACTGATGGATAGCTGGTGTGGAGAAGGGGGATCATGACGAAGGCAGACAGGACGAAGAAGATAAAAATGAGAAAAGTATTTGTGAAGAAGAAAATAATGAAGAAGATGGAGAGAAAGCAGGAGAGAAGAATGCATGAGAAGTAGAGAAAGAAGGGGGAGAAAAACATAAAGAAGAAGGAAAAAATGATACACCAGAAAAAGAAGGTAAGAAAATGAAAATGAATTTTCGAACTTAGATGAATTTCTTAATAAAGTTACTCAGGATATCAACAAGATGCAAGTGGAAGACGAAAATGTTGAATGTTTAGACAATGTTTAATTTTTATTTATGGCTGATGATTATTTTTATTAGACTAGACAATCTTAACTTTTTAATTTTTAGCTCGGGATGTGTAGAGCTGAACAATTTTATTTTCTAAACTGCTTTCATAGTTTATGATAAATATTTTTCATTTTATATAATCAACGTATCATTGCTTTTACATGAATATCATCGTTGATTATAGATTCTGACTAAAAGGTAAAGCATATACAGTAGAGTGTTGTGTAGTCGATGAATGAAAAAGGTAAACCATATATAATATAAGTAAAAAGTAGTCGATTAATAAAAGCATCAGAATACATTCAATCCCACTACACCCCCATTACACCTTTCCAAAAAGCTAAAACTAATAGTAAATCATACACCATATTTTTCAGCCCTTTCTTTTTCTTCAGTCATAGCCAACCTATTCTTAAGTTGATCCCTCTCAATTTCGACGTCTTTCAACAATCCCTTTAAGTGATCAATCTTGTGTTCTGATTCTTTATATAATGTCATTAGAAGATCCTTATTTTCTTTGGAATCTCTAAGTCTTTCTAACATTTCAAACTTTGCAATGCCTTAAAATTTTGACACCTCGAAATCAGAGGGAATCCACTTGAAATAAGAGCATCCACCATTATCCTAAAATAATGAGGATAAATTAGTAAATTGGATTATGAGATGAACATAAGTAAATTTTTATTTTAAAAAAAATAAACATTGCCAACCGCACAACTGTAGAATTTTTTATCCGAATTCTTATCGGTTCGTGATGTTTTCAACACCGCAGGATTACCACAACAACAAATATAAGAACTTTTGGATGTTTGAGACGACTGCGACATTGTTATTGTTGATTAAAAACAAGAAAGTCATGAATAAATGAACATGGAGGAGTTCAAACGGGTTTCTTTAATTAATATAGTAAGGCTACCAAAATCTAACTGTTGAAAAATTCATCCGTTTGAATTGTACCGTTGGAGAAAAATTTAAATGAATTATTATTTACTTCAAAGGGTCTCTAAATAATCTTTATGTCTTCTATGATCGACTAGGTTACGTATGAATTATATACTGATATCGGTGTTGATGATCCTGTATATTGACATATTATCGATTTAGACTGAGGTCGATTATAGACCTGTCATACAGTTTATGATCAACTTACTGAATATATATTGACAGCTTAAAATAATGGTAAAAAGAGAGAGATTAAATTAAATAAAATTAGAGTGTGTTAATAAACACCATTAAAACATTGTAAAGCAATTTTGATATATCAATTGTGACTTCCAATCACTTTTGAACGTGATCAAGTGTTATCTAAGACACAATGTAGTCATAGATCATTGAGATGACACAAAAAGGAGAAGAAATAAAATAAAATAAATATTAATCATTCAAGCACTAAAGAACGACTACATATCATGACAAGAGATTAGACGTGTGTGATGACCATAAGGAAGAGTGGTGGTTGTCACTTGTGAGTGTTCAATGGACAAGTAGTGTCTAAGAACAAGCAGTCCTTCTCAATAGAGACACTTGTTCTGAGTAATTAGTTGTTACTACCATTGCCCTCCCTTATACTCATTTGATCCAGTGTCCAATTATTTTGTAATCTCATATTATGATATTTAGTCACTTTACATTATGTGAATGTTGTTTATTTATTTTATTTTATTTTATTTCTTCTCTTTTTTAATATCACCTCCTTTGAAAATAGACTCAATTGGTCGATACATCACTAATAATATAGTCTGGTATAGATAAATCTAATTATCTATAATATACTCAAGATATCATCATAGGTCTATTTTCAAAAGAGGTGAGATTAAAAAAGGAAGAAATAAAATAAAATAAATAAACATCATTCACGCAATGTAAAGTGACTAAATATCATAATATGAGATTACAAAATAATTGGACACTCGATCAAATGAGTATAGGTGAGGGCAATGGTAGTATCAACCAATTACCTAGAACAAGCATCTCTGTTGAGAAGAACTTCTTGTTCTCATAAACTACTTGTCCATTGAACACTCACAAGTGACAACCGCCACTCTTCCTTATGGTCATCACACACGTCTAATATCTTTTCATGATATGTAGACATTCTTTAGTGCTTGGATGATTAATATTTATTTTATTTTATTTTATTTTATTTCTTCTCCTTTTTATATCATCTCAATGATCTACGACTACATCGTGTCTTAGATAACACTTGATCACGTCCAAAAGTGATTGGAAGTGACAATTGATGTATCGAAATTACTTTACAATGTTTTAATGGTATTAATTGACATACTCTAATTTTATTTTATTTAATTTCTCCCTTTTTGCCATTATTTTAAGCTGTCAATATATTCAGTAAGTTGATCATATACTGTATGAGAGTTCTATCGATAATATGTCAATATATAGGATCATCAACACTGACATCAGTGTATAATTCATACGTAACCTAATCTATATTCGAATTGAGCGTATATAATTCGTATTTAATGTAGTCGATTATATATTCGTACTATACTCCGAGTTTAAACAGTGTTTGCAAATATTGAAACATATACTACTAATAATCATCAACAAAGACTGAAAGACACAAAATCATTATAGATAAATAGAATACCATGAAAACATAAACTTGTTTATAGATAGATAAAGTTCATTGCATCTATATTTAAATTTTTTGGGAAAAAAATCCTAAACAAAGAGACAAAAATGAAGCTTTCATTTACATAATCCTACCTTGAAAGCTTCATTCAGCAATGAACTACAAAGCAAACTAAACTAAACTAGATTAGGGAGATGAAGGGGGGGTGATGAGTTCACGGGAGTCCAGGTTGAGCCTCTCGGCTATGGCCCAAAAAAATGAAACATTCATCAGAGCTCTTTGTCCAGCCGCCGTTGATCGGCGACAAGACCCTGAAAAAGAAAATACAGGTTATTCCAAAGCCTAAACAACTCTATATTGTCGATGGTTGTCATTCTGTGCATTGGCCGTAGTGTGTTCCTCCTCCTAGCTATCTTCTTTCTCTTCTCTCTTTAGTCTTTTCTTCAGAAATTTGATTTACAATCGACAAGGGCCTCTTTAAATAGACCAGAGCATGAGAAAATCGACCAATAGAAGTTGTACATGTGTTGATGGAAAGGAGAAAGCGTGTGAGAATTGTAAATGAAAAGTCGCGACGACTATGACAATCGAGGCATTTCAAAACGTATCATTTCTCAAAGTGTAATAATTACATTAAAAGGTTCAGTGTATGAGGAAAAGGGTTTCTTTAATAGACTACACGATTGGTTAATGCTATACTATGTCGTGTATACTATACCCCATAGACCATGCATCGATCTATTATATATTTAAACTCCAGTCGATATGTAATATGTATAATCGATTTCATAACTTGGGATGACTGTTTTCAAAATGACACTTTTTCCAATGCGCCATAATTATTTTGAATTCAACATTTTTGTATCAAGAAAAGAGTTTGTTCAATAGACAACCAGGTAGGTTTATTATACACTACGTATTGAATATTTACTTTGTAGACCAAACACTGATATATTATATATTATGAGGCTGGTCGATTATTTCAGTCTATAATCTATTTAGTACGTAGCATATAATATATGAACTAGAATCAATAATGCACAACAAAAAAATCGATTTTGATTGCACTTCAGTGGTTTTCAAAACAGAATACACATTACATACTATCCAGTGCATTTGAAAAAACCAAAAATATAAAATACAATGCCAATCATATTATCCTACATTAAGGGTACATGTTGTTCTCTTATGTCCCGACCTTTTGCACTTGGAGAATTTGTTTCTTTTCTTGTACCTTGAAAGCTCCAACACACCCTTAATGCGTTTCACCTTCCTCCTTCTGAGTTTGGAATCAAAATCGGGTGGAAGAACTTGCATTTCTAGATATTCTCGCGCTCCACTCCACTTCGACTCTAGTGATTCTGCACAAATAGGTTCCAAGTATGCAAAGAGATATGATTCTTTCGAATACATTTGCAAAAAGTAGTTGTAAATGCTAGTGTCGTATTTGTCCTTGTGCTTCAAACGCAACGCTGCCATTGCATGAGCGCATAGCAATTTCACCAAGTCGTACTTTCTGCAAGAACATAACCATCTCAAAATATTAACTTTGGCGGAATGACCGTAACCAAGAACGGTGAATTCGTCGGTGCTTACGTTTATGTTGTTCACATATAATTTGTTGCCCTCGGTCATGTTTTTTCTCAATATCATCTCGGCTACGGGAATGAATGTTGTCTTTAAATTGTCCACTTCTGCATACATCTTCCTAAATATTTCTTCAAACCTATGTGCAATTGAATTGAATATGGCCGCCACTGGATACTCTCTTTCGTCGTGAAACATTGAGTTGAGCGACTCGACAATATTTGAGGTCATGACATTGAATCGATTACTTGGAAAGTGAGCCCGGCTCCACTTTTCAAATCCAACTTCATGCTCAAGGCAAGCTGTTGGGTTGGGGCATCTTTCTTTAAAGGCGTTGAAGTAGTCATTAAATTCTTCCGATGTGTACGCCTTGGTCGCATGGTAGTACAAATAGAGAGAATCGAAACAATGATGATTTATTCGAAGATTTTCACTGAGATGCCTCATACAAACACCGTGATGTGCAAGCGAATAATGCCTTGCGAGGCCGTTGGCTATGCTTATGTGTCTATCGAAGATAACGCATAACTCTGGTTCGTCGATGACAAAGGCCTTAAGCTTCTAAAAAAAAAAACCCCACGACACATCGTTCTCCTTATCCACCACACAATACGCTAAGGGATAGATATGATTCTGCGTATCTTGAGCGGCAGTGGACAACCGCACACCCTCGTACTTACTGGATAAATGCGTGCCATCAACGAAAATGACCTTTCTCATGTGTGCATATCCACGGATGGAAGCCCCAAATACCATAAAGTAGTAAATAAACCTGCCCGACTCCCCATCGACCATGAGGAAATTAATAGACCCAGGATTTAGGTCGTTGAAAACATATGAAAATGCAGGAAATACTAAATATTCGTGCTTGAGCGTACCTCAAACTATGTTCTTCGCAATGACGCCTGCCATCCAACACTTTCAATAGCCCGACCTGCAATATAACTCCTTAAATACGATCCTCTCGATCTCTTTCGGGCTTGGACCTTTGTTGTCGACAAAAAAGTTCAAAATAAGTGAGGCAATGACCTCCACGGTGACATTCTTATGCTTTCCCGTGACATGATCAATGCCACAAGTATGCTCTCCCACGTACTTGTGGATATGAAACCAACCCGATTCTCCAATAGTACATGCACGCACCATCCACCGGCAAGTAGGATCTACGCATCTCACCCTCAAGTATTTCTTACAACTCTTCACCGTTGTGTAATTGAACGACATTTTTACTGATGCCTACTTCAATAAAAGATTCAACGTTTTCTTATCCTTGAATGTTTGTCCTACAAAAAGATTGGTGTCGTTCGAGAAAGAGTGGATTATTTATGGTTTGAGTTGCCCGTCCTCACCTCTTCTACACTTCTCTTCTTCATAATCTTTAATATTATCTCATTCATCACCACCCATGCAATCGTATTCCGTTGACGTATCATCTACTGTCGGGGATGAGGGTGGGGGTGATGGTGGGGGTGTGGCTGATGTGAAAGCTTCTTCTCGGGACCTTCCAACAACTTTAACCCGCAATATAGGTCTGGAGTTATCAGAATCAACACAAAGCATGTATAATTCCACATGTCTATCATTCCTTATGAATGTTGGATAGATTTCCCCTTCTCGTTTATCAAGTAACTAATTACCAACTCTCTTTGATCACAACTTAATTCACCGCTCTCCATTATGCTTTTAACCATATCGGTGTATGACCCGTTGCGACGAAGGGCAATTGACACTGTCTCCTTAGACGCGATTTTTCAAACCCAACATTTAGGAGTCTCCTCCCATTCACCAGAAAATATACCACTAACAACCACATAATCTATAATAGAAATGGTATACCTCGATAATAGTATTTAATAGACTTGAATACTGGTTTATGAGCCTAGACTTAATAGACTGTAGTCGTCTTTTTCTTAGCTGCTGTCTGTACAATACATGATGATCCTTTTTTGACGACCACCGGAATAAACCGATGAATTTAGGCTTACAAATAACCTAAGAAGTGTTGGAATGTTGCTATTGAGCCAAGAATCAATTTCGAAATGTGGGGCTGATTTTCAAGCTTTTTGTATAAAAATGGAAGAAAATTTTGGGCTAAAAATATACGAAAATGACTTAAAATAATGGAGATAATGTCTCTTTCCGATGGATGCCAAAAAATTTGATGAAAAATGGCCGAAAAATCGAGAAAATGACACCGAAATTGGGTGGCTGGTAGTGGATTGGTTGAGAAGCTTTGGGATATTTTTTTTTAAATTAATTATCTAATATTTATATTTTTAGACATGGACTAAAGTATAATTTTAAAAAAATTAGGACTAAAATGAGAGAAGAGTTAAAGTGTATATTTTATAAATTAAGTGCTAGAATCACATTTTTTTTTTACAGTCCCATTAGGATATCTATTTTGTAATTAAAAAAACTTATGTATAAATATCAAAAAAAAAAATTTGGGATGGTGGCCAACTCCCCCTCTTTCCATTTCCACTTTCGTTCATTTACAACCTTTTGTTCAGTGACGGACCAAAAATCACCCCTACAAGCCATGTACTATTACGAAAATACCCTTGGTCAGTTCTTTTGCTAGTAACTCCACCTTTGTATTCAAGTCCTTGAGAATACCGGAATTGAAAGAGAGGGAAAAAAGAAAAGAGTGTAGAGTACAGAGTATCTGTAAGGTATGGAGGGAGGCGCACAGTACAATCCTCGCACAGTAGAAGAGGTGTTGAAGGATTTTAAAGGGCGTCGAGCGGGCATGATCAAAGCCCTCACCACTGGTATGCAATATTTGGACATTCCCTCGATCTTTTTGCTGTGGAATTTCCTTTTTTGTTTAAACCGCTAGCTTTATTTTTTTAAGCCTTTTTCTTACAGATTTTTGGATTATCCTATATTCTGTTGTTTAATGCTGTTTTATTTTTTCTTTTACAGACGTGGAGGAATTTTATCAGCAATGTGACCCCGGTTAGTTTGGGATCTTCCGCATTTGATATCTGTGTGAAAAATCCATTACGTGATTGTCGTCTCTTCGCTCGGCTGTATTTTGCTGCTTTGTTTGCTTTTTTGACCGGATTTGGTTGGTTTTGAGTTTTAATTATCATTTGCATGCTCTTTTTCAGTAATGTTTTTACGAAGGGTGAACATTTATGTGTTAGAAACATTGTACAGATTAGCAAATTTCTACTGTTTGTGATGGTGACCCAAATGAAAACTTTTGTAAAATTTGAGTTGATAATAAGGCATTAAATACTACAACAACAATTCCCAGTATATTCCCACCAAATTTCGGGCTTGTGTTTTGGGTCAAAGGACAGAAGAATATGTAGGAACTTTATGACTGTCATTTCAAGTGGCAACGTAACACCTTCTTTTTGTTTTCTTTTCAGTATATTCAAGCAGCTTACTGGGTAGTCTGTTTTTTGGTCTTGACTTTTATTTTGAGTTAGCCGTGCTGTCCTATGTCCTGTGTATATATAGACTTTTTTTTTTTTTTGAGATTTAATGTGTTTCAATTGAGACTTTTTTTCCGGTAAATATGCCATCCAATTCAATATTTAGAGTTGTTTGATAGGGTATTCACTGCTTGCTTCTAGAGCTGTTCATAACGCTTCAACAACATTTTTGTCTGAGTTTGTTTTATTCATAAGTGCTGTTTCCTCTGTCTGTACTGTGCGCAATGTGAATTCATTGTGAGAGGAAAAAAACTTTCAATGAAAATATTTTGGACACGTGAGTTGTGGGAGATGAGTGAATAATAACTGTGGCGTTATCTGCTAAATGGCTGTCCCTCACGATGTGACTCTAGCAATCAATCCCTAGACGTGTAAAGTTTTCATAGCTTGGAGTTATTGGTCTAACTTCTTTTATGGACTTCATCTTTTGGCTTTGATTGAATAGGTATTGCAAATGTTGGGATCATTGCTTTTATTATTGACTTAAGCCTCAAATTGTTAAATTTTTATGTAGTCTAGTTCAACATTTCAGAAAACTCTCATAGTTTTCATAGTCAACTTTATAAATTTCGTGTTAAAAGATTGAAGTTAGTGCTTGATTTGCGCTTAAAATGCTTTTTGCACAATAAAAATATGTGTGAATCAAATATTTTGTTTTGCCTTCCTTGTGAAAAGATGCCGTCTCTTGTTGAGAAAGTGTTTGTTTGATTGCGATTAGTTGATGTTCGCTCTCTCTCTCTCTCTCTCTATATATATATATATATATATATATTAGTAACTAGCAAAGTTTTTGTCATGTGACCAGGAGGTCACGGGTTCAAGCCTTGGAAACAGCCTCTGGCAGAAATGCAAGGTAAGGCTGCGTATAATACACCCTTGTGGTGGGGCCCTTCCCCGGACCCTGTGCATAGCGGGAGCCTTAGTGCACCGGGCTGCCCTTTTATATATATATATATACACATATTGGAAACCTTGCAGAAAAGGAGAAAAGGAAAACCTCTGCCTCTATGGATTTCCAAGCGAGCAGTGGGAAGTCAATTTGCCTGCTGAGGAGGTTCCTCTAGAGCTTCCAGAGCCAGCATTAGGTATAAACTTTGCAAGAGATGGGATGGCGGAAAAGGACTGGTTGGCTCTAGTTGCTGTCCATGGCGATGCATGGCTACTCTCCATTTCTTTCTATTTTGGTGCCAGATTTGGCTTTGATAAAGCTGACAGGTAAACTCAATCCTACAACAATCTATGAAAATAGTTTCTTGGTTCATTTGTTCTTTCTTCTAGCTTTCTATTTTTATAGGCCACCTATCAAGTGATTTATTTGTGTATATTTTCCTTTTTCCCTTTTTTATCATATCAGAATTGTATCTTCTGTTCAAATAGTTCCTTCCCAATTGCTTCTTGTTGCAATGATTAGTTTGCTTTAAATCAGAAATAATTGCGAGCAGACTACAATCCTTTGCTGTGTCACTTTGTAAAGCATTCTGGAGGTGTGCTTATAATTACACCTTATCAGATGTAAAATCTTGGTGGAGAATTGTTCCAGCAGACATCTGTGTGCTTTCTCTGATGGAGAAAAGCAGTTGGTGTAGTAGTCTACTGTGTATGGAAAGTTTCGTCACTTTACTGAATTATTTTGATCTTTTTGATGTAGGAGACATCTTTTCAACATGATGAATGATCTGCCAACAGTATATGAAGTTGTTACTGGAGTGGCCAAGAAGCAAGTAAAGGATAAATCAACAATTTCAAATCATAACAGCAACAAGTCAAAGTCAAATTCTAAAGCGGTACAGTTGAAAACCTCTCCTGTCCCCCATCCTCTTCTCCCTTCTTTCAAAAAGATGCTTTTTTTTGGGGATAACTGTAGCTGTGCAGTACTCTTTAAAAGATTCCCTTGGACAGTGTTTAATTGAAACCTTCAGCTCTAGGACATTGCCACTAAATACTGGCCTTTAAATTTACGGTTTTGGACCAAAGATATGGTCAATGGATTGCTAAATGTATCCTCTGATTTGAAACATGATTCAGTTTATTTTTCTAAAGATAAAAATAAAGATATTTTTCTTTTCCATATGTTTTGTACATTTTGGGTTGTCTTTAGGGAATTGAATCAAACTGCTTTGGAAAATGAACCTTTTCTTCTCAAAAAGGTAAAAAAATGTACATATGCCTTCTTGCAGTTGTTTGTGCTAAGTTTTACCGTCTTCTGTTATCAGTGTAGTATCATTTAGACGTGATTTTATTGTATCTTCTACATTGTCATTGTGGTTGTCTGAACGCACTAGGCCTTGTTCCTCTAAAACTAAACTCAGTATCATGACTCTTGTAACCTTTATCATGATGCCTCTAATATGTTCGCATCTTGGTTATAGATCGGTGCTTCATTGGCTTTTTCCATGCATGGCCCAGCAGATGTCAAGATTGTTTTATTTTAAATCTCAGGGTAAATACTCAAAGCCGCAAGTAAATGGTGAGGATGATGGATTCGATGAGGAAGATGATGAACATGGCGACACTCTGTGTGGTGCATGCGGTGAGAACTATGCTTCAGATGAATTCTGGATTTGCTGTGACATATGTGAGAGGTGGTTCCATGGGAAGTGTGTTAAGATCACCCCCGCCAGGGCGGAGCATATAAAGCAGTACAAATGCCCTTCATGCAGCAACAAAAGAATACGTCCGTGACATCCCATATGAGATATGTGCTGAGTTCCACAACTTGTAATTCTGTTCATGTTGAACTCAGCTCGTTGCCATCTTACAATATCAGCAAGGCATGTGTAGTCAGAGTTCTAGTCTCTTTAACTTGTGTTTATCAGGGTGCTTTACTAATTTAGTTCCCTCAAGGTACACCCTTTTGTTTAAACTCTAAAACAATTGAATATTTAGGGATCTTAATCTCATAGGATGCCTCTTTCAGTATCAGTGCCAACTCAATGCACTTCATCATGCCTCTTTCAGTATCAGTGCTAACTCAATGCACTTCATCATGCCTCTTTCAGTATCAGTGCTAACTCAATGCACTTCATCTGGAGCATATGTTGTTGCAGCTATAGTTTTTGTTTGCCAATTAAATGGGTGCTCCACGTTGATTTCAACCACAAAGTAAATGATGTGCTTTTTGAATGACTGCTGAGCATTTGCCTATTCATGGTTACAGCTTGCGAGCTAGTTGAACAGTTATAGATTAGGTGGAACAAGATGAGCCAATCAAGATTGAATTATGCACTAGATGCAATTGTTGGATCTCGCATATCTTCTATCTTCACAAAATATCTGTTGAAGAACGAACTTAAATTGGATACCTAAATCTATTGTTCCCCCATTAAGGTTGGCGCGGGGTGAGGGTGTCGCTATGCCCCTCAATGAATCGAATGGTCCTTCGACCTTGTTTGATTCCAAAGACCAGCATATATTTCACTAGACTATCCACTATTACTGCAAAAAAAGCCCTGCCCTCTCCTTAGTCTTTCCTTGCCGAAATATCACAAGTACCACCTCGTGCTGATCCATCGCATGGAAAATTTTTATCAAAATCTTTTTTGTATCTGGCATTAACTTGGAACCACATGCATCAACACCTTTTGGATCAATGCGGTTGTATGTAAGTCGAGCATAGCATGATGAACAAAAAAGTACCTATTGTTAAGAATAACAACTTACTATTTTCATTAACAATATTTAACCAATTCGACAACCTGATGGCTTGACCTTGACCCGCATTGAATGCTGGGCCACTTATTGAAGATAAAAGTATACCGAAACCATATGAATTTTTACCATGAAACTTCTTTTGCATCTGTGACCATTAGCATGAGTCACTTTTTCAACGGTGCTTTTTTCCCCTCTCTCTCTGTTCTAGATATGCAGCCATTACTCGCTTGGAACTTTATCCTTGATGTAGTTCATTTGTTTTTTCCGTAACAGAACAGTTGAAAAGATGGATTGAGACTTTTTTTTTTGCGGTAGGGGAATAGGAATGGCGAATCCTAGCCGTCAAGGGCCATAGGATTTGGAACCTCAATTTTTCTTTTTGTTTTGAAATCAGTGTTTGTTTATGAAATCTGTATACAATTCAACTTCAATTTTAAACCATGATTTCAAATTCTCCACAAAGAATTCAAGTTCCAAATTGTTGTTTCATTTTCTTTTACATGTAAAACATGATTCAGAAATTCGATTTTGTAAAATAAAATTCATTTTAAGTTTTACAAAAGAAAAAAACGACTCATCATTTTATGTATTTAAAAATTTATAACAGCAAGTAATCACAAATATTTTCTTATAACATGAACTCGAAGATATATTACTATTATTGCTCCTTACGATATTCCAATACTTAATTTGGTAAACTTGTATAAAAGTTAAGGATTTTTAGTAGTTTTTATAAGTTGTGAGTTTTTTGTTCATGAGAAAAGTATAATTTAAGAAATTTAAATTGGATGTCCAAATAAATTTCAACTTCAAAGCTAACGTGATTGCAAAATGATCAAGAATCATGTCCAAACGGGCATCAATTACTTCAATCTCAAATGGGCGTATAGCATCCCTGTTGCTCCTACTAGTTTTTGTCTTTTGCCTTCCAACTTACATCAAGCATCAATGACTGACTATGATCGGTATGAAAATCGCACCTGACAATAGAAAATTGGCATCCCTGATCCCAATCATCTGAGTATGATTTGTCTACTAATATTTGGTCTTTTTCTAGTTGTATTTATTGGGTTCAATTGGTGTGAATGAAAAATGGAGGAATACAATGTTTCAAAAAAGGGATGACTGTTCAAATGATTGTGATTGTTAGGAAAAAGACACAATGATTCGAATGGACAGACATGACTGTTCCAAAGGATACACCTTTCCGAATGGACCACTGCCTCCTTTCCGAAGGGGCACTTCATGGCTACACAAGCCTGCATTTTTCCACAGGTTTAGTATGGAAAATTTCTGCATTGAAAATTACTTTTCTACTTCTAAAAACTCTTTGCGATCATCTCCCGTTGAGTGAGTTCGAAGAAAATCAGAAGGTTTGAGGTACCGCTACATTCTGATTATGAAGACGTTTTATCCTAGGAGGAAAAGTTCGAAATCTCGGGTACTTAAAGGGAATTATTTAAGGACACTCCATGAATTCGGAGGGCTTGACTTATTCTACTTCATCTTTTTTCTTTAAAATAAAATAACACACTTTTTTGATTGTTACGTTCATATTGAACTTGTGTTGAAGGTGTTGGAAAACTTCATAAGTGTTCTTGATTTAATCTTGAACTTGTGTTGAAGTTGTTTTGACATGATATAGATTGTGTACCCGAAACAACAATCTTAAGGAAATAAATTGAATTTTTTTTTTGCTTGTTTGGTGAAATTTTCTTTTGGTAAAATAGCTCGGTGGACGCTTGTACTTGTCCGAGTTTGTAAAGTGGATACTTCTACTTATACATTTGTCATGTGAACCCTTGAACTCAATAAAATTCAATATTTTAACCTCTATTTCGGTGTGTGTAACACGAGGGACGGAAAAAGAATCAGCTTTGATCGGAATATCTGATTCAAAGGCAAGAGATGAAGAGACAATAAATTTATTTCGGGTCACAAAAAGGATCGAACACTTACTGCCACGTCATCTTTCACGTCATTTTAAATGCTATATTAAATTTCACGTCATTATATCTTCATTAATTAATCAATAATATTAAACAAAAAATAAAATAATAAATTAAATCTCTTGCTCTATCGGCGGGCGGTGAATCGTTACTGTCATTGATGGAGACTGATGAAGCTGCTGCTTTTATCAACGACATATACAATAATATGAGTTATTAGTCTTTGTTGAGTTTGAGCATCGATAACAATTGCAACTATGAGCCTCCTCCTCTTGTTAATGATTATATGGTTTATGTAACTGCTGCTGCTTCTGAAATCCAGCAATACTCAGAGACGGAGAATTTCAATGCTGATTAAAAGCTTAAATTTCCCAAGCTAGAAGTACCAGTAGTAAATGGTATTTTTTTTAAATCGAGACAGTGAGAGAGAGAGAAAATAGAGAGAGATCGAGTTGACGAGAAAGACAGTAAACTGACAGAGGAAAATTGAGAGAAAACCAGTAAACAAAATAGGGGAAAATAGGTTTCTTTAGGTGAGATTTTTGCTGGAATTATAGCTCCGGAATAGAATCCATCCACCATCTCCAAAATCCGATCAAGAAAACTACTAAACCACCACTGAAACACCATTAACTGCCTCACCTCCTATCTTCACTGTCAGAGCTTCTCTAGAAGAGCTCAATTTGAGCTCCAGCGAAGCAACCACAGATTGGTTCCATCCAAACACACCGAGATACCACCCAAAAAACCTTTTTTCATCGTCGTCTCTTTCAAGAACTTACAGCTCCAAATGCAGAAATTTCTAACCAAAAACCCACTATTTCTTTCAATCATCATCACTTTTAATCGAATTCGAATCAATTCAAATCAAACACCGCAAACTGGGCAATTCCAAAACCTCATTAGCCAATGGGGTGCTAATGGGGTGGTTGATTGAGGAGTTCTTGAAATGGGTTTAAGGGGTTTTTGTTGTTTCTTTGGTGTTAGTGAATCTGGTTCTTCAGTTATGATTGCTATTGTAGAGTTGAGAGGTAGCAGCAAGAAGAAGAGTGAAATTTCAAAATTTGCAATAGAGATTAACAAGTGTGAGAAAAGCAAAAGGGGTTTGGGGTTGGGGGGCAGGGCGAGGGTGATAGTTGTAAAAAAGTAAGCTTTTTTTGTGAGATCAAAGGTGGTTTTAGCTATAAAATATGTGTACTATATGTATAATTATGATGGCAAACCAGCTGAAGAAAAATGGAAAGACTAGAGAAGAGAAAACACCTTAAAAAATATTATTTTAATGTAAAAAATATGCTCACTTGCACCCATGCGCATGTAATCACGCACTTTGTCCTACTTAACCATTTTGATGCCACATAGGCTTGGTCAACGGTCAGAGGGATTCAAAATATTCTGTTTTGATGAGTTGAGGAGTTTAGATGTCAAAAGTCTAAATAGAGAAGTTCACTTTACAAACTCGGACAAGTACAAGGGCCTACCGAGCTATTTTACCTTTTCTTTTCACTAAAGTTTTTTTTTTCATAATCTGTATTGTTTGATTTCTGAAGATTAAAGCTTTAAACTTTCTACTCCGTTTGAGCTTAACAAGTGATTTGAAGAAATAAAATCTTCATCACAAGTTAAAGGTCATTCAGTTAACGATTGGAAGACATAAAAACTTCATCGTTAAACTAGAAACAAGTAGTGTTTACAAGTTGCTACAACTTGTAATAAATATAATTTTATACTAAAGTTGATTGTCTTTTTGTGATAGGAAAAAATGACTACAAAAGGTCATGTTGATGGTGTGGCAAGTGTGGTAGCAACTAATATTGCCACAACCAGTCGCACAAATGTGCCACCCACTATGGCACTAGTGGAAAAGCCCAAAAAAATTTCTGGAGTTGATTTCAAGAGGTGGAAACAAAAAATGTTCTTCAATTTAACAACCTTATATCTTTAAAGGTTTATTTCAGAAGATGCTCCAGAAGTACCCAAAGAAACTTAGAACCAGGAGCTATTCGTTGTAACAGGGGTATGGAAACATTCTGATTTCCTATGTAGGAATTACATCCTAAGCGGCCTCCAAGATGACTTGTACAATGTCTACATCATAATGAAGACATCTAAAGAGTTGTGGAATGCACTAAAAAAAATACAAGACTGAGGATGCGGGAACCAAGAAGTTCTATGCTGCGCGGTTCCTATAGTACAAAATGAACGACAGCAAAACTGTCGTTTCTCAAGTACAGGAGTTGCAAGTCATCATCTACGATCTCCTTGTAGAAGATATAAATTTAATGAATACCTTATTTTAACATGTTAAAAATGCTCTTAATGTTCACATAAACTTTGTTGTAGGTTTGGTTGTGAATGAGACATTTCAAGTAGCTGCGATAATTGAGAAGTTTCCACCTTTGTGGAAGGACTTCAAGAATTACTTGAAACACAAACGAAAGGAGATGACAGTTGAAGACCTTATTGTAAGTCTGCATATTGAAGAAGACAACAAATTTGTAGAGAGGAGTTTTAAAGGAAATTCTGCAATAAATAGAGCTAATATTGTAAAAGACGACCCCAACAACTTAAAGAAGCGGAAGAAAGTAGGACAACAAAGCAATTATCCTAAGAAGAAATTCAAAGGAAAGTGCTTTAATTGTGGCAAGATTGACCACAAGTCTACAGATTGTCGTTCCCTAAAGAAAGACAAAAAGAAGAATCAAGCAAATATGACTGAATCCAAAAACAAAATGGATGATCTGTGTGCCATGCTTTCGGAATTTAACTTAGTGGAAAATTCTTAAGAATGGTGGATGGATTCTGGTACCACTCGCCACATATGTACAAATAAAAAGTTGTTTGCTACATTCGCTCCAGCTCAAGGCAAAGAGAAGATTAACATAACAAACTCTGTAACTGCAAAAGTTGAAGGGACAAGAAAAGTATGCTTGAAAATGATTTCAGGCAAAGTGTTGACTCTGAACAATGTCCTGTATGTATTATAGTTACAGAAAAACTTGATTTTTGTATCACTTCTTGATAAAAATGAATTCAAATGTGTATTTGTTTTTGGGAAAATTATACTTAGTAAAGAAGAAGTTTACGTAGGAAAAGGATACCTCACTGAGGGCCTATTCAAAATGAATGTAATGAATATTGAAATCAATAAAAGTTCAGTTTCTTCTTACTTGCTTGAATCTAATGATTTGTGGCATGAACGATTAGGACACGTTAATTACAAAACATTGCGAAAACTAATTAACTTAGAAGTTTTCCCAAACTTTGAGTGCAATAAATCAAAATATCAAACGTGTATGGAATCAAAGTATGCTAAGCATACGTATAAGTCCGTTGAAAGGAATTCTAATCCCTTAGACTTAATCCACACTGACATTTATGATATAAAGTCAACACATTCTCGTGGTGGAAAAAAGTATTTTATAACTTTTATTGATGATTGCACTAGATACTATTATGTCTATTTTTTAAACAATAAGGATGAAGCAATAGATGCATTTAAGCAATATAAAACAAAAGTTGAAATTTAGTTAGAGAAAAAGATTAAAACGATAAGAAGTGATAGGGGCGGAGAATATGAATCTTCCTTTGCGGAAATATGTGTAGATAATGGAATTGTCCATCAAACTACGACCCTATATTCACCTCAATCTAATGGAATTGCAGAAAGAAAAAAACCAAACCTTAAAGAAAATGATGAATGTCTTACGAATAAGTTCAGGTTTACCGCAAAACTTGTGGGGAAACTATCCTTACAGCTAACCGAATACTTAATAGAGTGCCCCACAGCAAAACATTATCAATTTCATATTTAAAATAGAAAGAAAGGAAACCCAACTTGAAATATTTCAAAGTATGGGGGTGTCTAGCGAAAGTCCAAGTTCCTATACCTAAAAGGTTGAAAGTAGGACCTAAGACAGTAGACTGCGTGTTCATAGGATATGCTAAAAGTAGTAAAGCATATCGGTTTTTGGTTCATAAATTCAAACACCCGGATATCATTGAAAATATGGTAATTAAATAAGATAATGCTGAATTCTTTGAACACATTTATCTGTATAAAACTAGACATAAACAGTCTAGTAGAGGGTCTAAACGGCCTTGAGATGAACCAAGTAAGGATGTACATAATGATGAGAATCCAAGACGTAGTACATGTCAAAGAATGTTGAATTTATTTGAATTAAATTTTGTAATATTTCTCTTAGAAAATGAGCCTCAAACATTTAAAGAAGCGATGATGTCTTCAGACTCATCCTTTTGAAAAGAGGTAGCCAATAGTGAGATTGATTCAATCTTGAGCAACCATACGTGGGAGTTGGTTCTAAATAGATCTTCAAAAGGAAAATGAAAGCGAATGGTATTATTGACAAATACAAGGCAAGACTTGTAGTAAAAGGCTTTAAACAGAAAGACGTCCTTGATTACTTTGATACATACTCACCTGTAATGAGGATAATGTCAATTTGGATGTTAATTGCCTTGGCGGCAGTATATGATCTTGAAATCTATCAAATGGATGTGAAGACAACATTTCTAAATGGAGAATTGAAGGAAGAAATTTACATGGAACAACTTGAGGTTTTGGTGGTTCTAGGTAAAGAAACGAAGGTGTGTAAACTTGTTAAGTCACTTTATGAACTAAAATAAACACCTAAACAGTGGCATGCAAAGTTTGACCAAACCATGTAGGTAAACGGGTTTAAGATAAACAAATGTGATAAATGTATTTACATTAAAGACACTCCAAATCACAAGGTCATTGTTTGTTTGTATATGGATGATATGTTGATCATCAGTAAAGACATTTCTGACATAAATGCTACAAAATGATTTCTTGAGAGCAAGTTTGATATGAAAGACCTTGGAGTTGCGGATGTGATCTTAGGAATAAGATCCATACAACTTCACAAGGGTTGTCATTTTCACAGTCTCATTACATCGAAAAAAGTACTTGAAAAATTCAAGTATTTGAAATTTGAAATTTCCAAGACTCTATTGGACATGAGTTTTGCACTTCAAAAGAATGAAGGTGAAAGTGGCTCACAGTTGGAGTACGCAAGAGTGTTGAGATGTTTAATGTATATAATGAATTATACATGACCAGATATAACATATGCTATTAGTAAGTTGAGTCGGTATACGAGTAATCCCTATAAAACTCATTGGATGGAAATGAAAAGAGCTTTGGGGTATCTTAAATACACTCAAGACTATGCTTTGCATTATAATAAATATTCCAAGGTACTTGAAGGATATAGTGATGCAAATTGGATCATCGAATCGAATAAAGTAAAATCCACGGATGGATATATATTAACTATAGGTGGAGGAATAGTCTCTTGGAAATCGCCTAAACAGACATGTATTGCATGCACTATAATGGAATCAGAATTTATCGCACTAGATAAAGTTGATGAAGAAGCAGCATGGCTCCGTAATTTCTTTGAAGATATTCCTTATTGGCGTAAACCATTGGCACCAGTATGTATACACTGTGATAGTCAAGCGGCAATAGGTCGGGTAGGGAGCATGATGTACAACGGTAAATATCGTTACATAAAACAGAGATATAATATCGTTAGAGAACTTCTCTCTAGTGGAATTATCACTGTTGACTATGTAAAGTCAAAGTATAATATGCCGGATCCACTTACAAAAGGTCTATATAGAGAGGGAGTTGAGAGAACATCCAAGGAAATTGGGTTATGGCCTAGGACAAGTCAGCATGACGACAACTCTACCTAGTAGACTGGAGATCCCAAGAGTTAGATTCAAAGATATCAAACAAAGTTGTGTCTGACAGGTTCAATATTGTCAATATACCCAACCCATCCTCATGATGTAGATAATGTTTAGTAAACAAGGATAAGACTTACAGTGTGAAGTCTTTTAATGATTTTCTAAATTTGGCAGATTCGACCAAATAGTTTAATCATAGGATTGAACGTTTAGAAATCACCTATGTGAGGGCGAAGTAGAAGTTGCTTCAAGGAGAATGTTAGTAAAAGCCTATCCTCTAACCTCTTATGAGTCCAGGACGTGTTCCTGGCTGAAACGAATTAAATCGTGAGAACCATAAATGGTAAAAGGTTGGCTGTGTGACATGTGTTGTCTAGGTGTACATTAGAGCTCGACGGTTCAAAGATATCGCATCTATCGATTGACCGAGTGCATCCGGTGCATGTTCACTACGAAAAGTTCAAAGAAAACCCACTTATCCAGATGCAATCAATTTTTGTTTACTGATCACATACTTGTCCGTAAAGTTTTATAAAGAATAGTCATTCCCATTCATGTGGGGGATTGTTGGGTTCAATTGGTGTGAGTATAAAATGGAGGGACACAATCTTTCGAGGAAAAGACACACTGTTTCAGAAAAGAGATAACTGTTCAGATGGTTGTGACTATTCAGAAAAAGACACAATGATTAGAATGGACAGACATGACTGTTCCAAAGGATACACCTTTCCGAATGAACCATTGTGTCCTTTTCGAAGGGGCACTTCATGGTTATATAAACTTGCATTTTTTCACAGGTTTAGTATGAAAAATTTCTGCATTGAAAATCACTTTTCAACTTCTAAAACCTCTTTGTGATCTTCTCCCGTTGAGTGAGTTCGAAGAAAATCAGAAGATTTGAGGTACTGCTACATTCTGATTGTGAAACCATTTTATCCAGGGAAGAAAATTCCGCAACCTCGGGTACTTGAGGAAAATTATTTCCTTAAGGACACTTCGTGAATTTGAAGGACTTGACTTATTCTGCTTCATTTTTTTTCTTTAAAATAAAATAACACACTTCTTTGATAGTTCATATTGAACTTGTGTTGAATGTGTTGGAAAACTTCATAAATGTTCTTGATTTAATCTTGAACTTGTATTGAAGTTGTTTTAAATAATACAGATTGTGCACCCGAAACAACAGTAATTTCTAGCTGCATTCTGTTTTTAGCATTGGTATGAGTAGGTGAGCCTAATTCTTTTAACCATTAGACACTTGGAAAACAATGTCCCCTCTTTATTGCGGTTCTGGTTGTTGAAATTCTTGCAAGTTACAGTAACCAACCTAAAAAGAATATTAGATGAAAGAGGCAATATGTCTTGCAATTAGGACGCACCAATATAAAGTATTTCCTCTCACTTTCTAAACAAGGAAAGATATTTCCTATCTATTCCTGGACTATAAATTTGTGGTCCTTATGGATGGTCAGGTGGAGGGTGCCAAATTGATAACTGTGACATAAGAGTGAGAGATAAGCCCATTAGCCTATCAACATCACCACCATCATTAAGGTCCAGTATGTGCAATCCACCTGTTCCTTCTAGACCTACAACTCCTCCAAAGTTGACCTTCTTTTCCTCGATGGCTGAAAACTCACCAATGGATTATGGGCTTACATTAGAAGGTGGGTCCTCATATGACATACCTGACTGTATTCTCAAACCCTCAATTGAAAGGGCTTCAATTTTATCCATCGCCAAAGGAGCAAGGTCCTTTAATGATACGTATTCTGAGTCCCTGTCAAGCCAGGCAGAATTTAACTCCAACTTGCTGGACTTTGGTCCCTGCGATTTCCCCTTCTTACTTGGAATACCAGCCATATTTTGTCCAAATTCAAATTCATGCTGCAATAAATCTTGTCTGCGGTAGGTAGAAGTCATATAAGACAATTTTTTAATAGAAATAGTGTGCTATATATGTCCAATTCCAAATATAAACAGAATACGAAGAAATTCAAACCTCTCAGTTCCGTCTAAGCTTGGTGCAGCCTTCCATCCTATATGTTGCATTGTCTGCCCAGTAATATCTTCCAAAGGCATCAGTTTATTTGCCTGCATAGAGAGCTTTCAATTCCTATGGAAGCTAAATGCTGCAGTATCTCCATTATGCCAGATCCCATTTCTGCAGGAACCACCACTGGACTGGATGCTTGCATTATCAAATTACCCCCACTCTTTGCATACTTGAAAAGTGAAGGGTTCATTGACCTTAAAAATCCTCCATTTTTAGTCTTAATGTAGGGTCCTAAGCCTTCTCTAAGAGGAGGCAATTGATAAGGGTCTTCAAAAGGAATATCAATTGGGCTTCCAAACCCACTTGAACTCTTAGGAGGGGAATACTGAAATGTCCTCTCGTTCAAGGCCCATTCATGCATCAAAACTTCTGTCTCCAAGTTCTCCAACATGGAGGCCCTAGTTTTAATGCTTGTTGCTTCAATTTCTATCTTTGGCATCTCCACGTAGGAATCTACATTAGATGATTAATCAATATATTCATAAATGCTCCTCCAATCAGATCCAGTTTGAGAATCACAAGCAAATTCTTGGTGATCAATGTCCATCTCAAAGTTAAACAAGGAATCCCCACCGGCCAGAGTATCCTTCTCAAATTGCCTCAACAGTTGTTCTCTTGGGGAGTCAGGCTCACTTTCAGAACTCGGGGCAAATGGACTGTGATCTATCCCGAGCATATCCAGAAAATTAGTGGCCACGGATTCGGCATCGTAATCCAAGCTTAGGGATTTTTCCTTCCTAAGCTCCCGAAGGTTTACTTTTATCTCAAAGCCTCTATCATGATTTATAACTTCATTTTCATCTTCTTGAGAATCTAGTCCCTCGTTTGCCAAGTCAGAGATACTCTTCAATGCAGACTCCAATTCTTTCATGATCGACTCTTTGGCAGATTCATCTGTCTCAAAATTACAGGCACTCACTGAAAGGTCTTTACTCTCGGAGTCAACTTCCTTGGACAACAGTGCAAGCTGTGGTTCCTCTTCATTGGACATCCCAAGACTACAATCAGGTTCAGCATTATCTTCTGAAGGAGCATCACCAATTATCGTGGTATCTTCTTCTTTTCCCTCCCATACCTCCGAGGCAACTTCTACACCAAGCTCTATGATAAATACCTCACTTAATTCATCCCCATTTTCAATAATTCCCTTCTCAGGCTCCAATAACAAGGCTAAGTCAGGTTTGAGGGTCATAACATCAGCGCAACATTCATCTATCTGTGGCTTGCTATCAACTGAAGATTCCACGTTCTCTTCCTCAAGTTTCTGATATATCACATTTACAGATATAGAAAGTTCAGAGGAAGGAACTGGTAAAACCTCATGAAGATCTTTTATATTCTCTGCGGAACGCTGTGAAGCAGATGATCGAGCAGGAAGGCTCCCTGTTCGCCTTATTATAGTACTCAGCTCATCACTTTGATCACATTGTGCCAAAAATTTTGCTGCATTTTCACTATTGCGCCTTAAGTTCTTCCCCTCTAGAAGGCTGGTGTTGCTGGGAAATACAGTGAATGTTTTCCCAACAATGTGATACTCTAAACAAAGAGTCATTGTTGCACCTTTAGCCTTACCTGACAACCTAAAACTAGTTGTCCACTTGCCGGAACTATTCTCCTCCAACTCATCCAATTCAAGATGAAGCAACCTTGTAAGATCAACGCGATGGTTTCCCAATTCAAGTTCAGGAGTCCCATATACCGAAACATACAACAAGAAATGTTTAGCCTCAGACTTTGTTGATTGGTTTGGGTCATTCTTGCTACCAGATATAGAGCATGTATGAGTCAACTGTTTCTCAAACCCAGCCATCCCTTGAGAAACCACAACAGGACGAGTCGTCAACTAGCCATCTCGTCTCTTCCAATGAATAACAAGGAAAAGCTCATCAAACAATGTTGATAACCCTGCAACTGAATGGACTTGAACAAAAAAACAACAATTAAACTTTTTGTTCCTAAAGGCCAGGGATTTTAGGCCCTTCCAACTCCAACTGGATTTCTTACTCTCCTTCTCTATTGAACCGTCTTTATTCTTCGATTTCTGCTGATGACTCTTTTCGACAGACATTGAATGATTACTAGCAGCTGACATCAAACTACTCTGTCCAATTTTATTATCAAAATATAGGGCTTTATTTATAACTTCAATATCATCCAACATTTTATCATTTCACCCATTTTCGACATCATTAATTTTGTCCGTCGAAACTACAAGGATAACTTAAACTTACAAAACGATATTGAGAACCCAATTCACAGAATTGTAGAATTCAAAATTGCTCCGGGCTGCTTAAACAAGATTGGCCTGTTAAAGGATGAATATTATGAAAAAGAAAGAAAATTTTCTTCAGGCAAAATAAGAGAAAAATAATACATAGGTTCTATCGTCATTACATCTTGTGTAATTGAGCATCAAATCCGTCTGCAAGTTTTGAACATAATGAAAAAGTGCTATTTAACATAAAAGAAATTAACTTTTTTTTTTTCAAATGAAGAAGAAGAAAGAGAGGTTGATTTTCTAACTTTTTGTTTATCTTTGATTTAAATTAACTTTTTGTTTATCTTTGATTTAAATATTTTATGGATTGATCACCCAAAAAATATATCAATTTTCTATCTTTTGATATCGGGAGAGATAATAGGGAGAGAGAACATGGAGACAAACAAAGTATGGTTCTTATTTCTTGAAAAAAATAAGGAATTTGAATTAGTGTCTAGGACAGGATGTACTTAGATGCCTTACTTGATTCAAACGTAGGGTGATAGCTTAAAGAACTTAATTGGATTATTACATCCCCACTCAACGATTTAGTAATAAGGTCCAAATTAGGAAAATGGTTAGAGGTCGGGAGACCATGATTATGCAATTAACCCTATGAATCAACAACCAAGATAAACAAGTTAATGAATGAAGTTTAATAGCATAGTATGATTGTTTGAAGTGCTTTAACCCTGGGCTTTACTCCATTGATTGTTTCAATACTTTACTTTTTGCACTGTTACTTTACTTTTAGTTACAATTTCCAATCTCTATTTTTGGTTACTCTGGCATCAATTAAATCTAAACTGTAAACTAAAATTGAATCGTAGTTGAACCAATTTCCTGTGGGATCAATACTCGGCTTTTTTTAAGGCCACTTTACTACTTGATAGACCACGTACACTTGTGTATGCACTTGAGTGCTGTCACTACACACTCATAAAATAGACTCTACTTGACACGGCTTTATACACACCTAATTTACCATGAACCTAGGCTCTGATACTAAATTTTTCATGACCCAAACCATGGCTTGGCTATGATTGGCATCTTAAGTCTATCGAGGACCAAAGACTACCCCCTTGGCCTAACCAAAAGAACCAAGTACACCTAGTAGTGGATGAATTTCAACATAGACAATATGATAAGAAAGATTAAATAATCTATGATACATCAATATCCAACAACCATCAACCAACCAATAACCAATACCAATAACCAACCATAATACAACTGTCAACGGTAATGTCTAACAAAGCCACTAACAAAACCAAAAATAGTCTGATCGGGACATACCTCTAACCCTAGACAAAACAAATCCAAAATAAAGGTTCAATGTATGATGGAAGCCCACCACTTCAATCTGACACTCGAGCTATACCACGATCACTTAATCACTGTACAAAAGGAATAAAGTATGGCTAATTCCTGCATCGTATGGGGATACAACATCTGAAGACGATTAGCGATTGGAGTACTAGCACAGAACTTAGGGATAAAGGATATTATAATACCATGAACCATAATATAGGAATAACTAAAACCAATGAACAACATCAAATACAATACATACATATATATATATATATATATATATATATATATATATATATATATATATATATATATATATATATATATATATATATATATATATATATATATCACATGCTAAGAAAGGAAATAGGGCTTAGCAAGAACTTTAAAACTTTAACCTGGATTATGCAGCTTGACTATCCTAAACTAGCACCCACAAACTATATGGGTTCAGCTCTCTTGCTGAAAGGGCCCCAATGTCTGTTAGCAGCATGAACCATAGAAAAACCCAGGGAAATATAAATACATCAAGGAAGCTAGCTGTCTTAAAATATATATCAAGTGTGACTCATGCACACGATCATCAAGACCAACCCTCATGTTGGCAAACATGAGTTTCCAGTGTCAGTCCCCCCGAGACATCCACCTTCACAGCTTTTCTACACAACCTCCTTTAAGGCCATATTAAAATATTTAATACATGACCCAACAATTACATCAAAGAGTCAACCATTAGGGCATCATTACATAGTATCGTCATATCAAATACAACTTGCAATCAATTATCATTACGCCATTACCTTGGGGAATCCTTATACCTCAGACTCCTTAATAAAAATCAACTTGGGGGATTCCATTTTACCCCACAAGTATTTCAAAACCATCCTTAATCAGTTTTTCCATTTATACAATGCATTAGTTTCTAAGAGAATAGCCAAACCAAATGATAATTCATATTGCAAAACTAATTATGCAAGTGGGTTGAGGTTATTATCAGTTTTCATACCAAAACCAATTATTTGAGGAATCTATTGTACCCCTAAATTCATTCACCATTCACACGCACCCCAATAAGTTTACAAACAAATAATTCATGCATAATAAATAAATAAAAACTATGGAAAAACATTCAAACAATTTATATCCAAAACCCTCAAACCATAGTTCAAAACCCGACATAAAAATCATGAATAATAAACCAATCTTTATGCCATTAATAAATATAATAAAGAGTTAATGCCTTTGACATGCGATAATTGAAAAGTAATTCGGAGCTTGGAACCCAAAAGATGAACGCACGATGAATTCCTTAGGCCTTCTTGGGGTTTTGAGTTTGAAAGTGGAATTGGGGATTTCTAATCTCTTAAAAATGAAAGGAATAGGTTACATAGGTGAAAATATCCAATACCCCTTATCCCAACAAAATAAAATAAAATTGCATGAATTTTTACATAGGGGCATGACACACATCTTATTGCGGAGGCTAACCTCCATTCCAAGGATCCTATTATGGGGGATAACATCTATGAAACTAAACCTATTATGGAGTATATCCTATGTGACATGGTAATATCGTGGAGGCTCACTTCTTCTGTGGTTCAAAACCACCCTGAACCCCATCTAAAAATTCCAAAACTCTTTTGAGATACCTCATTCACATGCCTAAACATAATTTAATTTAAAAATTAATGCTTCGAACAAGAGAGGGATAAAATAAAATTCTTAAAATTTAGAGGGTGTTACAGATTAATTTTCATACCTGGTATGGCCATTATGTGTTCTTGGTCATGTCTTTTGATTGACTAGTGCCCCGATGATATTTATGAATCTTAGGAATGAAGTTTTTCATCAGTTTCTAGACTTATTCATCATTATGTTTATTGATGGCATTCTCATTTTATTTAAGATCAAAGCGGATTATGTCGATCAATTCTGTATAGTGTTGCAGACCCTTAAGGAGCATTGATTATATGCTAAATTCTCTAAGTATGAATTCTGGTTGAATTTTGTGATCTATCTAGGTCATGTAATGTCTAGTAAAGGAATCATGATAGATCTACATTAAGTTTAAGCGGTTAAGACGTTCCTTAGACCCATGACTCCAATCGATATTTGGAGATTCTTAGGTTTAGCCAGTTATTATAGGAGGTTTATGGAGAGCTTCTCATCAATTGTTGCTCTCTTAACTAAGTTAACTTGAAATAAAGTGAAGTTTCTGTGGTCCGATTACTGTGAGGGAAGCTTTGAGAAATTGAATGACAAGTTGACTACTCCTTCTATTTTGACCATGCCCGAGCGTACTGATGGCTTTATGGTTTGTTGTGATACATCCCTATGAGATTGGGTTGTGTTCTGATACAGCATGGTAAGGTGGTGGCATATACTTCTAAATAGTTAAAGGTCCATGCGTAGAATTATTTGACTCACAATTTGAAGTTATTGTCTATGGTGTTTTCCTTGAAGATCTGACGCCACTACTTGTATGGAGTTCTTGACATTTATTCTAATCATAACAGATTACAGTAAGTGTTCACCCAGAAGGAGTTGAATCTTAGGCAAAGAATACGGCTTGAGTTGCCCAAGAACTATTATATGAGTCTTCATTATCATCCAAGTAAAGAGAACATAGTTGTTGATACACTTAGTAGGTTATTTATGGGAAGCGTATCTCACATGGAGGAGGTAAAGTGAGACTTGGTGAAGGATATTCACCGATTTGCTAATCTTGGAGTCCATTTCTTATACTTTGAGGATAGAGGTATGATAGTGCAAGAGGTGGTGAAGTCATCCCTTAGTGCTAATGTGAAAGAGAAAAAGGTTTTGGACCCTACCTTGATATGGATTAAGGGTGACGTGGGCTAGCAGAAAGTGATAGTTTTCGAGAATGGTGGCGATGGTATCTTGAGATACCAAGGCAGGTTGTGTGTTCCCGATATTGATGGTCTGTGAGAGAGAATCTTAACTGAGGCTTATGAGTCGAGGTACATTATTTATACTTGTTTTACAAAGATGTACCATAATTTAAAAGAGATCTACTAGTGGTATAACTAAAGCGGGATCTGGCAAATTTTGTGGCCAAGTGTATGTTTGTCAACAAGTAAAGGTGAAGGACTTGAGACCTGGTGGATTTTCTCAAGAGATTGAATTGCCCAAGTGGAAATGGGAGGTGATTAATATGGATTTTTTTACTGGTCTTTCACGGTCCCGCCATCAGTTTGATTTAATTTGGGTCATTTTGGACAGGATGACTAAGTCTACTTATTTCCTCCTTTGAGAACTAATTACTCTACTGAGGATTATACAAATTTATCTATTTAGTAGATTATCAAGTTGCATGGTGTGCATATTTCTATTATATCTAATCGCGGTACTAAGTTCTCCTTGCACTTTTGGCATTCTTTCCAAAGAGGTTTGGGAACTAAGGTGAACCTTATCACTATTTTCCATCCTCAGACGGATAGATAAGTAGAGAAGACCATTCATACTTTGAAGTATATGCTAAGATCTTGTGTGTGTGACTTTTGTGGTAGTTGGGTTGATTACTTACCCCTCATAGAGTTTGCATAAACTAATAGTTATCACACAAGTATAGGGATGGCTACTTTCGAGACATTTTATGGTAGGAGGTATAGGTCTCCTATTGGGTGGTTTGAGGTTTACAAGAATATATTGTATAGTTCCAACTTGGTTCACCAAGCCATGGAGAAGGTCAAGGTGATTCAGGACAGGCTTAAGACTGCCTAGAATTGCTAAAGGTCCTATATGGATATAAGGCGAAAGGACTTGGAATTTGATGTAGATAATTTGGTGTTCTTGAAGGTGTCTCCCTTGATGGTAGTGATGCGATTTGGAATAAAGGGAAAGCTCAGTCCCTATTATGTTGGTCTATATTGAATTTTGAAGCTAGTGGGCAATATAGCTTATGAGTTGGATTTGCCTCTGAGCTTTGGCTCCATTCATTCGATATATAATTTTTTGATGTTAATGAAATTCTTGGGTGATCCTTCCTTTGTAGTTCCTTTGGACAATGTTGGTGTGATGGATTCTTTGTCTTATGATGAAGTCCCGGTTAAGATTTTAGATCGGCAAGTCCATCGGCTGCGGACAAAAGATATGGCTTTGGTAGTTATTTGGAGGAATCATAAAGTTGAAGAAGCTACTTGGGAATCTTAAGAGGACATGAAGTCCAAATAACCATTCTTATTCCCCGTTCTGAATACCCGTGCTTAATGTATGTGTTAATCTTAACATCTTAATTTTTTGACTTTGTTAAAGAAAATTGTGATTTCCTTGACATCTTTGTTTTTTGTCTTTGTTAAAGGTAAGTGTGGTTGTATTTGGTGTTAAATAGTACTAAGGGATGCCTTTTCCCATCATTCGAGGATGAATGATCCTAAGGGGGGAGAATATGACACCCCAGATGTTGGCCACTAAAAATTCTAAGTTTTTGAACTCACTGTCCCAACTACGACTAACCTTATGAGTCGTAGGGTGTCTTGTTGGGTCATAGGATCCAAATTTTAGGGTGTCCAGTGAGTTTTTATTGAGTTGCTTCCTTGGTGACAACTTGAGGTAACAAGTCATATACCCCCTTTAGTAGCCAAACCAGTAGGATGCCTAAGGTGTTCTGCTGTGAGAACAACTAGGCTCAACGAGTCGTAATAACTCATACAAGTTGTAAGATACCAACCGTAGGGTGACCATTGTGTACCCAAAAGTTTCTATCTTGATTATGACTCGAATCCTATGAGTCGTAGTGAGTTCTTACGAGTCGTATAGTGACCCGTAGTCGCTGGCGATAATTTTTTAGCTTTGAAACTAAGGGCATCTTGACATTTTCCTCTTTTCTTAAACATAACCCACAACTTTAAAACTTTATTGTGACCCTATTTCCATCCATAGCACACCAAAATAACTTCTCAATCTATCTAAAATCTCTCAACCAAAACAGTTAGGATTTTCAAGGGTGATTCATTAGAGCTCTCAAGGGTGATTTCTTCATCAAATTCCCTAGTGATTAAGGCATGTGACTACCCTTAAATTTGTTTCACTTAAATCATGAAATTATATCATTGTTTATGTGGATTTGAACACGGGTTTAGATATAGGTTGAGTGTTTTGGAATGAATATTTCTTAAATTATTTTCCCATAATTTATTATGCATTGTTCATGATTTATATATGGTTTTAAACTTGTGGGGTACATGGTCATGGTGAATAAACTAGGGTATTGTGATTTTCTCAAATTTCATGAATATTGACAATTGAATTGGTCGTAACCCAACCAAATTTTCTGAAAGTGGATTTGAGTATGATTATAATTGCATTGAACTACTTTCAAAACAATTTCATGATGTCAAGAGGTTGTTGAAACATGATGGTTTGATTTAATGAACAAAAGGAGTCGGTGTTCCTCCACCTTGTATTAATGAACAAAGGGAGTTGTTTTCTCGAGTTAATAGAATTGAAATGGAATGATGATGTTACCTTGTAAGTGTAGTTGGTATGACGATACCAACAGTGTATGCCTAAATATGTATTATGGTTCAATGAATGTGATACGAGCCAAATGGACATCATAGCTTTAGATGACATTATGCAAGGCCAACACATGAAGAATTTGGGTGTGGTCACATTTAGGGAATCAGGACACGCATGGGTGACCCACTTTGAGTCCAAAATAGATCAATTTCATGTGTGGAAGGTTGCTTGGGATCTTGCCTTAATGAGATACCCGATAGTCCATGTAATGAAGAATAAGTGTGAAGGCTAAAAATAACATAAGGGATTGCATATTTTGAAGTATGAAGAGGAGCTTTTTGAACACTCCATGACCTCCCCTCTCATTAAGGGTTTTATGGTCATTTTTATGCCCCCCTACACTCCATAGGCGCCCTTCTCATTAAGGGTAGCTTGGTCATTTGGCTTCATCTTATAATAGACTATAAGTAGAAAATTTTAGGGTTATTTCATTTGGTTGATTAGTGATATATAATATTGAAAGAATAAGTCTTCTCTCTCTAGAAAGAGAGTGAAACCATAACTAAGGCATAACAAGTGTGGATTCACTTGTGTTGCAATTTGGCTTAGAAACATTGGTGCTTGAGGAGATTGATGTCACTCTTGTATATACATGAGAGTTTGGTTTTTGTTATTATGGGATTTAGGGGTCTTTACGTTTGACACACATCTTGGTTCTTCGGTTTTGTAATTGCTTTATGTCACAATATCTATCTTTATATTATTGCATCTTTGTTATCTTGTCTCCATTTTATGTGTTATGGCCGAAGCTAGTTCTTCAACTCATTCTCAGTTTTGTCTTGTGTTGTTAGATATTTTTAGTTCTTTCTAATTGATCTATATCATTTGGTATCAGATCAAGGATTGATTTCATTTTACGAGATCAATCTTGGTCTTTCTATCTTGAAAAATAAAAAAAAGTGTAGAAAACTAAAAATCCAAAAGAAACACATTCTGTCCCATTCTTGTCCCTTGTCTGAAACTTTGGTCTTGAATTTTTATGTGTTTGTTCTTTCTAGTGTTAGATCCTTATTTCCTAACACTAGAAGAGGTGTCCAAATTCGAAAATCTCACAAAAAAAGAGTGTGTCATATTTTTGGTGTCTTAACTGAAACTTGAGTCTTAGATTTAGGAGATTTTTGTGTGTTTTGTTTGTTTCTAGAGTTAGGTTCTTGTTCCGTAACACAAAGTGAGTCTAGATCTTGGATTTGTATAGTTCCAACTTGGTTCACCAAGCCATGGAGAAGGTGAAGGTGATTCAGGACAGTCTTAAGACTGCCTAGAATTGCTAAAGGTCCTATATGGATATAAGGCGAAAGGACTTGGAATTTGATGTATATAATTTGGTGTTCTTGAAGGTGTCTCCCTTTGATGGTAGTGATGTGATTTGGAATAAAGGGAAAGCTCAGTCCCTATTATGTTGGTCTATATTGAATTTTGAAGCTACTGGGCAATATAGCTTATGAGTTGGATTTGCCTCTGAGCTTTGGCTCCATTCATTCGATATATTAATTTTTGATGTTAATGAAATTCTTGGGTGATCCTTCCTTGGTAGTTCCTTTGGAGAATGTTGGTGTTTTGGATTCTTTGTCTTATGATGAAGTCCCGGTTAAGCTTTTAGATCGGCATGTCCATCGGCTGCGAACAAAAGATATGGCTTTGGTAGTTATTTGGAGGAATCATAAAGTTGAAGAAGCTACTTGGTAATCTTAAGAGGACATGAAGTCCAAATAACCATTCTTATTCCCCGTTCTGAATACCCGTGCTTAATGTATGTGTTAATCTTAACATCTTAATTTTTTGACTTTGTTAAAGAAAATTGTGATTTCCTTGACATCTTTGTTTTTTGTCTTTGTTAAAGGTAAGTGTGGTTGTATTTGGTGTTAAATAGTACTAAGGGATGCCTTTTCCCATCATTCGAGGACGAATGATCCTAAGGGAGGAGAATATGACACCCCAGATGTTGGCCACTAAAAATTCTAAGTTTTTGAACTCACTGTCCTAACTACGACTAACCTTATGAGTCGTAGGGTGTCTTGTTGGGTCATAGGATCCAAATTTTAGGGTGTCCAGTGAGTTTTTATTGAGTTGCTTCCTTGGTGACAACTTGAGGTAACGAGTCATATACCCCCTTTAGTAGCCAAACCAGTATGATGCCTAAGGTGTTCTGCTGTGAGAACAACTAGGCTCAACGAGTCGTAATAACTCATACAAGTTGTAAGATACCAACCGTAGGGTGACCATTGTGTACCCAAAAGTTTCTATCTTGATTATGACTCGAATCCTATGAGTCGTAGTGAGTCCTTACGAGTCGTATAGTGACCCTTAGTCGCTGGCGACAATTTTTTAGATTTGAAACTAAGGGCATCTGGACATTTTCCTCTTTTCTTAAACATAACCCACAACTTTAAAACTTTATTGTGACCCTATTTCCATCCATAGCACACCAAAATAACTTCTCAATCTATCTAAAATCTCTCAACCAAAACAGTTAGGATTTTCAAGGGTGATTCATTAGAGCTCTCAAGGGTGATTTCTTCATCAAATTCCCTAGTGATTAAGGCATGTGACTACCCTTAAATTTGTTTCACTTAAATCATGAAATTATATCATTGTTTATGTGGATTTGAACACGGGTTTAGATATAGGTTGAGTGTTTTGGAATGAATGTTTCTTAAATTATTTTCCCATAATTTATTATGCATTGTTCATACTTTATATATGGTTTTAATCTTGTGGGGTACATGGTCATGGTGAATAAACTAGGGTATTGTGATTTTCTCAAATTTCATGAATATTGACAATTGAATTGGTCGTAACCCAACCAAATTTTCTGAAAGTGGATTTGAGTATGATTATAATTGCATTGAACTACTTTCAAAACAATTTCATGATGTCAAGAGGTTGTTGAAACATGATGGTTTGATTTAATGAACAAAAGGAGTCGGTGTTCCTCCACCTTGTATTAATGAACAAAGGGAGTTGTTTTCTCGAGTTAATAGAATTGAAATGGAATGATGATGTTACCTTGTAAGTGTAGTTGGTATGACGATACCAACAGTGTATGCCTAAATATGTATTATGGTTCAATGAATGTGATACGAGCCAAATGGACATCATAGCTTTAGATGACATTATGCAAGGCCAACACATGAAGAATTTGGGTGTGGTCACATTTAGGGAATCAGGACACGCATGGGTGACCCACTTTGAGTCCAAAATAGATCAATTTCATGTGTGGAAGGTTGCTTGGGAGCTTTCCTTAATGAGAAGAATAAGTGTGAAGGCTAAAAATAACATAAGGGATTGCATATTTTGAAGTTTGAAGAAGAGCTTTTTGAATACTCCATGACCTCTCCTCTCATTAAGGGTTTTATGGTCATTTTTATGCCCCCCTTACACTCCATAGGAGCCCTTCTCATTAAGGGTAGCTTGGTCATTTGGCTTCATCTTATAATAGACAATAAGTAGAAAATTTTAGGGTTATTTCATTTAGTTGATTAGTGATATAGAATATTGAAAGAATAAGTCTTCTCTCTCTAAAAAGAGAGTGAAACCATAACTAAGGCATAACAAGTGTGGATTCACTTGTGTTGTAATTTGGCTTAGAAACATTGGTGCTTGAGGAGATTGATGTCACTCTTGTATATACATAAGAGTTTGGTTTTTGTTATTATGGGATGTAGGGGTCTTGACGTTTGACACATATCTTGGTTCTTCGGTTTTGTAATTGCTTTATGTCACAATATCTATCTTTACATTATTGCATCTTTGTTATCTTGTCTCCGTTTTATGTGTTATGGCCGAAGCTAGTTGTTCAACTCGTTCTCAGTTTTGTCTTGTGTTGTTGGATATTTTTAGTTCTTTCTAATTGATCTGTATCATTTGGTATTAGATGAAGGATTGATTTCATTTTACGAGATCAATCTTGGTCTTTCTATCTTGAAAAATAAAAAAAGTGTATTAAACTAAAAATCCAAAAGAAACACATTTTGTCCCATTCTTGGCCCTTGTCTGAAACTTTGGTCTTGAATTTTTGTGTGTTTGTGCGTTCTAGTGTTAGATCCTTATTTCCTAACACTAGAAGAGGTGTCCGAATTCAAAAATCTCATAAAAAAGAGTGTCATATTTTTGGTGTCTTGGCTGAAACTTGAGTCTTAGATTTAGGAGATTTTTGTGTGTTTTGTTTGTTTCTAGAGTTAGGTTCTTGTTCCCTAACACCAAGTGAGTCTAGATCTTGGATTTGAGCTTAATTCAGGTAGTTTTGAGATATTCACCATTGTTGAGATGAAGGTGGAAGAAACTAGAAAGGTGAATCTCAAAATTTTGGATTGTTGTTGAGGGATGGCTTGAAAACATGTTGTTTTTGTAGTGCTCAACGTGTGAAAAAAGGAACAGAAATTATCAAATTCGGAGCTCATTTGGTTTGGATTCAAATTTTGAGTGTTCTTGTTGTTCTTCATGTATTATTGAGCAAGAATACTTAAAGAGGTGTAGTTTAATCTTAACAAAGTGGAAAAAGGTGTGGTGCCTTGTTAGTCTTAAAATCATATCCCAATAAAATACAAAAGAAGAAGGGAAACAAAAAGTCTTTCAAAAGTCTTGTTTACCAAAAGGGAGTAAGAGCATCTTCCAAGACAAACAAAACAGGAAAGGGGAAAAGACTTTCAAAAAGGTGTTTTGCCGAAAAGGTGAAAGGAAAGTAAAACCCTTTTTGAATATTGAAAAAGGCTCCAAGTCTTTTGTTTTCCCTCCCAAGGCTGATTTCCACTCTTTCAATTAAAGATTGATGAAATAAAAATTGAAGACAAGAAAATTTGTCAAACTTTCAACAATTTCAACACCAATGCAAGGCTGCCACGTGGCTGCCATATCTTCACTCATCAAGAACCGACCCTTAGGCTCAAATTTCAGATTTCTTTGTTTCTTTTATTGTTCCTTTAGTTTCATTTATTGATTATAGTACTAATTGACAAGCTAGTAGTTACCTACTAGGTTGTAAGTTAGTTTTGAGTCCCTTTTTGTTCGTGTTTACGTTTCTTGTGTGATTTTTATCTTTTTGATTCGTTGTAGTTTCTTAGCTTAAGTTCGAACAAGATTTCTTTGAGTATTCAAATGAAAATCCATTCTGGGCAAGAGTAGAACTCATCCCTCAACTTCTCATGGATTACAAGCCAACTTTCAACACTTGTGAAGCCAAGTGTGAGGTATCCAAAGGAAAGAAGAGTGTGGTGAGGATACTTTTGAGCTAACTTGTGTGTTGTTTTTGTTGCTGTTTTTTATTAGGTACCATGGATAATAATGTTTTCAAGGACCCCTTTGACAAATTCAAATGGAACCTTGAAAGGCTACGCCAAATTTTTAGTTCCCCGAATCCAATTCCTCCATTTAGTCCTACTGACTTGGCTCATCTTGAAGCTATCACACGTGACATTAAATGATGAGAAAGGGAGTGGGTGTCGTGCTAGGGATTTGGAAACCAAATTCCCTCCTCATATAAGCTACAAGGTAAAAATCCTATCTCTGACAGTCCTCCAATTTTAGAATATTATGATATGGCTAGTAGTAGCCAAGTAGATATAGTTGGTGGTTTTCCTAATGGAGGATTAAATGATCCTTCCCTTTGTGATACTCTTAGTTTTGCTAGGTTTCAAGAAGATCCAATTCTTGTTGTAAGTAAGCAAGCACTAGTTGATCCTATAGATGACAAAATTGATTCTTCTCGTAAGAATGATTTGTGTCCATCTAATGCTAGCACTTATAACTGTAATAAGGTTCTATTGCCATGTAATGAAAGTATTAACACACTAGTTGACCTTGTGAAAACCAAGGTGAGTCTAAGTAAGCATGTGAGTTGCCAATAACTAGTGAGGGTATATGTAATGATCAACTTAATCATGAACCTAGTCCACTACTTTAACATGTGTATGATATGTCTGATGAGGCTCAAGTTAGTGATGATGTAGATAGAGTTGATCACGAGATTGGAGATGATTCTTTAGCATATTGTGTGTTGAAAGCCTTATTATTAGTTTTGCTAATAGAAATTATGTAAATGAAAATGTTGGTCCAAGGGATAGGAGTGAACCCGTGAACTTGTCTTATGGTAAAAATTCCAATGTTTGCTTGGCTCATAGGGATAATCTTGTGCTTGAAACATCTTTGAAACCTGATAATGATCTTTTAGAGAGTGAAGAACTTGCTTTTTTTCAAATCTGCCCGTGGGATAGATCACTCTCTCTTTAGGTATACTATCTTGTTTGAAGACGGTATAATCACTCCTAATGAACCTAGTGGTGAGAATGATGTTAGAGTTATATTTTGTCTTGAAAGCTATAGCCTCTATACTAACCCTCTATGGTGTGACAACATTCCTTCTAAAGATGGAAATCTCTTCTTGGAAGATGAGAGTACTCTTAAGGGTAGGGATGTGTAGTATTGGAAAATAATAATCGATTGGGTGATGAAATCTTTTATTTGCATGAATATTTAAGACACCCATTAGGTTATTGTTCCTTGAAAATTGACCCGAGAGCAAAAATGTCATTGTCTCCTTAGGGTAATGCTTCTAAATGTGCATCCTTGCTTGACACACTTGTGCTTAATTGAGTGAGTTCCAACTTGTAGATTCCAAGTTGTCTATTTGTTTGGAAGGGAGAATGAGTATGTGCTTAAATGATTTGTCTTCATCCGTGTATGCCTTTACACTTGATTTCTTTCTATACTACCTCTTTGCTTATGATGACATCCATGATAGTTTTAGATTGACTTTGTGTGGAGGTAGGATATTTGTTGGTTGGTCCACTTATTTGAATGACATTGCTATATGTTTTCCATGGACTTTAACTTTAATTGAGACATCATTATTGGTGTGGACTTATAAAGAGATGAAGGAACACTTGTGTCTTATGGCTCCTATGATGAAGGTAGTCTTACCTTTGGAAATTGATGATACTGTTATGGCCTTGGTAGTTTCATTATCTCTTGGTGATTGTCGTAGCCACTTCCTTTATGACATATTCACTAAGTTTTTCATGTTAATAATAAAGCATTTATGGTTATATTTCAAGTGTGTACCACCTTGGCATGATGATGTTATTTGTTGCACTAAACCTAACCCTCATGTCATGAGGATGTTGTGATTGTTTGTCCTTTCTTTGATTTTGCAAGGTATGGATTCGAGGTCGAATCCTTTTTAAGAAAGGGAGATAATACGAGTCAAATGGCCATCATAGCTTTAGATGACATTATTCAATTCTAACACATAAAGAATCCAGGTATGGTCACATTGAGGGAATGGGTACATGTATAGAAGACCCACTTTGAGTCCACAATAGATCAATTCCATGTGTAGAAGGTTTCTTGGGAGCTTGCCTTGTTGAGACAACCGATAGTCCAAGTGATGAAGGATAAGTGTGAAGGCCAAAAATAATACAAGGGATTGCATATGTTGAAGTGTGAAGAAGAGCTCTTTGAACACTCCATGACCGCCCCTCTCATTAAGGGTGTTATGGTTATTTTTATGCCCCTCCCTTACACTCCATAGGCACCATTCTCATTAAGGATAGCTTGGTCATTTGTCTTCATCTTGTAATATACTATAAGTAGAACATTTTAGGGTTATTTCATTTAGTTAATTATTGATATCGAATATTGAAAGAATAAGTCTTCTCTCTAGAGAGAGAGAGAGTGAAATTGTAACTAGGGCATAACAAGTGTGGATTCACTTCTGTTGAAATTTTTCTTAGAAACATTGGTTCTTGAGGAGATTGATGTCCCTCTTGTGTCTGCGTAAGAGTTTGGTGTTTGTTATTATGGGATTTAGGGGTCTTGATGTTTGATACATATCTTGGTTCTTAGGTTTTTTAATTTCTTTATGTCAAACTATCTATCTTTACATTATTGCATCTTTGTTATCTTGTCTTGGTTTTGTGTGTTGTGGACGAAGCTAGTTCTTCAATTTGTTCTCGATTTTGTCTTGTGTTGTTGGCTGTTTTTAGTGCTTCATAATTGATCCGTATCAGAATAGAAATGTGTGATAAATGTTTTTAATGGGGCTTAAAAGAGGGTTTTGTATCTAGTCCGTGAAAGTCGTGGTCTCGAGGGACTAATACTTGAAACCGCATTTGTTAATTCAGGGATCTAAATGGCTGAGGGTTCGTGTCCCCTTGCTTATGACTATGTGTTTGAGTTTACCTTGTTATATGATTGGGAGGTTCGAGTCCCCCATGTTATATTAAATGATCGGGTGCTTAAGTCATCTTAGTATATGATTGGAAGGAAGGTTCGAGTCCCCTGTGCATATACATAAGATTATTCTCCGATTCGTGCAGCTACATGCACTGGGGTCCAACCAGGGGTGAGAGATGGGGCCCATATAGCCCGTGGGTACTTTTATATGACAGTTAAGCAACACAATCTAGGCTAAAATTTTATATTTCATGTTAAGCCTTGTTCCCTATCCCAACATTTTATATAAGTATGTACGTATGGACACATGTATGTGAATATGTACATTGAGTTGAACTGGATTTTGAATTGTCATTACTTTATACTTATCCCATAGTTACATGCTAGTGCTCAACCCACTAATCGTCTTTGGACGCTGTAACCCTTTGCGATATAGGGTCCGAAGGAAATCCTACTTTTCCTGCACAGTGTTAGGTGGATCAACTCAGTTTGTCAGTCGTTTGCGGTGAAGTGGTGAGATTCCATTATTCGGAAGACTTGATCATTCCATCGGTTTCCCTTCTCTAAATTAGAAGTGAAGACTTCACATTAATATTGTCATTGTTATTGTGAGGGTCGGGGGAATGTCTCGACGTAGGTTGTTTGTATGGCATAGAGGCTTTATCGATTACTGTGGACAGGTTTTTGGTTGTTGACATTTGATAAAGAAATGGACCTTGGGCCTAAATCAACCAAAAATTCTAGCTCATGAAGGGAGGATTTCCCAAGATCATATAAGGAGACCAAGGACCCTTTAACCCACTGATGTGGGACTCCAACACCCCTCCGCACGCCCAGGGCTGGACATCTAGAGCATGGACAGTATAAGAAGGGGGTCCAACATCGAAAATAATAAACTGGGTGGGCTTGGCTCTGAACCATGATAAAGAAATGGACCTTGGGCCTAAATCAAACTTAAATACTATCTCATGAGGGGATGATTGCCCAAGACCATATAAGGAGACCAAGGACCCTTTAACCCACTAATGTGGGACTCCAACAACATTCATAGACTTTCGAGTCACTATTTACTCTAACTTTTTATAGGTTCAGAACTCATCCGTGGTCATGTGTTTGTGGGTGTTTTGTATGGTAAGGAAAAGGGGGTGGTTGCCAGTCCTCGACGAACTTGGGATGCCCGTCACGGCCAGGCCCTGGTTCGGGTTGTGACAGGTATCTACTCTGAGAACTTTGCATTTGAACTGTGATCCACTCCGGCTCCTACTAAAACTACCCTGGTGATGTAGTCTCTAATTTTTGCCCCTATGGGCCACATGATGTATCTCCTCAATAGTCTGGGCATAATAAAAAATCTCAACAAAAGACTTGTCAGCTGCAACCAAACACCAGGTATCCATATGATGAGAAAGTCTCATTCCTCTAATAAAGCACCAAACCCTCTCATTCTCGGTCAGTAAGATAGTAGTATTATATCTGGAAAATTCATGGAATCATACCTCATACTTTGGAACAGTCATAAAACCCTGATCCAATGTCAACAACTAATCTCTCAGATGTTTGTTGTGCCCAAGTGCACACGCAAGTGTACGTGTTTTCACCAAGTAATACAGTGGCCTTAAATAAAGCTGAATATCGATCCCATAGGTACTTGTGTTAAAATATATCCAATTCTAGTTTAAATATTGAGATTAGATTGATGCGCCAGTAACCAAAAAAGAGTTTGTGATTTGTAAACTGAAAGTAAAGTAACTAATGTGAAAAAGTAATGACTTTGGACAATCAATGGATAGATACCTATGGTTAAGGCTTATGAACAATCATACTACGCTATTGAACTTCATTCGTTAGATTAGTTATCTTGATTGATGATTCGTAGTGTTTATCGCATGATCATGGTCTCCCGACCTCTAATAATCTACCTAACTTGGACATTCCAACTACATCATTGAGTGGGAATATAATTATACAATATATAATCCATTAAATAGTTATAATAAGTATAAATAAACAACCAAATATGATAATCAATCAAAACCAAATCAATTCAAAGCAACAATATTCATGTTCTTAGCCTTAACCCTGGAATAGGGCTTTTAGCCACTCATGGACATAGTTGTAATCAAGATAATTGAATACAAGATAAAATCCATTAAAAAGATAAAGTAAAGTAATAAAAACCCTAATTTAATTTTTTTCCGTCCCCTCTCCAAGTTTCAAAGCCGTCCAAGTCCTATAACATCAAATACAAGTGTCCTATTTATATGAGGACAAAACTGTCGTGTTTTTCTCTAGATCGCGTCGCGGGGCTAGTTTTGAGCGTCTAACACCACCACGTGATCATGGATTCCCAATGTTTTGAGTCCCTTATAAATCCAACCATTTGTATAACTCTCTCTATGGCCATGGTTTGGTACCGCGATGCACCATTGACATTCCAGGTGTCCAAATTGCATCAAGTTGTGTCTTGTGCTTTTGTTGATCCATTCCAAGCCTTTTGAGTTGTTTAAAATTGATTTGAATATTTTATATCCTTAATATATCATCATAATCAACTCACCAAGAATCATATAGAATTAAACACAACAAATTAGAGCTCAAAACATCACAACATCCAAGACAGCGAACTAGAAACTTAAGCTAAGACTAGGCTTCATTTACTTTGATCTACAATTTATTGTTTTGACCCTTGAACATTATAAACAAGTTTTTACACACATAATTACACAATAAAACCAATATAAACTCATTCAACATATTATAATACAATGTGATAGACTAGAACATCACCTAGCTCAAGCTAGTAAAACTAGTTTTCTCGTCTAGGCTCTCAATGATCGATTTGAACCTAAAATTGTTTGAAAACACCTTTAAACATTGTAATAAATACTTAAACATTAATATGCTTATTTATATCATAATTAACACATAAAGAATGCAAATTTTACTCAAAACAAGGCTAAATAGGCTTGGATAACAACACTAAAGCGCATAAATACACCTCAGATCATCACCCTACACTTAAAGCCTTGTTCGTTCTCAAACAAATCTTTACTCTAAGAATCATAAGATGAGGATACTCTACATATACTTTAAGCAAGACACTAAAGCTAGTACTACAATGACTACAAAGAAAGCAAGTTTCTACACTAAGCATGTTATATACACAATTGAAAGTTCAAGAATACTACTCCAAAACATCCTGTCCTCAAGAATTGACTCACCAAGTGGAAAACTTATGCACATTGTTCAATCAAATACATCATATAATTCTCCAAACATTCATCAAAAAAGTGCCCTCACAACAAGAGAGTTACCCATAATCACTCACAATGATGCAATTTATAACACAATGGGTACAAGAATCAAATTGCGCTCACTCTCACAAGGAATTCACAAGTTACAAATGATGAACCAAATACTTGCCCTTAGTGTATTACTCCACTAATATCAGAATGTTAAGCTTAGGATCAAATAGATCTTTATGGGTTGTAATGCAGGCTAAGGGATGGGTAGAAACTATTCTAGCTAGTAATAGTGACTATCTTCCCTAAGCACTTTAATACATCACATTATAAAATTAAGATCAATCTTTAACAATCAACTCTCACATCTACTACCTTCACACATATTTTGTTTTACTCCATCTCATTAAGCTCATTCACATACGATGTTCTGGAATTATTTTCTATTACTTCATGATTCTTATCGCGATGTGGGGCTAGTTTTTTGTGTCTAGCTCCACGACACGGGCTTATCACAGTAAGCCACTGGATTTCATTACACATCAAATTTACACACCAATAACCACTACTTTGGGGCTTCACTTTTACCTTTTCTTCTCATATTTTGAAACTCCTTACTCAATTAACTTTATACTAAAATGCTTAGGAGATTTTGGATCAAATTAAGGTCAATCAAAGAAGGGGATTAGGCAACATATGAGGCTACCAAAGAATAAGCTAAAGGCTCTATGGGGTTAACTAGGATTATGCACAAGGGTAGGTAAAAAGAAGGATTGAAATATGGCTATCCAAAAAATGCCTATATCATCTCCTAAGCCCACACTCTTTATTTTGCTTTGCACACACACCAGGCAAGTTCTAGACATCACATGCAATAAATAATCAAACATCTCACACGCACATGACACATGCCTAACTCAAGAAAGATCACCATTGACTCTTAACCAAACAATCACATGAATTCACATTAAGCTAACGAGTACAAGAGTCATAAATATGAGCCTAGGAGTCTTAAAAGTAGTAATTCAGACAATCAACATGCTTTTACAACCAAAAAACTTGCATCATGCAATAACATATAGCACCAACAAGAATATCCCATATTTATTCTTACCAAAAAGAATTAAAATTACCCTAAAAATGGAATTTCCCCATCCCACACTTAAAAATCTACTTTGTCCCTAAAGTATACTCTAAAGTAGAGATAGAAAAACTCCCTGAGGCCTCTAGGCCTAGCTAATAGCATCCTTATACATCAAAGGGGTCCATGGACCCCACACTTAGTCTTATCCATGATCTTTAGCTCAGGTTTTTAGGTACTCAGACTTCCCATCAATCCGTTACTCAACAAAAATAAAAATTAGTAAAGTAAAGACTAAAAATATTGAAAATTAAACATACCTTAACTTGGGTTGCCTCCCAAGAATCACCTGATTTAGTGTCGAGGCACGACCCAATAAACTTTTTCCTCTACCTTGGGAATATAAATTTCACCCCCAACTTCACATTCATCTTCTTGATTCGCTTATAAGGTGGTGGTACAAAGATTATGGAACCGAATAATAGAATGTGGATGGTAAACCACTCGGCCTTAAAGTGAGATGTGTTTTATGTTGCTTTTCTTTTGCAAAATTAAGAATATAGGATTCTTGTTTCTTATCTTCACACTTTCTCACTATTTCATATAATTCTACCGACAAAACATCATCTAAACATAATGTAGAAAAGTGCTTTGAACGAGTCCCAACCAATCCCACTTCAAAATTTACACTATCCACAACATCCTCACTCATATTCACTTTCTCAATTTCAGTATCAAGAGAAAGATGATAACTGAATGGTTGTGATTCTAGTGTCTGTTCCATACATTGGCTAGTTTTATCTTTTGCTTTACTCGGCCTCTGTGGAGATAGTAGTGGTGGTATCTTCTTAACCTGTTCAGCAATTTTAATTTTCAAGTACTTAGACTTTCTCGAATTATCAACAACTTTGTTTGTATTTGGTTGGGAAGTTAACTCTGCATCTACCTCCTTAGTTATCTTTGGAGGTCCTGTATCACTTGGAAAATCACCTTGAGATTTGGTATTTTATGCCTACTCAATCTTCCCAACCTACATATCCAAGTTCTTTGTGTCCACCTACTGGTTCTTTATGTCTGCCGCCAACTGTGTGTAAGATGCTAAAATTTTCTTCACCATCTCTTCCATATTGCTAGTTTGAGTCATAGCCTAATTTTTTTGAACCTGCTGCTGCTGAAACTGTTGCTGCTGGTTGTTCCATGATTGAATTCGTGGATGAGTCTTCCACGTTTGATTGTAGGTGTTCACATAATATTGCCTTTGAGCATAGCCCACAAATAAAACTAAACTGAGATTGACAGCACACATAGCTGCAGAATGACCACTATTACCATAAACCACACACTAACTTATGGTCTGCTCCACAGATAAGACGTATCCACCTCATGTTATGAAGGTCCCGTCCACGTACTTCTATCAAAATCTAGACAATAAGCCTCATGATGGGGTCCCCCACAAAAACAAGTATCATTATCATTCGAAAACCATTTATCCCAAACTGACATATCAAGAAGTATGAGAGGAAAAAAAAGTAAAAGAAACTAAAATAAAAATTACTAAACTATATACAACTCAATATAGGTAAACTAAAAACAAGATAGTTGCATATTTACAAGTCCCCGGCAACAGCTCCAAAAACTTGTTGCGCCTAAACGCACGCGCAAGTGTACGTGGTCTCACCAAGTAACATAGTGGCCTTAAATAAAGCCGAATATCAATCCCACATGGACTTGTGTTAACAACTATTCAATTTTATTTAATTATTGAGATCAAATTGATGTGCAAGTAACCAAAAAAGAGTTTGTGATTTGTAAACTGAAAGTAAAGTAACTAATGCGCAAAAGTAACGACTTTGGACAATCAAGGGATATAGACCCAGGGTTAAGGCTTACGAACAATCGTACTACGCTATTGAATTTCATTCGTTAGATTACTTATCTTGGTTGATGATTCGTAGGGTTTATCGCATGATCATAGTCTCTCGACCTCTAATTATCTGCCTAACTTAGATATTACAACTACATCGTTGAGTGGGGATGTAATAATCCAGTTAGATGCATGAAGATATCATCCTACATATGAACCAAACAAGGTTTTTAGGTATATCCCTATCCTACTCGCTAATTCAAATTCCTATTTTATAAAAGAATAAGAACCTTGTTCTATCTATCCCCATGTTCTATCTTCTTATTCCCCCTCTCAGGCTCACAAAGTAGACAATGGATGTATTCTAAGGGTAGATAATCCTTAAAGTAGTTATAACAAGGATAAATAAACAACCAAATATGATAAGTAATCAAAACCAAATTAATTCAAAGCAACAGTATTCATGTTTTCGGCCTTAACTCAGGAATAAGGCTTTTAGCCACTCATGGACATAGTTGTAATCAAGATAATTGAATACAAGATAAAATCCATTAAAAAACTAAAGTAAAGAGAAAAACCCCTAATTGAGGTGTTTTTCATCCTCTATCCAAGTTTCAAAGTCATCCAAGGTCTATAACATCAAATATAAGTGTCCTATTAATATGAGGACAAAACTATTGCATTTTTTGCTCTAGACCGCATCGCGGGGCTAGTTTTGTGCGTCTAACACTGCCACATGCCCTTATCATGGAGACCCACTATTTCGGGTCCCTTAGGAATCTAATCATGTATAGAATGTGTCGTATGCCTATGGTTTGGTACTGCGATGCACTGTTGACATTCCAGTTGTCCAAATTGTGTCAAGTTGTGTCTTGTGTTTTTGTTGATCCATTCCAAGCCCTTTTGAGTTGTTTCTACTTGATTTGAAGCTTTTATATCCTTCATATAGCATAATAATCAACTAAACAAGCATAATATAGAATTAAACAGAATAAATTAGAGCTCAAAACATCACAACATCCAAGACGACGAACTAGAAACTTAAGCTAAGACTATGCTTCATCCACTTTGATATTTAACTTATTGTTTTGACCCTTGGATTGATTAAATTGACCCTTGAACATTATGAAAAATATTTTTACACACATAATTACACAATAAAACCATTAGGAACTCATTCAACACATTAGAATTCAACACGGCAGACTAGAACATCACCTAGCTCAAACTAGTAAAACTAGTTTTCTCGTCTAGACTCTCAATGATCGATTTGAAACTAAACTTGTTTAAAGGATAAACACTGAGATTCTTATTTATATCATCAATAACACATAGAGCACACAAATTGTCCTTAAAATAAGGCTAAATAGTCTAGGATAACAACAGTAAAGTGCATAAATACACCTCATATCAATATTCTCAAAGGTTGGGAGGCATATACTTCTCCAAGAAAACCCCGGAGAACTGAGTCTATGTCAAAGAAAGAGATACAACTAGCATGGATTCAAGATAAATCCTCCACCAATGTATAGATACCAAGTCCAATTGAAAAGTAGTGTAGTAATATAATCAAGATAAACATCGAACTTAAATCTGACTGAGGGCCGATAGAGCCCGCTACTAAACCCCGAAAATTCACACTAAGGTGATTATACCCAAAAATTACACTAAGGATTTCAAGTTCTAGTAGTAGGTGTTAAATGAGTCTAAATAAACCCTACAACAACAATTTAACTCATGGGGCCCTACAACAATTTAACTCATGGGGAGGAGGAATGGGTCAATTCTACCTAAAACAGCTATCTAACAGACTAAATATTCTAAATTTCCACCAAAGATGCAACCAAGCAGAAAATTCCAACCCAAATCTAACATACTACTATACGATACCACAATAAAGCTCACTCTATGAGGAAAGTAAGCCTAACCTACCTGGACGCCGATGAGTGCTTGAGAAAGTTTATAAAATTGGAGAATTTCCCTTTCGAGAAGCCTTCAAATGATGCCATTCTATCAAATTAATGATCTACATATTAATATTAGAATAATGATATTCAAGGGTTATTTAACCTTGCATATAAATTCTTCGGATCCAAAATCAAGCTAGAATTCATGTAGGGCCTGCTTGTGGAATCATAACTTTGAAATCATCAAAATGTCCCTCTAGGCTCAAGGGTCATTTGCGTTTAAAGATGGATGAAATTTGAGCATAATTACACCCTCAAATCAGCCCACAAAAGATTAGGAGTTTAAGGTTAAATCTGAGAATAAATTAAGAAACTATATGAAAACTTACAGAAATTTAGTCGAGGAAAGGACTCACAAACTCACCAACTTACCCCGATCTCCCAAACATCAAGCTCCATGATTTCCTAAGTTCTCTAGGGTTTAATGGTGTCTTGGGACTTAGCAAACTGAACAAAATTGGGTAAAGAGGGAATTAAATGCCCATCAATGACTATTTTAATGGCCATTTGACCACTGAAGTGGTTGTTGCTAAAGCGACAGATCTTCTCTTAAGTAGCCCATGCCCAAAGGTTGGCCTCCGCTAAAGTGGATGAGTGTCGCTAAAGCAATCCTCCACTAAAGCGACGAGGCCTCCACTAAAGCGTATAGGCGGGGACCAAGTCTAGTTGCTAAAGTAGTGCCTTGGTTGCTAAATCAACCTTAGCTTAAGTGATTCCACCATGTGAGGCCTGCACTAGCACTTAGCAAAATTTGCTAAGTTTGCATCAAACCCTTGGATGTCGTCCAAACTTCCGTGAACGCAAACAAACTATGATATCCTACCAAATTTGACATTTCAGACTTAACCATGCCATTGAAATTTCCATCGGGAGTCGTTTTCGATGAAATGTGAGTTTCACATTCAATGGTCGTTTTAATCAAATTCTATCCAATGAACTAAAATGAGTCCGAAAGCCTTAGGACCCAAACCAAAGAACCCCTACCCTAAAATCGGCGTTCCAAATCTAATGAAACTATCAAAGTTGGCATACGAGCCCCTTAATCTGAACTTTAAGCCCGATACCCAATTCTCAATAACGAAAACATCAAAACAGGGAATTGGCTCTAAAAATAATAAACGAATTATTCGGTAATCGAACTTTCAGTTCCAAAAAGTCATAAATGACTTGGAAAAGCTCTAAATGGTGAAATAGTATGGAATTGCAGAAAATGATCCGAAGGGTCATTATAATTTTCATCAAATCTAACAAACACCTATTGTTAAATTTATGAAGAAAACTGTAAATGTTAATAACTGTCAAACTAAAAAGACTCAGACTGTTCCATTCATACTCAAGATACTATTTGAAACTACTTTCAAAAATAAGGACCATTTTAGTCATTTTCTCAAAAAGATAAATTCTCTTGAGTATATTTACCCTGCAAAAAGGTAAATTTAATGTGTACACGAGGATTAATGGACACATGGATTGAATCAATAAAAGATAAAGAAATGATTAGATAGAAAATAATGTGAATAAGAAAAAAATAATGGTAAATAAATAGATTTATGAAATTGAATAATTAGAGCTTAATCATCTTTATTCTAGTGATATCCATGATGAAGATAATCCCAGAACAACTCAGAATAAGGCCGGCTTTAAGGTGAAGCCACTGAAGCAAGTGTTTTAGGTCTCCGATTTTTTGAGGCCTCATTTTTTTCTAAAGCATTATAGGTTTGTAGTTTTTTTTAGATTTTTTTTCTTTAGAAAATATCAAATATTTCTTAATATTTTCTTCACCACATTTTAATTTCTCTTAAGCTCAAATAGAAATATCACTTTAGAAATTCAAGATTAAAGTTGACAATCAACATTAAGATTTTTTTTTTAATACTCTCAAATCTAAAAAGAACATCTAATAAATAGAGGTAACTCAGGAAACCATACCTTCTATTTATTATTTTGATTAATGGGGCGAAAAGAATTAAATCAGCGATTACAGCCGAATCGGAGAAGTTGAAAGGTAAGATGTATTTCAATCATATAATTTTTTTTTTATTATTTTACAAATGCATATTTTCTTGATCCTATATAATTGTCTTAGTTGAAAGAAGCTTTTTAAAAATAAAATTTCAAAAATATTACTTAAGCTTAAAAAAAATATTTCAAGAGATATCAAATGAATTAAGCATACTATTAATTGAAAAGGATTTTTTTCGGATAAATCAATTACAAAATATTTTTATTTATAATTTACACCTCAAAAAGCTATAAATATAGATTTGTGAAAAAAAATTCAAAGCCTCATTTTAAAATTTCACTTTAGGCCATCAATTATGTTGAGCCTCCCCTAACTCGGAATACACCAAAAATTACAACGAATATTATCTTGCTTACTAGAACGAAAGTATAGAAAAAATTCACCAAAAAAAAAAAGTACAGAAATTAAGTGAATAAAATTTAATGTCATTTATCATGAAAGATTTAGCCCCTCTTATAAAGATGATTTTCTCATGGCTTGATAACTCAAGAACTATCCCTCAAGTCCAATTGACTAAATGCACATGAGAATAAAATAAACAATCCACCCATCCGTCATATATATATATATAAGAACACTATGCCTAAAAATTAGAAGATTTAAAGTCAAATTAGTTCACATGCTTATCTGCTAGTTGCGGATATTTTAAAATTTAGTTTGAAATATTTAATTTTTAATTATAAATAATTATAAATTTAATGTGATAATAATTATTATTTTTAATCATCATCTTCTTCATCATCATCATCATCATCGTCGTCGTCGTCATCATCATTATCGTCGTTGTCGTCACTGTCATCACCGCCATCGTCATCGTCATCATCATCATCATCACCACAACGCTAACACTATTACTGCACATTTTTTTTTTTTGGTTAGCACTTTTACTATCATCATCATTATTATTACCACAATGCTAACACTATCAGTGCACACATTTGTTTTGTTAGCAATTTTACTACGTACTACTATTTTCTTTTTTTTGTTATTATCATTATTATTAAATTAAATGTATTCAAATATATTTTATAGTTTATAAAAAATATAAATTTTTGAAATAGTAAGAGTTTCTTTAATGATAGTTTTTTATTTTTAAGCTAATGACTTTTTTCCTTTTTAAAAAGATAATAAATTTTCATATTCAAATATTTAATATATTTTAATTTAAAAATTTTGTTACAAAAATATTAACCTTTGTCCTAAAATTGCCACCTGACATCTTGTCTTGCTTTAGTTTTGTTTATATATATATATATATATATATATATATATATATATATATATATATATATATATATATATATATATATATATATATATATCATACACACATCATTTTTTTATTCTTTCCTTATCCTTAAATTCTTTAAATAAAATGCATATTTATCCTATAATATATAAATTTTAATTAGAGAAAATTTTGAAATCAATCCAGATTATTCTTTTGTTTGTTATACTTATTATTTTTATCATAACTACTAATACGGAAATATTTACAAAATTCAAAGACAATATGTATAATATAAGATTCAAGATATTTTTGTGACTTTATTTTACTCACTACACCATATAATTTATTATTTATAAAAATATTGTATAGATTCTTATTATTGATACTATTTTTATATTACCACAGTTCTTTTTTCAAATTAAAAGCCATACAACTTGTGTATTACTACTACTATTATTTATTGCTTATTCTTATTCTTATTCTTATTCTTATTATTATTATTAGTATTATTAAAATAAACACTCTCTCTCTCTATATATAGATAGAGAGAGAGAATATTTAAATTATTAAAAAGATAAGTTCGAAATAGTAATAGTCTATTAGAACTCTTCAATTATAACTTTCTATTTACTAAAATAATGTATTTCAAATTTAAATACTTAATCTCTTAATTCAAAATTTTTATTACAATATTTTTAACTTTGTCTTAAAATATTTTTTAATTTTGTCCTAAAAATTGCCACGTGGCTATTTTAATATGTTGCCACTTAACATCTTGTCTTGTTTTAGTTTTACTTGTATATATATATATAGAAAAGGAAACACACAAAATACTATGGACACTTTTTTTAATAAAATAACAATATAAAATGAAAAAAGGGATTAAAATTTTAAAAGGTAAATGCTTGACTAAATTTTCGAAGATTGAAAATAATTATTTTTATCAATAATCAAATAGATAAATCAAAATGAAAATATGCTTACTGAATTAAGAGCGAAATATTCTATAAAAAAGTTAGTTTATAATACAGTCATCACTCAACTGCGTACAAAAAACCATGAAAATATTAGAAAAGAATTTCTAGAAAAGAAAATATGTGAAGAATACAATAAATAAATTCACATCAATAAACAAAAAAGAGAGGGAGAGAGAGGTGAGGAGATAGGGAGAATAATGCTTAACATTGAAGATTATTTTAAGGAAAACTTGTCATGTGGGTCGGGCTGGTCCTTTTCGGCCTGGTTAGATGGCTCGATCCGATCTGATCCGAGTTATTGGCTGCTGACCCAAGCTAGGCTGTCTGGAATAGGCAGCCCAATGAATCGGCCACGTAACAAAACCAGACCTGGCCCACCAGTGACCCGGCCCATCCTGACTCGATATTTATTTTTTTTTTTTAATGTTAGAGCCATTGGATTTTGGTCCAAAATGGTCCGTTGGCCCAACGTCTATAATGTCTTCTGGGTTCAACGGCCATTTGGCCAATTTTCTTTATTTAAAAAAAAATTAATTCAAAAAAATTTCTATAAATACACTAAAATTTTAAATTATTTTTCACACAATCTTATTCTCTCATACTCTCAATCTCTCTCAAATATTCTAATTATCTCCTAAAGTGCTCAATTTTATTTTTAAATTTTGCAGTTACAAATATCATGTGGAAGTTTTCTAAAGTCGCAACTTTCGGATACTTTTAAAATTTGGTATTGTCGTTCTATCTCTTACTTTTAATTTTTAATTAGTGTATTAATTGCTGAATATTTATTTTTATTATTTTTGTATATTTTGAATACTTTTTAGCTTAATTTATAATATGAATAAATTAAAAACCTCGATAAAAGTGTCAAATTTTTTTATCCTGAAAGTGATATTGGTAGTAAAAATGAATTGTTGTTGGTCCCAGTAGAGGTAGTTCAAGTACTAGATATATCTATGTTCCTGCGGTACTAGTTGGTGAACCTTTTGAGGATGAAATGGGTGTAGGTGCTCACAATATGAATTATTTAGAAGCTCAGAAAAATTATGGTATAGAAAAAGAGAATGAAGTACACGCGGTTAATTTTGATGTAGATGATGAAAATATTGGTGAGAAACCTAAAATCAAAAATGCTAATGTTAGATCCGAATCAATTAATCTTCCTCCTCGTCCTTCCTGTGACCCTTCAAGATCTTGTAGAAGAACTAGTATTGCATGAAAATTTTTTTTGAAAATAGAAGGAGAAAGTAAGGTGCAATGTAATAGTTGTGAAATTATATATGAGTATAAAATCGGAGACAATAAAGGGGGTAAGGGTTCGTTGATAAGATATTAAAGAGATAGACACGCAAGAGAGTTAAGTATTACACAAGGTGGTGAGATTGTTGATAGGCCAACACAAACTAGATTGAATCCAACAAACGGTCAATTAGTTAAGAATTATAATAAAATGAAGGACCGGGAAGAAATAGCGAAAATAATAGTTATGGGTTATTTGTCTTTCACTTTTACTTCTTTCGATGCTTTTATTCATTATATTCAAGTAATTTATAATTCTATGTTTACAGGTATTCCTAGAAGTACTTTTCAGATCGATATTTTTAGACTTCATGTACAATATATTTATTATTTATATGCGTTATTAAAAAATAATCCATGTAGAATTGCTCTAACTTCTGATCCTGATCATGCTATTAACAAAAATGATTATTTAACAATTACTTGTCATTGGATAGATAGTAATTTTGTTATGTAAAAATATATTCTAGCATTTTTTATAATGAAGATCGTAGATACAGTGGAAGATTTATTTTTTAATCTATTTCTAAAGTAGCAAAATATTATGGTATTGAAAGAAAAGTTTTATGTATAGCTTTTGATAATGCATCTAACAACAAGGCTATTGTTCAGTTGTTAAAAGTTGAACTTTCTTCGCTGTTACTCAAAATATTTCATGTTAAGTGTGCTTGTCATATATATAATTTAATTGTAATAGATGGTATTGAGTTTTTTGAGCTTTATATTGAAAAGGCCCGACTTGTTGTTGGCTTTATTTAAGAAAATAATTGAAAAACTAGAATGAGAGAATTTAAAACCAAAATGTGAATAAAATGGACTTAGACTGATATTTATGCCTGAAGAATGTGATACTAGATGAAATGGTACTTATACTTATTTACAAACTTTTCTTACTTATAAAGTTTCTATTACAATGACTTTTAATCAATATTCTGGTTCTTTTCCTTACTGTATGATACATGATTCTGATTGGGTTGCAATTGATATTCTTGTTAAATTTTTAAAAATTTTGTATATAGCTACGGTTGAATTTTATGGTTCTTATTATCCTACTGTTTGTAATATTTTAGCTTATTTAGCCAACATTTCTTGTTAGCTTAACGAATATTAGAATAAAGAAGATTACAAAAAAGTTATTACTGCTATGATTGCTAAATTAAAAAAATATTTTTATCTGCGTCCCCTTAATTTATTTGATTGGTGCTATAATAGATCCATGTATTGATTATAATACTATTGCCGAATTTAGTTATATTATTTATAATGTTTTAGAGATACAACCTGAAGAAGAACCTTCTTTGTTTACGGCTATGAGTTTACGAACAATTATATGGAAGCATTATATAACTATTATGCCGATTTACTTGATGATGAGTTGGTGTTGGATGTGTGGATGCAGAGTATTCAAGTTGTGGTTTCTTGGTGTATGTTATTTGCGGATGATGTAGTGCTGATTGATGAGACGCAAGAAGGTGTGAATGAAAAATTAGAGGTTTGGAGGCAAGCCCTTGAATCTAAAGGGTTCAGGATGAGTAGGTCTAAGACAGAGTATATGGAATACAAGTTTAATGACTTGAGGCAGGAGGAAGAGGTGGTGGTGAGGTTGGATTCCTAGGTTATTTGTAAGAGGGATAGTTTTAAGTATCTTGGGTCTATGATTCAGGGAAATGGAGAGATAGACGAGGATGTCTCTAAATGTATTGGGGCAGGTTGGATGAAGTGGAGGCTGTCCCCGAGAGTGTAGTGTGATAAGTGGAGGCTATCCGGCCATGCTGTACGGAGTGGAGTGTTTACTAGTCAAGAACTTCCACATTCAAAATTTGAAGGTGACGGAAATGAGAATGTTGCGTTGGATGTGTGAACTTACTAGAGGGGATAGATTTAGGAATGAGATTATTCAGGATAAGTGAGAGTGACTTCGGTGGAGGACGAGATGCGAAAAGGAAGGCTAAGATGGTTGCGGCATATGATGAGAAGGGGCATGGATGCTCCAGTTCGTAGGTGTGAGAAAATAGCTTTAGATGGTTTCAGGAGGGGTAGAGGTAGGCCAAAGAAATACTGGAGGGAGGTGATTAGGCATGTCATGTAGCAGTTACAGCTTATTGAGAACATGACCCGAGATAGGAAGATGAGGAGGTCACGAATAAGGGTAGAAGGCTAGGGTATGTGAGTGAGTCGTAGAAAGTAGTTAGGAGAGCTCTTGTGTAGCTGGGTTAGTAATCCTTGGACTGTGTCTATAGATAAGAGCAACTAGTCAGGGAGTTTGGTGTGGTGAGTGTCTTTAGTCTATGAGTATATGCTTACTACGATGTGAGTGTCTTATTTCTTATTTCTTATTTCCTATTTCTTATTTAATATTTCTCATTGCTCTTATTTATCGTATTTCTTATTTCTCTTATTTCTATTTTTATTATTTCTTATTTCTTATCTCTGTTATGTCATCCATCCTGTTTTATTGTTCTATTACGACCTTATTTACTATTCTTTATCTTGAGCCAAGGGTCTATCGAAAACAACCTCTCTACTTCTTCAAAGGTAGCGGTATGAACTGCGTATATTTTACCCTCCCTAGACCCCACTTTGTGGGAATACATTGGGTTTGATATATATATATATATATATATATATATATATATATATATATATATGTATATAGCATTCTCTTATTCTATATGAGATTGCTTGGTTAATATCTCTCTCCACCTTTAATCAAATCTATATGAGTAAAATGAATTATGTAATTGTAAAAAAAAAAAAATTATGTGTCACATTTTTCTTTATTATGTTATTTACAATGTAAAGATATCACATATTTAATATTGATTATTTTTTAGTTTTTTATTCTATTGTTACCCTATCAGTTTTCAAAATTTACAAGCAACATAAAAACGAAGAACAATGATATCAAACACATATTTAGAAAATCTTAAGCTTATGAACTATACGAACAAAACTTCTACTTTTGAAATTATTTGTTCTTTTCTTCTCTTCCCTTCTCTTCATTATTAGTTGTCTCCATTCTTATTTATCTCCTTTGCAAGTCAACAATAACAATAAAACTGTGAATATAAGGTAGGAACAACTCTCAAGGAAAAATCTTTAAAAAATAAATCATAAAAGGGTACTAATTTGAAACTGACTTAATTATAAATTCTTTACCATGAAAGTCATTGTTTCAATCATTATTGAACTTAAAGAGTATTATCATTTGTAGTGCGAAACGAAAAGGTATGATAGGAGATTGGGATAATGTCAATGGTTGTAGTTGTTCCTCGTTGTTAACGTTAACAAAGGACCATGAACATGAAAATGTCATATGCTTCCATATAGGTGTGACATTTAAAAATAGAATTTTCTTAAATGAAAAAATTTAAAAATGCACTAAATAAATTCATCAAGTTAATGATATAGATGTATATAAGAGAGACTAAGAAGTTAGAACAACATTCAACTTTAAATATGATATTAATTTATTAAAAGACAATTAATTTATAATTTGTTAAATTAGCGGCTTACTTATAGAAAAATTCGTCAAACTACTTGTAAAATTGATTATACAACACTCATTATAATTTCTCCATCAATGCTCATTCTCCGATCTGCGATACAAAAAACAACTATAACAAGATATAATTATGAGTTGCATGCAATTAAATTAACTACAGAACTTTAAAAAACAATATCTTTTAAAAAGAGCAATAATATCAAACTTAACTTTGAAAAACTTAAGACATAAATTTTTTTGATAATCTAACAGAATACATCATTAAAAATATATACCATCAAAACTTCAAATAACTTTAAAAACTTTCTTCACAATGAAAATATGATTTCAGCACCGCATTCTTCTATCTTTTTCATTTCTCTCGATCTCATCTGCAAATGAATAATATCAGCAAAATCATCATTACAAAAATAAAAATAACTCTAAAGAATGTTTTTTTATAAATAATGAAAAAACTATTAATATGAAATCATTTTACCTATGAATCTTTTACGTATTAAAACCATTGTTTCATTCATCATCTACTTGAAATGTGTTACCTTTTCGACTCGAAGATAAGAGCTAGGGAGTATACAAAGAAAATAATAATTATTCATCAAAAATCTTCTCTTCTTGGCCTATAAGTTTTAGAAGAGCCTGAAATGGTGGATTTGTAAACTTTAAATTCTTCCTTTTATGTGTATGTTGGAATATCTCTAGATAATAACCACATGGGTCAATCGCATATTGTGAGGGTAATGCTTATCTTTCAGTTATTTTTAATCTTTTTAGATAATGATGATAATAACAATTACAATTTTGTTAGCTTGTGTTCAAGACTTCAATAATGAAAACCCTACTCCTTCGGAGATGGATTTTGATATAAATTCTGTTTAAATATGTCTAAACAACTTATTGATTTTAGTCCTGGCTCACAAGCCAGAAAATACATTCAAAAAGAATTCTTTGCTGAAAAATGGCAACCGTTTAGAACATGGTTCTTTGAAACCTATTCTAAAGATGAACTTCGGAATATTTCTGAAGAATTTTATGAGATGTGTGCACTGCATAATCAAATTATCTTCTTTGTTCCGTGGTTTATGTCTGCATATTTGCCTTCTTACATCAAACTCATTGAGAGATCCTACCAACATCCTGACGGTACGACTACTCAATCTAAATACCCTCCTCAATCTTCTTTTATTTTACCAAATAATACTGGTATGACTTTTACCGCTTTTCAAAAATTCATTCATGATGATATTGGAAAAATCACAGTTTCTGAAATAAATAATCTTATTTCTCAAAATAATTACTTGAGTCTTTATGTTAAAGTTCTTGGTGAACATATTGGTTCTTTGGATACTAAACTCGATGAACTTATTTTATTAGTTAGTAAACTTAGTACTCAGTTAAACTCTTCTAATATCGCTTCAACTTCCAAATCATCTGAAGATGATAAAGGATTCATATTTTCTGCACCTTGCATTCAACCACCACTCGAGATAGAAGGATTCACTACGACCTCTTCTACCTCTTGGGAACGCTTAGAAACTCTTTTTGATAAAAAATTTAAGGGTCTTAATCTCCAACCTCTTAATATGGATATTGAAAATATTCACACCATTGAGTCAAATTTTGCTGACAATATTGCTTCTACCAATGACCCGGGTGAAGTTCTTTCGTCAGAATTAAATAAACTTCGAGGAATAATGAAAAATCAACCTGGCAAAAAATATGCCGATATTCCTCGCATGACCACTGCATATTATCCCCGTCCTACTCCTCAAGATGTTCTGATAGAGGAAAGGGATTGGAATATTACGAATACTTCATATAATGGTGATGCTATTTATGAGTGGAATATTGACGGATTATCCGACCGCCAAATCTCTATCTTAATTCATCGTATGTCCATGTATGCCACTATTTGTATGGCTACTCGAGCTACGGTTCGAAATGACAGATCTGACCAGACAATCTGCAAAATGATTGTTGCTGGGTTTACCGGCCAGCTTCGTGGCTGGTGGGACAATTTCCTAGATGATAGCAAACGCCAGGCAATCTATACTGCCATAAATCCAAATGAAGGCAGAGATAATCTCGGCCGCACTCTAACGGCAGGACGATCCGATGCCGTTTATACTCTTATGCTGACTATTATTGAACACTTCGGTGGTAGATTTACTAATCACCACGAAAATATTCGAACTCTCTTGAATGGTTTAAAATGCCGCCATTTAGGCGAATTCAGGTGGTATAAAGATACCTTCCTAAGTCGGGTCATGGATTTACCCGAAAGTAGATATGAACACTGGAAAGCCAAATTCATTGATGGGCTTCCTCCGCTATTTGCGGAGCGTGTTCGGAAAACCCTTCGTGGATCATATGGAGCGATCCCTTATGCTGAAAAAACTTATGGTCAATTGATCGTAGCTTGTACTCAAGAAGGCTTAGCCCTTTGTAATGAGTTAAAACTGGCTAGACAGATCAAAATTGATAAAATCCGAGAAAAATCTCAATTGGGTGATTTCTGTGAACAATTTGGCATGGAAAAACCCATAATTCGAAAACCCCAGAGGAATTCGAAATATCAGTACAAATCCAAACACCCTCGTCGCAGAAGTCGAGAAGAGCGAGAAGCTCGAAAATCATTTCGTAAATCTACTAGATTTGCGAAGAACTACTCTAAACGTCCGTTGTCCAAAATTAAATGTTATAAATGCAATCAATATGGTCATATTGCTCCTAACTGCAAATTGCAAAAATTGAAATCTCTAAATCTTGCTGATGACGTTCATGATCAAGTTTATAATTTACTATATACTTCTGAGTCTGATTCTACTTCTGAATCTGAAAATGATTTTGAATTGCCATATTCTGCTAGTGATTCAAATCAGAATATTAAATGTATTGATTGTGATTCCAATGATTGTCATTGTGATGAAACGATGTATAAAATTCAAGCTCAATTTGAAAATCTTGATTTAGATGTCAAAACGCTTACTGCTGAAAATGTGCTTGAGTTATTAAAAGATGTCACGGATGAAAAACTTCGTGAAAAAATTCTGCATCTTGCGACTCAAAAGTCTTCTATACCTACCACTTCGCATATTACGAAAGACGATTTTGAAAATCAGCCTATGGCATATTCCTTAGCTGAAGTTAATCGCCGATTAGCTTTAAGCAAAACTCCTGGTAGAGATACCACTTTTGACGATTTAAAAATCGAAGTTGAAAAACTCAAAAAAGAAATAATTTCTTTAAAACAAAACCAGATGATTTCTGATCATAGACTTTCCAAACTCGAAGAGAAAGAAACTTTTTCAAATTCAACTTCTTCAAAAGGAAAAGAAAAGGAATTGCCTCTTGAAGAAACTGAAACTCTTCAAATCGAAAAATTCAATATCGAAAACCTTCGAAATGATTCCTTTCTTGGAATGATGCAGATTGTCACTGCTCATAAGTGGTACATTAACTGCACCATTTTAATAAACAAAGAATTCTTCATCACTAATGTCGCCATGATTGATAGTGGGGCAGACGTTAGTTGTATTCAAGAAGGTTTAATCCCTACTAAATATTTTCAAAAAACCACTCATCTTGTAAAATCTGCAACTGGGCATTCTCTTGATATTAATTATAAGCTGCCTAATGCGCATATTTGCCGGGATAAGATTTGCATTCCGCATTTCTTCTTTTTAGTTAAAAACCAGATTTATCCTCCTATTATTTTAGGAACACCATTTATAAATGCTATTTATCCTTATACGCATATTGATGCAGATGGCTTTAGGGCTACGTATAAAAATCAGCCTATTTCATATCCTTTTGTTACTCAACCTGTAACAAGAGATATAAATGCTCTCATAGATATGAAGCAAAATCAGTTGAATTTCTTACAATTAGAGATAATGAGTATCAACATCTCTGACACTTTAAAATCTGTCAAAGTACAAGAAAAAATAAAAACTATTTCTTCACAATTAATGACTGATATTTGCGCTGATCATCCAAACGCTTTTTGGAACAGGAAGAAGCATATTGTTTCTCTTCCTTATGAAGATGGCTTCAATGAAGCCAAAATCCCAACAAAATCTCGACCCTGTCAGATGAATGCAGAACTTGTTGAATTCTGCAAAAAGGAAATAGACAGTCTCCTGCATAAGGGTCTCATTAAGCCTTCAAGATCTCCATGGTCTTGCACTGCTTTTTATGTTAATAATGCTGCAGAAAAGGAACGAGGTGTACCTCGATTAGTCATAAATTATAAACCTCTGAATAAAGTTTTAAAATGGATCAGGTATCCAATTCCGAATAAAAAAGATCTTCTCTCTAGACTTTATGACGCCAATATATTTTCTAAATTTGATTTAAAATCGGGTTATTGGCAAATTCAGATTGATAAAACTCATACTTACAAAACTGCTTTTAATGTACCTTTTGGGCAATATGAATGGAATGTTATGCCATTCGGTTTGAAAAATGCTCCTTCTGAATTTCAGAAGATTATGAATGACATCTTTAATCCTTATATGGATTTCATTATTGTTTATATTGATGACATTCTTGTATTTTCAAAAACTCTTGAAAATCATTTTAAACATCTGCATATTTTTAAGCAGGTCATTATTCAGAATGGTTTAGTTATTTCTAAACCTAAAATGCATTTATTTCAGACTAATGTTAGATTTCTTGGTCATAATATTTGTCAAGGTTCTATTGAACCTATTCAGCGAGTTCTTGAATTCGCTACCAAATTCCCTGATGAGATTACTGACAAGAAACAGCTTCAGCGATTTCTTGGTAGTCTCAATTATATCTCTCCTTTCTACAAGAATCTATCTAGAGACTTAGCACCTCTGTATGATAGATTAAAGAAAGATCTAAAAACTCCATGGACTAAAGCCCACACTGATTTAGTAAAATTAATTAAAACTCGGGTTCAATCCCTTCCTTGCACTTCTCTTGCTAATCCTGCTTGGCAAAAAATTATTGAGACAGATGCGTCAAATATAGGGTATGGTGGAATTCTTAAACAACTAAATCCCCATACAAGAACTGAATGTTTAATTCGCTTTTATTCAGGAAAATGGACAGAGAGCCAGAAAAAATACGCTACCGTGGCTCATGAAATGCTTACTATTGTTAAATGCGTGTTGAAATTTCAAGATGATCTGTATAATCAGAAATTTATAATTCGAACAGATGCTCAATCTGTTAAGTTCATGTTTGATAAAGATTTCAAACACGACGCCTCTAAACTGATATTTGCCAGATGGCAGGCGCAATTAGCCCCATTTGATTTCGAAATACAGTATAAAAAGGGTAGTGAAAATTCATTACCTGATTTCTTATCCCGAGAATACCTAACATGACTATCTATACTGATTTTCTTCCCGATAAAATTATCATTACGATTCTTAAATTCTTCCCTCTAAATATAGATTGTAAAAAACAAATTCTAGAAATTCTAGTCTCTGACCTTATGTTAGATGAAACATGGTGGTATAATTACATTCATGAAAAACCCTGGTGGTATGCCGATCCAGAACCATATGATGATTGGTTAGAAGTTGTAAATGAAAATTAACTCTATGTTTGATCTGTGCAGTATGGCAGATCCCCCCTGGCAGACAGCCAGAGGACGCGGCCGTGGCCGAAATCAAAATTCAGCATATTTGCAATATGGAGGAAGGACTAATCCTTCCTATCCAAGGAGCACTGCTCGTTCAAACCCTGCATATAGCAATACAAGTTCTAGCTTTCCAGTTCTCAGACACGGAAACAGAACTTTGGTCAATTCCAGAATATCTCAGGATGAGGCATCTTCCTCTTCTCTAGAAAAAACTCCGAATATTAATCTAGACGATATTCCTGAGACACATCCGTTGTTTCAGCAAATAAAGTCTTATTTGGCAGAACAGAAAAAACCTGCAGATTCATTCGCATCAATGGTTGCTGAAAACTCTGACGATTCTAAGTTAACATATGAGAAACTCGATGCTAGAGAACTCATAATTCATCTGGAAACTCGGCATATTCCCCCAACAGAAAATACCGAAGAAGCCTGGAGGATTCTCAAAGACTATTTAACTGCTAATGTTTATATTGCAGGAGAATCCTATAAACACGCACTTATTATGAACAAATTCTGATAAACACTGCCAGCGCTACATTTGAGCACAGCCCTTTGGGTGAATCCACCCCCGGGGTACATGGTTATTCCAAAATAATCATCAAAAAATTAATTCCTATTGAAGAATGGGGTATTTCCTCAATGACTCTTCGAAGTCTACCTATGGGACCCCAAGGACAAACTCTTGCTAATTTTACTTATTGGGATTACATAAAGGCTTTTTCCCAAGTCTTTTATTATAATAACTATAAACACAAGCACACTTGGTTCGTAAAAATCTGTTCCAAGGTATTTGAAAAATCAATACCGAATTGGTTTATTCAGTGGTGGACATTCCACGGCCCATCAACAAAAATCTTGCCGACTGAATATTCTTCACTCTATGCTGCATGGAAAAAATCCTCTCCATTTTTGACAGAGCTATATCTTTCTGATCATGTCTGCAAATTAGATACAATAGATCAGATGTATTTTTACATTGAGTTTTCTCTTCCATGGATCCATAAGTGGTCCGTTGAAATTGGCTATGATTCCCAGCAAATACCAGCTATTTATCGGACATTTTATTGTAATTTCTGGGATAAACTCTTACGAATTGATCCTGCTACAAAATTGCCCTATGGACATGATCAAAGGGAAGAAATCAAACTCAAAATATCTAAATACGAGGCAGCTCCGAAAAAATCCATTTTAATAGAAGATAAATCTATTAATTATGTGTCTCGAAGAATTTCGGCACATGATGGCAATAAGCTGCAAATGATTGAAGAATATCTGGCAGAAATGCGTAATCAATTACTTCTTAAAGTGGATCAAGCATCCGATACCTCAATGAATAGCACAGATGCTAATACTGATGATATCACAGATTCACAACCCCCGGAAACACTGAACGAAGAAGAAGTTTTAGCAAATGCTGAAGACTTCTTAAAATGGGGACGCAAGAAGTGAAAATTCTGTTGTAAAAACACTGTTAGAAATACTGCTGTAATAGTATTAACACTGTAGAAAACACTGTGCACAGGGACCCACTATTACTGTGCAAGATTCTTTTTATTTTCCTATATAAGCAGCCTCATTCTTAGAAGAAGGGGCATCAGGTTTTAGAAAATCTCTCTCTATTTCTCTCTCCTCCTCTCTTGTAATAGCCTCCGGCTTTATAAATAAAAGTTCGCTTTACTATTTCGGCCTCCCTCCGGCGATCAAAGGTACATATTTAATTTTTAAAGTTTTGTTTTTCTTTTAATATCTCCCAGATCTACGTCGTGACTATGTCCGGCTAGACTTCTTTTATGTTCATACTATAGTTCTAACCTCTCGAGGTATATTAACTATGAAAGATCCAGACTCTACTTAGATAAAAAAGAAATTTTTAGAATTCTCCGACTTGGTTCCGGAATGGTGGTACAGTCGGGTCGGTAAACTTTGCCTCTGTGGCTCCGTCTAGAGAGTTGTGCCATTGAAGCCCGTATTGATGAAAAGAAAGGGCGATTTATTTGCACAATTAGAACTTCTAGACACATGGGTTTACTGATCTCCGACAGGCCCCTTGTCTGGGTGAAAATATTTTACCATACAGTCAGAAATTCTTTAAATTCTTTTCTATTTCGGTTGGTGCTTCGGTTCGGTTTTCCGACTTAAGCTTATATCCGATATTATTGCTTGGTCTGGCGGGCTGAGCGGCTTACCCCAGCCTAGTAGATCCTGTTAATGGTAGTAATATATTATCTTTTAATACATTTAATTATATGTAATAAAAATTATTATTTTTATTATTATAATATTATACTATTGTTATTATTATACTATAAAAATAAACATAATCTACTATTACTATAATGACTACTACTATTAAGTATGTATTACTACTTCTTCTTCTTATTATTTACTATTATTACTATTAACATCATGTACTACTATTGTTACTACTATTATTATTTATTAAAATATTATCATTATTATTATAAAATAGTTAGAATTTGTTTAGGCGTATATATAAAAGATGTTAAAAAGTTAGAACTTCATTTCAATTAAAATTCAAATTTAAATATCATTAAAATTCAAATTGAAGTTCAAATACCATATTAATTTGTTAAAAGAAGATTAGTTTGTTATTCCTTCTTATCCTTATTTTTTTTTCAAATATAATGTATATTTATCTAATAAACAATATATTTGAATTGAAAAAAATATTAAAAATTAATAAAATAATAATAATTATTAATATTATTATTATATTTATATTACTACTATTCCTGCTACTAATGAATATACAACTACATTACTTACGATCCTACTACAACACTGCTACTACTATATATATATAGAGAGAGAGAGAAGAAAATGATATTTTTTGGAAGGATAATGTATTTTTAAATTCAAATATTATATATACAAAAGGGACGACCCGGTTCATACCTACTCCGTAGGTGTCGGGGAGGGGGAACCACTCCGGGCCTGACCTACGCGCCCTCACCCCAGTTTTGCTGGAGGGGCATTTCGAACCTCCGACCCTGGCACACCACGGTAAGCAAGCTTACCGCTGAGCCAAGGCCATCCCTCAAATTAATATTATTATTATTATTATTATTATTATTTAATATTAAAAAATATTTTATAAAATTGAAAGTGATAAGTTATGAAAAGTTAGAGTTCATTTACAACTATTCAATATAAGATTCTTGAAATCAAGTTAATGATAACTTTTTAATTACAAAATCTATATTTTCAAAATTTAAATATATCTAATTTTTTAATTCAAAATTTTTATTACAATTTTTATACAGTTGTCCTAAAAATTGCTACATGACTTTTTATTATGCTGCCATGTGGCTTCTTTTAGTGATTTTAGTTTTGCTTTTATATATATATATATATATATATATATATATATATATATATATATATATATATAGATAAAGAGAGAGAGGTGATACAACTAAGACTTATTTGATCGTAGATATTGCAGGCAGTCTTTTTGAAGCTTTTTAGCAAAAGTTATTAAGCTCATTAATTTCAAGATTCCAAAATATAGAAAAAAATAATTTTTGGATTCTTTTAATATCTTACAACTTACCCCCAAAATTTCATATTTTATAAAAGAAGCACATTAATTTTTACTCGAACTATAATTATATTTACTAAACACATATTTGTTAAAGAGATTATTCGTAGAATAATGAAAGATTAAATTAAAAAGTAACTAGTTACTACCATTATTATTTATGATAACTAATTGTAATAGCTGGTAATTTATATTATTGATAGTTTTATTAAAATATCATATTATAATTTTCTTATAATGTATTATTTAGTTCATTACAGTAGTGATATTTTGTATTAAACTTATGAGTATTTTAAATATTTTTTAGAATTTATAGGTATAAATCATGTTTGATAAATATCTATATCTATATCTATATCTATATCTATATCTATATCTATAATATATTAAAAGTGTGAAGACTCTTATAAAAGTAATTTGAACTTTTTGCCCTTCATTAAAAGTCTTCTCTTTAGACAGAATCGTTTTTTCAATATTTTCCTCAAATTATTATTTTGTTATTATTAATATTAGAACTTTGAAATTAATTAAAATCCTTATTTGAGTTAGGAAAGAAAGTTCTAAATTAATTCAGATCTTACCTTATATATAAAGTCTTCTCTTTAGATAGAATTGTATTTTCACTATTTTCCTCAAATTATTATTTTGTTCGTATTAATATTAGAACTTTGAAATTAATTAAAATCCTTATTTGAGTTAGGAAAGAAAGTTCTAAATTAATTTAGATCTTACCTTATATATAATTTATTAATAAATTAAATAAATAAAAAATAATGTAGATTTGAATTGAAAAGAATAAGAAAAAAAGGTCCAAAGCAAAAAAGAGAACAAAAAAAGGAAAATACATAATGGAAAGAAAACTAAATTGAATTGAAAAGGAAGAAAGTAAACCTGTGGAGGAAAAAACGAAAAAAGGAAAAAAGAAAGAAGAAAGAAAAAAGGAAAACAAAACAAAACATAGAAAAAAAGAAGGCCGCAAAGGCTAATTTATCTATAATTAAAAGTGTGAAGATCCAAAGAAAATTGATTTGAAGAAAAATACTCCTAAAATAGGATAGAAAAATACTCCTAAAATATGACTTTATTAAGAAAATACTTCTATAAAAATTGAGATGCACGTTAAGCTACCGAAGAAATAGGTTTACTTATTGGGAAAGTATGATTGATGCTTATCTAACTTGATTCGACTGCATATGCAGATTGGTGGATGCTTAATTTTCTAACCCTCAACTTCTTCACTATTTTTGTCAACATAATAGAATTCAACGTGTGTGTGCTATCCTTATTCTCCTCCCAGGGATGTTTAGAAATATGGGTGCGGGAGGCTGAGGAACGACCACAATGAGTATACGTTTTTATATAGGATCAAATAACTTTTGTTCGATCGAGGAGTAGAGATAGATATGAGCTGACAACTTATGTTTTCTCGTATTTTATTTTGGGTGAGATGTACACCGAAAGGAATTGACACTACAAACACTTTCCGCCGGTAGTCCTTGATCGAAAATTAGCTCGACTTGATATATCTTCTTTGTTTTCATTCAAATCATTCTTTAGGGTAAAAATTTTCGCTCAAACAAGAATTATTTTCATCACAACTAAAGCTTTGTGATCACTATTGTATTATTTCATTGTAGTTTATAGGTCATAGATGAATTTACAGGTGGTAGATGAATGTCGGTCGGATTTGAAGAATTTTTTTAGGTAAAGGTTAGGTTAATTGTATTGTTTTTATATCCCTGTTTTGAGAATTATTTTTGTGTAAAGGTAAAGTTTAGTTATATTATTTTGATATTTCTATTATCGAATTATTTTTTTATACTTTATACGTGGTAGATGAGTGTCAGATGACTTTGAATTTTTTTTTTGTGTAAACGTGAGATTTAATTATATTGTTTTGATGTTTCTATCATCATATTGTTTTATTGCAGTTTAAAGGAGGTAGATGAATGCCGATTGACTTTTACAATTTTTTTTTTGTAAAGGTTAGGTTTAATTAAATAAATTCTCCAAAAGATGTTGAATTTAATTATTGTATTCATCTTTATTATTTAAACAAATATTCTATTTAGTGTAACATTTGAACTCAAGAAAGTGAATATATATATATGTGTGTGTGTGTGTATATATATATAATCTCTATCTCTAATCTCTAATATATTAAAAGTGTTAAGACTCTTTCAAAATAATTTAAACTTTTTTTCCTTTATTAAAAGTCTCTGTTTTAGATAAAATCATTTTTTCATCTTTTTCAATACCAAAAATATAGGTGTTCTAAAATATATGGTAAAAAGAAAAATACATTTTTAAAATTAAGGACTTTTAAAATATATGGTAAGAGTGAGTCATAAAAATATATGGTAAGAAGAAAAACATATTTATATAAATATAACAACCGGGTCGTTGAAAAAAAAAATAATGATAACAAATTTTCTCATCTTGTTCGATAATGACTCAAGAGTCAAGTTCTACTAATACAACTATTTGAGATATCATTTTTTATGTAAACATGCCCTCAAAGGTGCAAAGCCATATGAATTCTAGCTGGACAAGAACACCTTGAATATTGTTGGGTTCTTGTGAAATGTGAATGGAAATGGAGGGAAGAAAAATAGAGGTAAAGTGAAAATATGTGTTCACTTTATAAAGGAGTGTTTCTCCCATATTGGTGGGATAAAGGAACATTCTTGTTCTTAAATATAGAAGAACTCCTTCATATAGATAGTGAGGCAAGAAGAAGACAAACCTCACACAGTCGTCGTCGCTCGCTCGACTCGACTTCGAATTTGGATTTAGAAAATAATCGATCAAAAGACTGTCTTTTTGGATTAAATTCACTTGAAACTAGAGAGTTAATGACTGTTTAATCCAAACGAAAATATTTTTCCATTTGTCGATGCACACGAGCATATGGGGACGCATGTCACAACAAACTTCGAAGGGACGCGACCCTTTGAGGCACTATTTGAAGATGAAAAAGATAGTGCGCACGCATGTAGCGATGAACGAGCGATCTAGCTCTGCCGATGCCAGTGCATGTCAAGGTCAGGTTTCTGTTTTTGATAAAAAAGAGGTGCGCTGTATGTGGCCATGTGCGTTCACACATAGTTTTGCATGTGAGAACAACGGTCCTAAATAGTGCAATTTTTAGAATCATTATTTCTATTCTAAAGAACTACCTTTTGAAAATAAATACCTATTTTTTTTCCTCAGGTACAATAATGAAATTTTTAAGTGAAAAACTATTCTTCTTTCTAAAAACTCAAGTGTAATTTGCAGATTGTTGAGTGGGTTCGTAGTTGGACAGAATTTGATGCACTGCTATTCTGTTGAAGTGATTCATTTTATTCTAGAAGGATATATTCCGTAACCTCGGGTACTTCAAAAAAATAATTACCTTAAGAAATTACCGTGAATTTGATGGACTTGAATCTTTCAATCTTCATCTCTTTCTAAGTATTTGATTTTGCTATTTTCTAGAAAGTAGTTTGGACTTTATTTTTTGTTGTTCATAAGTTGGGTTGAACTTATTGTTGAAGTACAAAGTTGTGAATACAGAGTTCAGACTTTATTCGATTGTTCATATTTTAGTTTGAACATGTGTTTAGAGATTTTGTTAAAAAATACACATTTTACTATAATCGAAAAACAACAATCTTAAAAAAATTACAAGTACTTGGTTAATCTGAATTGGGTCGGGTTTTATAGAGACTAAAATCTTTTGATTTTTACTCCCTCGATTAGAAGAATCTAAAAAATTCGCTGAGAAATTGAATTGGGAATTTAGTTCGAAGAAAATAAAAACTTCACCAATTCATTTAACTCTCTATATTGAATTTTAAAGTTTAAAACCTATAAGATTTCACTTTTGTTTGAATTTGATTATGGTTTGAAGAACATACAAGCTTCGTCAAGTTTTAACGTTCATTCAGGTGATGATTTGAAGACAAAAAAAAAATTATCGATGACTAGAAGCAAGTTGTTTAAAGATTAAGTCTTTATTACTAGTATTCTGAAATACTAAATTAATTGTCAAATCTTGACAGAAAAATGATGAATGAAACTGAATAATAAATTAATTCAACTATGAACAGTGTTTTCCCAACACCAACCAATGTTGCATCATTAAGATGTTTAGATGTTGCTCTAGCAAAAAACCAAAAAAACTTTCTAGTGTGAATTTCAAAGAATGGAAGAAAATGACATTCTTTTGGTTAACCAAACTTGAAATGTAAAGGTTCACAAGTAGAGATCCTCATGTTCCTGAAAAGTGAATGTTTGAAAATCTATTATTTGATTTGGAAGATCTTGTAATTTATCTCAAGAAAGAAGAGGATAATAAGTTATGTGAGAAATCAACAATGATGTATGCAAATTATGTTAAAACGATGCTACATATAATAAGATGATGAAGAAATCTACTGAAAATGAAAAAGAAGAGAACAAGAAAAGTTTCAAAGACAAGTGCTACAATTGTAGTGAAGTTGGCTGCAAAGCTTTAAATTATCAAGTTCTGAAGAAGAACAAGAAAAGAAATCAGATAAATATGGTGGATGTAATTGGAAAGATTTAAAATCAATGTCCTATGATCAATGAATGCAATCTTGTTGGAAATTGAAATAATGGTGGTTTGATTTAGGAGCCACTCGACATGTTTGTGCGAAAAAAGAAGTTTTTGCTACTTATGATATCGCTGGTCCTAAAGAAGTGATATTCAAGGGAAATACTATAGCAACCAAGGTTGAAGGAAGCGGGAAGATATTCGTAAAAATAACTTCTTGCAAGATGTTAACTCTTAATAATGTTCTCCATGTTTCTACTATTAGGAAGAACTTAGTATCGACAATACTTACAGTTAAAAAGGAGTTTTAGTGTGTGTTTATTTTAGAGAAAGTTATAGTAAGTTAGCATGAAGTGTATATAGAAAAGAGCTACCTCAAAGAGGGCCTTTTCAAACTTAATGTAATAGTTGTTGAAATGAATAAAGTTGAGGCTTCCTCTTACTTGCTTGAGTCAAATGAATTATGACATGAACGTTAAGGATATGTCAATTACAAAACCTTGCAAAAAATGATTAATTTAGAAGTTTTGCCTAACTTTGAGTGCAATAATCAAAGTGTTAAACATGTGTTGAATCTAAGTATGCTAATCATCCATATAAATCTATTGAAAGGAATTCAATCCCTTAGACTTAATTCACACAAACATTTGTGATATGAAGTCGACACATCTCGTGGTGACAAAAAATATTTCATAACTTTTATTGATTATTGCACTAGATATTATTGTGTTATTTTCTAAATAGTAAGGATAAAATAATAGAAGCATTTAGGCTATATAAAACTGAAGTTGAAAATCAGTTAGATAAAAAGATTGAAATGATAAGAAGTGATAGGGGCGGAGAGTATGAATCTCCTTTTGAAGAGATATGTTTGCAAAATGAAATAGTTCATCAAATTTCTGTCCCCGTATTTACCTCAATCAAATGGGATTATGGAAATAAAAAATCAAACGTTGAAGAAAATAATGAATGCCTTACTTATAAATTCAGGTTTACTGCAAAAGTTGTGGGGGGAAGCTATCCTTACAGTAAATCGAGTACTCAATAGAGTGCCCCATAGTAAGACACAATTGATTCCATATGAGAAATAAAAAGGTAGGAAATCTGACTTGAAATATTTCAATCCAAGTTTCCATACCTATAAGGTTAAGATAGGACCGGAGACTGTGGATTATGTTTTCATCAAATATGCTACAAATAGTAAGATATGTTGATTTTTGAATCATAATTCAAACATTCAGATATTCATGATAATGTGATAATTGACTTGGATAATGCTAAGTTTGTTGAACACATTTATCCATATAAGACTAGACATGAGTGTCTAGTGAAGGGTCTAAACGACCTTGGGATGAATCAAGCGAGAATACACTTAATGGAGAGAATTAAAGGCATAGTACACATCAAAGGACATTGAATTTCATTGGATTATATTTTGTAATATTTATTCTTAAAAGGGAGCCTCAGACATTCAGAGAAGCAATGTCATTTGTGATCTCATCCTTTTGGAGAGAGGTTGTCAATAGTGAGATTGATTCAATCTTGGGCAATCATACTTGAGAGTTGGCTGATCTTCCTCCATAAAATAAACTTTTAGGTTCAAAATAGATCTTGAAAAGAAAAATAAAAGTTGATAGTACTATTGATAAATACAAGGCAAGACTTATTGTGAAAGGTTTTGGATAAAAAAAGTCTTGATTTTTACAACACATACTCAGCAGTAATAATGATAACATCCATTCAGATGTTAGTTGCATTCGCTGTGGTATGTGATCTTGAAATCCATTAAATGGATTTGAAAACAAATTTCTTAAATACTGGAGAAAGAAATTTACATGGATCAACCTGAGGGTTTTGTGGTTTCTGATATAAAAAGAAAAATATGCAAACTTGTATAGTCACTTTATGGACTAAAGCAATCACCCAAACAGTGGCATGTAAAATTTGATCAAACCATGTTGACAAATGGATTTAAGATTAATGTGTATGAAAAATATGTTTACATTAAAGACACTTCAAATCACAAAGTCATTGTTTGTTTGTTTGTTCATGACATATTAATCATCAATAGAGTCGTTTCTCACATAAATACCACAAAGCGAATGCTAGAAAGCAAATTTGATATGAAATACCTTAGAGTTGCTGATGTTATCTTAGAATTAAAAATTAATAGAACTCCACAAGGTTTAGTATTGTCACAATCTCATTACATTGCAAAGGTACTTGACAAGTTCAGTGTAATGACCCATTTCATTATTACTGGAAAAAATTGCGATAAAAGACTAAGAACCTCATTCCTTATAATTTATAGGACCAATTGTTTAGTATAAGAGTGTATTGGACATGTATTAAGGTCATATAATACCCCTAGCACAAAGTTAAGTTGAAAGTGTTCTTACCAATTGAGTTTCAAGCTAAGTTTAAACTATGGACAACTTCAAACGAGCATATATCCTAAAATATAATACTTTATAGGACCAAATACCATCCAATTAAAAGAAGTTTGAGTCTTATTTCCAACTTGTTTGAATACTTCTTAATCCACCTTCGGAGTAAAAATTTATGACTATTTTACTTAACACTATTCGGACTAATAAATTTATTGTTGTAGTGGTAATAAATAGTATTTAATGCTGATTTTGATGGGTTTCAGCTTTAAAACACAAATATTTCATTCCTAAGACATATAGGGGTGATTTTATCATGGTTGGGATAAATGTTTTTCATTGAGGTAAGTCTTTTCCATCATCTTTTTCGTATTTCAATCCTTTAACATCCTAGAATCAGTAGAACTATCTTTAAAGGTTTAATTCTTGGGGATTTGAAACCTAAGTTCATAAGACTTTAGGAAAAACTATGGGTTGACTTAATATCACCTAGAATCACTTATAAATTGTTTATTAATGATTCCTGTCATGAATTAGTTATTATATAACATGAAATTGGTAGTTGGGGATCATGAATTCTATAAAAATGGAACCTTGAGCTTTGAAACTCCTTTAACGGAGATAGGATGAGTATGATAGAGCTTTTTAATAGGTAATTGACCTTTAGGTAATATTTTAGAGTTTGAATAAGGATAGAATTAGTGGGTTGAATGACACGACCTAACCCGGTGCCTTGTCGTAATGGGCGTCCCAGGTCCAACCGAGACCGAAGACTATCCCTGTTACCCAACCCAACTTTCAGCCGCCTGCCCTGAGTTGGCTGAATTTTGAACATATAACAAAATAGTGTAACTGGACTAGGACTGACTTTGGATAGGTTTATTCCTAGACCAACCCTACCAAGTCATCGCGTCCACCAAAACGTACCAACCGAACCACCTAGCCAAACTAAAGGACATTAACCAAGCCATAACCAAATGAGATCCAATACGTAATATGATAAATACTAAAATAAAATACGATGGAACAACCAACAATATCATCAATCGGTATAAGCCCTAATACCAATACCAATGGCAATGCTGACACCCATACCGATCTTGCCCATACCAACCCATAGTAGTACCACAAAGCCTCTAACCAAAAGAGTAAAAATATCTGGTTGGGACATGCCCCCAACAATAGCCAAAACCAATATTGAGAAATAAATTAAAATGTCTAAAAATATCCATAACATGAAATATAGCTTCCAGAAAGATGAAAGCTCACCACTTCAATCCAACAGCTGTCCCCGAGTCAACCACTATGTAGAAGGAGTAGAATGGTCGATTCCTGCATAACATAAGTATACAGCCACCCGAAAATGGGTTAGCAGATGAACGCTAGAATGAACTCAGGATAAGAATAAAATAATGTCATTGATAAAATCAAATAAAAACCATCCATATGCATACACCATACATATATATATAACCATGCTAGGAAAGGGAAATGGGTTTAGCATGCCATTAAAACCTTTACCTGCACTGTGTAGCTCTGCCGTCCTAAACAATCCATGGGTTGTATGGGTTCAGATCCTCTTGCTGAAAGGGCCCCAGTACGTGAAACTGCACGACCAGGGAAGAAAAATCTCGAATGACTGGTAAATCCCCCTAATATAAAGTGTGAAATCATTCACACGGTCACTTGGACCAAACTCACATCGTTAAATATGAGTATCCAATTTTGGTCCCCCCTGGGACCTCCACCTTCCACGGCTTTGCTACACACCTCGTCATTATTGCTCAATTAAAATCATTACCAAGAAATCAACCAACCCATTAACCATTTACTAACCAAGGCCATTAGTGGTGGTATCATCATACTGACTATACTTGCAAGTTTTGTCCATAACCAACTATATATAGGTTTAAGGGATTCCATGTACCCTTCTATTAACCATATTAAACCATTCGGGGGATTCCCATGTACCCCACAAGCATAACCATTTAGCCTTTTGACCTTTCCAAACTATTTAAACCATGCATATTTCCTTTACCAAGTTTAAAACAAGCAAGAGTTCCATTAAAAATAGTAAAAGCAATGAAAACATCCTTATAGGCATTTTGTCAAACACATTGGGGGCATAATATAACCAAGACCAATTCCAATTACCATTTAACCATTTCCATGCAATCTAATTATTCAAAACAACCAATTAAGAATATAAATCAATTATGGGAAATCATAACCAATCATTTATAATCAAAACCCCCAAAACATAGTTGGAAATCAAAAAATCATACTACAATGAAATCATGAAAACTATTCATAAAAACCATGCCTTTAGTTGGAACTACCGGTGAGGGAAGAAAACATGCCTTAATTGACAAAGTAAACAGAGAGAAACCACCAACAAGATCCCTAATTTAGTCCTCTAGTTGAAACCTTAGCTTCCTTTCCCAAAAGCTCTTGAGAGAATTATAAAGTGTTTAGAAAGAGTTTTTATGTATTAATTAATATAATAATAGGGTAAATAACCTCCCAAGTGAGTTAGAAGTTATGGGACCTTATTAGGGTAAGTAGGAAAATGCCTAGATTACCCTCACTTAAGTTGTACAAAAATTCCATCACAGGGGTACGACTAACCCTCACGAGTCGTATCCTTCGATACGAGTCGTACCCACCACTTGTGTCCAAAGACTCAACCCTTGGATCTACTATTGTCCAGTGTGTGACTCATCGTACCTAAGTCGTATTGGCAGCATACGATCAGTGACCTTCACTCATATCCCTGGCAGAATATAATCCACAGTAGGTTCAGATACTGGCCACCATAGGAGTCCTGGGTATGACTTGTACCATGGCTTACATCCCATGGTGAGCTACTCGTACTCAGATCCAACTTAAGCTTCCAAGTCTAAGATTAAACTAAGGAAAACCCAAGATAAATGGATCGTATCTAATAATACGACTCATACCATTCAAGTCGAACCCATTCCAGTGACCAAAATCTATCCCACCAACCAATACTGGTCAACATATGATTGGACTAGACCATTCGTATCCCAATATATGGATAGTACCCATAAGTCGTATTAGGTCTAGAGATCAGAATTCCAGGAAATTTTTTATGGTCCAGAAACTAGGTGTTTTAATCCCCCCCACTAGGAACATTCGTCCCCAAATGACGGATAAGGTAAGGTTAAACACACGCATGAGTCATTTGCATCATCAAATATATTACCAATCTTTAACAAAGTTTTAAGGCAAAAAGGCGAAGATATAAATCTATCCTGTAACAAACTCAAAAAATAAGGATGTGTTAAAGATACATACCTTTTGCACAAATCCCCAGAGCAGGAAACAAATGCGGATATTTAGACTTCATGTCCTCCTTCGCTTTTCATGTAGCTTCTTCCACCTTATGGCTCCGCCTTAGAACCTTAACCGAAGCCACATCCTTGGTTCACAACTGACAAACTTGCCTATCCAAGATCTCAACCAGGATCTTTTCATAGGACAGAGAGTCCGAGATACCTAACCCCTCCAAAGGAACGATCGAAAAAGGATCACCAAGACACTTCCTCAACATAGAGACATGAAATACCAGATGAACCAAGCTCAAGCTAGAAGGTAACTCCAACTCATAAGCAACATTACCAATCCTCCAAAAAATCTTAGAAGGACCAACATACTGGGGACTCAGCTTCCCCTTTTTACCAAACCACACTACTCCCTTTATAAGAGATACCTTAAGGAATACCTTATCCCCAACTGCAAACTCCAAGTCTGTTCGCCTAACATCTGTATAAGACTTTTGGCGACTTTAGGTAGCCTTAAGCCATCCTAAATCAACTTTACCTTTTTTCATAGCCTGATAGACCAAATAAGGACCAAACATGTTTGCCTTACTAATCTTAAACCAACCAATAGGAGATCTATACCTCTTACTATACAATGCCTCAAAAGGAGCCATACCAATATTAGAATGATAGCTATTGTTGTAAGCAAACTCTACCAAAGGTAGATGCTCAACCCAACTGCCACTATAATCAACCATATATCCCCGAAGCATATCCTCTAATGTCTGAATCATTTTTTATGCTTGCCCATCTATCTGGGGATGAAAAGCAGTACTCAATCTCACCTTAGTACCCAATCCCTTTTGAAAAACCTCTAAAAATAGGAAGAATACTGCGTACCACGATTAGAGATAATTGAAATAGGTACCCCATGCATCTTCACAATCTTTTAAAGATATAACTTCATATAATCTTCCACCAAAAAGGTAGTCCTCATTGGCAAGAAGTGAGAAGACTTTGTCATCCTATCCACGATAACACAAATCAAATCATATTGACTCTGAGACCGAGGAAGACCGATAACAAAATCCATAGTGATTACCTCCCATTTCTATTCAGGCAAAACAATCTTCTGAAATAACCTTCCAGGTTGTATGTGTTCAACTTTAACTTGTTAACACACCAAGAACTTGGCCATAAAATCAACCATATTTTTTTTCATATCATTCAACCAATATATCTCCTTAAGATTATGATACATCTTTGTTGAGTTGGGATATACAACATAGTGCGATTTATGCGCCTCAGCCAAGATCCTTTATCATAAATTGTCGACATCAGGGACGCAAAATGCTTCCATACAAATAATGCCACCATATTTAAAAGCAAACACAACCACCAATAGCTCTAAATCATGAGTAGGATTGTTTCTCTCATGTACCTTCAACTGCCTAGAAGCATAGGCAATCACCTTACCATGCTGCATCAAGACACAAAAAAGGCCCACCCTAGATGAATCATAATAGACCATGAACCCATCATTGCCTTCAAACAAAGTCAGAATTGGAGCCGAAGTCAGCTTATCGTTAAACTTCTCAAAACTCCTCTTATAAGCATTTGACTAAGAAAACTTAACCATCTTCTGAGTCAACTTAGTCAAAGAGGCATCTATTGTTGAAAAGATCTCCACAAACAACCGATAATACCCAGCTAAACTGAAGAATCTTCGAATATTAGTTGAGTTATGTGTCTAGGCCACCTTTTAACCACAACCACCTTTTGTGAATCCACCATGATCACCTAGCTAGAAATAATATGACCAAGAAAAGTCACAGCGTTTAACCAAAACTCACACTTGGAGAAGTTAGCATACACCTACTGTTTCTTCACGATCAGCAACACCACATGGAGGATATTAGCATGATCCACCTCACTTTTGAAAAAAACCAGAATATCATCAATAAACACAATGATGAAGAGATTTAAGAACCGCCTAAAAACCCTTTTCATCAGATCCATAAATATCGCTGGGGCATTAGTCAAACCAAATGACATCACCAAGAAATCAAAGTGCCCATACAAGTATGAAAAGTCATCTTAGGGATATACACCTCCCTAATCTTTAGCTGATGATACCCAGGCTGAAGATCCTATCTTAAAAAAGAAATTGGCACCTTGAAATTGATAAAAAAGTCATCTATTCTTGGGAGAGGATACTTGTTCTTGGTCGTTACCTTGTTCAACTGATGATAGTCAATGGACATCCGAAGGGAACCATCCTTCTTGTGCATGAACAACACCGATGTACCCTATGGAGATACAATAGGATGAATGAACCCCTCATCAAGAAGATCTATAAGTTGCTCCTCAAGTTCTCCCAACTCAGCCGGAGCCATTCTATATGGAGAAGTAAATATTGGATGAGTTTCCATTACCAAATCAATACCAAACTCGATTTTCGTATTCGAAGGAACACCATGAAGATCGTTCGAAAAGGCCTAAAGAAACTCATTTACCATCGAGACTGACTGTAAAGAAGGACCATCCGAGTTAGAATCTTTAACCCAGACTAAGTGATAAATACAACCTTAAGAGATTAGCCTTCGAGATCTAAGATAAGAAATGAACCTCCCCCTAGGAGATAGGGAACTACTTTCCTACTCTATAGCCAGTTCACCAGGGAACCTAAAGACAACCTTACGAGTCCAACAATCTAAGGGCATACAATAGGACTATAACCAATACATTCCAAGAATAATATCAAATTCTACCATATCAAGTTCAAACAAATCCACCAAGGTTTGCATACCACCAACTTATACCACAGACCCCCTATAGACTCTCTTAGCAATAACCGAGTCACCTATCGATGTAGAAATATAAAAAGGACCCAAAATGACCTTAGGATCAAAATAAATACATACATCCATATATAGGGTCATATATGAAAGAGTGGACCCTGAATCAAGCAGACAATACACATCAAAAGAAGAGAGTTATAACGTACCGATAATGACATCAGGTGATGCCTCAGATTCCTATTAAGATGTAAGAGTCTATAACCTGTTCCGACCAACACTAGAACTAGGAGCAGCAACAGAAGTAGATGTGGCACCACCAACAGAAGTAGAGCAGCAACCTGTCATCCGACTACCTTAGGTAAGGAGCTCTAGTAGTAGTGAAGGAACCAGAACTCCCCCACTTTTTTTCTGGCATTTGTTGCTATCCCAACCACCCTAAAACTATGTGCCTCTATGATAAAAAAGTCTTCTTCTCTTACCCTTCCTATCTCCAAACTCTGTCTATTTCCTCTTCTCATGCTCCAACTATTGTATATGATTAGAAAAGCAGTCTTGCTTTCCAAGATCAAATGCTGATTCAATCCAGAAGCAAACTTTCTCATCCTTGTTCTTATGTCAGCCACCAAATCAGGAGCATACATTGATAGCTGGCAAAAATTCAAGGCTTATTCCTTGACAAATATCTTACCTTGCATGAGATTCAAAAACTCCTCCATCTTTGCTTCCCTCAACTCTTAAGGAAAGAAACAATCTAAAAATGCACCAAAAAAATCCTATAAATTTGAATCCTCTACATTACCTCTATCTCTATCCCACTCTTTGACCATTAGTAAGAAATATCTTTGAGCTAATAAGTTACAAAGTTTATACCTTCCATATTTGTAGCCTGAATCACCCTAAATATCTTCTTGATTTCATCTAAGAAACACTGAGGATCTTTCTCCACTTTCACACCAGTAAAAGTAAGAGGATTAAACTTCATAAATTGATCAACCCTTGTGGCCTCAATAGATAACCCATCAGACGCATCTCACTCAGCCTGAGCAGAAACCAACTGAGCAATAGTATGATAGACTGGCAAATTATACCAACCAAACCACCCAACCAACCCAATACCAAACCAAGGGCTATGAACCTGGCAATAACCAAATGAGATCCAATACATAATATGATTAATCATAAAATGAAATATAATGGAACAACCAATAATATCATCAATTAGTATCAGCCCTAATACCAATACCAATGCCAAGGCTGACACTAATATCCAAAAGTAAATCCAAATATCTAAAAATATCCATAACATGAAATTGAGCCTTCCAAAAAGATAAAAGCTTACCACTTCAACCCAAAAGTTGTCCCCGAGTCAATCACTATGTAGGAGGAATAAAATTATGATTCCTGCATAGTGTGGGTGTACAACTGCCTGAAAACGATTTAGCGGGTGAACACTAGCATGAAATAAGGATAAGAACAAAATAATGCCATTTATAAAACCAAGTAAAAATCATACATATGCACACACAATACATATACATATATATAACTATTCTGGGAAAGGGAACTGAGTTTAGCATGCCATTAAACCTTTGCTTGGGCAGTATACTTATATCCTAAACAACCCATGAGCTATATAGGTTCAGCTCCCCCTGCTGAAGGGGCCACAGTACATGAAGTCGCACCACTAAGGAAGAAAAACCTAGGATGACTAGTACATCCCCTTAATATAAAGTGTGATATCATGCATATGGTCACTTGGACCAAACCTTAGATTGTTAAATATGAGTTTCCAAGTGAGTTAGAAGTCGTGGAACCTTATTAGGGTAAGTTGGAAAATGTCCAAATTACCCCCACTTAAGTTACACAAAATCCCTATCACAGGGGTACGACCGACCCTTACGAGTCATACCCTTCGATACGAGTCGTACCCAATACTTGTGTCCAAAGTCTAAACCCTTGGACCCAACACTGTCCAATGTATGACTCATCCTACCCAAGTCGTATTGGCAGGGATACCTATGTGAATAAAAGAGATTTATTTTGGTTAATAAAATAGGATGATGAATTAGAGTATAGATATTAATCTTAATAGAATGTGCACTTCTGAATAGATGCCTAATGAATTTGTCTTTAAATATGGTTTGATTGGTGAATGGATTTGATGATGCTTAATTGACCAAGTGGTAAATGGTCCTTCAGGCATACTTATGATTATTGGCTAGAATTTTTTAGTTGTCCTTAATTATAAGTTTTGTTTTGATTGTCGTTGCTTGAACCTCTTTCAATTTATGATTTATATTCATGCATTAAATATAATTATTGACTGCATTTCTATTTTCATACACATTATTGATGATATTTGGTGATGGAGGATTAAGTACAATGCTACTATGATTATGATATATTGGTTATAATGGATTAAATGCCATATTGGTACATATATGACATAATGGTTATGATGGATCAGGTTCCATGCCGGTACATATATGATGGTTATGATAGATCATGTACCACATTTGTTTGAATATGATATTGTGGATGAGTTCAGAAGGAAGGAGGAGTTATGCATAATTATATACATATATTCATTCATATGCATTAAATGTACATTTACATTTATATGTTATTGGGGGTTTCCTATGTGGATCGAGTTATTTTGATTAGATATGGAGGTTCCTTGTGTTGATCAGGTACTTGATAAGATATTTTGGCCACTTGAGTGAGTCAGTTATGTTGATGGATGTGATTGGGCATTATAGCTAAGTGTGAATATAAGGTGCATCCTGAATTATGTATAACTCATGTTTTCCTATGTATATAGTCTATCATGATATGTATTGTGATGCCTTTCTTGTAAAGTTATTGATACCATCAATTGTCTTGGTCGTTGCAATCTCGATAGTTAATGATAGAGTGAAACTTGTAAAGTAGAACTTCTAGAAGAGAGACAAGGTTACATAAGATGAAAGAATATAGTAAGATAGACTGGGTTATCTCAAAATAAGGATACACAAAAGTGATGAATGTTAGATGGCTCATAGGGAGACTAAGTGTAAGTAGTAATACTTATATGAATGTGATTTAATAATTGAAATTAAAGTTAAGTCATGTTTCTTTGCTACTTGTTATCATTATTATTTGTTTCTAGTCCTGATTGGATGATGATACCTATTAATATGTGTTATTTGTACTGATACTACACTTACTATACCTCTAATAGGGGGCACAACCATGGTGCAGATTAATTAGAGTTTATTTGGTAGCAACGTTGATCACTTTGCAACAATTTCTTCCCTCTCCATTTTGCTTGTATGTTGTGCCATTAATGTTTTTACTCCTTATTTAATGCTCTTGTACCAATTTAGGCTAGTTTTTAGGTAGTTATTGTTGCTTATTTTTCATATTTATTTTACATTTTAAATCTATTAATTAAAATTATGTGAGGAGTAAATTAATTTATTATAGTTGATTTCAAGTTGCTATTTAGATAACTAAGTTTAAGGGTTACTTTTAAAAATGGTTAAACTTCTGCATTTGATTAAGTGATGGGATATTCAGGTCTCTTATCTAGGTAGGTGTAGGTAGGTGGCCATATGATACGGTGGGTGGGGTCATGGAAAGAAAGCATTAAATCTTAAGTTACTAATCTCCCATTACAAGAGCAAATATTGAGTAGAGTCCTACGAATTGGTGTGTTAACATCCACATCAAGTCTATAGAAAGGTACAAGGAATCTAAGAAAATATCTCACTTTCTTCTTTCCTATCGTATCATCTTAGTATTGTCTCCTCTAGTTGATTCCAATTGATATCTAGCATATTTCACTTGATATCTCAACCAATATAATTGAGACTAGTTGGTCTCAATTAGTATCTCACTAACATTGAAAGGTTGAAATAGGGTATTCTGATCAGTAGAGGTTAATAAGAAACATAGGGGTTGAATTATTATTTTGTGAAATTCGCTTGATATTATGTTAAAATGCTTGTGACTTTAATGTTTTTGATTGTGGTATGATAGAATGAGATATTTATTACTTACATGAATGGTTATTGTTTGATAATACTATTAATTAGTTATTTAAGTGTCAACTTTTTAAGTACAAATGATCACTAAAAGTAATATGAGATGAGTTGTTGTAATAAATATTTGGAAATCGCAAAGACTGGGTATGATTTTGAGGTATGTCTTCATTTTTATTTATTCCTTGACGATATATTTGGATATCCATGTGTGATTCAGTCATTGATGATAAAAATATTTGGGATCCTTTTGTGTTCTGATTTTGACAATGATATTTGAGATCCTTGTGTGATTCAATTAATAATAATGGTATTGGGGATCCTTATGTGGTTTGAACTTTGATGATTGTATTTGAACATGAAGTGATATTAGGTCACCCTTGTGTGAAAAATCCAGTTAATGAGTTAGCTTGTTAATGATGCCTTAATAAGTGATTAATTAAACTTAGATGAATTTTGTTATCTTGTACAACCTTAGTGACTTTAACGTAAGTAAAGTTGTGTAGTTGATGTCACTAGTATAAGGTAACTTAACTAGATATGTAAAATTAATTTTTTCCTGTAATATAAAGAGGACAGATGATGATAATGATTTTACTTAATATTTGTAAGTTGAACCTTAACTGTGAGATGAAATTTTTTATAGATTATTTGGTTAAGTGACTGAAATAATCTTATGAGGGTAAGGGCATTGATGTCCTAAAGGTAGACTAATTGGATGTACAAAACCCATGGTTGCTTAGAATGAATGAAATAGGTTAAGTTTTAAGAGTGTGAACAAAGTGATGGTTGTATAATGTTCATAGGCTTAGTGCGGAGGTAGGGCTACTAGACAAATATTATAGTTGGCTTATTATACCTTGATATTGGCTATGTGCTTATTGTATGGGAAAAATTATTGGTTAATAGTATCCCCTGAATGTGGTGTAGTTAAGTTGATAAGGTTGGTGCAATAAGTTTGCTTGGCTATAGTTGATGATTGTTAGATGTAGAATCGACTAAAAGAAGTTATTAAATGTCTTTATACATATTCATATCCATCCCATTGATACTTCATTGGTATTATCCCTTGAGTGGCTAAGGTATATTGTAGGATCTAATAGACTAATATGAGTTGTGGTGGTAAATATATGTGATAGTAGAAACCCATATTGGTCTATTGGTGGTGGTGTACTAGTTATAGTATTGGTTAGGATGTAAGTACCCCGCTAAACATGTTTCTAGTATCGGAATGACAACCTTAGAGTAGTGTGATTTTGGTTAAAAATATAGCATTGTATAAATTAGTGTTGAATGGGGATCATGGTGTGTTGCTTGGTGGTTTTTATTGGTTAACATGTTAGAGGATAAGTTTAGGAACTCTTAGAAACTTTTGGTGCATAAAACGAGTTGGTAGAACTCCGTTTAGAGTGATTGTCATGAAAAGGCTAGTTCTTAATGTCGAATTCCCAAGAGTGTGTTGTGAAGTGACCTGAGTTAGGACCAAGTCCCAAATTACTTCCCCGAACCTCTATAGCGATATGCAGTTTCATTCCCTATCATTCCATTATCACATAAATATTCAAGCATTGTAATATCGTGAGGTGTTTCGGGTATTGTAGATGACCCGTTACATAAATTTCCTTACAAATTATATTTATTGGGTTACAATAATATTACTTTGTGCCTAGAGCTTAGTGTCCTGTGGTGCATAGGTTTGATGAGTATGCTGAATTTCAAAAAGCATGCTAAAAATTCTTTTCTTTACCCATGACCGTTCGGGGATAAATAATGGGTAAATTAATATCTAATGTAACTACCTATTCACCGTTATTGGAAATAATTATTGTAAGTTAATAAAAAACATTCATCATAAGTTATAAGACCAATTTTTTAGTATGGGAGTGCATTGGACATGTACTAAGGTCATACAATACCCTAAGCACAAATTTAAGCTGAAACGGTTTTTATCAATTGAGTTTCGAGCTAAGATTAAATTATTTCCAACATCAAACGAATATATCACCTAGAATAAAATGAGTTGTAGGGACACATATCTATCAAATAAAATATCTTTGACTTTTTGACCAACTCATCCTACCGTTCGTTAATCCGCCTTTGTAGTAAAAAATTACGATCATTTTACCGAACACTGTTCGAGCTGAAAAATTTATCATTGATTTTGACGGGCTTTAGCCCCAAAACTCAAATATTTCATTCCTAATACGTATAGAGGAGATTTTATCATGGTTGGGGTAAATATTCTTCATTGAGGTAAGTCTCTTCCGTCATCATCTTCGTATTTCAATCCTTTAACATCTAGAATTCTTAGAACTATATTTGATGGTGTAATTCTTGGAGATTTGAATCTGAAGTTCGTAAGTTTTTTTTAAGAATTCATGGATTAAGTTAATATCACCTAAATCACTTCTAAATTGTTTGGTAATAATTCCTAATATGAATTAGTGATTCTAAGACATGAAATTGGTGGTTGGGGATCTTGAATTCAATAAAAATGCAATCTTTAGCTTTGAAACTCCATTAAGGAGATGGATTAAATTTGATCAAGCTTTAGAATGTGTAATTGACCTTTGGGTAATATTGTAGTGTATGAATAAGGAGAGAATTAGTGATTTGAATTCCCAAATTGGTTATTCGAAGAGTATACTTAATCACTCTTATAATTGTGTAGTTTCTAGATATTTGGGCTATTGGAAGCATGAAAAAACGGAAAGAGCAATTTTAGTGCGCTTGTTTGCTCCAAGATCTTCAATTTTGGTGTGGCTAGCTTGTTTCGACATCTTTAATTGAGGTAGGTTATGGTTACCTTATAGTAAACTTGGGCTAGATGACTGAATTTAATAGTAAAGTCAGGAGATTTCATGTCTTAAGCCTCCGAGCATAGTGTTTAGATGAATTAAATTGTTAAAATTCTGGTTTGGCTTTAATATTTTCATGGGTTGTTATTATACTCAGTTGATGCGATACTTTTGGCACAAATAGTGAGAATGATAGTTAGTTGAAAGTAATGTAATAATAAGATAATTATGTGTTATTGTCTTTGTATGGATCCGTGGATGGATATTTGTGTTTGTATGACTTAATTGATTAATGATAGAGTTATTAGATCAATGTAAATTACAATAGAAGAGTTAGATGACCTTCTAATTTATAAGCTAGTCTCTAAAATTGTAAAAATGGGTGAAATCGATATTATGTGCGTTTGAAGTATGAGACATGCTTGCTAGAAAATACTTAGGAGGATTAATTGCGATAAGAGGACGTGATGACATAACATAAGAACTTAAAATTAAGTTTCGCATATTTCAGAAAGTAAGATGTGTAAAGGTGGATAACCTTAGTTAGAATTGTAAGTTGAATCGAGTTGATAGTTAAATAGTAGCTAAACGGGTAGCATTTAGAAAAGCTAGTTTTGACCTGAATGAAAGGGTTACTAGATAATAACTGAATTACCAATTCAATATGAATATAAGAGATTCCGATTAGCTTGTAAAATAGGATGATGAATTGGAGTATAGGTATCAATCTTAGGAATGTGCATTGTTGAAAGGATACCTAATGAATTAGTTTCCAAATAAGGTTTTATTGATGGTTGGATTTGGTAATGCTAAATTGAGCAAACGATAAATGGGCCTTCAGACATATATGTGATTATTGACTTTCATTACTTGGTTATTCTTAATTATAAGTTTTGTTTCGGCCTTTGTTGCTTGCATATGGTTTCAATTAGGTGTTTGTGATTTGTCTTCATGCCTTGCTTATAATTATTGACTGCATTTGAATTTTCATACACGTTATTAATGATATTTGGTGATGAAAGATATGGTACCATGCTGGTAAGATTATGATGTGTTGGTTATGATGGATTGGGTACCATGCCGGTATGGATGTGATATATTGGTTATGATGGATTGGGTACCACCCTGATATGAATATGATATAATTTTTATGATGGATCGAGTACCACATCGGTACAGATATGATGTTGTTAATGAGTTGAAAAGGGAGGAGAAATTGTACATAATTGCATACATATATTAATTCATATGCATGAATGTACATTTATATTTATGTTGTATTAGTGATTTCTTGCGTGGATCGAGTTATGTTGATGAGATATGGTGGTTCCTTGTGTAGATGGGCTATTTGACGTGATATTTTGGTCCCTTGAGTGGATCAGTTATGTTGATGGCCGTGATGGGTATTGTAGACAAGTGTTAATATAAGGTGTGTCCTGAATTATGTATAGCTCATATTTTTCTATGTATATAGTTGTATACATGATGTGTATTGTGATGTCTTTCTTGTAAAGTTATTGATACTATTAGCTATCTTCGTCATTCCAATCCTGATAGTTAATGATGTAGTAAAACCTGTAGAGATAGCACTGGATAGAGACAGGGTTACATAAGATGAAAAAACACTATAAGATAGACTGGGTTATCCAAGAATAAGGATACATAAAACTGATAAATGTTAGACGAATCGTAGGGAGACTAAGTGTAAGTAGTAATACTTGTATGAATGTGTTTTAGTAACCCGATTTAAAGTTAATCCATGTTACTTTCCAATTTGTTATCATTCTTATTTGTTTCTACTTTGGTTGACTGATGGTACCTATCGATACGTACAGTTTGTACTATATACTTGTAACGCTCCGACGGTAACCCCTTGATGTCACATGGTTCTTAAGACTATGAATACTCCATTCTAACTCATGATATCTACTTAACACAGAATTATCATAAATGTAAACTAAAAACCTGAGTGGAAACTGAAAAGATCTTAAAATAGAATTTAAACAGGTGCATAATCGATACAAACTTTGTACTTAGAAACTTTCAAATCTGTGTAAACAAAAGACTAAACGAAATATAGTACTGACTGAAAGAGCCATTGGAACAGACCCCAACTAACCCAAACTGAAATCTAAACAACTGGAATAACTACACCAAACATTGAGATCACCATAAAATGGGCCCTCGAACTAAGAGGACTCACCAACTGTTTGAGTGTAGAAAATGGTACCCGCGAACAATCATGCTGCTGGGGATGAGCACCAGAACCTACATTATGAAACAGTGTAGCACATAGACATATATATGGATCAGTACTTCTGAAATATACTGAGTATATGGGGGTGAGTGCATAAGTAAAGCCGAATGAATATTTAATTTAAACCATGCATGATAAGTGTAAATAGACTCACCAAGAGGCTGAAATAAACTTAGAGCTGAAATATCTCAAAAACATGTATACCAAGTAGACATAATAAACTGGGTGAGTTACTACACTTAACTTTTGAAAATTTTCTTTTTCAGGGGGATAAGAAAAACTGAAGCTGAATATGCTTTATAATCATGTAGGCTAAGTGTAAAAGGACTCACCGTTATCATAAGTAAAACCAAAAGCTTAATTCTCATAAGGAATAACTCATAAAACAATCTATGAACAATATTGTGAGTCTTTACACTTAGTTTCTAAAGTACTCTTTTTTAGTGGGAGATTCTCATAATCTACATAGACCATGTGAGATAGCATGGAGTCTAATGTCTGACCCATATTGAGGAGGGCTGTTCTATCCTAGCCATCGGAGTAGAACCTAAACTGAACTGGAGTGATCACTAAACTGAGCCCATATTGGGAAAGGGGAACACTCTCTAGCAAGGCTCCTAAACCTATGATGGTATGTAGTTTCTAGGAAATAGGACGCGCTGAACCCATACATCCCTTTCCGTGTTAAATAGCACTCCCAAAATATTTACTATATGCTCATACTTATGAAATTCACTTTAAACTAAGCATATAGGTTTGTAAATTTGAAAATCAATCATGCTTCTGTTAATAAATCAAACTCCTAAATAATTGTGTGAATTTCATATCATGTCTGTTGAAACGTGGGGGTGTACAAACCAACTAGGGACCAAGTCCCTAAGATTAGGAGAATAAATAATAAAACAGTAACCAACCAAAACTTACAGAAATTAAATGAACACAATGATTTACATGAAAACCTCTTTACAAGGGAGGAAAAACCATGACTTGCTCTCTCAAGCACTTAATCTCCACTATAATCAAAATTCATTGATTAGAAACTCCAAGAACTTAACAATAAGTTCTACTAGTTGTAATAGCTCTACTACAACTACCTCTACACACCTCAACCACTTCACAATCGATTAAATTTAATCGATGGACCTTAGGTAACTCTACCTAAGCACTCTACTACCAAGAGAAAAACTTTACTCTTATAATATGAGTAAAATTATTACAAAACAAGAATTGACTCAAGAACACCTATTCCTTAAGCACAAAGAGATTTGGAACTTAATCAACTTTTGAGAGTTTTCGCCATTTCCAAGAGATTCATCAAATTGGAAAAACTATTAAATGAGCAACTTCCTTTTCTATTTGTAGTAGTGTATAAATTAGGGTTGAATTTTGATTGAACCAGGTTTCTAACCAGGTACGTTGCACACCTGCACAGTTTGTTGTGCTAGCGGACAAAACTGTGCAGAGATGTGATAGTTGTACCAATTCATAAAGAGCTAGGGACCTGGTCCGTTTATATCAATTGATCATCATCCAAATACGAGACAACAAATTTTCCCATTTTTGATGATGACAAACCATAATCACAAAGCATAAGAATTCATTCGACATCAGAGAAGACACTACTATACTCTCAATATGTGTTCCTCCTATCGACATGCTTTCTTTTAGTATGATCCTACTATCAACATTCCCTCTTTTAGATAGCACCATTTAGTATCCAAGCAATTATAACCCATCTTGCAGCACTTGGTCCCTACTATGATGAATTTAGTATTCCCTCTTTTTGCATTAGAAAAAGTAAGAATAGTAAAACAAGAATAAAATAGGCACAAATCAGTTAACTCATAGCCACGGGGGAAACACTAATATAAGTGAACAAGTTTAAGTAAAGCAGACAGATGATAGACATAAATAAGGATTCCATTCATGTGATAAAAATAATTACCTAGCAGTGCACAATAAAAATAACTTAAAAAGCCATAATCCTAAAAAGCCATATAGGTCTCAAAGACTAGAAACAGACAGATGGAGATAATAAGATCAGGAAGGGCAAGGTTTAGGTTGATGGAGGTTTTGGGAGAGGATATTTAGGACCATTTCCATCCCATCACCCATAGTAGCATGAGAATACAACAATTGCTTAGTTAGGTCCTTCACTTCTGAATTCAAATTCTGTACTTCATTAGTGAATGCTAAGACCCTTTTCTTAAGATCTACATTCTCTCCCTGAGTGATTCAGTGGCACCACGTCCCTCGGATAAAAATTGTTGAATCTTCATCTTCAATGTTAGGATCTCTATATCCTTAGCAGCCATAAAACCTTTCATTTTCTCCAGCTTCCTACTCAGATTTTCTTGAACTGCTACAATTCAGACACTTAGGATATGGTCCCTACTTTTACTTTGACACATTATTTTCAACTAATGTAGTCAGGGTGAAAATTTTCTTCATAGTTCCAGGAGTTCCCTTTTCACACACTACCCCAAAATAGTCAAATACCTCGTTTGAAAGGTATCCATAAGGCATACCATGCCTTCTCTCTTTCTTATGTATGACCTTGTATATATGTTGAATTATCAGAGCAGGTAGACTAATCAACTCAAAATTCTCGAGACACTCTATTACATATAGATCCACATCTGAAGCAATAGTTCTCTTTTAATACCTTGGTAGCACTACTTTGTTAACGAACTAAAACACCAGTTAAAACTCACCCTTGAGAAATTTCTTTCTCATATCAGCCACAGATGTTCCTCCCACTTTTGAAGCATCAACCATAAACTCAGTTGAGAGCTGTTCTTTTGAGATAATACTCACACCCATAATAGGAATATCTAAAATTTTCCTAAATATTTCTTCATCCAAAGTCAATTTCTATTCTTGAACCTGGGCAATCAATATCAGCCTATTATCTTAGAGATCGATAGAGTATTAAAATTCCCTCACTTCTCCTTCATAAATAGAGAGAACTTGTCCCTTTAAATGGTGTAACCAGCCCTGGTGTGTCACAAAATCCACAAGTTCCACCATCCCAGGTTTTTAAAGAATCCCGGAGTCAAAGACTATTCCAATCAACACTTTTTGATATTTCAATATTTCATTCCTCTTCTTTTTAGCCAGATATTTCTCATCTTTATCCTTCTTTCTTCTTTTAGAACGTTTACTTGGTTCTTCTACTACAATTTTTATCTTCTTGGGACTAGGTCCCTTAGAGATTTTCCTTTTCTTTACAACAATATATTTTTGCTTTATCCTAATAAGGCTCCTAGATTTTGAAGTAGTGGACCTGGTCCTTTCTTCATCGTGTATTTCTTTTCTCCTCATTTCTGTTGCAGCATCAATATCAGAATCAATGTCTTCACCTTCACTAACATCTACCACCACTAGATTTTCATTCTCCACCATGTTGACTTTCTTCAATATCCTTCTCTTAACAGTCATTGACTTATTCGCTTTCATTTCATCACCTAGAAACTTCTTTGTTGTACCCCTAGTTGAGTAAGTTCGAGTGAGTTTCACCCTAGTATCTACCACCTTTTCTTTACCCTTACTTCCCCTTTGCTTCTATACTGACCACCTTAGTGGTAGTTCATCATCATCAGCCTCATCCTCCTTATTTGGAGGTTGAATAAGCTTCCCAACTTTAGTATCATTTTATTAGGAGACGAGTCTCCCACTTTCTCACCAACCACTTGCTCTTTTAAACCAAAGAAACTTTCCTGGGATCATTTTCAAGTAATATTAAATTATCAACCATCCAGTTTTCACTACTAGAGAGATTAGACCTTTTCACAGGAATTTTTTCGTCAAAAAGTTAAGCAAAGATAAAATTTGATTATGAAGGAGCAGGGGAACCAGGATTGTTTAAGGTTTCAGGGGGATCAATTTTTTTCGTTATTCTGAGGGGATGGGACTTTGAGGAACTTCAGATTTAATAGGTGAACTAAAGTCTTGACATTGGTCTATTACCATGGCTAACTCAGAAGGGGTTTCCATAGTTTTTGAAGATTCTTCGAGAATAGGTTCATTTAAAGGGTTAGGAATATCAGAAGAAGATGTGGAGGGTAAAGTGAACTCGGATTCTTGAAGAGAGCATGGAGAAGAATATTTTGCAATTTTAGTTATTGATGGAGCAGGATTTTCAGTTGTGGGGTTTTCTAAATTGAGTGACAAGTTTTGAAAATTTTCAAAGTCCTTTATGGGGATTGATAGGGTAAGAATCTCAGCCATTTAACAATTTTGAAGGTAAATTAAAAGGAACAAAAAGATTAATTTCAGAGGGGAAAAGTTTTGAAAGGGAAGATTGGAGAACAAATTTGATAAAAAATGAGAAAGAAAAGAGTTGATTTTATATTAAGGGAACCAACCAGTGTAATTTTAGGAATTTTTAGAGAAAATAACATGTTTGGTCCCAATAGGTGTAACTTTTCACTTTCCTAGGGATTTCACAACTTTCAAACACAAAAAGGAAGGGACGTGGCTTTTTTAGACAGATTTTTATGAATTTTTAAAGTAAACATTAGTGGTACTAAATTAAGAGATGGGACCAGGTCCCTCTCTTTCTTGAGTGAACCTTCATATAGTGACTGCCTTATCTATTCTCCTCAAAGCAATTAACCATGTGTGTATACCTGCAATGGTATTATACTGAGTTAGACTAATAAGTACACACTTTATCAAGGATACCTGTCTGCTGATCATAGCCAATGGATAGAGGAAAAATGAACCATCAAGTAGGTTAATTCATTTTGATCAACCCTATCCTTAGCCTATTCTTTACAAATTGCTTCTTGTGAAGAGCTTTTGTAAAGATATCTGCTACCTGATCTTTAGTCTTACCAAAATTCTTACAAATGACCCCATTTTCAATATCGTCCCTTAAAAAATAATGTCTCACATCAATATGCTTTGTCCTTTTATGTTGCACTAGATTTTTAGCCATGTCTAGAGCACTTGTATTATCACATATCAGAGGGATAGTGTCTGAAATAATCCTAAAATCCTTCAGTTTCTATTTGATCCCTAACAATAGACCACAACAAGAGGTTGTAGCCACATATTCAACTTCAGCAAAGAAAAACAAAGAAAATAAGTCATTCCTAAGGTGCTCTTTCTTTCCACAAGTATCTAGCATAATTATCATTAACATATCCTATTAATGGAAACTGTCTCTAGATGATAGAATAGGACCAGGTCCCCTGTACCTTTCAGATAGCTGAGAATTCTCTTTGCTTCCTTCAAATGAGACTCTTTAAGACAAGCCTGAAATCTTGCACATATTCACACACTGAAAATTATATCTGTTCTGCTTGTAGTGAGACTTAGTAAGGATCCAATAATCTCTCTATACATGGTTTTATTCACTGAGAGACCAGGTTCATCATTATTAATCTTTGAGCTAGTTCCTGTTAGAGTATCAATTGGGTTGGCATAAGCTATATTATATTTCTTCTTCAACTCTTTAATGTATTTTTATTGACAAATTATAGTTCTTAAGAGGTTTGTTTAATTTGTAGGCCTAATAAGAATCTCAATTCACACATCACACTAATTTAAAATTTACTCCCTATTAACTTTACAACCTTATCACATAAAGATTCAAAAGTAGCTCCAAAGATAATGTCATTAACATAGATCTGGACAATCAGTAAGTTGCTACCTCTAGACTTCAGAAAGAGAGTGTTATCAATCTTCCCTCCATCAAACCTAGTTTTCATCTATCATACCAAACTCTTGGTGCTTGCTTCAATCCATAAAGAGCCTTATCCAATTTAAGCACATGATGAGGAAAATTTTGTATCCTCAAAACTAGAGGTTGTTTCATATAAACTTCTTCCTTTAGATTCCTATTTAGAAAGGCACGTTTGACATCTATTTAGAAGAGTTTGAACCCTATATAGGTAGTAAATGCAATAAGAATCCTAATAGTTTTTATCCTTGCAACTGGAGTAAATGTCTCACCATAGTTATTTCCTTCCTCCTAATTATAGCCTTGAACCACTAACCTTACTTTATTCTGGTTGATAGTGCCATGTTCATCCTACTTGTTCTTTTACACCTATTTAGTCCCTATAATAGTTCTATCAATAGGACTAGGTGCCAAACTTTGCTTCTTTCAAGTTATTGAAGCTCCTCCTGCATTGCATTGATCCAGTCAGCATCTTTAAGAGCTTCTTTCATATTTTTGGGTTCAATTTGTTACAAGAAGGCTGAGAAGCCCATGAAATTTATGGCTTGAGCTCTTGTATGAATTTTATATTCCAAGGGGATATCAGATTTTTAAGGGAGTAAGAGGATTTATGATTCCAATTTGACATCCTAGGTTGAGGTCCGCTGGGACCAGGTCCTTGAGAATTTTTACCAGATCCTTCTTGATTTTCCTCTTCCGCATCTGGAGTCTACAAATGAGATCCTTTCTCACCACCACTTTCTTTATTCTCCACTGTATTCATCTTTCCTTGACCTTTAGATTCAGCTATACCATCCCTTTTAATAGGAATGAGTTCTTCTATGTCAAAATTCTCATCTCCACCAGAACTTCTTTACTTTCCTAACTCATCAAAGGTTACATGTATACTCACTTCCACACACTGAGTTGTTTTGTTAAAAATTCTATATGCTTTACTTGTTGAGGAGTAGCCTACAAATGTTTTTTCATCACTATTAAAGTCAAATTTTCCTAGATCATTTCCATTATTTAGAACAAAACATTTGCAACCAAAGGGTCTGAAACAGTCAAGCTTAGGGTTTTTGTTGAACACGAGCTCATATGGTGTTTTGTTCAAGAGATATCTAATTAGACATTTATTAATCACATAACAAGAAGCATTGATAGCTTTATCCCAAAGCTCTTTAGAAGTCCACTATCAATTAGCATAGTTCTAGCAATCTCTATGAGAGCCTAGTTCTTTCTTTCAACAACTTCATTTTTCTGGGAATTACTAGGAGCATAAAAATTATGAATAATTCTATTTTCAGCATAGAATCCTATAACTTGGGAGTTTTCAAATTCAGTTCCATGATTTTATCTGAGTCCAATAATTTTATAGTTTAGCTTCATCTAAATTTTCTTGGAAAAATCCACCAGAACATCATAGGTTCCATCTTTAGTTCTTATGAACATTATCTAGGTGATTTTGGAATAGTCATCTACAATAACAAATACATACTTCTTCCCAAATCTACTTTGGACTTTAACTAGACCACATAAATCTATATACAACAACTCAAGGAGTCTAGAAGTGCTAACCAACCTTTTCTATTTGAAAGAAGGCCTGATTTGTTTTCCTTTGACAAAAGCATCAAAAACCATGTTGTCGGTAAACTGCAACTTTGGAACCCCATGGACCTGTTTCTTTGATATCAACTTGACTAGCAAGGATGGACTTACATGTCCTATCCTTCTGTGCCACAGATCAGCATTTTCACTTTAGACACTCAAGCATGTCAATTCATAATCAGCTATAAAGTTTAGATCATTCACATACATATTGTTTCACCTTTTAGCTCTAAGAATAACTTTCCTAGATTTAAAGCTTGACACAGTGCATCCAACAGATAAAAACTTCACCTCATTTCCTTTGTCATAGATTTGAGATACACTTAGAAGACTATACTTAAGACCATTCACATAGTACACATCCTCTATTTCATGATTAAGAGACTTTTTGAATCTTTCCAACACCATGAATATAACCCCTTTTTTCATTTCCAAATAAGATACCTCCACCTTGAAGTATCTTAAGTGAGAGAAAACAATCAGTTCTTCCAGTAATATGCTTAGAGCATCCACTATCCATGAACTAGTTTTGACTGCCTTCCTTACTCCCACCTACATACAGAGTTCATCTGTTAGATTTGAGAACCCACTTAAGTTTGAGTTCCCAAAAGGAAGACAAAAGAATGATCAAATCTTTCTTAGGCCATCTGGGTAGTTGATTCTTCTTCAAAATTTTCAAGGATTTGGATCCCTTGGGATAAGATTTCTCCTGATGGAAGTATCTAGCACTGCTCATTCTAACTCTAAGTCATTCTTGACAATCTTTTTTCAAGTGGCCGTCCCTTCCATAGTGAGTATATAGAGGATTATGGACTTTGTTTTAGCAACAGGAACATACTTGCCTAGCGACCCAGAAGCATAGATTCTATTTTGATTACTAAGGACTCTACCATTATTGATTTCCCTGACAAGTTAGATTATAAAGAATTTGTGAAGAAGTCGTCCATTTTAGAGATTTGCTAAGATATTTCTTATATGGACCAGGTCCCTTTCTAATTCCCCATTCTTATGAAGTGTAGTCATGAGATGCCATTGAGAATCCTTCAATTTTTATTGAAGCTCAATTTGAAGTGTTGAGGCTTCTTTCTTCTCAGTACCACCAGACTCATCTATTTTCTTTAATTGATCCATTAAAATTAGATTTTTAGATTTTAATTTTGAGAACTGTTCCTCTATTTCAGACAACTGAAGAGTTATGGTAACTAATTCAATCTCTAGATTTTCTATTTTATCTTCAAGAGCATTTTTCTTAGTATTCAATTCACACAAATAATCAATCAACATATTTGTAAGCTTCTTTATCTTCTTAGGAGAATAGTTATCTAAGTTTTCCTTAATGTTAGAAAGAGTTACCTCATTTTCTCTCTATTGTCTGATTTTTCCATGAGAGTGAGCAAGGAATAATAAGTGATTTCACTGTCCTCCATTGCTAACATGTATTCATCTTCAGGATTTTTAGATTTATCAGATTCATTTGAAATGTCTCCCTAGATTGCTAAAGCATGTTTCACTGCATAATCAATAACAACATTTCTTCTTGATTTACCAGGAACCTGGTCCTTCTTCTTTCCTTTGTCACATCCTAACTTTAGATATTCCTGATAGTCCATTTTATGAAGTGGGAAATCTTTGATGAAATGCCCAGGTTTCCCACATTTGTGGCAGACTCAACAGTACTACCTTTTTTGTTGTTGCTTCCTTTTCTTTGAAATTGACCATTTTTCTTCATTGCCCTCACAATCTTCTTGACCAAATAAGCAACATTAGTGTCCTCCTCACTTGAATAATACTTTGAGGCCTTCAATGCTAGATATTTTTCTTTTTTAGCTTTCTTCGTTTCTTGGCTTTGCTGTCTATTGAGTTCACAAGTCTTCATATTTCCAATCAGTTCATTTATAGTGAGATTTTTCAAGTTTCTTGCCTCAATTATAGCTTCAAATTTGCTTTTCTAGGATTTTAGAAGAACTCCTAGGATTTCCTTGCCTACTTATGTAAGTGAATACCCTCACCCAAACAGTGCAACTCATTGGTGTTGGAGGTAAACCTTTTATGCATTTCTTGAATGGTTTCTCCTTCTTTCATAGAGAAAGATTCATATTGAGTAGACAATATTTCCACTTTAGACTCCTTCACATTTGTAGTACCCTCATGAGTTTTTCTTAGACAATCCCAAATTTTTTTCTCATTTTCGTAAGCAGAAGTTTGATTGTACTCATCAGGTCCAATACTGCACACAAGCAATTTCTTTACTTTGAAATTCTTTTCAATTTTCTTATGGTCTTCTTCATCATATACCTTATTGTTTTTACCACCATGCTGGTTATGTCTCCTTTTTGACCTCTATAATAGTCACATGAGGACTATCCAGTATTACATCCATCAGTTCACTGTTCTCAGCCATAATGAATTTCCACCACTTATAGTATTGCCCATTAAAGTGGGGTGGTCTAGTAGTAGATTGTCCTTCCTCCAAATTAGGTGGAGCAGCCATGATCAAGAAATTACTCTAGGTGTTAACTTTTTAGAGTGTACTTGCTCTGATACTAATTATTGATACGTGGAGGTACACCAACCAACTAGGGGCCGGGTTCTTAAGATTAGAAGAATAAACAATAAACCAGTAACCAACCAAAACTTACAGAAATTAAATAAAAAAAAGTGATTTACATGGAAACCTCCTTTCTCAAGGGAGGAAAAACCATGGATTTCCATCACAAGCACTCAATATTCACTATAATCAAAACTCATTGATTAGCGACTCCAAGAACTTAACTCTAAGTTCTACTAGCTGTAATAGCTCTACTAAAACTACCTCTACACACCTCAACCACTTTACAATCGATTAACTCTAATTGATGGACCTTAGGTAACTCAACCTAAGCAACCCCTCTTCCAAGAGAAAAACTATCTTATAAGATGAGTAAAATGATTACAAAGCAAGACTTAACTCAAGAACATCTAGACCTTAAGAACAAAGAGATTTGGGACTTGAGCAATTTTTGAGAGCTTTCACCGTTTCCAAGAGATTCATCAAATTAGAAAAACAATTAAGTGAGAAGATTCCTTTTCTATTTATTATAGTGTATAAATAAGGATTGAATTTTTATTGGACCAGGTTTCAAATCAGATACTGTGATGCCCAAAAATTTTTTTCGTTAAGATCTTGGATGAAAATGTGTTGAATTCTGTACTTTATCGTGATTAATGATTTTTTTTGTGTAGAAGTTCTAGATATACGAACCTTCATCATGTAGATCATCAAATAAGATTTCCAATGATATGTGGATCATCCAAAAAGGACACTCGAGCGATGAGTTATGATCATTTTGATCTAACCGTGAATAGTGGTGAACAGTAAATGTGCAGGAAAAAAATACTAAGGCCAGGCAAATTTTAGGGTCAACTTAAAACGATCATAACTCATTGTACATAATGATCTAGTTAAGCTACTATATATCAACATAAAGCTCTGAAAGTCCTCTTTCCAATGAAATTAGTTTCATCCAATTCAACCATCGAAGCAAAAAGTTATGGTCGATCTACTTCAGCCTATCAAAATAGTCCACCAAAGGACAGATTTGACATTATTTGATTTTAAGGGTATTTCAGTCATTCCCACTCCAATCCATCCGAGTAAACCATGGATTTAAGTCCATTAAGAGCATTCAATAGCTCATTTTCTCCAAAATTTCCTAAGGCTCAAACCCCAACCCTACTACTCCAAATTTCATCCTTCTATGTCTCTTGATTGAACCGTAGAAATTTCAAATTGATTTGGGATTCGAGTTGATCATGTTAATGGCTTCTAGAAGTATCCTTTATTTTCGTGAATAAAGTTCCGGAGTCGGAAGTTAATATTCATCTTTCATTTTTAGGTATGTGGGGCTTTGAACAAGATTATCCTTTCGATCTTGTGCCCGGTATTTTTGTTGAATTACATTGAAATGAGATTTTACATGTTTTACCATGAATTGGAAAAATAGTTTTATATCTTATATTATTGTCCATGAGATATGGGATCATGTCATCCGATATGTGTATGATGTTGAGATGGAATTATGTCCAAAAAGTATTTGATTTTGAGAGTTTGATGATTTAATTTGTTAAGTCTTGATTTATACTATTATTCCACTATTTCCTTATTATGAATTTATAATTGATATTGAAAATTCTATATCCCTACTATGGGTTGATGTCTCAAGTACCTTTAAATGAGAGTTGGATGGCAAATTGAGAAATGTTGATATTGAAGTTGCAATGAGTCTTGGTATTTTCTGGATGGTTTTGATGAGTTAAATTGTTGAAAATATTATGTATTGAGTCTTCATATCCTTGTCCAAATTTCGAGTCAGTTATGATTCAACGCATTGATACCTTGTTAATGTTGAGGAAGATTAAAATATTTTGAGCTAAAATGTGTTGAGTTAGGAGTCCATAAATTGATATGATTTGATAAATGAGAAAGAGATTTGATTTGGTCTTTATGATAGAACCTTGTGATATTGTGGTGGATTTCCTAACGTGTTCTGAGCTTGTCGGGGAATAGTACTTAGCATTGAGAGAGAAATTTGGTATTTCCCCAAACCTATGTGCCACCGTAGGGTTGTTGAATGATGATATTATTGGCCAGAGAGCCCAATTGTGATTATTGCAATTTTAAGTTCGTACTCCCTAGCAAAGAGTCTGACGCTCCCGCCAACGGGGGTTTCAAACGTTTGTATACCACGTAGCTCACGTGGGGTTGTCAGTTATAGTAAACTCCCCTGTCTATAAGAGTCATGTTTATTGAAATATCGAGTCACTCCGAGTTTCGATGTGGTAATTCAAGTTACCTATGATAATCTATAATGATTTATGATGTTTTTTTCCCTACATTTCCTATCTAAGATGTTATGAGTTGCATGATTCAATGTCACTCAATCCAGGTGTGTCATTATGGTCTATATGTACGTTTTTACAAAATTTATGATATTATTTATATTTTGCATGCGCCCCACATACTTAGTATGCATCTTGTGCTGGCCCACATATTTCTCAATGGGCTATATTGTTACCATGATTTAGGTTTAGATACTCAGCCACAACTACGACATTGATATCCGAGTTCCGCATCTATGTTCCTTCAGTGGTGAGTCCTCATGGTTTGAGGACCAAGTTGCTAGTTTTGGTGCTGTTGTTTTGTGATCCATTTGGTCTATTGAGTCAGTTGGGAGTTTGTCCCAATGGCTTGTTGATTTTGCTGTATAGAGGCTATGTCAGACTAGTGTATTGTTTGGTTGGTTTGTGTATAGACATTCCATATATGTATAGTCTAATGATATTCCATTCCATGTGCGATGTGATATGATATGCACTTATATATATATCCTTAGTGTAGCATGTATGTTGTTGTATTGGAACCCAAGGGTAGTGTTTTGGCTTAAAGGGTTAGCTTGAGGCTATGTGTAGCCTTGGGCACCGTGTGGCATCTCGGGATGATATTTTGGGGCATTGCAAACTTGGTATCAGAGCCTAAGGTTGTAAAGAGTCCTAGGGAGTCTGACAAGACGCGTTACGTAGAGTCTTGATCATACGGTGTTTAGCGCGCCATACCTATGATCAAGAGGCTGCGGGGTGTTCTAGGAAAATTCATTTCTTTCTTTCTATAAGATTCTATCATGCTTACAATTGTTTCCTTCTACTGTTAATTCATGCGTTCTTATAACAGAAAATGCCTCCACGCCGAGCTCACGAAAATAACAACCAACCTCAACCCGTTGATCGATTACATGAGACGGTATCCCATTGATAACGCTCAATCTACAGCTCTCGTAGGAGTGTAAAGCGGTCATTAGCAAATATAGAACCCAACCTGGGTTGGGTATCGATCCCACAGAGAATAGCTTGGTCAACAAGTAGGCAACGATTACTAGACTTTTAGTGCAAGTATCGTAAGAAGGGGGGATTGTAATGTGTAACCAAAACAATAAAGTAAAAGCTGAAAATAGCAAAGTAAAAAGAGGAAGAATGTTACGTAAGTTGTAAACAATGAGAATTGAGGCGTTGGGGTTATGTCCACCTTCTGAGTTATACGTCTCTATTGGCTATGAGTGTGTTGAATTCAGACATGCATGTGCTTATAGAGAATTGTATTCGATGGTAAATCCAGGCGTCTTTCGACCTATTCGAGGATTATTTCACTTTAACTCTTTCGAGCTTAAAGCGTGTCTAACGGTACGAATTCTCCAAGAGGTTAATCCAGTTACGGCACTAACTTTTTAATAGGGGATGGGACCCTATTACCTTGACATTATCTCTTTTCTAGACAGTTAACCTTTCTTTCGAACAAGTTAATGCTATACTGGCGTTATTCTATGCGTCTGCAGCCACAAGAATTTGCATTAAGATGAAGAGAATAATGATATAAGCAGCATACGTGTCACGAACTCACAAACTCATAGCAATAGATAGTATCTCATTTGGCTTCCATAACCCCAAAAGAGAGGTTTAGTTACCCATGAGTGTGAAGGAAGTCACAATAAACATGATCATTATACCCCAATATAGATTTGCACGTTAGGTGTAAGGGTGAGGATGACGTGAAGTCCTTTGCAAAGTAACGTCTCTCTTGTTGTGGAATTTAATAGAAGAATAGAAGAAGAATAGAATTAATGGAAGAATTAGAATTATTGGAATAGTAAGTGAATGAATAAAAATCTCTAGCAAGATAGGGTATGTATAATACCCATATTCTATTCCTACTAAGCTAATGAAATACTTAACCCAATTGTACTAGGTTAATGTATCATCATCCTAATCCTAATAAGCTAATGAAATACTTAACCCAATTGTACTAGGTTAATGTATCATTATCCTAATCCTAATAAGTTACTGCTAGTCCCCAAAGTCTTCAGAAATGTTGTTTTAGCCCGGGATAGATTTTCCATGCATCACTTTTGGTCCTTTAGGCGTCCAAGATCCCTTTCCTTCCTTTGTGAGCTTTCTTTGGCGGCAAATTATCCACAAAATGCTGAATTCTGCATCATTTATACCTGAAACTTTGCTAATCATGTTCTTTAGCTCACTTACAGGAAAAAGGACTAAAAGTGCATGAAATATATAATTTGTTCTCAAAACATGGCACAAATATGGGCAAAATATATTGATATAGGCGTGTAAATTTGCCTATCATCAACACCCCACACTTGAAGCTTTTTTCGTCCTCGAACAAAATATCATGTCCCTCTAAATATCAACTTAGGGTTTCACAGCAACAACACAAAACATTCGTTAAGACAAGCACAACAATTATCAACAAAGAGTAGTTTTCCGATCATTAGTAGAAACCATTTAACCTCTAGCATAGACTCGTGATGGTGGTCAACTCATATTCAAAAATTAAGGCACAAAGAATCATGTACAACTATCCAAAACTCATCAACCATGTGTGTCTCACAATATATTACCCATAGTCACTCACTAGTATAGCATATTTTTCAAACATGGGTATCAAAATATCCTTGCTCTCGCTCTCACAAAGAATTCGTATGCAGCAACTGATGACCATAGGCTTGCCCTTAGTGTAATACTCCACTAAATGTCAGAATGCTAAGATTAGGATCAAATAGGTCTTTTGATGGTTGTAATGTAGGCTAAGGGACGGGTAGGACTATTTTGGCCAGAAATAGTGACTAAGTTCCTAAGCACTTTAATACATCATATTGTATCATTGACATTTTTTTCTTTCAACCTTTCTTCTTTCTTTTATTCTACCACCCTTGTTCTCCTCTTTTGTTTTTCAATTTTAAGCATAACTCACTTTTCAGCTTTCTTTTTCCTTTTTCTTTTCATAACATATCTCTTATGATAGCACTTTCTTTTTCATAACACATTCAAGCATCACTACAATTTAGAGCATCATACTCACCCAATTTCCTCTTATTTCATCACATGACTTTTGCACTTTAAAGCACTTAGGATTTTGGATCAAATTACGGTCTTGAAAAAATGGATTAGGCTTACATATGAGGTTCGTAAAAGAAAATAGGCTAAAGGCTCAAAAGGGTTTAACTAGGATGATGTCCATGGGTAGGTAAAACGAAGGTAAACAAGTATAGGTTGCCAAAGAAATGCCTAAATCATCTCCTAAACTTACACTCCTTATTTTCGCTTTGCATACATACCAGGCAAGTTCTAGCATCAGCTACAAACATAGAATATACTATTAATCTCACACACACAAGGCACATGGTCGACTTTATTGGAAGTAATATAGACTCTTGACCCAACAGGTGAAGGAATTGAACCACACAATATCACATAATGAGTCACAACTAGAGCCTAAAACGTCTCAATAGTCATAATTGTAGCACATACTCTTGTTATAATCTCATGCTGCCTATTAGAATAATTTCATGCGAAGCTACATTTGAAAAAAAATTTTAACTACTAAAAAAAAAACAAAAAACGAAAAACTAAGCAAACAAACATGAATGCAAATGCAAATGCGGATAGGGAAGTAAAGCATGCAAAAACCAGCACTTAGACGGGACACACTGTCCTCAGTGGAAAATAAATAAGAAGAACCTGGTTAGTCGGACTCATTCTCTATGTCTGGGGTCATACCCCTTGCATCGGAATCATCATCAGAGTCGTCATCCTTAGAAGTTCCTCATAAGTATCCCACTTAATTCCAAGAGTGAGTCGAGGTGTTTGCATCAAGGAGGGTTCTCCTTTTTTTTTTGCCTCTTTTCTTGCCTTTTTGTGAAGTGGTAGCCTTATCTTTGCCTTGTCTTTTGGTGCCATTGTACATGAGATCTCAATAGAGTCATGTTAGCATCATCTCAATGGATACAATCTATAAACAAGCAGTAGAGGTACCACCCCACACTTAGGTTGTTGGCACAAACTAGTGAAGTGAAAGTGGTCGATTACTTAGACTTCATCGACATACGTTTTAGGGGCTAAATTCCGACAAGAAAATCAGAGATGTATCACTTCTTGGAACCTTTGCAATACTTTCATGTTAGGTATAACAAGACTACTTCATAGGGATTACATCATGGTATAGTTTCTATCAATAGTCTCAACCTCCTATGTCGGTAGGCACTAATAAGTCTTATTCCGATGAACGGGATCTTCTAACATGCAAGTATTCAAGTGACAAGATTATGCAATGTTCATGACTATAGCAATTTCACAAGCAGTATAACAATGCATTAAAATCAGATTCAAGTCGGAAGTAAGTGAAGATCATCCTTACGTATTCATTCACTCACTTAGTTGTATCACATTAATTCAAGCACATTCACATCACCAATACTTTTTCAAGATTTAGCAATTCATAATAGGTGAAGTAACGTAGTACTTACAAAATATAAATGAAGAACAAAGTAGTACTTACTTGGTTGAAGCCTTTGGATGATGTTCTTGTGACGAAAAAGAGCAAAAGGAAACTTTTTGATAGGTTTTGGAGACTATAGGTGGTGAATAAGCTAGGTTTCCAATGTGTTTTTGGTTCAAGACTAAGTCTCATATTTATAAGAAAAGGTTGGGTCAAGTTTTAACCCATTAAAATTGTATTTGGAGACCAAAAGTGAGCATAGGCGGTGCCTAATGCTTTGCCTAGTTGAGCAGAATGCCATAGCATATGCCATGCATTTTGAAAAGCATTTAGTGACCATATGCGGCGCATTTTGAAAAGCATTTAGCGACCATATGCGGTGTATTTTGAAAAGCATATGAGATTCAAAGACCAAATGCTTTAGCATAGGCGGCGCCTATGCTATAGCATACTTGAGCATGGGCGGCGCCTATGTCTTTGCACACTAGATTCCGAGACCTTGGGCTATAGGATAGGTTTTGCATTGTTCGTGGCCTAGTTTTACCTAGGCCTAGCCTTCCTCGATGCCTATTTTGTCACGAGCAATGCTCAATCCATAGCCTTATGCATCTTCATTCCTAACTTACCACCTTTACCATGCAATACGTCCAAATCGACATTTGAAATCAATCTCCTCGTTTTATACCTCTTGCACCTACATTTGCTAAAAACCAATAAAAACAATTAGTACGATGGGTTGCCTCCCACCAAGCGCCTTAGTTTTGGTCATGGCACGACTCTTATTTTTGGATTTTTCATTTATCAAAAGCAAAACAAGTACTTAGAACGAAAGAAAAACAAAATGTAAAACGATAAACGATAAACAATAAACGATAAATGATGGGTTGCCTCCAATCTAGCGCCTTATTTATTGTCGCGGCACGACATAGTTACCTCGATTACTCAGACTTCATCGAGATAGATGGGGCATCGTTTTCTGAATGGATTCAGACGACGTTGATACTTACTTGTAGGCATGCAATCTTCTTCGAGATGACTCTTGTGCGTACATATCCCAGGAGGGATACCAATTATATCATCAATCTTCCTACCTATAGCTCTCTTGTACCTCATCAGAGCAAAGATGAGAGACTCTACATGCTGTTCACTTAAATCATCCGCAACACTCTCCAAAAGTGTATTTCCATATCCCAAGAACGTATACCTTCGATAATTGGGGAGCTCTTTCGATTCTAGCATTGGTGGCTCTACAATGGAAGTCTTCGCTGTTTGTGAAGGTTGATTTGTAAGATCAAGGTCCAACTGTTTAGGAGTATGAGAATAGGACCTTATTCCTGTTAGAGCACCCATAAGTTCTTCATAATCATCATCATCCTCATGCTCAACATTCAGCAGTGCAGCAGCCAATGGCTCAACAGTAAGATGTTTCTTTACAGATAATGCTTTCTTATCCTCATAAGCTACGGAGAACACATCCATATCGCTGGGTTGCTTCATTGCTTTGCATATATCAAAGCGGACTACTTCGTCATTCAAACGAAACAAAAGCTCATTATCCCTCATGTCAATAAGCACACTTCCAGTTGCAAGGAAAGGACGTCCCAAGATTATGGGAACTTCAGAATCCACCTCGCAATCCAGAATAACGAAGTCTGCAGGAAATATGAATGAATAAACCTTCACCAACACATCATTCAAGATACCCACAGGTCGTTTTACCGACCTATCAGCCATCACGAGCCTCATATTAGTTGGTGTCGGATTGCCTAACCCCAACTTTCTATAGACGGATAGTGGCATCAAATTGATGCTAGCACCCAGATCGCACAATGCCTTGGCAAAATTCATAGATCCAACAGTGCAAGGAATAGTGAAAGCACTGGGGTCGGCCTTTTTCTGAACTAGCGATCTTGTAGCAATTGCGCTGCAGTGATGAACATCATCTTTCAACTCATAACTTGCTGCCCGCTTCTTTGTCAAAAGATCCTTCATAAATTTCGCATACCTAGGCATTTGTTAAAGTGCCTCCACCAATGTAACATTAATGGTCAGCTGTTTCAACATAGTCATGAATTTGCTGAACTTCGTGTCATCCGCCACCTTCTTCAATCTTTGAGGAAAAGGTGGTGGTGGGTATGGGATTGTTATCTCCTCGGCTTTCTTCTCTTCTTGATTCCGTTTTTCAACTTTTTCAGGTTGCAAATCGTGAGGGGTGACGTTATGGACGTCAGGATCAGCTGCTGCGGCTTCTTCCCCTTTCGCCTTGTCCACTACTTCGTCAACCACTTGCTTGCTTTTTGCTGAGGTTTCCAGCACCTTACCACTTCGGGTAGTAATGGCCATGCATGACCCATAATTCCTTGGGTTTTGCACAGTGTCGCTAGGTAAAGTGCCAGCCTTTCTTTGATTGAATGCCGCAGATAATTGACTCAATTGTTGCTCCAGCTATTTTATTGAAGTAGAATGCGAGTCAACCAATTGCTTCATTGAGGACAAGTCGTTCTTCACCTCATTCACTCCCGTATTAGTTGCCTCTACTCCTTTCAATAGTTTAGCCATCATATCTTCCATTGACATATTTCCAGAACCAGATGCAGTGGCGTCACGTCTTCCTGGAGAAACATACAAACCACTCCTGTCAGTCTTATACTTCCAACTACCTTGATCACGGTCCTTATATCCTGAATTATCATAATAGTTCCGACCTTGGTTTCCTTGGGCATTGCCTCGGAAACCCCCCTGATTGTTCAAGTAGTTGGCTTCTTCCTCAAAATCGGATTCCTCTCTTCCTTATGATGCAACAGCTTTAACGTTTTCGGTCTTCCCTGATAATAGATGCTTTGTAAGAAGATCCATCTGCATTTTCATGTGCACCATGTCTTGATCACGTTCTTCTTCTCTTCTCCTTTGTTCAGCAGTCATGCCAATAGATAAAGTGGGGCTTGCTACCTCAGAATCCCTGGTATGCCAAGCTCTACTTTGCTTCGTCATCCGATCTAGCATATTGCTTGCCTGACCAAAGGTGAGGTCCATGAATGATCCTCCAGCCGCATTATCAACCTCTGGCTTAGTGACCGAATTCAAAGCTCTGTATAATATCTCCATCAAGTGGACATTGGTCATATGATGGTTTGGGCACCGCATAAGCTTCGTCTTGAACCTCTCCCATGTTTCGTGGAGAGCTTCAGTTGGAAGCTGTCAAAAATTGGTGATCTTATCTCTCAACTGTGCTCTTTTGGATGGCGAAAAGAATCTTTCTAGGAAAAAGTCTTTCAATTGCCTCCAATTAGTAATAGAATCAGGAGTCAACCCATTCAACCATAGAGTTGCCTCCCCAGATAGAGACAATGGAAATAAGCGTAGCCGAATTGCATTTGTCCAACGCCTGGATTGTCGAATGACTTGCATGTTGAGATAAAATTGATCAGATGCATATTCGGATCATCACCTGCTAGTCCCCCAAATAATCCCTTGAGTTGCAATAACTGAATCATGGCACTTGTGATGTTGAAATTGGCTCCGGGCGCTAATGGCGGAAGAATAATGGCTCCTGTGGCACCAGCTCCATCAAGATCATCATCATCATCGAACGGTATTTGCATAGCTCGGCGTTCAGGCCTAAACCTAGCTTGACGATCTCTTCTCTGCATGGGTGCCGCCATCTCAGCAGTACGCCGTGGGTTTAGTAGCTCCTCATCGCCCAGGTCCTCATCATCAGGATTTGTTGCCAAACCTGGATTATCAATATTCTGTTGATGCACTTGAGCAGCCATCCTTTCAATTTCACGTTGTGCATCCATTGATGCACTGAACAAACCTGAATAAAACAAAAACAACAACTAAAAGTAAAAGTACGAGAATCTTTGACCAAAGGGTCTAGTAATTATCACAAACTTAATTGACACTCGTATTCCCCGGCAACGGCGCCAATTTTTGATAACGCTCAATCTACAGCTCTCGTAGGAGTGTAAAGCGGTCGTTAGCAAATATAGAACCCAACCTGGGTTGGGTATCGATCCCACAGAGAATAGCTTGGTCAACAAGTAGGCAATGATTACTAGACTTTTAGTGCAAGCCTCGTAAGAAGGGGGGATTGTAATGTGTAACTAAAGCAATAAAGTAAAAGCTGAAAATAGCAAAGTAAAAAGAGGAAGAATGTTACGTAAGTTGTAAACAATGAGAATTGAGGCGTTGGGGTTATGTCCACCTTCTGAGTTATACGTCTCTATTGGCTATGAGTGTGTTGAATTCAGACATGCATGTGCTTATAGAGAATTGTATTCGATGGTAAATCCAGGCGTCTTTCGACCTATTCGAGGATTATTTCACTTTAACTCTTTCGAGCTTAAAGCGTGTCTAACAGTACGAATTCTCCAAGAGGTTAATCCAGTTACGGCACTAACTTTTTAATAGGGGATGGGACCCTATTACCTTGACATTATCTCTTTTCCAGACAGTTAACCTTTCTTTCGAACAAGTTAATGCTATACTGGCGTTATTCTATGCGTCTGCAGCCACAAGAATTTGCATTAAGATGAAGAGAATAATGATATAAGCAGCATACGTGTCACGAACTCACAAACTCATAGCAATAGATAGTATCTCATTCGGCTTCCATAACCCCAAAAGAGAGGTTTAGTTACCCATGAGTGCGAAGGAAGTCACAATAAACATAATTATTGTACCCCAATAAGGATTTGCACGTTAGGTGTAAGGGTGAGGATGGCGTGAAGTCCTTTGCAAAGTAACGTCTCTCTTGTTGTGGAATTTAATAGAAGAATAGAAGAAGAATAGAATTAATGGAAAATTAGAATTGTTGGAATAGTAAGTGAATGAATAAAAATCTCTAGCAAGATAGGGTATGTATAATACCCATATCCTATTCCTACTAAGCTAATGAAATACTTAACCCAATTGTACTAGGTTAATGTATCATTATCCTAATCCTAATAAGCTAATGAAATACTTAACCCAATTGTACTAGGTTAATGTATCATTATCCTAATCCTAATAAGTTACTGCTAGTCCCCAAAGTCTTCAGAAATGCTGTTTTAGCCCGGGATAGATTTTCCATGCATCACTTTTGGTCCTTTATGCGTCCAAGCTCCCTTTCCTTCCTTCGTGAGCTTTCTTTGACGTGAAATTATCCACAAAATGCTGAATTCTGCATCATTTATACCTGAAACTTTGCTAATCATGTTCTTTAGCTCACTTACAGGAAAAAGGACTAAAAGTGCATGAAATATATAATTTGTTCTCAAAACATGGCATAAATATGGGCAAAATATATTGATATAGGCGTGTAAATTCGCCTATCATCACCCATGCTGTATTTTGGGCAGCTTTTCAGATGCTAGCCTAGTACTTACCGCAAATACTCAGGCGAATGCTGCATCTTCGCAGGAAAATAATTCGGCAGTAGCACGAATTCGTGACTTTATGTGAATGAATCCGCCAGAGTTTCATGGGTCGAGAGTAGGTGAGGACCTACAAATATATGTTGATGAAATGAAGAAAATTATATAGATTATGTACATGACCAAGAAAGAAAGTGTGGAGCTAGCTTCTTATCGGTTGAATGATGTTGCCTATGACTGGGTGCAGATGTGGAATAAGGGTAGAGAGAAAGATACTACTCTGGTGACTTGGCAATTGTTCCAAGGTGCTTTCTTGGATAGATTCTTTTCTCTTGAGTTACGGAAAGCTAAGATAGAGGATTTTATGAATTTGAGATAAGGCTCAATATTAATTAAGGAGTATTGTCTTAAGTTTAATCAGCTATCAAAGTACGCTCCCAATATGATGGCTGACTTGAGGACTAGTATGAGCAAGTTTCTAACTAGGGTGTGGAGTTATGCGGTGAAAGAATGTAGATCTGCTATGATCAACAGGGAGATTGATCTTCCTAGGTTAATGATTCACGCCCAACAGATTGAGTTCGATAAGATAAAAGAAAGAGTAAAAAGGATTAAGAGAGTTAGATAAGAGCAACAGGGGTCTGGTCAGACTAGATTCTCCGAAGGGAGTCGCCCTCAGTTTCAGAGATGTCTATATATACCTGCGCCTACCTCAGCTAGTGCTCTCATATATCGGGACAGGCAGGAGCTCAGGAATAGGTCGGTACCTTCCAGGTCTCAGAATAGTGTAAGCAACCAGCCTCATCCTCCTTCGTATGCTACGTGTGGTAAAGACCATTTTAGAGAGTGTTATACGGGGTAGCGAGGATGTTTTGGTTGTGGCAAGTTGGGCCACATACTTAGAGACTGCCCGTATGCCAGACAATAGAGTCGTGATGTGCCCCGCCTCCCGCAACCCGTCTAGTTCTTCCTCAGGGTGCTTCATCTAATACTGCTGGCATTCAACGCCAGAGTTATTTCTATGCTATACCACCTCATCAGAAGCAGGAGGATTCTCCAGATGTTGTCACTGGTATGCTCCGTGTTTTCTATTTTGATGTTAATGTGTTGATGGACCCCGGTTCAAGTTTTTCTTATGCAACACCTCTGGTTACTGTAAATTTTGAAATAGATCCTGAACTAATTTCTGAGCCTATTTTGGTTTCTACTCTGGTAGGAGAGTCTGTCATTGCTAAGCGGGTGTATAAGAAATGTCCCATTACTGTCTTTCATCGAGTTATGTATGCTGATTTGATTGAGCTAGATATGGTTGCCTTTGATATCATTCTGGATATGGATTGGCTTCACTCATGCTATGCATCTATTGATAGTCGTGCCCATGTGGTCAAGTTTCAATTTCCTGATGAACCTATCCTCGAATGGTCTGGGAGTTCTGTGATTCCTAAGAGTCATTTCAAATCCTATCTTAAAGCTAGGAAGTTGATTTCCAAGGGTTGCATCCTCTATTTGGTTTGGGTTAAAGACACTAAGTCTGAAACCCCGACCATTCAGTCAATTAATGTTGTTAATGAGTTTCTTGATATCTTTCTAGAAGATCTCCTTGGAGTACCATGTGATAGATAGACAGAGTTCGGGATTGACCTTTTTCCCGATACTCAGCCTATTTTTATTCCTTTGTATCGCATGGCTCCGGCAAAACTTAAAGAGTTGAAGGAGTAATTGAAAGATCTTTTAGAAAATAACTTTATCAGACCTAGTGTGTCCCCGTGGGTGCACCTGTCCTATTTGTGCATAAGAAAGATGGTTCTTTGCGGATATGTATTGATTACTGGTAGCTTAATAGGGTTACTATCAAGAATAAATATCCGCTTTCTCGAATTGATGATTTATTTGATCAATTTCAAGGTGCGAGCTACTTTTTGAAGATAGACCTCAGATCCTGTTATCACCAACTTAAGGTTAGGGAATGTGATATCCCCAAGATAGCCTTCTGAACCCGTTACGGTTATTTTGAATTTCTAGTGATGTCTTTCGAGTTAACTAATGCTCCAGCGGCTTTCATGGATCTTATGAACTATGTATTTCAGCCATATCTGGATTTATTTGTAATAGTGTTCCTTGATGATATTCTTATTTACTCCCGAAGTGAGGGTGATCATGTGGATCATCTCTGAATCATGTGGGAAACTCTTCAAACTCATCGGTTGTATGCTAAGTTCAGTAAATGTGAGTTCTAGCTGAACTTTGTAGCCTTCTTGGGTCATGTTGAGGGCTTGTGTGCTTGATTTTAAAGGTAGTTGGGATGAGCACTTAGCATTAATCGAGTTTGCTTACAATAATAGTTTTCATGCTACTATTAGAATGGCCCCGTTTGAAGCTTTGTATGGTAGAAGGTGTAGATCACCCATTGGTTGGTTCGAAGTTGGTGAGGCTACCACGACTGGACCGGATACAGTGTTCAAGGCCATGGAGAAGGTTAAGTTAATTTGGAAAAGGTTAAAAACCACCCAAAGTCATCAAAAATCATACGCAGATGTAAGGAGGAAAGACCTTGAATTTGGTGTTGGTGATTTAGTGTACTTGAATGTTTCACCCATAAAAGGGGTGAAAAGATTTGGGAAGAAAGGGAAACTAAGTCCCCATTACATTGGTCCCTAAAAGATTCTGGATCGCATTGGGAAGGTAGCGTTTAAGGTTGAATTGCCCGCTGAGTTATCTAACGTCCATCATATTTTCTATGTTTCTATGCTTAAGAAGTCTATTGGTGATTCTATTGTGATTAATCCTTCCGAAAGCTCGAGTATTCAAGATGGTCTTTCATTTGAAGAGATTCCGATTGAGGTTTTTGACTTTCAAGTTCGTAGGCTAAGAAACAAGGAGGTTCCTTTGGTTAAAGTGCTTTGGCAAAATCAATCCGTGGAGAGTGCTACTTGGGAAGCCGAAGCAGATAGCCAAATATCCCCACCTCATTCCTATTAATCCTGAGCATGTCAAAGGTATCGTTCTCTTTTGATTTAATCCTTATTGCTATGTTATCATGAATTGTGTGTTTTCTACGATATCCAAAAAAATCTAGAATGGAGTATATGCTTGGGCAAGATTATTTTTCTCTATATACTCATTTTTATAGTATTATTGACCTACCTATCAACATTCGAGGATGAATCTTTCCAAGGGGCAGATGATATGATGCCCCAGAAAAATTTTCCGTTAAGATCTCGGACGAAAATGTATTGAATTCTGTTCTTTACCATGATTAATAATTTTTGTGTGTAGAATTTTGGGGATATGCGATAAGTCATCGTGTAGAGAAACGAATAATCTTTCCAACGATATGTGGATCATCCAAAACGGACACTCGAGCGATGAGTTATGATCATTCGATCTAACCGTGAATAGTGGTGAACAGTAAATGTGCAGGAAAAAAATACTGAGGCCAGGCGAATTTTTGGGTCAACTTCAAACGATCGTAAATCCTTTTACATAATGATCTGGGTGAGCTACTATATATCAACATAAAGCTCTGAAAGTCCTCTTTCCAATGAAATTGGTTTCATCCAATTTAGCCATCGAAGCAAAAAGTTATGGTCGATCTACTTTAGCCTATCAAAACAGTCCACCAAAGGACAAATTTGACATTATTTGATTTTAAGGGTATTTCAGTCATTCCCACTCCAATCCATCCGAGTAAACCATGGATTTAAGTCCATTAAGAGCATTTAATAGCTCATTTTCTCCAAAATTTCCTAAGGCTCAAACCCCAACCCTGCTACTCAAAATTTCATCCTTCTATGTCTCTTGATTGAACCGTAGAAATTTCAAATTGATTTGGGATTCGAGTTGATCATGTTAATGGCTTCTAGAAGTATCCTTTATTTTCGTGAATAAAGTTCCGGAGTCGGAAGTTCATATTCATCTTTCATTTTTAGGTATGTGGGGCTTTGAACAAGATTATCCTTTTGATCTTGTGCCCGGTATTTTTGTTGAATTACATTGAAATGAGATTTTACATGTTTTACCATGAATTGGAAAAATAGTTTTATATCTTATATTATTGTCCATGAGATATGGGATCATATCATCCGATATGTGTATGATGTTGAGATGGAATTATGTCCAAAAAGTATTTGATTTTGAGAGTTTGATGATTTAATTTGTTAAGTCTTTATTTATACTATTATTCCACTATTTCCTTATTATGAATTTATAATTGATATTGAAAATTTTATATACCTACTATGGGTTGATGTCTCAAGTACCTTTAAATGAGAGTTGGATGGCAAATTGAGAAATGTTGATATTGAAGTTGCAATGAGTCTTGGTATTTTCCGGATGGTTTTGATGAGTTAAATTGTTGAAAATATTATGTATTGATTCTTCATATCCTTGTCCAAATGTCGAGTCAGTTATGGTTCAACGCATTGATACCTTGTTAATGTTGAGGAAGATTAAAATGTTTTGAGCTAAAATGTGTTGAGTTAGGAATCCACAAATTGATATGATTTGATAAATGAGAAAGAAATTTGATTTGGTCTTTATGATAGACCCTTGTGATGTTGTGGTGGATTTCCTAACGTGTTCTGAGCTTGTCGGGGAATAGTACTTAGCATTGAGAGAGAAATTTGGTATTTCCCCAAACCTATGTGCCACCATAGGGTTGTTTGATGATGATATTATTGGCCAGAGAGCCCGATTGTGATTATTGCAGTTTTAAGGTCGTACTTCCTGGTAAAGAGTATGAAGCTCCCGCCAACGGGGGTTTCAAACGTTGGTATTCCACATAGCTTATGTGGGGTTATCAGTTGTAGGAAACTCCCTTATTCATAAGAGTCATGTTTATTGAAATACCGAGTCACTCCGAGTTTTGATGTGGTAAGTCAAGTTACCTATGATGATCTATAATGATTTATGAGGTTTTTCTTCTACATTTCCTATCTAAGATGTTATGAGTTGCATGATTCAATGTCACTCAAGTCAGGTGTGTCATTATGGTCCGTATGTACGTTTTTATGAAATTTATTGTAACAGCCCAGTCCACCAGCGCATGCAAAATTGTCCGCTTTGGAGCCTCGTCCCCTCACGATTTTAAAACACGTCGCATAAGTGGAAGGTATTCATGCACCTATAAGGCACACTTCGTTCCCCTTCACTACCGATGTGGGATTTGCCTAAGTGAATGCAGGTGTTACGTATCGCCGTCCCTACACTCACCCCCCGTAGGGACTCAGCGTCCTCGCTGAGGTTTGCCCCACCACCGGCACCGGCGCTGGCTCTGATACCAACTGTAACAGCCCAGTCCACCGGCGCATGCGAAATTGTCCGCTTTGGAGCCTCGGCCCCTCATGGTTTAAAAACGCGTCGCATACGTGGAAGGTATCCATGAATCTATAAGGCACACTTCGTTCCCCTTCACTACCGATGTGGGATTTGCCTAAGTGAATGCAGGCGTTACGTATCGCCGTCCCTACACTTGATGTAACACCCCGTACTTAATTACATGCATTAGCCATGGTTATATGTGTTGGAGTATTTGTATTGATCCTAAGTTAGGTATATATGAGTTTAAGTATGAGTATTGATTATTTTGAGATGGTTTCAAGTGTATAGTTTGATTTTATGTGTATAGGAATCGACTTTATTTATATCGGAATTTGCCCGTCGATGGTTCCATACGAAGGTTATTAAATAAGCTTTCCAACGATATAAAGATTTCCAAAAACGGATAAGTTTCGGATATAATCGATCATGTTCGAAACTATAAAACGGCGGCCGGGATAATTGTGAACAGTAAATGTGCAGGAAAATTTCCTGTACACAAACTACTGAGGCCTGCCAGTTTTTTGGGTCGACTTTGAACGATCATAACTCCCTCAATATAATGAAATGGGAGGGCTGCAACCTATCAAAAGAAATATCTTTGAGTCTTCTTTCCAATGCAATTGATTTCATCCAAATCCAACATCTGAGTAAGGAGTTATACTCGTTTTACTTCAGCCTCTCAAAACTGTTTTTTAGGGTCAACTTCAAACGATCATAACTCTTTCTACAGAACTAACTGGGTGTCCTACTTTATATGAAATGAAATACCTTTGAATTATCTATCCAACGATACCCATTTCACCCAAATCCGATATCGGAGTAAAGAGTTATGGCCGATTTACTTTAGCCTGTCAAAACAGTCCACCATGGACAGATACGGACTTACTTAAAATTTTAAGTGCAATATGGTCATTTTCCATCACCTCATGGACGAAAATTGGTCTTTATAACATACACTTAGCCTCATATCCATCATTTTTATCCAAATTATTGAAGAATAAGGAAACCCTAGCCTAAGTTCAACTCCAATTATCTTGTGATTCAACCGTAGAAAATCCAAATTGATTCCATAGTTGTGTTCACCGTCTCAAGGGCTTCGAGATGCACCCCTTATTTGGGCCAACAAGACTTCAAAATCAAAAGGGCCATTTTATGGTAAGGATGTAAATTATGTTGGTGTTATTTATATGTATATGTATATATATATATATGCATGTGAGCATAAGAAGTATGTTATTTGATTGTTGTTGAAAGATGATTGGAAATGATGTTGGATCATTCTTGTGCATGGTTGGATTACGTTGAATTGTGAAAGGATTTGGTGTGATGATGTGGTATTGATGATGTGGTATTGAAATGATGATTATATATATATATATACACATAAACCTATTGTTCAAGTTGGTTTTTGGAATGTTTTGCAAATATTGGTTGTATGGAATTATGGAAGAGAATTGTGGTGTTGGGTTGCTAGTCCTAGATGCCAAACATTTCATTGTACATAAGTGATTTGTAAAGGCGGGAAATTGTGTTGAATTGGTATCCGAATCTACGATGAGGTATGTAAAGCATACTCTAACGATATTCTTTGGCATGAAAACACCAATGTTCCATCAAATAAGATTCCAAGGTTGTCCAAAAACATGTATTTTTCTACGTTACCAACGAAGTTGTTTCCATTCTATAAAGTGTCAAAATGTTTCATTGATATACCAAAAGGCTCCTATTTCATTGTTGTGATATTGATGATTCTGAAACACATTGTTGATGTACCAATGAGTCCTTATGACAATGTTATTGTATAGAAGGTCTATTACTTGATTCCTATTGATGTATCATTGTTCCAAAGGTACTATATTAGCATGAACACTAATGTAATAATCTCAAAAAATTTTGAACTAAGTTATTGGAAAGATCTCTTACGTGAGTTACTTGATATACGTGTGGGTGGTATCCCAGGGGCATAAGCCTAGCATGGGTCGATCCCTATTTATGTGTTTATGGGTGGTATCCCAGGGGCATAAGCCTAGCATAGGTCGATCCCAGTTGATATGTACTGGAGGCAGCCTAATGGTCACAGTACGGTACACTATTGATTATTGTTAGGTGGTTGAAGGTTCGGGAGGAGGAGGTAATGACGAATGATAATTGTAGAGAATGAAATAAACGAATGTATACCGTTCCACAAATGTGTTTGAATTCAGGAACCCAATTCAGATTAATGATAATGTACATGATCCTAAAAGTATTTATGAAGTGTGGTTCACTTCTATTATGATTTATTCACTTGCGTCTGATTTTCTTGATCCCCTATATCACATATGATTATTTACAGCTTTACATACTCAGTACATATTTCGTACTGACGTCCTTCACGGGGGACCTGCATTTCATGCTGCAGGCACAGGTGCTTCAGCTCATTCACAGCATAGATAGGAGCCAGGTTATACAACTATTGTTGGTGAGCTCCAGTTTTCTTCGGAGCTTTCTGAGTTGGTTTCTTATGTTTTGTTATTGTACAGGAGTCATGTGTGGGCGGGGGTTTGTCCCGACCCTAGTGATGTCATGTATATATATCCTAGAGGCTTTGTAGACATAAGGAAGGGTAAAGTCATGGAAGTTTATATAGTGATGTTATATCTGTATACGTGGTGGCCCCGACGGCCAAGTGTTATATATATATCTATATATTTGTGCGTGTTGTGCAGATACAGGTAGTTAGATTCTTCTATATGCAGGGAAGTGCTGTCCAAATTTTTGGTGACATGTAAGTAAAAGTATAGGTATTTGAACGGGTTCTCCCGGGCCTTCTCGGCTTCGGGTGCCAGTCCGGCCCGATGGGATTTTGGGGCATGACAAAAGTGGTATCAGAGAGGTTCGTCCTAGTGAGTCTACAAAGCCGTGTCTACGTAGAGTCGTGTTTATCGGTGTGTTGTGCACCACATCTATAAACAGGAGGCTATGGACATTTAGGAATTGTTTCTTTTTTTCATGTCTTAGATCGTGCGATAGAGCTTATATTGTATATGAAGTCATAGTTGACCACTGAATCAGTTTGTTTCTATTATTATAGTAATGATGCCGGTTAGCAGAAGCAAGAATACCGGTAAGCAAGTAGATATGGCTGCTGGAGAGGGGACTAGTAAATCACCCACTATACCAGCTAATCAAAGTGAGGCTCCAGCTGAGCATGCATCAGAAACTTCCCCTAGTTCGGAAGAAATAAGGGGGAGGAGAACTATATCCCCAGAGCCACCTATTAATGCTGTCGATCAAGATCTTAGAAATGCAGTACAAATTTTGACTCGTATAGTTGCTGGGCAAGTCCAAGGGCAAGCTATTCCTGCCGCGGGTTCTAGCGGTACTGATAGGGCGGCTAGTCTTCGGACACAAGATTTTCCTAAGATGGATCCGCCTACTTTTACCGGATCCGATCTTAACGAAGATCTGCAGGACTTTATTGATCAGATTCCAAGGGCCCTAGAGGTGATGCATGTATCGGGCATAGAGACAGTGGAGTTAGCCACGTATAGATTCAAAGGTGAGGCTATATATTGGTATGAAGACTGGAAATGGTCAAGGGGCATTGATGCACCCCCAGCTACTTGGAAAGAGTTCAAAGAGTCATTTATTGATCATTATCTTCCATATGAGACTCGTCAGGCCCGTGCGGATCAGTTCTTAAATCTTCGGCAGGGTAATACAAGTGTGAGGATGTATAGTCTTCAATTTAATTCCTTGTCCAGATATGCTCCTAATGTTATAGCTACTATGGATGACAGAGTTCATCGGTATGTGAATGGATTGGATCCGTATTTGGTTAGGGATTGTACTATTGCTGCACTGAATAAAGACATGGATATAGCTAGGATCCAAGCATTTGCACAGAAAATGGAAGATCAGCGGCAAAGAAGAAGAACACAGGAATTTGACAGCGGATCTTCTGAGAGGGCCAGATCTACAGGGCAGTTTATGGCACCACAGGGAGGTGTTAGACCTCAATTTTCTGCTAGACCACCTAGGCCATTATTTTATTATTCTGCAGCTAGTGCTCCACCACAGCATCAGGGGTTCAAAGGTAGTCAATTTGGGCAAATAAGTGAGGGTCATAGTTCGTGATCTATGGGTTATCATGGGCAAGGGAATATGAGACAATCGAGACCTCCTCGAGAGCCATGCAATAAATGTGGAAGGCATCATATGGGCGTATGTCGAATGGGAACAAATGTTTGTTATTGGTGCGGTATGACGGGGCATATGATGAGAGAATGCCCACGAAGGGGCGCAGGTGGCGTAGCACGACCTTCGAGATCAGCTGTTGCATCATCGTCACCAGTATCTTATTCTAGTAGGGGAGCACAACCTGCGTGTCACGCTAGAAATGGAAAAAGAGTCGCCAGTTCCAGCGGGACTCAGAATCGCACTTATGCTTTAGCGGATCGACAGAATCTAGAGGCTTCCCTAGATGTGGTTACGGGTACGTTGTCCATATTTTCATTTGATGTATATGCTCTAATTGATCCCAGTTCTACATTATCATATGTTACTCCTTTGGTTGCTGGAAAGTTCAAAAGAACCCCCAAATTATTAGATAAGTCGTTGGAAGTGTCTACCCCGGTTGGGGAATCTATTATTGCTAGAAGAGTTTATAAAGATTGTGTAGTAACTGTGTGTGATCGAGACACGATGGCCAATCTTGTGGAACTAGAAATGGTAGATTTTGATGTTATAATGGGTATGGATTGGTTGGCGTCTTGTTATGCCAAAATTGACTGTTATACAAAAAAGATGTATTTACATTTTCCTAATGAAGTAGTTATTCAATGGCAAGGTAATATTGGCGCACCAAGAGGTAGATTTATTTCTTATTTCAAAGCGAGAAAAATGATTTCCAAGGGCTACATATGTCATTTAGTTAGAGTAAAGGATACGAAATCGGAATCACTAGATCTTCACACTGTACCAGTGGTAAATGAATATCCTGATGTATTCCCTGAGGATCTTCCAGGCTTACCTCCTGAACGAGAAGTAGAGTTTGGTATTGATGTAATACCAGACACCCAACCAATCTCCATTCCTCCATATAGAATGGCCCCAGCAGAATTGCGAGAATTGAAAGAGCAATTGAAAGATTTGCTAGAGAAGGGATTCATAAGGCCTAGTATGTCCCCCTGGGGAGCACCAGTATTATTTGTGCGCAAAAAGGATGGCTCACTGAGGATGTGTATTGATTATCGGCAATTGAATAAGGTGACTATTAAGAATAAATATCCTCTCCCAAGAATTGATGATTTATTTGATCAGTTACAGGGCGCCAAGTGCTTTTCTAAGATTGATTTGAGGTCAGGTTACCACCAAGTGAGGGTCAAAGAAAAAGATATACCCAAAACAGGTTTCCGAACAAGGTATGGTCATTATGAGTTTCTAGTTATGTCATTTGGGCTAACAAATGCACCTGCAGCTTTTATGGATTTGATGAATAGGGTGTTTAAGCCATTCCTGGATGTATTTGTGATAGTATTTATAGATGATATTCTAGTTTATTCTAGATCAGAAGAGGACCATGCCAATCACTTACGACAAGCATTGCAGACTCTTCGTGATTGTAAGCTTTATGCAAAGTTCTCTAAATGTGAGTTTTGGTTAAAGTCGGTGGCATTTTTGGGTCATACTGTATCTAGTGAAGGGATAAAGGTTGATGCTCAAAAGATAGAAGCTGTGAAGAACTGGCCAAGGCCCACAACGCCTACGGAGATTCGTAGTTTTCTCGGGTTGGCCGGTTATTATAGAAGGTTTGTTAAAGACTTTTCTTCCATTTCAACACCCTTAACCAAGCTAACGCATAAAGCATCCAAGTTCCAATGGAATGATGTGTGTGAGGAGAGTTTCCAAGAGTTGAAGAACAAGTTGATTTCTGCACCCGTGTTGGTACTTCCAGAAGGCACCGAATGGTATACAGTGTATTGTGATGCTTCTAGAATTGGTTTAGGATGTGTATTGATGCAGCATGGTAAGGTAATAGCATATGCTTCTAGACAATTGCGGACACATGAAAAAAATTACCCCACACATGATCTTGAGCTGGCAGTGGTTATCTTTGCTTTAAAAATATGGCGCCACTATTTATATGGGGTTCATGTTGATATATATACTGATCATAAGAGCTTGCAATATATTTTTAATCAGAAGGATCTAAATTTAAGGCAACGGAGATGAATTGAACTATTAAAGGACTAAGATGTTGATATCTTGTACCATCCAGGGAAAGCAAATGTGGTAGCTGATGGGTTAAGTCTTAAGGCTATGATGGCACCTATAGAAAGGCAAGGGATGGTTAAATATCTTCATCAATTAGCTAGTCTAGGAGTTCGTCTTCTCGAAACTCCGAACGAGAAGCTTATTGTGCATAATGCCGCGGAATCCTCATTAGTAGCTGAGGTGAAAGAGAAGCAAGATGCAGATCCTATTTTATTATAGCTTAAGTAGAACGTTCAGAGTGGTGCAACCAATGCATTTGAGCTTACGCGAGAAGGAGTACTTCAGTGCCAAAACCGATTGTGTGTGCCGGATATAAACGGGCTAAGAAAGAAGATTATGACAGAGGCACATTTTTCAAGGTATTCCATTCATCCAGGATCAACCAAAATGTATCAAGATTTGAAAGATATGTATTGTTGGAATGACATGAAAAGGAACATCGCAGAATTTGTAGCTGAATGTCCAAATTGCCAACGAGTTAAAGTGGAACATCAAAAGCCCGGAGGCTATATGCAATGCATAGATCTTCCAATTTGGAAGTGGGACATGATCAACATGGATTTTGTTACAGGTTTGCCTCGTACAGCTCGGAAATTTGATTTTATATGGGTGATTGTGGATAGGCTTACTAAATCCGCACATTTCTTACCCGTTAAGACCACTTACACAGTTGAAGAATATTCGAAGCTGTATGTTAAAGAAATAGTCCGATTACATGGAGTGCCAACTTCTATTATATCGGATCGGGGAACTCAATTTACTGCAAATTTTTGGAAGTCTTTCCAACGGAGTTTGGGAACACAAGTGAATCTGAGTACAGCTTTTCACCCTCAGACGGATGGACAAGCAGAGCGCACCATTCAAACACTTGAAGATATGCTACGAGCATGTGTTATAGATTTTAAAGGCAGCTGGGATGATCATTTACCTCTTATTGAGTTTGCCTACAATAATAGCTATCATTCAAGTATCAAAATGGCACCATATGAAGCTTTATATGGGAGGAAGTGTAGATCACCAATAGGATGGTTCGAAGCGGGTGAAACTCTTATGTTCGGACCGGATCTTGTGTATCAATCCATAGAAAAAGTCAAGGTGATTCAGCAACGGTTGAAAACAGCTCAAAGTCGACACAAGTCATATGCGGATAGTAGAAGAAGAGAGCTAGAGTTTTCGTTAGGCGATTGGGTATTTTTGAAGGTATCGCCAATGAAAGGGGTGATGAGATTTGGCAAGAAAGGAAAGTTGAGTCCACGATATATAGGCCCATATAAGATTATTCGAAGATGTGTGCAAGTTGCTTATGAATTAGAGCTACCCCAGGAACTCTCATCAGTGCATCCAGTATTTCATGTATCGATGCTTCGAAAGTGCATCGGAGATCCGTCCCTTATTACTTCTACTGAAGATATGCAAGTAACAGAAGATCTTACCTATGAGGAGATGCCTATTGCTATATTAGATCGTCAAGTTAAGAAGATGAGAAATAAAGAAGTAGCATCGGTGAAAGTACTTTGGAGAAATCAACAAAGGGAAGAGATTACATGGGAAGCAGAGGAAGCAATGAAATTGAAATACCCTTAATTGTTCAAAGGTGAAAAAGAAGTGCAAGGAGTGTAACTGGGACACTAACAAGTAAGTTTTTACATATGCATAGCATCTATATGATGACGTGAATATCAATTATGAATTCGAACTTGTTTCGGCTAAATAACTACATTTACATTCGAGGACGAATGTCCTTAAGGGGGGAAGGATGTAACACCCTATACTTAATTACGTGCATTAGCCATGGTTATATGTGTTGGAGTATTTGTATTGATCCTAAGTTAGGTATATATGAGTTTAAGTATGAGTATTGATTATTTTGAGATGGTTTCAAGTGTATAGTTTGATTTTATGTGTATAGGAATTGACTTTATTTATATCGGAATTTTCCCGTCGATGGTTCCATACGAAGGTTATTGAATAAGCTTTCCAACGATATAAAGATTTCCAAAAATGGATAAGTTTCGTATATAATCGAGCACGTTCGAAACTATAAAACGGCGGCCGGGATAATTGTGAACAGTAAATGTGCAGGAAAATTTCCTGTACACAAACTATTGAGGCCTGCCAGTTTTTTGGGTCGACTTTGAACGATCATAACTCTCTCAATATAATGAAATGGGAGGGATGCGACCTATCAAAAGAAATATCTTTGAGTCTTCTTTCCAATTCAATTGGTTTCATCCAAATCCAACATCTGAGTAAGGAGTTATACTCGTTTTACTTCAGCCTCTCAAAACAGTTTTTTAGCATCAACTTCAAACGATCATAACTCCTTGTACAGGACGAACTGGGTGTCCTACTTTATATGAAATGAAATAGCTTTGAATTATCTATCCAACGATAGTAATTTCACCCAAATCCGATATCGGAGCAAAGAGTTATGGCCGATTTACTTTAGCCTGTCAAAACAGTCCACCATGGACAGATACGGACTTAAAATTTTAAGGGCAATATGGTCATTTTGCATCACCTCATGGACGAAAATTGGTCTTTATATACATACACTTAGCCTCATATCCATCATTTTTATCCAAATTATTGAAGAATAAGGAAACCCTAGCCTAAGTTCAACTCCAATTATCTTGTGATTCAACCGTAGAAAATCCAAATTGATTTCGTAGTTGTGTTCACCGTCTCAAGAGCTTCGAGAAGCACCCCTTATTTGGGCCAACAAGACTTCAAAATCAAAAGGGCCATTTTATGGTAAGGATGTAAATTATGTTGGTGTTATTTATATGGATATGTATATATATATATATATGCATGTGAGCATAAGAAGTATGTTATTTGATTGTTGTTGAAAGATGATTGGAAATGATGTTGGATCATTCTTGTGCATGGTTGGATTACGTTGAATTGTGAAAGGATTTGGTGTGATGATGTGGTATTGATGATGTTATATTGAAATGATGATTATATATATATACACATAAACCTATTGTTCAAGTTGGTTTTTGGAATGTTTTGCAAATATTGGTTGTATGGAATTCTGGAAGAGAATTGTGGTGTTGGGTTGCTAATACTAGATGCCAAACATTTCATTGTAGATAAGTGATTTGTAAAGGCGGGAAGTTGTGTTGAATTGGTATTCGAATCTACGACGAGGTATGTAAAGCATACTCTAACGATATTCTATGGCATGAAAACACCAATGTTCCATCAAATAAGATTCCAAGGTTGTCCAAAAACATGTATTGTTCTACGTTACCAACGAAGTTGTTTCCATTCTATAAAGTGTCAAAATGTTTCATTGATATACCAAAAGGCTCCTATTTCATTGTTGTGATATTGATGATTCTGAAACACATTGTTGATGTACCAATGAGTCCTTATGACATTGTTATTGTATAGAAGGTCTATTACTTGATTCCTATTGATGTATCATTGTTCCAAAGGTACTATATTGGCATGAACACTAATGTAATAATCTCAAAAAATTTTGAACTAAGTTATTGGAAAGATCTCTTACGTGAGTTACTTGATATACGTGTGGGTGGTATCCCAGGGGCATAAGCCTAGCATGGGTCGATCCCTATTTATGTGTTTATGGGTGGTATCCCAGGGGCATAAGCCTAGCATGGGTCGATCCCAGTTGATATGTACTGGAGGCAGCCTAATGGTCATAGTACGGTATAATATTGGTTATTGTTAGGTGGTTGGAGGTTCGGGAGGAGGAGGTAATGGCGAATGATAATTGTAAAGAATGAAATAAACGAATGTATACCATTCCATAAATGTGTTTGAATTCAGGAACCCAATTCAGATTAATGATAATGTACATGATCCTAAAAGTGTTTATGAAGTGTGGTTCACTTCTATTAAGATTTATTCACTTGCGTCTGATTTTCTTGATCCCTTATATCACATATGATTATTTACAACTTTACATACTCAGTACATATTTCGTACTGACGTCCCTCACGGGGGACCTGCATTTCATGCTGCAGGCACAGGTGCTTCAGCTCACTCACAGCATAGATAGGAGCCAGGTCATACAACTATTGTTGGTGAGCTCCAGTTTGCTTCGGAGCTTTTCGAGTCGGTTCCTTATGTTTTGTTATTGTACAGGAGTCATGTGTGGGCGGGGTTTTGTCCCGACCCTAGTGATGTCATGTATATATATCCTAGAGGCTTTGTAGACATAAGGAAGGGTAAAGTCATGGATGTGTATATGGTGATGTTATATCTGTATACGTGGTGGCCCCGACGGCCAAGTGTTATATATATATCTATATATTTGTGCGTGTTGTGCTGATACAGGTAGTTAGATTCTTCTATATGCAGGGAAGTGCTATCCAAATTTTTGGTGACATGTAAGTGAAAGTACAGGTATTTGAACGGGTTCTCCCGGGCCTTCTCGGCTTTGGGTGCCAGTACGGCTCGATGGAATTTTGGGGCGTGACATTTATGATATTATTTATATTTTGCATGCGCCCCCACTTAGTCAGTACGTATCTTGAACTGACCCACATATTTCTCTATGGGCTATATTCTTACCATGATGTAGGTTTAGGTACTCAGCCGCAGCCGCGACAGTGATATCTGAGTGCTGCATCTACGTTCCTTCAGTGGTGAGTCCTCATGGTTCGAGGACCAAGTTTCTAGTTTGGGTACTGTTGTTTTGTGATCCCTTTGGTCTTTTGAGTCAGTTGGGGGTTTGTCCCAATGGCTCGTTGATTTTACTGTGTAGAGGCTATGTTAGACTAGTGTATTGTTGGGTTGGTTTGTGTATAGACATTCCATATATGTACAGTCTAATGATATTCCATACCATGTGTGATGTGATATGATATGTACTTATATATATATCCTTAGCGTAGCGTGTATGTTATTGTGTTGGAACCCAAGGGTAGTGTTTTGGCTTAAAGGGTTAGCTTGAGGCTATGTGTAGCCTTGTGCACCATGTGGCATCTCGGGAAGATATTTCGGGGCGTTACGGGTACACTGCACACCTGCACGGTTTGTTGTGCTAGCAGAAAAACTGTGCAGAGATATGATAGCTATACTAATTCATGATGAGTTAGGGACATGGTCCTTTAATATCAGTTGATCATCATCAAAACATAAGACAACACTGTCTGAGATCATAAGATCAAACTGTAATCTGAAACATACCAAAGTAATCTGAAATAACAAGTCTTAACTTCTTGTAAATTGAAAATCATGATAATTTATATGCGATTATTGGTAATTGATCAAATCATATTGAAAATCATGCATACTTATCAACTCATGAAAACTCATGTCAATGTAATAAAATTCATTTCATAGTAACAATCATATTAGTAAAAATATGAATGAAGGTAAAGTTGTGTGCAAACTGAACTTTAAAGCATATGATAAAGCCATAATCTTAAAACATGAAAATCTGGGTATGAACCCTAATTTAAATCACATAAATTTAACTATAAAATCAAAGCTTTTGGGCACAGGGATGAAAGAGTATCCTTGTTTAAATCCCACAAAGCTGAATTTCTTGACTTTTTAACGCTTTGAAAGGTGAATTCTTAAGAGAACCATATTTCCTAATCTCTTAAGAGTGTATAGGAGAATACATTTGAGAGTGTATAGGTGAATACATTTGTTAACTGACAAGGGAGGGGAAACTAAATGCCTATTTAACGTTCATAATCATCTTTGAGACCCTATACAAGTCCATAAAGGGTTGTGGAATAACTTAGGGGTGTCAAAAAACACCCATACCCTTTAAATATATGAATAACAGAGCAATTTGATGAACAAAGAAGGGGTTCACAGTGCGACCCCTAGAGTGATGTTGGAGGTCCGCAACGCGGACCTTGGCATTGAATCAAAAAAGTGTCCCATAGCGGGTATATTCGCAGCGTGGGGCTGCTAAAAAGTGCCCATTTCCCGATGCAAAACCCTATTCTACATCTAAGAACATCCCCAACCTAGCCAAACCCAATCTTAGGTGCTTTATCTTCAATACCAGGGTCCTAAGGACTTATTTTAAGCACTCTATAAGTGTCAAAAAGGTTGGGGTGTCACAATACTACACTTACTATACCTCTAAATCGGGGGTATAACTATGGTGCAGGTTAGTTGGAGATTCTTTAGCAGCGACACTGACCGCTTTGCAGTAGCTCCTGCCCTTTCTATTCTATATATATATTGTGTCATAGATGTTCCCACTCATTATCTAGTGCTCTTGTACTAGTTTAGACTAGTTTTCAGGGATTAGTTATTGCTTATTTTCCGCATTTCTTTTACGTATCAAATGTGATAATTGAAATTGTATAAGGAGTAAATTGAATAATTATAATTGGTTTCATGTTGATATTCAAATAACAAAGTTTAAGAGTTATTTTTAAAAATTGTTATTACCATTTAGATAACAAACTTTAATAGTTACTTTTAAAAATTGTTAAATTTCCCCATTTGATTAAGTGATGGAATATTCAGGGTTCTATTTGGGTAGGCGTGGGTGGGTGCCAACATGATCCATAGGGTAGAGTCATGACATTCAGGTATTTCGATTTCAATATTTCCAAGAGATTGTTGGATGTGAGATTTGCACTTCAAAAAAATGAAGGTACAAGTAACTCAAAATTGGAGTACACAAGAGTGTTGGAAAGTTATATGTATATCATGAATTGCATGCGATAAGATATAGCATGTGTTATTAGTAAATTGAGTATGTACACGAGTAATCACAATCAAATTCATTTGATGGAAATGAAAAGAATTTTAGGGTTTCTAAATTAAACTCAAGACTATACATTACATTATAACAAATATCTTTCTGTAATTGAAGAATAAAGTGATGCCAATTGGATCACAAGGTCAATGAAGTAGAATCCATAAACAAATATGTTATTACTCTTGGTGGAGGAGAATTCTCTTACAAATCATCCAAATAGACATGTATTGTCTACTCCATAATAGAATTTGAATTTATTGTGTTAGATAAAGCTGGTGAAAAAGCTAAATGGATTCAAAATTTCTTGAAAGATAATCCTTATTGGCCTAAATCTTTTGCACCATTATGCATACACTATGATATTCAAGTTACAATAGGTAAGAAAGAGCACATGATGTATAACGGTAAATCTCGTCATATTTGACGGAGACACAATACTATTAGAGAACTTCTCTCTAGCGAAATTATCATGATTAGCTATGGAGGTCAAAGGATAATATGTCAAATCCACTTACAAAGGCCTAACTAGAGAGGGAGTTAATACATCATCGAAGGAATGCGTTTACGGCCTAGGAAAACTCATTACGACGATAACTCTACCTAGTAGAGTGGAGATCTCAAGAGCTAGATTCAAACAGATTAAACAAAGTTGTGACTAACAGTGCAACATTATCAATTAACTTAACTCATTATCATGATGAAGATAATATTCAGGAAAGAAAGATAAGGCTTATGGTTTGAAACTTTTTAATGAATTCTAAGTTTGGCAGGTATGATCAAATAGTTTATTAATAGGATTAAATATTTAGGAATCACCTTTGTGATGGTGAAGAGGAAGTCATGTCAAAGAGAATGATAGTAAAACCCTATTCTTTATGCTCTCATGAAATCAGGTAGTGTTCATGGATAAAATAAATAGAATCGTGAGAGTCATAAATGATAAAAGACTAGTGTATGACTTGTGTTATTGTCATGACCTGAGGCTATCCCCTAGTCGTAAAATGGTTCTTGGGGCCACAAGTGACCTAAAGCTAATCCATAATCTGGTACCTATTGTGAGCACTGCATAAAATAATAATGAAACATCATGTGTGGAAGATAAATTGATATTCTGATGGAATATAATACTAAAATATAAGTCAACATGTCTGAACACTAATAAAGCTAAAAACTAGAATGCCTATCTGAAAGCATCTAAAAACATAAGAAATTGATGGGAAAAATCCTAAATAACTCCAAGTGTCTGAGATAAATAAAGTACTAAAGATAACTAAAGAAAGACATCTTGTCCTTGATGAATAAAGACTCATAACTACTGCGGCTAAGAGGTACTGAGCTGTCTAAGGATGATCAGAAAATTAAGAGTTCAAACCTATATTATAAGAGAACATAGTGCAAAAAAAGAGTATGAAATTAGTACTTTGAATATACTGGTACGTGAGGAAGTACTATCTAAAATACATATGGAAACTGAATACGGATGCATGAACATATAAAAATGAGAATGTAAGACCAAGTAAAACATGTACTGAAATAATCTGTAAAAATGACTGACTAAATAACTGGTAATTTGAATACTTGTCAAACAAACCTGAACTAATATAAACTGAGTACTGACTGTAATTGTGCGAGCTGTCATGTAACTTACATGCCCCAATCTGAGCTAATCGAGGTCCAACCTGTAACCCCAGTTGGAAGGGTGTCAGTATCTTGCCAAAGGCACTAACACTGGCTTTGTGGATTAACTAAACTGGCATCTCGAAGGACTAGGGAGTCACCCTCTACTGGCATGTTCCCCTAAGAGAGTGTCAACCCTCAACTAGAAGTAAGACCTCTCAAAACCTATGCTGGCTACATAATTTTGGAACTCAAGGATTGTTACTAAAGATCACACCCTCTACAAGCAGGTGAGCCCCCATCCCTGGGTTTATTTAGTGCTAAATCCTACTCCCAACTGAAATAACACTGATTTTGACTAAGGTCAACTGGACATCATAACTGATAGTGCTCAATATGATCATGACAAACTGAGTATATTAATAAAAGCATGATTTGACTTGCTTATTACTTGAAAATATTAAACATAAGTAAGCACATAGGTATCGGGTGTTAATAAACCACCAACACTAAATGACACTTAAAACACAATAACATTATTTAAAATAAGGGTAGAAAGTCATAATTCAGAGACCCAAAACATAACACATTTCCCTAAACTGATGAATTGCATGAATTTGAACATGGGGATATGTTAAACTTGGGAGGACAGCATGCTCACATGGTTTAATTCATAACATGATAATTTGACATGGTATTAACTGATCATGACATGGGTGATTGGAAATTAAAATCATATAGGAGCATAATTTACTTGGTAAATCTTATTAGCATAGCCTGAATTTAAAACTACTAAGGAAAAACGAATAAATTTCATAATTAAATTTGATTTTGTTCATAAAAGAGGGTAAAATTCGTACTTGAACAAAAAAGGGGTTTTGGGACTCAATGGGTGGAAGTAAACCATTGATGAATACCCCACATGCCTTGACTACTTGAATTCTTGGAGAAGAAGCTTGGAATTGGAACCTTGTTTGGTTGAATCCTTGTGGAGAAACTTGAATTTTTGGTTCTTGAGAAAAAGGGGAAGGGTTTTTACGTGTGAAAACTGATGGGTAATAGACAATTGATGCCCCTCTTGGGGTTTAAATTAGTAACTAAGACATTTGGGATGAGGGGGGAAGACCAAAATGCCCCTTAGATTTTTAATTAAGAAAGAAGAAAAATACAGCCTCCGTGTCACGAAGGTTATCTCGGAGGTCCAGCCTCCGTGTCATGGAGTTATCGCGGAGGTTAACCTCCATGACACGTCAATATCGCAGAGGCTTACTGCTTTTGAGGTTGAAAATCACCTTGAACTTCTCCCAAAAATTCCAAAACTCTCCCGAATGATTATTTGAACATCCCTAAACATATTTCAACTCATAAATCAACATTTCAGACCCGAGAAGGACAAAAATAAAATCCTTAAATTATTGGGCTCTTAAAATGGTTAAGTCTCTTATACTTAGTGTAAAATGTATACCTTGGACCCCTTAAACATATGACTAGGAGATAAAATGAGCCTAGGATCATATGGGGTATTGCAGTTATCTAGGTGTACACCAAAGTTCAACAGTTCAAAGATATTGTATCTACCGATTCATCGAGTGCAACTGATACATGTTCACTACAAAAATTTCAAATAAAAACCTACTTATTCTGATGCAATTAGTATTTTCTTATATATCATACACTTGTCTATATTTTTTTTTAATGAAATAGTCACTCCTCATTCATGTGGGGATTATTGGATTCTAGTGAAATGTGAATGAAAAATGGAGAGAAGAAGAATAGAAGAAAAGTGAAAATGAGCGTTCACTTTATAAAGGAGTATTTCTCTCACATTGGTGGGAGAAAGGAACATCCTTGTGCTTAAATATAGAAGAAATCCTTCATAAGTATAGTGAGGCAAGAAGAAGACAAGCCTCGTATTGTCATCGTGATTGCTCGCTCGACTTGATTTCGTCTTCAACTTTGGATTTGAATTTATCAAATGATCGATTGAGAGACTATCTTTTTGGACAAAATTCATTTGGAACTTGAGATTTAAAATGGTTTAATCCAAAAATTTGCTATAAAAATATTCTCTATTTGTGGACGCACACAAGCATGTGCCTCCGCATGTGACAACGTACCCATTTCAGACATTGTTTGAAGAAGAAAAAAATGACGTATGCGCATATGTGGTGATCTACGAGTGTATCTGGATTGGCAGATGCCAACACATGTCAAGGTCAATTTGTTATTTTTTGACGAAAGCGATGTGAGGCCGTATGTGGCCATGTGTATCTGCACATGGATTTACAGATGAGCACGATGGTTTAAAACACTGTAATTTTTCAAAACCATTGTTTTTTTCTAAAGAACCATTTTTTGGATATAAACACCTAATGTTTTCCTCAGGTATAGGCACAAAATTTTATGTGAAAAACTCTTCTTCTTCATAAAAATTCAAGTGTGATTTGCAGATCGTTGAGTGAGCTAGTAGTTCTATAGAACTTGAGGCGCCGCCATTTTGTTAAAGCGATTTATTTTATGATTGGAGGATATATTCCATAACCTCAAATACTTGAGTAGAATAATTTTCTTAAGCACACACTATGAATTCGGTGCACTTAAATCTTTCAATATTCATCTCTTTCTAAACGTTTGGTTTGCTATTTTTCATAAAATATTTTGAACTTTTTTTTTTGTTGTTTATAAGTTGGTTGAACTTATTGTTAAAATTCAAAGTTGTGAATACAAAGTTTGAAATTCATTTGATTGTTCATTCTTTAGTTTGAGCATGTGTTTGAAGTTCTTGTTGAAAAATACAAATTTTACTAAACGTGAAAAATAATAAATATTTTATATTATTTATACATGTTCATGAAGTGCTCCTAATTTTTTTATGTATGCAAACTATATATATATATATATATATATATGTGTATATATAAAGATTTATGACCATACACATTTTAAAAGTCCAATGAAACTTTACCCAAGTCTTACTTCCCAATTTTTTTTTGAGAATGTATAACCAAACACTAAATAGGTTGATAGTCACTGTCCAATTGTAGAGATCTCCGGGGTAAGGAAAGCTTTTATGAATGGTTTGTATTCTTTCATTTCTCTGCTATATTAAAAATAGATATTCAATCATACTTGTTTAATTTAAAAAAATTAATAGATAATCTATTCTTTTCTATCTATTTTAGCTTTGCTATTAAATACTGTTTATCACTCAATATATTTTCTAAGATATTAAATTTATTACTCCCACCATTTCCTTTTATTAACTCTATTCAGTTTGAACACACTCATAAAGTTAAAAATAATATTATTAATATGCCCTTAATTAATTTTTATATATTTTTTTAAATTAATAATAATTATACTATTGAATAAGAGCATAATAAGAAGATCCTATTCAAACAATTCTCGAAAGATTAAAGAAGCAAGAATTTAGGAATATAAGCACAACCCAAATAAAATAAACGGAAAAGGGCCTAAAATATTTTTTAACTATGTAAAATGGTGTAAAACGCCCTCCGTCTACCTATTGAGTCTAAAATGCCCTTCTCATCTATATATTGAGCCTAAAATGCCCTTCTACCTACCTATTTGGTCTAAAATGCCCTTTTCATCTTCCTATTGAGCCTATTTTGCCTTTTTATTTAGATAAATTACATGAAAAAAACCATCTTTAAGACTTAACTACAAAAATAATAGTAATTTTTTAATATTACAAAAATAAAAGTTTTTCTTAAAATATATAGCCATTTAAAAAAATCAAAAAAGATAATTCTAATTTTTAATTTAATGCTATAACTAATTATCAATTCATCTTAATTTAAGAGATATATTTTTAATCTTCAAATTAAAAGGGGAAAAGATAATCCCTTCTTTCAAATATTTCTCTCTTGTATTCAAAATTCAAATATTTTTAAATAAACTAAGTATTTCATTATTTGCTCGTATGTTTCTTTTTGTTTTCATGTATGTTAATCATCTTGTATTATTTCATTATTGTGTATTTTAGTTTCAATGTAATGTGTTAATCATAACATTTTATGGAAAAATATTCATGGAATAAAAATCATTATGTTGGAAGTACATATATACCATGTATTTGTTTTGTATAAATATAATTTATGGCAAAGTTAAATTATTATTATATTTTTGATATAATTTATAAAATAAATATTCATGGTATATCTCATTATGTCGGAAGTACTTTTATTGTTAAAAAATTATTTATTAAATATAAATATATATTTTCAGTATTACATGGTATAAACTTTTTATATCTAAAATATACCATGTATGTTTATGGTATAAATATAATTTATATGGTATAATATATTATGTATTTATGGTAGAAATATAATATGTATGGTATAAATATATCATGCATTTTTATGATATAACTATAATTTTTATAATATATAAATATACCATTAATTTTTATGATATAAATATACCACATATTTTTATGGAGGCATCGTGAAAGCAGGCAATAAAAATGATAAACATAAAATTTTGATATAGTATATAAAAAGTATGAATAGAGGCTTCCATAAAGATAGGCAACAAATAAGAAATATGGGAATTTAGTATATAATTATTCTTCTATATATTAGAATCTGTTATAAAAGTAAATATTTTATATGCTATATGCGACAATCAACTAATACGACTATGTATATGTAATAAATTTTTTAAAAAGGCTATTTATGTTGTTTTCCCGTTATTTATCAAATCAATTTAGAACATTGAAAAATTGATATTGTGCATTATTTATTTGGTTAATATTAATAAAAAGGATAGAAATTTTATGTAGTTTAATAAAGATAAGTTGTGGTATTATGTAATTTTTCTTAAATAAAAGGGCAAAATAGTCTTAATAGGTAGACAGGAAAGATATTATAGGCCCAATAGGTAGACAAAAAGGGCATTTTAGGCCCAATAGGTACACGAAAGACATTTTTACACCATTTCACATAGTTGAAGGGCCTTTTTAGACTTTTTTTTTTGTAAAATAAATAAATAAAAAATGAAGAAAATATATTTAAACGATGATATAATAAGATTCTTTTTATTATTTCAAGTCAATAATAGATGTTGTTGGACTGTTTGTTTTAATAGAGATGAGTTAGAGAAGAACACAGGGAGTTTTTTTCTTTTGTAAAGCTGTTTATTTTATTGATCATCACCTCCTCCTTAAATAATGCTATTACAACTAAAAATAAATTAAACTTACCATAAAAGAAATACTATTTTCTACCAAAAATAATAAATAATCAGTTTTCTACCAAAAATAAAAATTCTAATTTGACTAGGAGTTATATGTAAAAAATTTGGAGAAAAGTAAAAGATAGTTAACATGCATTTTTTCTTAAAGAAACTTTTAACACTCCTGCTTGCTTTAGGAAATGCAAAATTTTGGTCTTCTGTCCAAGAATTTTCACACGTGATAACCGAAAGTGACCTTGCGAATAAATCTGCAGATTCATCTTTTGGCTTGTAGTGAACTAAATTCACTTCTCGTCTTGAATGCAACCCTTGATTATTATATCCCTTTGTCATGTCTTCCTGCTTCGTTTGCATCTTGAATTTGAATTTACCCATTTTATTTTTCTGAAATATAAATAACTCCTCCATTGCTTCAATTCCTTTAGGAACATTGAAATCTCCTTTAAATCTAGAAGGTTCACATATTGCTTCTATTTTTTCAATTAGAGGATCATCTTCTAATTTTTTTCAGCCTATGATATTTTTCATGTTCTACAGAAACATCTTTCATTGGATCAAATAAGAAATGTTTGCCTCTCATCTTAATGTTTAAAACTTCTTTTCCAGCACCATTATCTATGAAACAATGTTTATCCTCAAAAGATACTTTGTATCTTTTTTCTACCAATTGACAAATACTCAACAAGTTTTGATCAATATCAGGTACATAAAGAACATCTAAAATTGCTTTATTACTTGAACTTATTTTGATGACAACAGTTTCTTTTCCTTCAACAAGAATCTGATCATTATTTTTTATCCTAGTTTTGGATATTTCAGTAGGCTTTAATTCTTTAAACAAACACTTGTTGTAAGTTATATGGTTGGTGCAATAGCTATCAATCAGCTAAAAATTTGTTGAAACCTTACTTGAGATACATGTTTCAAAAAAAGATGGTCTTATTCTTCTTTATTAACCACACGAGCATCTGTTTCATAATTCTCAAATTTATTTTTGCAAACCACTTCTTCATGGACAAGATGATTACACATGTTGTACTTCGTGTCTGGCCTTTTCTAACATCTGTCTGGTGGATGACTTATTTTCCCACAATGCTTCACAAGCTGGGCAATTTTTTAAACTTTTACCCCTTCTTTGAGTTTTAAGGTTGGCTACTAACGCTCCTTCAACCATACCATCTTTCCATATAAGTTTTCTTTGTTCTAGTTCTTGAAAAGAATTTAAAAACTCCGTCAAGGTAATCTTGGATAGATCTTGTGTATTTTCTAAGGTAGTTATACATGCTTCATATCTCTCAGGCACTGTAACAAGAATTTTTTCAACAATTCTTGAATCTTTAAATTCAGTGCCTAGTAATCTTACCTTGTTAACAATGTCAAGTAATCTATCCGAGTACTCTTTGACTGTCTCAGAATCTATCATTCTCTGCAGCTCAAACTCTCTTATTAAATTCAGTACTTGTATTTCTCAAATTCTTTCATCTCCAGCATGTTCTTTCTTCAGATAATCCCAAATTTCTTTTGGTGATGTGAGAGACATAATTCTTGTAAATATAGTTTTTGAAACAAAAGTAAACAGAGTTGCCTTCGCCTTAGACTTCGTGGTTTTCTTTTCCTTGTGACTCTTGATTTGGGCTATGGTGGGATTATTTGGCAACGGAATAATTTCATAATCCTCTTCCATAACTTCCCAAAGATCAAGAACCTCCAAGTAAGTTTTCATTCTCACGGCCCACAATTGATAATTTTCACAAAAAAAATGGATGGAGCCATTCGTGAAAAACTATTTTCAGAATCCATCTCTTCACTCATAGGTCCCTTAAGAAAAATAGCTCTAGATACCAAATGTTGGTTTTAATAGAGATGAGTTAGAGAAGAATTCAAAGAGTTTTTTCTTTTGTAAAGCTATGTATTTTATTGATTATCAACGCTTCATTAAATAGTGTTATTACAACTAAAAATAGATTAAACAGACCATAAAAGAAACTTATTTGCTATAAAAAATAATAATTAATTAGTTTTCTACCAAAAACAAAAATCCTAATTTAACTAGGAGTTGAATATAAAAAATTAAAGAAAAATAAAAAATAAATAACGTGTATTATTTCCTTAAACAACTTTTCTTAAAGCAACTTTTTATATGGACGGCAAGAGTACGGTACTTGTCACTTTCCATCAAAGGCATTGAGAATTGAATAACAGTAGCAGTAAATTGCAAACTTTTTAACGTGAGCTTTGCAGAAACAAAATCACAAGGCATTGTTGTCAGTCAGGTGCAGGTCACCACTCCCTAAATTTAATTCTCTCCTCGTACTTATTGGAATTTAGATAAAGGGATTTGTCCTTGGAAACTGGAAACTTCAACTTCTTGACTAGATGGGAATTTTGACAATGAAAATTTTGAGTTTTTGAATTTTTCGTTAAACTAAATATTTTAAAATTAGAGTCATGTTTAGTCATGAATATACATTGAAGTTGTTTTTGAACTTCGAAAAAATAAAATTGTTTCATTGACAAGTATCTCTTGGAATATCTCTACTCGGTCCCCTCCCTGGATCTTTCCTTTTTCCATTTTTGCTTCAATGTTGTTAGGGTATCAACAACAAAACCCCACACTATTTTCTTTCTTCATTGTCGGTATATTTATGGAACCTTTGGTTGTCCACATTACATTATATTGGAAATAGTATGTAATAAAGCTACACATACTAAATTATTCAAAAATACAAATACCTTTAATCATAAGTCCAGAGTTTAAAGGATAAGTGTTTTTAGTCAAAATTCCAAAAAGGGCACGTCAAAATGAAAAAATTCCAAAAGGGTGTTAGTCAAATGATAAAGTGCAAAGTAAATGGTGAGTTTACCTTATAAGGTAAATGGAGTCATTTACCTTATCTATTATTTATTTGATGATTTCAGAAAAAGTGCAAGGTATTACAAGGTAAATAGAGTCATTCACCTTGTAAGGTAGGATCTCATGATCACCTTGTAAGGTAGAATCCCATGTTTACCTTATAACAACTTCAAAATTCTCGGTGCTATATAAAGAGTGTGAGTTTAGCTTTATGAAAAGTTGAGGTTGATTGCTCCTCGACTCAGAGAGCTATTCCCAGAATCACACATACAACAAGAACTAGGATATAAACAAATTAACAAGTACAAGAGTACAAAAAACATAAAGACAAATTTTTTACGTGAAAAATCCTTGCTCAAGGAAGAAAAACCATGACCTGTCTCCAGGATTTTAAAATCCACTATATTCAAGCAACCTCTTGAATAAAGACTCTAAAGATTAACCTCCTAATCCTTTATTTCCTAGTAATAACTCTATTACAAGGAAACCTAAGCAGTAACTCTACTGCCTCCACCTCCAGATAACTCTAGTTGGACTTCACAAGCTAACTCTAGCGTGACTCATAACTCTAGATGATTACAAGAGACGGTACACCACAACATCTACAATAATCATAAGCAAATATAGGAAACAGTTTAAGACCAACATTACAAAGACTCAATTACTTCAAGAAATAAAAGTACAACTCTATGAGAAATCAATTCCTTATCCTAGCTGCAGCCTTTAATAAGCACTTTGGAAAGATATTTTGTTGTGAGAATTTAAAAGTGTTGGTTTTCTTGTTGAGGAAGATGGAAATTAAATTATATATTGTGACACAAGAAAACCTAGAAGAAACCTCATTAGTTGAGGCAAAAAGGTGGCTACAACTTTTCACCAACTTTTGTACTATGTGTCAGTTGGACAATTGACTGTGACAATGACCAGTGAGCCCAACCTATTACTTGATGTGTAGAGGCTTTTGTGATATGGGTATAGCAAGCTGTCCACCAAGTTCACGACCATTCACACGTAGCCAAGCTCGGGAGTTACAAAAACTCCAAGCCTTGTTCATGAAAATGGCCATGTGTGAGTTGGTAATTGATCCACCTAATGGTCTAAATGTTTTTAAGTGTGAATAGGAGCCTTGAACTATAATAAACTTACATTACAAGGCTACCCCATGGCAGTGGCAATCTGGTTATTTTCTCCTTTATTTATGGTGTAATATAAATAGAGGATATTAGGGTTATTTGGAAGATAGTTATTTCATAATATTTTGAGACATAAATACTTGTAATATTGATGAACTTCTCTCTCTTCCATTAGAGAAGCCCTAAATCTGAAAACTCACAAATAGAGTGATACTTGTGTTGTATCTTGGCTAGAAACAAGGATCTTGAGGTCATAGAGTTTCTCTTGGTCCAAGTAAGAACTTGGTGTTAATATTCTTTAGTCTTAGGGTCCTCTCTTGTTGTTATGGTTCTTATACTCTTTAATATTGCATGTCAAGTTACTATCTTCTTGTAATTTTGTTAAGATTGTGTTTTGTAATCTTGAATTCTAGTGAAGCCGCGTGGGGATCTTTCGATTCACTAGCACCTTTTTGACTTGCTGGTTCTTGTTGAAAACTTTATTATCTTTTTCTAAAAACGTTATTCTTAGAGCCTATTGAAGCCGTGTGTAGCCTATTTAGATTCATGAGCACCTGTTGTTCAACTTGTTGTTCTTGTGTTAGTTTGTTCTTGTTGTCGTTGTTGCTGGATTCTTGCATTGTTGACTTGATAGTGTATAATTTGGTATTATAGCAAGGTTGGTTGTGTTCCTACACTACTAATCTTGGGCTCTCTTGGACTATAATTCAAAAAAAAAACTATTGAAATCTGAAAATTCCAGAAAAAGAAAAAGAGAAATCTGTCCATCTTGTTGTCTTGGCCAAGATTGGTGTTTATGTGTTTAGATCTAGGTGTTCTTTTATCTTTTTAGTGTGTTTCTAGTGTTGGTTTCTTTCTCACTAACACTAAAAGTGTATATCTAAAGTTGAGCCTATAATATTGACCATTATTGTGGTGACTTAAAGTGGGTTGTAGGCTGAACCTTGTTGATGACAATAGGTGGTTTTGTGTTGTGTTCTTGAAGAAGTTGATATTGTGTTCTTGAAGTTTGTTGTGGTTTTCATATTGTTCTTCATCTATTCTTACAACTTAAGACAACAAAGGTGTAAAATAGATTCAAAAAGTTGTAAGACAAAAGTTATAAAGTTGTTGGTGAGAAGACTAGAACACATCACTTCCTAGACTTGACAACCACTTTTCCTTAAATCAAGGGACCTTGTTTTGTGGGATTAGTAGAGTGAAATCTCACCTTTTGTTTAAAATTTGAAAAAAATTACAAGACTTTTACTTTCCCTCCAAAACCAATTGTCATCCATTACAAGTTGTGTGAATATTGAAATTTCAAATTTGTGACAAAAAATTGTGTGGGATCAAGACCAATTACATACTGCCACATCACCATTGCTACTATCACATCACTAATAAGCTCAAATTTGGATATTTTCTAGTTTCTAATTGTTGATTCTTGTTTTTCTTACTTGGTTCTAGAACTAATTAACAAACTAGTACATCCCTACTAGGTTGTCAATTAGTCCTTTGAATCCATTTATTTGTGTCAATGATTACTTGGGTTCTTTTATCTTTTGAATACGTAGCTACTTCTTGGTTCTAGTCTGATAAGAATTCTTTGAGTCTTTAAAAAAGAATCCATTCTGGATAATATCTTACTCATAACTTAAGGATTCACGGGCTTACTAGCCAATCTACAACACTTATGGAACTAAAGTGTGAGGTGATCGAATGAGTGTAAGTGAGGAGAGGATTTTTTTCACTAACTAATGCTCTTGATGCTATGATGACCACTCTTGAGGCCATTACCCGAACACTTGAAAGGTTGAATATGGATGTTGGAGTCCTGAGAGGGGATTTGACAACAATAAAGGGAGATGTGTCAGCTATTAGTGGAAGATTAGAACAGGTCGAGAGTCAAAGGAACTCTTGCCCTTCTACTCCTCTACATGTTTCTTCAAGTGGGCATGATAGAACTTCCCCCGCAAACATCACTCCCAAAATATTACACCAAATTCTAAATCCACCCTAGCTATACTAAATGGCGTAATCCAAACCACTCCTTTCTCTCTAAATTGTTACCCCACTAGACCAATACATTTCCAAACTCCTCAAGTTCCACAAGAGAGACTTGGAAGTAAAGTACCTCCGCTAAATTCAAACCCTCCATTCCAAGCTCTATTAAACAAAAGACAACCACCTCCACAAAATCCAATTCCTCCAAATCAAGTTCAAAATGTCCAAAACCGTCCAGCCCACTTTGAGGAATATGGTAGAGAGGAATATAAAGGATATGGGGCCTTTGATGATACTTATATGAGGGAAGAGGAGATGAGAAGGGGTCGTGGAGATCAAAGGAGATACTGAGGGTATAGAAAAAAGAGAAACCAACACCAAAAGAGAGATGTAGGCATCAACACCATAAAGTTGAGCCTACCAATCTTTAAAGGTGAAAGTGACCTCGAGGCTTACTTATCTTGGGAATTGGATTATTATAAAGTTTTCCAAGTTAATGATATATCGGAAGAAAAGAAAAGTTGTTATGCCATATCTCATTTTGAGGGTTATTCTAACACTTGGTGGGAGTACGTTAAGCGGTTTGGTAATGAATTAGTTGATGAGTAGCCACCACCTTGGTTTTGGTTGAGGTACTTGATGAGACAACAGCACCTTCTCAAGAGTTACCGCCATGAGTTGCTTTCTAGATTGTACAACTTGCATCAAGGTAACAAAAGTTTGATGGCATATTATGATGAGTTTCAGCAACCCATGTTAAAGCTTGATCATCGTGGGGAAAAAATTAGTCATGAAATCATCCAGTTCAAGTGTGGGTTGAATAAAGAGATCTCCACACATTTAACAATTCACAAGTTTGATACCATTGAAGGTATTTTCCAAGCGTCTCTTGAGATTGAAAGGGAACTTAAAGAGAGGTCTTCATTCAAGGCAAGGAGGCAATCCACCTCGGGTTGGCCTAGAAGCAAGGAGATGGCTCAATCCTCTTTGGGTTGGCCCAAAAACAAGGACCAACCCGCCATTACAAGGCTGCCCGAGCCTAAAATAGTCCACAAAATTCCTTCAAAATAAGAAGTTCACAAGTATCCTAACCCAAAAGAATTCCAATGTTTCAAGTGCCAAGGTTGGGGACATAAAGCTAATGAATGTCCAAACCGATGCAATGTATGATACGGGAGGGAGATTGTATTACCTTGGTGAGGAGGTGGGTCATAAAAAGAGAGAGGATGAGGCTGAACCTCAAGATGGAGAGAAACCCGAGAATGGACCATATGATGATGATGGTTAAGATGTTTATCCGCAAGAAGGGGAGTGTGTGGTTCAAAAATTTATAAATAGGCACGTCATGATTAGTAAGGCAATAGATGACCCAAGTCAAAGGAAAAATCTATTCCATACTAAATGCCTTGTAAAGGGGAGTGTGTGCACTTTGGTGATCGATAGTGGTAGTTGTACAAATGTTGTTACTTCTTGAAGTTTCCAACAATACCACACACTAGTCCTTACAAGTTGTAATAGTTGAATGAATGTGGTGAATTAAAGGTCATAAGGCAATGTGTGATACGGTTTAAGGTGGAAAACTACCATGATAAAGTGCTTTATGACGTGATACCGATGCAAGCGTGTCACTTGTTGTTAGGTAGACCTTGGTAATATGACAGGTCTACCTAAGTAAATGAGTGGCATCAAAAGATGAGATAATTGAAGAAAAAGGGAAAGAAATCTGAAAAGAAAGAATTGAAGGAAAAGGGAAAGAAATCTGAAAAGGAAAAAAAGAGGGGAACCCGTAGGTGGGGCAGTAGGGGTATCCGAGGCTGCTCAACATCAAAAGGGAAAGAAAACATGGTGATGTTTGTTATAAAGAAGAAAATTTTGGTGAATCATGATGAGGACACACCTATGTTACTTTTGGCTCATTGTTTTAACACTAACCCCACTAATTCTTCCATTTCTTCTTTGATTTCTTGTGTAATGCAGGATTATGAAGATGTATTTTCCAAAGAACTTCCGCAAGGATTGCCCCCACTTTGGTGAATTGAGCACCAAATTAACTCTGTGCCAAGATCATAATTGCCAAACAAGATGGGTTATAGAAGCAACCCTACGTATACTAAGGAATTGCAACATCAAGGTGAGGAATTCCTCAACAAAGGGTATATCAAGAAGAGCATGAGTCCATGAGCGGTTTCGGTGATACTAGTGCCTAAGAAAAATGGAATGTGGCGTATGTGTGTGCACTTTTGAGCTATCAACAAGATTACGGTAAAATATCATCACCCTATCCCTAGGTTAGATGATATGCTTGATGAATTGAATGGTTCATGTTTATTTTCCAAGATTGATTTAAGGAGTGGCTATCATCAAATAAGAATGTAACCCGGTGATGAATGGAAAACCGCCTTCAAGACCAAGTTTGGTTTCTATGAATGGATGGTTGTGCCATTCGGCCTAACAAAAGCTCCAAGTACTTTTATGAGGCTAATAAATTATGCGATGAAGCCATTTATTAGAAAGTTTGTTTTTGTCTACTTTGATGATGTCTTGGTTTATGGCAAGTCTTTAGATGAGCATGTGATGCATTTACAATATGTGTTTGATGTCCTTAGAAGGGAAATATTGTATGCAAATCTGGAAAAATGCTCCTTTGGTGTTAATGAAGTTGTTTTCTAGGGTTTTGTTGTTAGTTCAAGAGGGGTCAAAGTGGATGAATCCAAGATAAATGCTATAAAAAATTGGCCAATCCCATAAACCGTTGGAGAAGTAAGAAGCTTCCATGGGTTGGCTAGTTTTTATAGAAGGTTTGTCAAAGGATTTAGCACCATAGCCGCCCCCTTGACTGAAGTCACTCAAAAAGATCAACCCTTCAAGTGGGGTGACGAGCAAGCTAAGGCTTTTGAAGCTTTGAAAGCTATGCTCATATCCGCGCCTTTGTTACAATTGCCCAACTTTGATTAGACATTCGAAGTCGAGTGCGATGCGAGTAAAGTAGACATAGGGGCTGTTTTGATGCAAGATTTAAAACCCATTACTTACTTTAGCGAAAAGCTCAAAGAAGAAACTCTAAACTACTCCACGTATGATTTAGATTTTTATGCCTTGATTAGAGCCTTGGTTACTTGGAAACACTATTTATGGCCTAAGAAGTTCGTGATCCAAATGGATCATGAATCCTTAAATCATCTTTTGGCACAAGACAAGCTTAACAAATGGCATGCCAAATGGATTGAGTTTCTTGAGACCTTCCCTTATGTTATCCAATACAAGAAGGGTAAGGACAATGTAGTAGCCGATGCTTTGTCTAGAAAACATGTTCTTGTGTCCACTTTGCCATCAAAATTAATGGTTTTTGAGAGCTTAAGAGGATTATATCCTGAGGACCCTCACTTTGCTCCTATCTTTACGGAATATGAAGAATTGGGCAAGGACAAGTGGGATTCGGCTATGGGTTCAAATGCCTATGTCAAGTTTGATGGTTACTTATTTAAAGGTAGATGATTGTGTGTACCCTTTATCTCTTGGAGAGAGTTGTTTGTGAGGGAAGCACATGATGGCAATCTAATGGGTCATTTTGTCGTCAAAACGACCCTCGGAATATTGGAGGAGCAATTCTATTGGCCAAGAATGCACAAGGATGTGGTTAGGATTTGAGGCCAATATGTAGAATGCAAAGAAGCCAAATCTTGGCTCCTACCTCACGGGTTGTACACCCCGCTGCCCATCCCTCTACGTCCTGGTCTTGATATATCTATGGATTTCATGTTGGGGATGCCAAGGACTATATGAGGCCGGGATAGTATCTTTATTATAGTCGATCAGTTTTCTAGGATGGCGCACTTTATTCCTTGCTTTAAATGTGATGACCCACCTAGCGTGGCCTCTTTGTTTGTTGATAATGTTGTTAAATTGCATGGTGTTCCGACATCCATTGTGAGTGATAGGGACTCTAAGTTCCTAAGTCACTTTTGGAAGTTTGTGTGGGGTAGGCTTATTACTAAGTTGTTGTTTTCTACGTCTTACCATCCACAAACCGATGGCCAAATAGAAATAGTAAATAGGACTTTGGGTGCTATGCTATGTTCCATGGTTATGGGAAAAATAAATTCTTGGGAGGAGCACTTACCATTGATTGAGTTTGCCTATAACCATGTCATACACTTAAGTATGGGAATGAATCCCTTTGAGTATGTATACGGCCTCAATCCCCTTACCCCTTTGCATTTAATGCCTTTGCCAAGTGATATCATGATTATCTTAAATGGAAGCAAGTGGGCAGATTCTATGAAGAAGTTACATGAGAAGGCGCGACTTCGACTTGAGAAGTAAAACCAAGAAATTACAAGGAGGGCCAACAAGGGGAGAAAGAAACTCATTCTTAAACCGAGAGCTTAGGTGTGGATGAATCTTTGGAAAGATTAGTTTCCATCTCAAAAGAATTCCAAATTGATGCCGAGGGGTGATGGTACATTCCAAGTACTTGAGAAAATCAATGACAACATCTACAAGATTGACCTTCTACCGGAATATCAAGTGCACAACACTTTCAACGTATGCGATCTTTCTCTCATGGATGCGATTGAAGATGACCAAATGATGAATTTGAGGTAAAATTCCTCTCAATATGGAGAGGATGATACGGTTATAGCAAGCTGTCCAACAAGTTCACGACATTCACACGTAGCCAAGCTTGGGAGTTACGAATACTCTAAGCCTTGTTCATACAAATGGTCGTGTGTGAGTTAGTAATTGATTCACCTAATAGCATAAATGTTTTTAAGTGTGAAGAGGAGCCTTGAAGTGTAATAAACTTACACTCCAAGGCCATCCCACGGCAAGGACAATCTGGTTATTTTCTACTTTATTTATGGTGTAATATAAATAGGTGATATTAAGGTTATTTGACAGTTAGTTCTTTCATAATATTTTGAGACATAACCACTTGTAATATTGAGGAAATTTTCTCTCTTCCATTGGAGAAGCCCCTAATCTGAAAACTCACAAGTAGAGTGATACTTGTGTTGTATCTTGGCTAGAAACAAGGATCTTGAGGTCATAGAGTTCCTCTTGGTCCAAGTAAGAACTTGATGTTAATATTCTTTAGTCTTAGGGTCCTCTCTTGTTGTTAGGGTTCTTAGACTCTTGAATATTACATGTCAAGTCACTATTTTCTTGTAATCTTATTAAGATTTTGTTTTGTAATATTGAAGTCTAGTGAAGCCGTGTAGGGCTCTTTCAATTCACTAGCACCTTGTTGACTTTCTGGTTCTTGTTGAAAACTTCATTATCTTGTTCTAAAAACGTTATTCTTAAAGCCTAGTGAAGCTGTGTGTGACCTATTTCGATTCACTAGCATTTGTTGTTCAACTTGTTGTTCTTGTGTTAGTTTGTCCATCTTGTTGTTGTTGTTGGATTCTTGCATTATGGACTTGATAGTGTATCACTTTGTCATCACAACAAAAGCTTCAGGGACAGGTACCAAACTGTGAATTCGTCAATCATCAAAATTAAGGACTTAACAGTTTATTTCTTGCATGAACTCATAATTTTTTTTTGTTAAAGTTCATAAATCAAAATATTTGTTGAACCCTATTCATTTCTTATTTTAATATAGATAAAGTAAGAGTAAATTTTCATTGGAGTGGTGAAGTTTTGCATGTTGGGGATTCAGTGCGATATAGTCGGCGTCCTATAGTGGTTCAATTATTTTCTTTATCTCTCAAATATGATCGTTTGAAAAGGTTATTTAGGAGTAAAATGGGTATCACTAATCTAGAAGATGATGTGGTTATTTTTGGTTGATATCCAAATTATTTTACGTCCAACGGACAATCAATATTAGGTGAAGCTCCAATTTGAAATGATGATTCTTTAACTCTTTTTCTTCGCACCGTAGAAATTTTTGGTAATCGCCTATGTATGCGTGTATGAAATATTTCCCTATTATTGAAGTGGATTTTTTTTGGTAAAATAGACTTTGAACAAGAACAAATACCCAAATAATATAGATGAATAGAGTTAAATGGGTAATGCGAATAAATGAATGAAATAAATGGGTGCTATATAAAAGGAAATTAATAAGGTAAGAGGCACATTTTACCTTGCAAGGTAAGAGACACATGTTACCTTGTAAGGTAAGGGATACATTTTACCTTGTAATGTACTGCATTTGAAATAAATGTGTCACTAAATACTCCCTTCAATCCATCCATAAATACTTGTTCACTTTTCATTCGACATATGCCTTAAAAAACCATAATATATGGTTGATTTTACTATATCACCCTTTTCATATGATAAAATTTTTACTTTGAAAAATACCATGAGTGATGTATTATATTTAATACCAAGGGTAAAATAGGTAAAATGTATAAATTATTCATTGATTTTATAAGCTGAACAGGTATTACTGGACATTCCAAAATAGAAAAGTGGATAAATAAAGATGTACGGAGAAAGTACCTTAGTGTCATTAAATTTCTAACTCCCACTGACTTTTTTATTCAAAGGATAAGGTAGGTGACTCTATTTATCTTATAAGGTAAAATCAACATTTTACCTTACACTTTATCATGCGACTAACACCGTCCTGTGTTTACCTTGTTCGTTTTGGAAATTTTCCATTTTAATGTGCCCTTGTGCAATTTTGACTAAAAAAACTTGCCCTTTAGGTTCTGGACTCCTTTAATCACCGTATAACAATGAGTCTAGAGTCTGAAGGGAAATTTTTTTATTTAAAATTCAAAAGGGGCATATGAAAAATGAAAATTTTCAAAACGGACAAGATAAACACCTGTGTTTAACTTGTCCATTAAAAGTTAACGGCGTCAATTTCATGGTAAAGTGTAAGGTAAATTGTAATTTTACTTTACAAGGTAAATGAAGTCACCAACCTTATTCTTTGTTTAAGAAGTACAAGGTAAATGGAGTCAATTACCTTATTTTTTTTGACTGAAAAAGTAGGGAATAAATTTTCCTATGAAAAGAGTGTTTGCAAGATGAGATTTACCGCTGACAAAGGATGGAATAAATTTACTTTTACTAGATGATTGTAAATCAAGTATGGACTCTCACCCTGTAAGGTAGGATCTTATGTTCACCTTGTAATGAGTGGTGAAATTACCACTCATTTTCACGTAACATTCATGCACACTACTATGATTTAAATGTAAAAGTGAGACAGATTTGGGGTTAAATATACTAATTCCTATATTTTGCAGGTATACAAGTGCTGACAAGAAAAGAAGCAAACTTGGCCTGAAAAGGATCAAAAAAGGAATTAAAGTGAAAGAGCTGGACAAGCTGATGTAGGATCAGGATCTAGCACTCACTTATCATGATCGTGGGCATTAGCCGACGATTGCGCCGAGTCAAGCTAGTCAACCAACTATGATCGCGATGGACAAACCACAATCGTGGTCAATGAAATCGTGACCAATATTCTATAATCGCATGAGGGCAGAAAATGGACCAATAACAAAAATTTCATTTTGAACACTCGACTCCAAATCTCATTTAAAGCTCAAAACCCTTTCATTCTAGGCATCCATATTTCTACAACCCTACCTCCCATTCTTAGTTTAGTATTTTTGTAATTCTTGGAGATTGGAGCTAAATTTGTACTAATCTTGAGCTAAGAAGATATTAGAGTGACTTTTAAGTATAGATTTGGCATCACCCATTGAAGATTCATTGGATTCTAAAGTGTGGTTTGCCCTATATTTATTTTCTTATGAATAACTTTGATGAAATATTGGTTTATTTGTGTTTATTATTATTATATTTGCTAGATATACCTCTTGGCATTATGTTTGAATAAGAAGCAATTGTGCGTGGGTTGTGATATATTTGTGTGGAATTTAGTTTATTGATAATGAATTCTTTTGTTGCTTGATTGCATAGGTTGGGATTTTTGGGTGAACACCCCAAGTGCCTAAATAGGTTTGGTGGATGAAAGTTCCAAACTCTAGAAAGCTCAAGGCCATCTTCTAAAAAAGGGTATTGGGTGAACTTTAGGAACCCACATCATCCTTGAAAGAGGGATGTGAAAACCAAAGCAATGATAGACAATTATGTGTGTAGTTTGCTAAATTTTCACTATCTTAGAAATAGGGGTGATTGTGAAGTTAACTATACCATGAGTATCATCCTAGAAATAGGGATACCCAATTGAGGTATTAGGTGACTTTAATTAAGACACTTTTTAGGTACTCGAAAGTGTAAATGAGTGACATCTTTGAGGTTTTGTTGAAAAACTAGCCTCAAAAACCTTACACCTATCCTACCATATCATCAAAAATTAGAATTTGCATCGAATTATCATGTTCCCATGCATAGCTTGCCCTTAGGAAAGCATAATACTAAGATCCATTTTAATTGATCATACTCTAATTATTCTTAGTCTCGAATTAGTCCCTTAGAATCCCAAGAATTACTCTCACATTAGCAAATGTTGAAACCCCCCAAACTATCTTGTACCATAGGTTTGAATCTAGCAAGCAAATACTATTTTGGACTTACTCGATCGCTACTCACATTGTTCTTCGTGGAATCGAACCTGACTCCAAAGTTGGGTAAATATATTGATGATGTCTGCCTTGCACTTCAATTAACATGTAAGTTGAGTGTTATCACCTTATAAGGTAGGATCCGATGTTTGCCTTATAACAACTTTAAAATTGGCAGTGCTATGTAAAGAGTATGAGTGCAAATTTCTTTCGATTGAATCAATTTACAAAAAAGATTTGGTAAAGTTCATAACTCAAAGTGTTTGGTGAACCTTATTTATTTCTTACTTTAAGATGGATAAATTTACATTGGGATGGTGAAGTTTTTCATGATGGGGATTCAGTGCGATATATTCGGTGTTCTATAGTGGTTCAATCATTTTCTTTATCTCTCAAATATGATCGTTTGAAAATCTTGTTTCAGAGTAAAATGAGTATTAATAATCCGGAAGATGATATGGTTATTTCTGATCGATATGAAAATTATTTTACATCCAATGAACAACCAATATTTGGTGAAACTCCTATTTGGAATGATGATTCTTTATCTTTATTTCTTCGTACCATTGAAATTTTTGGTAATCTCCTTAATCTACAGACGCTTGACATGTATGCATCTGTTGAACATTTTCCTATTGTTAAAGAATCCACGGATAGTAAGTTTGATCTTTGAGTAAGTCAAAATTCTTCGAATTTGAATATTGATTCCTCAAGAATGGCAATGAAAAAGTAATTTGATGATGGGTCTGAAACACATTATCAAAACTCACCCAGACATTTGAATAATTTCGATATGGGAGGACCTAGCAACACGTCTATGAATTTAATTTTTTTTTAAATTCAAGTGGTCCATAATATTTTTCTTTAGTGGATCCAATTGATAGATAATAAACAACCCATTTTATTTAATTAAGTAGTTTTTTTCCTTATAGTTAATAAGATGAATTATACATTTTGTAGATTTAATAATTGTGGAGTTTAAGTTCACTCAACTCACAAAAATTTTGAACAACAATGATGACTACAAGTGGAGTTAGATAGAGATGGACCTTTACAATATGAATCGTCAGATGATGATCAATCTTCTGATGATGATAATAATGATGGAAATGTTAATGGAGAATCTTACCGGCCAGTGTCTATACTGACAATTAATATTTCATAATTGACTTATAATCAACCAGTAAAAGGAAATTTATTCCCTCCTTGTCAGTGGTAAGTACCATCTTACAAACACTCCTTCCCTAGGGAAATTTATTCCCCACTTTTTTTAGCCAAAAGATAAGGTAAGTGACTCTATTTACCTTATAAGGTAAAATCACAATTTTAGCTTGTACTTTTTCAATAAAGGATTAGGTAACTAACTCTATTGACCTTGTAAGTTAAAACTGACCTTACACTTTACCATGTAACTGACGTCGTTAACTTTTAATTGACCTTATACATTTTAGAATTTTTCCATTTCCATGTGCCCCTTTGAAATTTTAAATGGAAAAACATGTCTTTTAAGCTGCGAACTCGCAATCCCTTTATTTAATTATCATTTAAACAATTTTTATATTATAACTCCCAATAACTAGCATGAGAAAGAAACAACATACCAACTTTAATCCGATATGTGAGGTCATGGAAGGTTATGATGTACGCAACTCATATCCCTATCTTTGTGGTGATAGAGAGCTTATTTTTGATAGGTCTTCAGCTCAAAAGATAAGTTTCTAAAACTGAATTGCAAGAATGATATCATAATAAATAGCAAGATACAAAGTAATAACTAGTAATTCATAATAAATAACTAGAGAATAAGTCGATTACTAACTAGCCCCTATCTATCCTACATAAAGTATAATAATGCTCAAGTACTTGCTAGTCTATAAGCCTTGACCTCTAAACCGTTTTATCCAGGGTCATGTCTCGAGTAAGCTAAAGTTGTGTCATGTCCTATCTAATTACTTTCCCCCAGTTTTTTTCGACTTACATATGCCTTTCCTAACTCATGTTATATTTAACTTCTCACGCTTCCTTACCGACATATTTACTCACCTCTTCTTCACATTCTCAAACCATCTCAAGCTCGTTTCTCTCATCTTTTCTGCCATGTATATTACTCTCGCCTTGCCCCATATTACTTCATTCTTAATCCTATTGTTCCTAGTATTCCAACACATCCGCATAAGTATCTTTATTGCCAATGTATTCATCATCTAAATTTTAGGAGTTCTTGATTGTCCGATACTTTTCCCTGTACTGTAATACTATTCTAACCACTATTTAGTATAACTTACTTTTAAACTTTGGTGACACATTCTTATCGCACCACACCCCAAAAAAAATCCTCTAGTTCATCCAACGCTCTTCAAATATGTGTGTAAGATCATCATCAATATTTAACATTAGCAGAATACATAGCAAATCTTGCAATTGATAAAAAAAACTGCTCCCTCCATTTGAAAAAGAATGGTTTACTTTTATTTTTAATCCGTTTAAAAAAGAATGACCCTTTTTTTAGAAACTTTTTAATTTTAACTTTCCACGTGGCATGTTTAAGACCATAAGATTGAAGGAAATTTTGGTACATTTGACATATCTTTAATTTAACACCACAAGATTCAAAAGTCTTGTTTATTTTCTTAAACTCCGTGTCAAGTCAAACTAGGTCATTCTTTTTTAAATAAAGAAAGTACATATTTAAAAGCTTTAATAGTTTGGAGCTAGAGGGGAGGAGTCTAGTAAACAATGACAAGTTAAAATGCATATACATCAGAGTTTCCCCAAGAAAGGGTGAAGGGGAAAGAGAGGCTACATCATAGTTTGCTTTACAAAACTAACTACAAAAGCCATAGGGCTAAAACAAGTGAAGATGCTAAATGTCTTAGTCAACTTCTGCCAACAAAAAGGACTCTTGACAAAAATGGAGAGTCGCAATGCCATAATGGAGCTTCAAAAGTTAGATACAGAGATGAACTCAAAGGGAAGATGGATCGGAGCTTCCTGTTAACTCCATCTAAGCTTCACATGTAGGAAAAAAGAACCAATAGCAGAGGCGGAGCCAGAATTTCTACTTAGGCGGTTCAAAATCTGAAGAAAAACTCATTGAAGGGGGTTCAACATCTATAATATATACATAAAAATTATTTTACCCATATATAAATAGTATAATGTTTCATCGAAGAGGGTTCATCTGAACCTCCTTTAATAAGATAGCTCCGCCTCTGATCAATAGGGATCCAAAATTAGAAGAAAATAAGGATAAGTATATTAGTACATAGAGTATTATTACAGATCCCCAAGACGAAAACCCTTAGTAAAGAGCAGAGAAGCATCAGCAAACCCATCCACCGGAGAACGCATCTGGGCAAAGAAAATGAATGCTTAGCATAATAGAAGAGGAAAATGATAACTAAGAAAGGAGAGAAATTACTTCTGAAAGTTGATTCAGCAGAACAAGAATGCAAGTAGAGCATGATGTTGATGACCTAAATGAACAAGAATTAGAGACGAAGGTTGGACCGCGACGACAAGATATTTTTCACAAATGAGGAGAGTTAGTGGTAGTTTAGTTTGAGAGATAAGGAGATATAATCCCGAGATAAATTTTTTATAATCCTTAATTCCTTGTTTGGTTACAAAAATGTAAAATAATTTATCCCAAAATTAATAATTAATACTGAGATAAGTTATTCCACCTTTGCATGGTATAATAATATAGGGATAAAATGAATAAAATAATAAAAATAGCCTCCTTAAGTCCTTTTATAGACATCACTTTTTCACACACATGTATATTTCCATTATTTTTAATATTATTTTTTTCACTACTCGTTAAATTTTGATAATATATTTTTCTATTAAAAAATTATACTATAAATATAATTTTTATTATGAATATTATACGTTGAATTTGCCTAATTTTTATGTTTACTTATAATTTGATTTCTCTTATAAAAATGTTGACTCCAATATTTAATTACATGTTTTTTATTAAATAGCCTTTTTGTTAGTTAAAATTTAAATTTTTTGTATCAATTAAAATAAAGATGACTTTAATATTTTATAATGTATGGGTAATATCTTCTTAATGAAGTGACAAACATAATAAAATCTCTTGTTTTAAAAAAATTTAAGATGAAAGTTTTATTTTTAAAAACACACAATACATTCATGAGGATGCAGACACAAAAATATTTAAGCTAAATATGATGAAAATTTTATTTTTCAGAATGAATAAATAACACTTACAAATAAAATATAAGAAAGAAATAAAACAAGGTGGAGGATATTTTTATAAACAAACAACTTCTTCTTAAAAATTATACAATGCATATTATTTTGAAAATGACAAATCAAATACTCAATAAAAAATAATCCCAACATAATTTATCCTAACATAAATAAACCCAACATAACTTGTCTTCAAACCAAACGACCCGTTAGAGTGAGGAAGATTGGGTAAGATTAGGAAACCCTCCTTTTTTTTAGGATAAATTACACAAAACCACAAACCTAAGAGACCTTATTACCTAAAATCCCCTACCTTTTAAAAAAATTACTTAAAATCTCGAATATTGTATTTTACTCTTGATATATATGAATAAAAATCCCACCCTACTTTTACTCCACAATTAATGCATGCAATCCATTTATCTTTGAAGATTTTTTTTCAAATATTTCATCCCCTAAAATTTCTCCCAAATTATCATCAATTATACAACTTTAACATCTGTTTATTTATAAATATTTGATACATTTAACATATACTTGACATATGTAAATTATTTATGTTGGTTTGATATTGAATTTTTAATGATTACTGAGTAATTTTTCGAAATGTATCATTGTGATACATCTGGAACCAGATGTATCATTATGATAAATCTAAAATCAGATTTATCATTTCCATGATTTGTGCCTAATTTTACTCCCCGTAATAATTGAATCCGTTACTTCCTAAAATTAAAATCTTTTCTGTTTTAAATGTATCACTAATTATATGTATCAAATTATATCATATGTATCACAAATTTAAAAATTTGGGATATGATGTAATTTAACAAATTGTTGGGATAAAGTATTATAACACTTAAATATTTAGGGATTTATGTAAGTTACCCTTTTTATATATGTAATAAAACACGATTAGCCTTAGGTAGTTCCTAGTCTTAGTTATTTTTGTCTTGTTCGGTTAATAAATGAACCTCGATCAACAGTGATGCATTTTAAATTCTGAAATTTTTAACAGAAGCCCAAAATTTACCCTCGCCCCCTATATATGTATATATATATATATATATACACACACACACACACACACACACTAAGATTAATTATACGTGTCTCGCACATGCAATATTTGATTATTTAGGGATTAAATAATTTATCTATTGCAGAGATCTTTAATAAAGTTTAAAAGTTTAAATCACTTTTCAAAGATTCATCACACTTTAATATAATAGGAAAAATTCATCATTTATATCCTAAAATATATTCAAAAAGTCGAAGACACACTCAAACTATTATGACGACCTCTTACACCCCTATACAACTTAAAAGTAAATTTATTTCCACCTGAGAAGCTGATGTGGAAACAAAAAAAAAATAACGCATGTAGGAGTAAAATTTAAGGAAAAAAAGATTAGAAAACAATCCATCCTTCATTTCTTCTTATTGGCATTTTCACCTTCTCTTGTCTTTTTTCTATTCAAAATCACTTTATTTCTTTTACTAATTAATCGATTATATATTTACCATTCTCCGCCTTGAGCTTGAACAGAATTTCTAATGGTGATAATATTTATTGATGGGTGATAACATTGTTGGTGATATATCATTTATTTTTGATAATTGACAATAGAAATAGTGCAATTTTGATGGTGGATGATAAAATTTTGGTTGAGATTGTGCTTAAACTCGATGGTGGCAGCGAAGGTAGATCTAGTGGAGGATGATTTTAATCATGAGATGAGTTTCTTAATAGTGAAATTAAATACTAATTGAAGAATTTGCAGTGTAAGAAAATTTTAGATCAAAGTTTTGAACCAAAAAAAGAGAAAAGATGAGTAAATGGGTCTATTTTTTGGTAAACTCCGATGGTAAATTTTATTGAGTATATGGTGATTCTTTGTAATTTTGTTATGCTGAAAATGTTTATGGGATGATTCCGATAGTGAATTTAGTTGTGGGTAGTGATTTTATGGTTGTGGAGATATAAATTGCTGGAGATATGAATTTAATGATGACGGTTGCGGCGATGACAGTGGTTTGATGAAGGTTTGGTGTTGTTGTAGTGAAGAAGATGTAATTAGGTGACATGAATTTTGTTTTAATAAAATCTGACAAAAAATCTGATGTGGCAGTAACGAGGCAGTGACATGGTGTGAGTGTGAATCATTTCCCATTACGTGACTAGTTGTAGCTGTGCAAGGGTGGACATAAATTCACTCTTATATAGTTGAGGAGTGTAAGAGGTCATCATAATAGTTTGAGTGTGTATTCAACTCTTCGAATATAGTTTAGGGTGTAAACGATGACTTTTTGCTAATATAATAATGTAAACATAAATATATATTTTAGTGTAAGAACATATATATTTTACCATCAGAAGTTATAAGTGGTAGATGAATCTTCACTTTTGTGTTTGTCATTCATTACCTCTTTCTCCTTCCGCCAGAGGCTAAAAGAGACGCATCAATTCGAACCATATTTGTGGTACGATTATTTTTTCTTATATATTTAAAATCATTCCTTCTTTTTCAATTCAATGTACAATTATTTTTTTTTATATTTATAAAGTCAAATCTTTACAAAATCATGGATTACATTCTTATTATGTACTTAAAAATTTTAAAAATTTAGTACTTCTAAATTTTTTCTTATTCTAACATTTTTATGTTTATTTCTAGATTTTTCAAATCTTCTTAAATCAAATTTAGTTGATTTAGAATTGTTAAACTAATAAAAAAAATATTAGTTGTCATTAATTCTGATGACTTCTAATAAGGAAAGGTTTTACCATAAGATATTTAATTAATTTTTCAAATCTTCTTAAGATCAAATTTAGTTGATTTAGAATTCTTAAACTGATGAAGAAAGTATTAGTTGTCATTAATTCTAATAAGTTCTAATAAGAAAAGGTTTTACCATAAATATATTTTATTAATTTTCAACTATTAAATATTAGGAAAAAATAGTGAAAAGACAATTTTGTCTAAATCAAAGATTTTTAATGAAAGACAAAAAGTTCAAACGACATTTCTAAGGTCCTTCACACTTTTAATATATATATATATATATATATATATATATATATATATATATATATATATATATATATATATATATATATATATGTATATATATATATATATATATATTATGTGTTTGAATATAAATTATTTTATTTAATCATAATTAATTAACATGTATTTTTACTCTATTAAATCACAAAACCATAGTAAAGTTGTACAAGAGATCTAGTATTTTTACTATTTCTTTATATGATTTTAACAATTTTTACTTTATGAAATAATTTTTAAAATTGAATTCAACTTAATATTCATTTACTTAACATAAGTAATGTATTACTTTTTAGCAAAAAAGAAAAGAGAAAAAAGTTAATGATTGTGATACCAAGACGATGAGGCCTTGTTCACCTCCAACGTTTGGGGAGCCAATGTGCGATTCAGATTAGAGGAAGCTTCAACCTCTATTATTGGAAGTTGGTATATAAGAGTGTCAAATAAACTGGTGAGTTAACAAAAATGGGCTAAAATGTGTTGAGATTAGGAGGATCAAAATGATATGAACTATTAAGTATGCGGGTCATGACACCGAATGGATTGAACTAAAATTAGAAGGATTAAATGAACTAAACTAACAAATGAGTGGATCGGTGATCCTTACACCTTTATATGAACTAAAATGAGCTAAACATCAAATTGGGTTATGATTATCAATTTGAATCGCTTAATTCGAACAATAATCAAGATTTAATCATCTCTATGTAATATATGCTACGGCTCAATTGTAGTTTTAACTTTTTAGAAATTCTACATAAAGTAACTCACAAGATGTAATAACCCTCACGATTATTTTTTATCTTTATAAATTTTAATTATTTAGCCCTTTTTCATAATTGCTTTGTGATTTTTATGATCCGCAAGATTGGGTGACATGACTACTCAGGTAAATGATTGAGAATTATGCACGTGTTTCATTTTTGGAAGGTTTTAAAGTTGATATAGTTAATTTTAGTCAATATTCATGGAAGTTAAGCTCGTATAGAAATTCCATTAGTGCCAGTAGTTTTGAAACTTGATTTTGGGTTAGTAGGCCTATTGGTTATAGTCCTTAGACATTCAAATGAGTTTTGAAAGTTGAAAACTTAAGAGAGTTGACCAAAGTCATCATTCAAGGTTGAAGAGGTCGCTTTTAATTTTCAATGATTCCACTAAGTCGAAGGGTATTTTTTGGTCTATTGAACGTTTGGTTCAGTTCTTGAAGCTTTTGGATGAGTTGAAGTCATTATTTGAAAATTTAGAGATATCTTAATTGAATTGACTTCTGTCAACATACAGTGAAGAAGACCTTGGTGTGTTGATGAATCTATTGAACCTGAAATATTGTTTCTAAATAGTAACATACTTGGTTTCTATCCTGTAGGTTCAAATGAGTTTCGGGTGAATTTTAAATATTTTAGGTTCTTTAGTTTTGTTTAATCAAATTGTTTCGATTAAAAGCTTTAAGAAGTTATATTCTTATGATTTAATGATCGAGTTTAGCTTTGTTTTTCATGAAATTTTATACTTGAGTTTCTTAAGCTATGAGTAACGTAATTTTGAAATAAAATTTCTACTTTGTCTTTATGGGCTCGGAGTTGACTTTTGGGTTGATTTATTGGATCCAAAATTTAAGTATTACAATATGAGTGTGTAAGATTTCATTTTCTTATGTAGAATACTTATTTGATAATATTGAGATCATTCAGAGAATCTATAGAAGGGTAATTTATCAGTTTGACTTTTCAGACTTCCTTTAAGACAAGTTAAGACTTTCTTTAATTCTTTTTCAGACTGTCTATGTGATAGTTGTTACATTTTATTGATGAAAGTGAACGAAAAATAGAGGAAATAAAAATGAACTAAAAGTAAAAATGATCTTTTACTTTATGATAGAAGCATTTTTCTCACATTGGTGAAAGAAGGAGATTTTCAAGGGCTTAAATGTAAAATTGCTTCTTCATGTTGTTAAAGGGTTGATAAGAAGACATGTCTCGCCTAGTCGTCGACATTGCTTGCTTGACTCGATTTTGACTTCAGCTTGGGATTTGAATTTAGGTTTGTTAAATAATCGAGGACTATCTTTTTGGACAAAATTCATTTAAACATAATTATTTAGCAATTATTAAATCCTAAAATTCTAACCTGAAAAGATTTCCTTATGTGCCAATCGCACAAGGCGATGTGCAATAACATACATGATGTCGCGCCTCATTTTTTCTCGCAAAAATAGGGGTTCAATGTGAAAACTCTTTTACAATTGTTTAAAAGAGAAGAGTCACTACCTAACTAATTAAGGTGAATTAGGACACCATTCTATACTAATTATAAATATATATTATTATTCTACATTACTAGATATTTAGGTAAGGGTTCAAGTTTTCTAGAAACAAAAATGTTAAACACCCCTCAAGGTCCAAAATATGGGTTTCGAACGAATTCATGTATTATGTGGGGAGTCTTATGTGATAAGAAACGATCAATTGATCTTAATCTTTTACATAACTAAGCGTTTAAACATGAAGCTTCAATAAACTATACGTATGATTAAATTATTGGATATTTAATAATTAATTAGAGAAACACGTAAACAAATAAAAATATGAATCAGATAAGCAAAAAAATAAAAGAGACACAATGATATAGCCAAAATATTTATGATTTTTTGAACCAAAATAAAAGAAACATGCAAAAATAAAATAAAAGAGAATTGGTTGAAGATAAGATAGGTTTAAAGATTTGGACCAAGGTTAATTTATCCTATTTGAATCAACGCTTGTCTTATTAATGGATGACAATGTCATATGTTGCAATGTCCTATTTTGCTCAAGTCAAATTCGATCATTTTCGTTTATCTACCCATCCCACCTAATTTGGTTATTAAGCCTAGAACTGCACTAAAGAAAATGATAAAACTAGCGTTTTCTAAAAGTTCCTACCTTTTTCAACTTTATGTCCAAGAGGCATTGGACTTGCTATTTTGTACTTGAGTCTAGACAAAGGAAATCTTAGGTTTCTTAATCAAATTCTTAATTTGCATCAAACAAAACAAACAAGACTTGACCCAGTAGAACATAATGATTTCAGGCAAGCCTCTTAATTAATTAAAGTTGCTTAGGTGATGAGCATGCTAAACAATTAAAAATGTCTTACAACCATGATATCTAAAATTGATGAAAGATTGGCACATTAAATTTATTAACCTAATAGACATGATTTCTAGGTGAGGGTCATCAATTAACATGCTAAGTGATTTTAAATACATGACTGGAAATCAACATTACATGCTGGAATGTTAAACTATGGCCATGGGCTCTAGACATAACGTTACAATAAAATGCTGAAAAGTTATTTAAGAGTTCTATAATATGCTGAAAATTCCATATTGATGATCCTATAGACATGTTCTCTAGATGGGAAAATATTAAATAGCATGCTGAAAATTACTTAAGAAATCTTATGGACATGGTACATATAAAATAATACATTTTAAGTTGTGTAGAGATGATAAGATGTATGACTAATTATATAAATTAATTTATTTTAAAAAATCCAAAGACGTTATGTAATACCCCAGATTTTGGGTCCGTAAAAAACTTCTAAAATTTTATCCTTACTGCCTAGACTACGACTCTCCATACGAGTCATAGAGAGACTTGATGGGTTTTAAGGACCCAATCATAGCCTGGCCAGTAGGTAGGCCTGGATTTTCTGCTATGACTATGACTGGGACCTCACGGATCATAAGGTCCCACAACGAGTTATTAAGTGGTAGTCGCAAGGTGATCAGTGTTTGCCTCAAAAGTTTTTGTCTTGATGACGGGTAGTACATTCGAGTTGTAGGGACTGGTTATGAGTCATAAGGTACGACTCGTAGTAAGACCAGTGAGGGTGCCAAGGGTACTTTTTTGACTACGACTCGAGGAGGAGAGTCGTGAGGAGTCGTTAGAAGACCCATAGTGACTGGGCAATATTTTTCTAGTCTTTTTATTAAGGGAATTCTAGTGAATTCCCATTTTCTCTTACTTAGACCCCACAACCGTAAAGCACTTTAAGGGGTTATTTCTCATTCATCACATAATAAAAATCACTCTCAAACTCTAAATTCTCTCAATTAAGATAGTTAGGGTTTCCAAGAAGTTCATCAATTTAAGATCTCAAGGATTGATTTTTCTTCATAAACTTTGGTATTTCAGGCATGGTACTCTTCCTCAATTTTTAATTTGCGAAAGTCATGTGTTTTACGTGGGTTAAATTGTATGAATTTGAATGTAGTTTTTGTCAAGGTTAAGGGTTTTGACATGGTTGGTTCCTAAATTATTTTCCCATGATTTATTATGCACTGTTCATGCTTTATTAATTGTTTTAAACTTGTAGAGTGCATAGGTATGGTGAATAAATAAAGGGGTCATGGTTTTTCCCAAATTGGTGTTTTGAAATTAGAATTGGTTTAGAATAATGGTGTTCCTTCAAGCTACTTGAATAATTGACTTTGAATTATGAAATCATCACTTGGTTGGACTTACTCACCTATGATATTGCATTTCATTGATAATTAAACATGAACATGGACTTTGAAAGTCTTGTTGGCTATGATTTGATTTAGTAAACAAAGAGGGTCGAGGCATTCCCTTAAGATACTGTGATGGTTATGGTATAGAGATAAACTTGCAAGTGTAAGGGTATAATGATACCCATGGTGTGCCTTAATGGTTAGTTCATTAGTTAATAAATGGGTTATGTGAAACTTGCTTTAAATTGGGCTTAATAGGGGTTATGAAGAGAAGCTGTGAAAGTGTAGGTCTTGTATGACTTGTATTGGAAACTCATGTTTGCCGACATGAGGTTGGGTGACCTGTGTGCATAGTTTACACTTTTGATATATTTATATCTTGGATTGACGTAGGGTCGGGGAATTTCCTGGTCTTCCATGATACCTCCGCTTCATGCAGCTAACACACACTAGGGCCTTTTCAGAAGGGGGAGCTAAAACCATATATATAGCCCGTGGGTGCCTGTTATGACGATTGAGCTATATAGTCCAAGATAAAGTTTTACTTCATGCTAAGACTTATTTCCTTTTCCTGGCATGACATGTGTATATGTATATATGATTATGTGCATTGGCTTGAATGGTTTTGAAAATGTGGTTCATGGCATTATTTTATCCCCTACCTCTGAGTTACATGCCAGTGCTCAATCCATTAACCGTCTCCGAATGCTGTATCCCCACACGATATAGGCACCAGAGGTACTTCTACTTTTTCTATATAGTGTTAGGTGGAATGGCTTGGTTCATCGATCATTGATGGTGAAGTCGTGAGCTTCCATTCTCTGAAAGACTTATTTATTTCATTAGTTTCTTTCATATGGAGAGAAATCTCAACACAAAACCCAAATTGATCACCTTAGTAAAACCCTAGCCTTCCTTCATCCAAAAGTCTTAGAGAGGATTGGACAGTATTTTCTAAGTGTTAACGAATAGAATAATAGGGAAAATAACCTCTCACGTGTGATATAATTCATGGGCTAATAATGGGTTAATAGGGGAAATGTCTATATGACTCCCAAATTAGCTATATAAAATCCCCGTAGATGGGTACGACTTAACCATATCGATCGTACCCTCCAATATGAGTGGAACCCGCCACTCGTACCATAGACCCTACTTAGACCCCGACATTGGTTAACATATGAACATGCAATACAAACCGTATCCAAGTGTACGAATAGTATCCACAACCCGTACCCATAACAGAACCAAGAGAAGTGGACTCTGTCTATCATACAAGTGGAATAATATGAATCGTACACTATCTCACGACCTATGGTGAGCCACTCATACTTAGATCTAGGTTACTTTACTAATTCTCAGATTAAGTGATGGAAAACCCAACCATATGACCCGTCAACCAACATACGACTCATACCAACCTAAGTCGTACCCATTCTAGAAACCAATCCAACCCACCAACCAACAATGGTCAGTGTACGACCAAGCCTTAACAACCGTACCCCAGATATGATAGCTAACCGTGAAGGTGCAAGTCTAATGTACAAACATTGGAAACTTATATTTGCCTACGTGAGGTGTTGGTCATAGTGACTATATATGATACTAGGAGGTACATGAGAATCTTCTAAGTACACTGTACATATATATCATGAAGAGCGAAGGGTACCCAAAAATCCCCTACTCTTATGGTATCTCTATTTGTGTGGCTACTGCATCAAGGCCCATTCAGGGGGTTACATTGGACCAATATAGCCCATGGGTGGTTCTGGGATAGTTAAGCTAGACATACCCAGGTTAATGGTTTTAAATGCGTGTTAAACCCAACTCTCTTTCCCGGCATGGTTTTATATATATATTTATATATGGTTTGTATGCTATGGTTGATTTATTTGGTTTTACTGGATGACATTATTTTATCCTTATCTTGAGTACTTGCTAGCAGTGACCTTCTAACCCGTCCTTAGGTGGCTGTATCCCTATGTGATACAGGAATTGGCCATTCTACTTCTCATGCTTAGTGATCAGATTATGGGATCAGCTAAGTTGGATAGAAGTGGTGAGATTCCATATTCCGGAAGGCTCTATTTCATATCATGAACATTTTTATTTATTTTGGATACTTTATGGATATTGGTTTTGGCTATGGTTGGGGGTATGTCTCAATCGGATATTGGTTTTCTTTTGGTTAGAGGATTTTGTGGAACAACTATGGGTTGGTATAGGCGTGATTGGTAATGGAATCAGCCTTAGTATTGACATTGGTATTGGGGATGATACCGATTGACCAAATTTCTCACTGTTCTATCCTTTTAGATTATGTTATGGATAAGAACTTGGTTATTGTTTTGGTTTTGGCTTATGGTTTTGGTTTGGTTATGGTTATCGGTTGGATTTAGGACTTATGGGCTCGTTTGGGTTGGTCTCGATCATAGACCTATCCCAGATTTTGGATCAGTACAATTACATGCTATCTTGTTATATATTCAGAATTCATCTGACTCGGGGTATATGCTGGATGGTTGGGTTGGGTATTGGGGGTGGTCTCTAGTCCAGGTTGGATTTGAAATGCCCATTACGACAAGGCCCTTGGTTGGGTCATGTCATATGTTTTTTGTTTGGTTAGGTGCAGGGGATGGTCTTCACTCTTTGTTGGACTTGAGATACCCATCATGGCTAGGCCCTGGTTTGGGTCGTGACAAAGTTGGTATCATAGCCTAGGTTTGGTGTCATTGGGTGTCCATTGAGCCGTGTCAAGTAGAGTATCTTTTATGGGTGTGTATCTCACCACACTTTGATGTTGCCTAAAACAAACTCCAATAGAAGTATGCTGCGGTTGTTTGCAAATATATTAACCTAACTAGGTTGGGGTCGAACCTACAGGGAAAATATGAAGAGTTGCTAGACTTGATGTTATCCATGAGTAGTACAGGAAGGTAATTGGGGAGATTTTAGTATCAATCCCAAGACGTAACCAAAACTTGAGTGCTTTTAAGTTGTAACCAATAGAAGATGAACACTAGGCTTGTGTTCCCCCTGGCTTCTTAACTTCATAAAATTCTCGTGTACAACCCAACTATTCTGTTGTTCTACATGCAAAGTCTACAAAATAGGTATTATCAACCATCTTTTGGACTTGCAGATAAATCTTACCCTTTATCGGTTAAGTCTTAGGGAGTCGCCTGGTTGCTCCTTGGTACGACCTCAGTTTAGTATGACCTTTTGGGATCAAGCGATTAGATGAGATAGTGGGGACTAAAAGGTGGAGGTGAATCCCAAATCACTATCCCAATCTTCTTTTCCCAATCACAAACTCCCTTTGGGGGGTAGACGCGAATACAGACTATCTTAAGCTTCTGCAGTAGCTATGTGATTAATTATTGCGAAGAAGATTAAGATATATGCATAAAACCTAGAATAGATGAGTATCACATTTCTTCTAAATAGGTAATCCTCCAGGGTTCCCACAACCCTAGTAAAGGAGATTAGCCACTCCTGTTTATGCAAGAAACAATGATTATCAATGAAGAACACATGTAATTAATTGCACAAGGATAAGATGAATAAACTCCATAGTCTTGAATTGAATAAAAATCCAAAATCTCAAGAATAATTGCAAAAGTATGTAAACTATTATAAGAATGCATAACATAGTAAAAGGTATACGCTAGGGTATTTATTGTATCACAAAATAACATAGAAATCCTGATAAAAATGGGAAAGGTAAAGTTATTTTGGCACTTGGTATGACTCGATCTTCAACTCTTACCATCATCATACGAGTCATACCCTACCCTCTCATATTCATTCCAGTGTTTTATCTCCCAAGGCTTCAACTTTCTGTTTAGCATACGACTTTTGTTTACGAGTATACATGAACATATGACTCGTGTCCTTCGCTCGTATCCACATGGAACTTCTGTCTTTCAAGCTTTGTACATTGGTTTATGAACGGCTCCTCTATACAAGTAGAACTCAGACTTCCCACTCGTATAATTTTGAGGCTTTAACTTTGGATGGTAGCTTTAGATTCTGTTATGCTTACGACTTCTTCATAAGACTAGTATCCGTTCTTATGACTTAAGTGCTTGAGTTGTATCTTCCTCATACTAAGCTTATTAGCTTAGATTTAGGTTCACTTGTGTATAGGATTCAACATAAGAGTCATATAAAGTATTGACGACTCGAGAGGTGACTCATATCTTGATCAATTTTGGTTTTTCCAGGTATTTTTATTCCTTTTTCATTCCAACACTATAGTAGACCTGTTTTACCTGCAATATACACCAAAGTCCTTCATATCTAACAAAATATCCTCAGTTCATGAATAAATTCACATTTTTAAGAATTAAAAGTTCCATGTTTCCATAACACATCAAGACCCTCAAATTAGAATTTTGCATGTCCTTAGGCAAATAAACTTAAAAATGATTTTCTAGCACATCGACAGTGCTTAAACAGGAAGAACTTAAGCTACCCATGGCAGTGATTTTGAACTCTTTTTCAATTTTTCTATTCCCCTCCTAATTTTAACTTGTAAAAAGTCAAACTGTGTATAACAATTTAGCATATGTAGCGATACGAAGGATATCGATGATGGAATAACATTAGCAATAGACACATGGCATAGACATAAATTACATTCACAAAACAATATATCAACCTTGTAATATAACCTATGTGCGCTCATAGTCAATGAAAATCCATTCACTCTCCGTATTGATAATCAATCTATTTAGAGATATAACAAATGAATCTCTCCCGCATAAAGAAGTATCACCGATGTATACAAAATACCATAGGTTCACCTCTATTCTCTTTTCCTAATTTTTCAAAAAGTCATTGTAGGATCACTATAGGACTTTATTCGGCTTGAAAAGTAGGCTTGGGGATGGTATGATATCTTTAACGGTTCTTTAGTGACTAAGCCTCCTAGACATTACGCATTTCTCGGGGTCCACTTATTTTTCCACTTCTTCTTTTATTTCTCCCTTTCTATTTTAAGAAAATTCAGGTTTGACCAGGTATGGTTATCTCACTTTATTTTTCTTTTCTTTCTCTTGATTTTTATTGCAACTTTTCTTTTTTTTTTTCCACCACACTTGTCAAGTTTTAACTATTTTTCTTCTAAACACTTTCTTCATACTCAATTTCTCCTATGCATTCCTATAATAGGCACCCTTAACTTATGCGATTTGCTTGAGTTGAGGTGCACAGTGACCAAATAGGACCAGGGCCAAAATAGGTTTATTGTAAGGGAAACGGGAAAAGGGAATAGTATAAATAACAAAATTGGTCTATTCAGGCTTAAATATTTAGATAAAAGGAATTCAAACCTTTGGTTAGGGCATTAAGGCTCGGGTGGACTCATACAAAAAGGGCCTGTGATCATCTCCTACTTAACTATCCTAGACCTACGTAGAAGCAAGTAGGCAAGTTCTTGATTTTGACACACCAGGAACTCAGTATACCTCACGCACACTTGCACAGGATTATATTACTAAGTACTAGCTATCCAGTTGTGAAAATGTTTGTCCCTAATTGTTCTAACCCTATTCCTAATGCCATTTACAGATTCACAGCAGTCTCACATATATTTACATATCACAGAAACAAAATTTTTAGAGGGGTCAATTTTTCAACATAATTTTATTTAACACAGATTCTCAGCATAATTATTTCAGATCTACAGTGTTTCCAAATTCATAAATCAACTAAAATCACAATTTCATTACAAATGAATATTTTGAAATTTCTCAAACAACAAAATCAAAATAATCTACTTTCATAGGCGCTGATTTTCTCCATATCTCAGTTGTCAGCACCAAACCTAGAAGTTATAACAGACTTTTAGCTACTCCAGATATTCAAAATCAAATATACTACCCCTAACCCAACCAAAAATCATTGGTTTTGTCTATGGTTGGGGGCATGCCCCAATTAGATTTTCGTATTCTTTTGGTTGTAGGCTTTTGTAGAACTACTATGGGTTGGTATGGGCGGGATCGGTAGTGGTTTCAACCTTAGTATTTGAATTGGCAATAGGGATGATACCGGTTAACTAAATTTTTCACTGTTCTATCCTTTTATATTATGTTATAGAAAGTGGTTATTATTTTGGTTTTGGCTTATGGTTTTGGTTTAGTTAAGTTATCAGTTGGATTTGGGATGATTGGGCTTATTTGGGCCAGTCTCGATCCTAGTCCTATCCTAAAGTTTGGATTTTTGCAATTACACGCTATCTTGTTATATGTTCAAAATTCATCTAACTTGGAGTATATGCTGGATGGTTGGGTTGGATATCAAGGGTGGTCTCTGATCCTGGTTGGACTTGAGATGCCCATTACGACAAGGCCCTTGGTCGGGTCTTGTCAAGTTGGTATCAGAGCTTTAAGTTCATGGACAATTGTTATTCCACAAAGCCTGTTGAGTAGAGTCTCTTTTAAGGGTGTGTAGCGCACCACACCCAGAAGGGAGAGGCTACAAGACATTTACAAATGTTTCGCTTTCTTGGGATTCTATTTTTATGCTTGGATTTTAAGTCTTGAAATCTTCTCTAATCTTGGTTTATTCACTTTGCAGATCATGCCTCGATGATTTGAGACACAAGAAAAGTCCTCTGTCCCAATTAGGGACAACGTATAAGGGACACAGTGGATCTATACTCGATCTAAGGTCCAGTCCCTGATATCTCTAGTGTTCTACCGGTTGCTACTAGTCCTTCTTAGAATGAGGTGAATAATGCAGAATTTCTCCAGTAGGTTCATTTTATTGCTTAGTTGGTTGTTGCTTGGTCTGAGCGGGATGCATCTGGTGTTTTATTTACTAAGTCCACAAGGGTTGGATAGTTTATGAAGATGAATCCTCTTAATTTTACTGGTGTGAAAGTGGAGGAGGATCCTCAGGGTTACTTAGATGAATTAGAGAAAATGTTTAAGGTAATATAGGCTACGACTATGGAAGGGGTGAATTTTGTTACTTACCAGCTTAAGGACATAGCGTACCAATGGTATGAGGAGTGAGATATGGTGACAGGTGATGTTGAGGAGTTAAATTTGTGGGAGACTTTCTCTAATGCTTTTCTGGACAACTCCTTTCCTTAGGGGTTGAAGGATGTAAAAGCAGAAGAGTTTTTCAATCCGAGATAAGGAAAGATATCGGCAAAGAAATATGCCTTGAAATTTCATTAGCTGTTAAGGTATGCTCTAGAATTAGTGTCTGATATGAGGGAAAAAATGAGAAATTTTTCTTTTGGATTGTCTTGAGATTTGATCCTTGAAAGGAAGAATACGTTGCTAATCAAGGATATAGATATGTCTAGATTGATGGTTCGTATACAATAAGTGGAGGAAGAAAATAAAAGAAGGTTGAATTTGGGGAAAGGCAAGATAAGAAGTTCAGGTCTTTTGAATAAGGTGGTGGGCAAAAACAATGTGGTCGAGATGGAGAAAAATAGCCAAAAAAGAAGTAGGGGAGTTTTGGTTCCTTCTCTACAGTTAGTGCTACTTAACTGAAGCCTTCGGGTGATAGGCGTTAGTAAGGTGGGAATAATTTCCAGGCACATGGTTCCTAATATCACGAAACTGGGGCTCAGTCATCTTCATCATATCCTCTTTATCGGATCTGTTGTAGGTTGCATAGGGGTTTCTGTGATGAGGGTAGGGACATATGTTTCAAGTGTGGCCAGCCAGGACTTATGCTCAGAAATTTTTCGATTGGTCAGGGTGCTTCGGGAGAGAGTGTAAGGCTCTGTTTGCTTCATCTTCTCCTCCCACACCAAAGGGTGCTGCTTCTGCTTCTGTTTCTACTTTTCGTACCAACACAAGTCATTATAGGTTATATGTTTTTGCTACTCGGCCAAAAGTTGAGGCATCACCTGATGTTGTGACTGGTACAGTACAACTTTTTTCTTATAACATGTATTTCTTTCTTTATTTGTGGTCCATTTTCTTTTATATGACCTTATTTGTTGCTGTGTATTTTGTTTTTGATCCTGACGTTATTTTAGATCCTTATTCTATTTTTACTCGGTAGGAGACTCTGTGGTTGCTAAGAGAGTCTACTGGGGGTGTGTGGTATCTATTGGTAGTATGAATACTTTGGTAGATTTGTTTAAACTTTGTATGGTGGACTTTGATGTTATTCTTGGGATGGATTGATTACACTCTTGTTACGCGTCCTTAGATTGTCGAACCCATAAGATTGTCTTTAGGTTCCCTAGTGAATCGGTTATAGAGTGAGAGGGTGGTTGCCTAGCTCCTAGGGGAAGGCTTATTTCTTATCTTAGAGCTTAAAGATTAATTTCCAAAGGGTGTCTCTATCACTTGGTTCGATTTAAACATTCTAACTCAAAGGGTCCTTCTTTATATTTAGTTCTAGTGGTAAAAGAGTTTCCTGAGGTCTTTCTGGATGATCTTTCTGGTGTTCCTTTGGATAGTGAGATTGAGTTTGATATTTATTTGGTTTTGAACACTCGTCCAATATCTATTCCTCCTTATAGAATGGCTCCGACTGAGTTGAGGGAACTCAAGGAGCAACTTAAGAATCTTTTAAATAAGGGTTTCATCCATTCTAGTGTGTTCCCTTGAGGTGCACCAGTTTTATTCATGAGCAAAAAGGATGGTTCCCCTCAGATGTGCATTGACTATCGACAATTGAATAAGGTAACAGTTAAGAACAAGAATCCTCTTCCAAGGATAAATAATTATTTGATTAGTTTTAGGGTGCCAAATTTTTTTCTAAGATAGATCTTCGATGAGGATATCCCTAATACAAATTTTCATACTGGTACGAGCACTTTGAGCTCTTGGGTATGTCATTCAATTTGAATAATTCCCCAATGATATTTATGGATTTGATGAACAGGGTTTTCATGCAGTTTTTGGATCTTTTGGTCATTGTGTTCATTGATGACATCTTGGTGTATTCTAAGAGTAAGGTGGATCATTCTAATCACATTCGTATGGTGTTGTAGACCTTGAAAGATCAACAATTGTTGTATGCTAAGTTCTCTAAGTGTGAGTTTTGGTTGAATAGTGTGACTTTTATTGGTCATATTATTTCTAGTGAATGGATCATGGTGGATCCACAAAAGGTGGCCGTGGTTAAAAGGTGGCCTAGACCCATGACTCCAACTAACATTTAGAGCTTCTTGGCTTTGGCTGGATAATATTGGAGGTTTGTGGAAAGTTTCTCGATGATAACTGCCTCCTTTACTAAGTTGACTTAAAAGAAGGTAAAGTGGTCTTGGTCGGATGCCTGTGAGGGGAGTTTCAAGAGGCTAAAGGATAAGATAACTTCAGCTTCGATTTTGACATTGGCTGAAGGTAATGAGGTATTTTTGGTTTATTGTGATACATCCCGGGTAGGACTGGGTTGCATTTTGATGAAGCATGGTAAGATAATTTCCTATTCTTCCAGGCAATTGAAGGTAGATGAGAGGAATTATCCTACTTATGATTTAGAACTTTTAGCGGTGGTTTTTTCTTTGAAAATCTGGTGGCATTACTTATATAAAGTGAACATGGACATCTTTTCTAATCATAAGAGTTTACAGTATATGTTCATTCAAAAGGATCTAAATCTTAGGCATAAGAGATGGTTGGAGCTTCTCAAGGACTATGATATAAGTCTTCACTACCACCCAAGTAAAGCTAATGTGGTTGTTGCTACTCTTAGCAGGTTATCCATGGGGAGTTTGGCTCATATAGATAAGGACAAACGGGAATTGGTAAAGGATATTCACCGTTTGGCTAATCTTGGAGTTTATCTCTTAGACTCCAATGATGGTGGTATAATAGTACAGGAAGTGGTTCGATCATCTCTTGGAGCAGAGATCAAGGAAAAACAAATGCTAGGTCCTATCTTGATGAAAATTAAGAGTGATGTTGGTGGTCAAAAGGTGATGGTATTTGAGATCATTAGTGATGGTACCTTGAGATACCAAGTATGGTTATGTGTTCCTAGCATTGATGGTTTGGGACAACGGCTTTTGCTTGAGCCGCATGAATTATGCTATGTTGTTCATCCCGATTCGGTAAAAATGTATCATGATCTTAAGGAGATGTATTGGTGGAGTGGTATGAAGAGGGATATGGTTGATTTTATGGCCAAATACATGGTGTGCCAACAAGCCAAAGCTGAGAACTTGAGACCTTGTGGGTTGTATTAGGAAATATAGTTTCCAGAATGGAAATGAGAGGTGATCAATATGGATTTTGTTACTTGTCTTCCTCAATCTTAGAATCAATTTGATTTGATTTGGATCATTGTGAATAGGATGACCAAGTCCTCTTACTTCTTGTCGGTGTAGACTAACTTTTTGGCTGAGGACTATGCGAGGCTGTATCTTTATGTTACTGTAAAGCTGCATGGGGTAGATATTTTGATTATCTCTGATCGTGGTATACAGTTTTCATCCCACTTCTGGCGGTCTTTCCCGAAAGGTTAGGTACAAAGGTTAGTCTGAGTACTGCTTTTCATCTGCAGATATTTGGGCAAACAGAGAGGACTATTTAGTCATTGGAGAACATACTTTAAGCGTGCGTGATTGCTTATTGTGGAAATTGGGTTTAGCATCTACCTTTGGTAGTGTTTTCTTACAAAAATAGCTATCACTCTAGCATTAGGATAGCCCCTGTTGAGGCATTTTATGGTAGGAGGTGTAGATATCCTTTTGGGTGGTTCAATCTTAGTGAGGAGGATATGTTTGGAGCGGACTTGGTTTATCAGGATATGGAAAAGGTAAAGGTGATTCGGGATAGGCTTAAGGCTGCCCAAAGTCTCCAAAAGTCCTATGTAGATGTGAGGCAGAGAGACTTGGAGTTTGAGGTTAGGGATAAGGTGTTCCTAAAGGTGTCTCCCATGAAGGGAGTGACGTAGTTCGGTAAAAAAGGGATGCTCAGTCCTCTATATGTAGGTCCTTATGCGATTTTACGGAGGGTTAGTAATATGGCGTATGAATTGGAGTTGCCTTCTAATTTGAGCTTCATTCATTTGGTATTTCTTGTCTCTATGGTGAGAAAGTATCTTAGGGATCCTTCTTTGGTGGTTCCTATAGAAGGATTGGATATCTCAGTTCCTCTGTCTTATGAAGTGTTCTTGATTGAGATATGGATCGATAGATTCGTCGGTTACGAACCAAGGATGTGGACTCAGTTAAGGTTTGGTGTTAAAAACATAAAGTAGAAGAGGCTATGTAGGAAGCATATGCATACATGGAGTCCAATGTAATGCCCTGAGAGTTCACCCTGGGTGTCACACAGTGCTTACAGTCCCGAGGGACCACAAGCTAACCCATGAGCATGTACCTGCTGTGAGCACTAAATAATATAATCATAAATTCGGAAGAATAACTAATATGCCATAAGGTTTTAATGACTAAAAGAAATACTGAATTATGAATATAAGGAAATAACTATCCGAGTCTGAATAAATACTAAAATCTGAGATAAACTTATTAACTGACCGTAGTGTCTGAAAGCTTTGAAACTGAACAACTGTTAGTTGATAGGACAAACCCCAACTAACTCCTACTAACTACTAGACTGAAAATATGAAATAAAATAATTCATCCTAGAAATATAAGGACTCACCACTGCTATTGCTGAGAGTCTGAGAAGTCTAAATGCGATCCGGGAACTGGGCGTCAGAACCTATGACATAATACATCGTAGCGTAAATGAAAGGTATGCGATTAATATTTTGAATGTAATGGTATGCCAAATGAGGTAGTATGACATGCATGGTTTCAGGAACCGAGATAATAATTATTTAAATATACATGTAAAACATAGAGTAGTATGCATGACAGACTGTAAATACTGAAAGTACATAAAATCTGTAGATACGGGGGATGCATGACCAAGCATATAACATGAACTGAATAGAAGTCTGTAAACTGAGATACTGAAATAACTGATATCTGTATGCCTTGGTTAAACAACAGTGATACTGAACTACTGATCTAATTATAGGACTGAGACTGTGGGAGGTATCATCTAACCGACATGCCCTAATCAGAGCTAATCGGAGTCCAACCTACAACCCCAGTTGGAAGGATATTAATACCATGCCATGGGTACTAATGCTAGCTGTGTGGATCCATTCTACTGATGTACTGTCTCGAAGGACTAAGGTTGTATAGCCTGAACTGACGGGTGTCCCCTGCGAGATAGTGAGCCTACACTTACGGGTGACTTCTCATATCCTACGCTAGTTATATTTTGGAGTTTAGGGACTGCTACTAGCGACTCTGCCTATCTGATGGGGAAATTGCGATCCCTACACTCGCTCGGTCCTATGTCCTACTCCCAACTGAATGACGCTGAGTTACTGACTATTCTGAGTTTAACTGTCTGATCTAGTAATGCTCATAATATGTATTCTGAAGTTATTCTGAAGATACTGTGATGAGACTAAATAAGCATATATGGTTTTTGGGAATTCAATACCCCTAGGACTCAAAATCAATAATAGTAACATGATACTTAAGCTTAGGGGACATAATATGAATCCTTTTATCAAACATGTATTCTTGTAGGCATTTTATCAAACACTTGGAATTTATGGTTTGATCAAATCATAGGAATTTCATGGATCTTGTAGTAAAAGCATGAATTCAACATGAATAATACAAAATCATGATTTAATCCAAGGAATGATAATATTAAAACATGGAGAGTTGAGTAACGACAATAATTTCATCTATACATGGTGTAAAATCTTAGTTCATGGAGATTCATGGGTGAAATCATAATAACTTGAAAAGATTATAAATTCATAATTAAAATCTGGTACTTGGACTCCATGGGTGAAAGGAACCCATGAATGAACATTTAGCATACTTGAGTTAATGAATTTGAGAGGATTGATAGAGAGTTCTCGAGATTTGGGCTTGAATTTGAGAGCTAGGGTTTCTTGTTCTTGTATATTCATTTAGGGGTATTTAGGTCAATTAGGGGTTAAATTTTGTGTTTAGGGCAAGTTTAGGGCTTAGGAAAAAGACCTAAATACCCCTAAATGAATTTAAAAATGCAAGTTGGAAACTGAAGATCCCAGTTCTTAGCCTTGGAGCGATGCACCATTATCGCTCCAAGCCACTGGAAAAGGGTTAATTCGGAAATTGGATGATGGTGTGACGCGGTAAGATTGTGGTCCATCACTTGAATGCCATTTTGTCTACCTCCGGGATGCGTCATCATCGCAGAGGCTCACTGGAAATCGCCAAACGTGAACTGGGTCCTTGGCGCGATGTGCCAACATTATGTTACCACACTAAAAACTGACAATTATTATTTAGACAGTCTCCGCGATGCGCTAAGGGTCAAAATAACGTTATTTAATGACTAAAACTAAAAATCGCCTTAACAAATTACCCAGTTATCAAATTTTGGCAAATTTTATATCGTTTGAAAGATAATTAAATTTCCTATGCAATGGAAGGCTCTAAACTAAAAATTAATGAGTATTTCAAAAATTTATATATGAATACTCATGTATTAGGACTTAATTTATGTTAGGGAAATGCGGGGGATTACAGTATCTCCCCCTTGGGATCATTCGTCCTCGAATGAGACTGGTTAAGCTGAGGAAAACTAATGGACTGAGCTTACACATTAAACATGCATATCTGATGCATGGAATGCATGACTTAACTAATTTGTAAATGCACGACTCACATGAACATGATGTGAAACTAAAACTGAGCATGGTAGAGGAAAATCTTAAAAAGATTAGTACCTTAAACTGAATCTGAATTTGTGGAGAAAGGATGAGGGTACTTGGTCCGCATATCTACTTCTACTTCCCAAGTGGATCCCTTAACTGACTGATTCCAAAAGAGAACTTTAACTATTGTAACCTCTTTGTTCCTTAGTCTAAGAACTTGATGATAAAGAATTTTGACTGGAACTTCCTGATAGGAAAGACTGTTCTAAACATCTACACTTTCTAAGGAAACAACTACAGCTGGATCACTAATACATTTCTTCAACAACGAGATGGAACACTAGGTGTACTGAAGGTATATTGGAAGGCAACTCAAGCTTGATATCTACATTTCTGAAATGACTGAGAATTCTAAAGGGACCTACAATCGGGGACTGAGTTTTTCTTTCTTGCTAAATCTTTTCACTCCCTTCATGAGAGATATTTTCAAGTACACAGAATCACTGATCTCAAACTCTAGACCCTTTCTTCTTATATCTGCATACCACTTCTGTCGGCTCTAGGATGCTCTAAGTTTTTCTCTGATCAAATGAACCTTCTCTAAGGCATCAAACACCAAGTCAGGCCCCACTACTATGGCCTCACCTACTTCAAACCAACCAAATAGAGATCTACATCTCCTACTATAAATATCCTCAAATAGAGCCATCTAGATACTGGAATGATAGCTATTATTATATGCGTATTAGATAAAAGGCAAGTGGTCATCCCAACTACCTTTAAAATCAACTACACATGCTCTCAGCTTATCTTAAAGAGTCTGAATGGTCCTTTTTACTTAACCATCTGTCTGAGGATGGAATGCTGTACTGAGATGGACTTGGGTACCAAGACCCTTTTGGAAAGCTTTCCAAAAGTGAGAGGTAAAATGGGTACCTCTATCTGAGATGATAGGCAAGGAATCACTGTAAACCCTAACCAACTCTCTCAAATAGAGTTTGGCATAGTCCTCGGTTGAATAAGAGGTATGGACTGGCAAGAAATGAGATGATTTAGTAATCCTATCTACGATGATCTAAATGGAATCATGCTGATGATGAGTACGAGGCAGACCCTTCACAAAGTCCATGTTCACTTCTTTCCATTTCTATGTGAGAATGCTGAACTCTTACATGTACCCACTAGGCTTCTAGTGCTCAATCTTGCTGACATGTAAAGCATTTAGCTACAAACTCTGCAATATCCCTCTTTATCCTACTTCACTAGTGGATTTCCCGCAAATCACGGTACATCTGAGTGGCCCCTGGATGAATAGAGTAACACGCACGAAGTGCTTCTGCAAGAATTTGTTACCTCAAATCTTCTACATTAGGCACACACAATCTACCCTGACAATGCAAAATACCATCTCCCCCTTGGGAAAAAATCTCCACTTGCTGACCTCTGACTGATTCTTTCAACTTAATTAAAATGGGATCCCTATCCTACTTTTTCTTCACCTCAAAAACTAGAGATGATTCGGTATTACTATGCACCCATACACTACCATCTGCTGAGTCGACTAAGCGGACACCTAGTCGGGTAATCTAATGAACTTCCTGAGCTAACTTGTTCTTACCATCCTCAACAAGAGCAACAATATAGACATTCTACTGAAAGCATCAACCACTACATTGGACTTGCTCGGATGATACAAAACACTCATGTTAGAATCTTTCAATAACTCTAACCACCTTATCTGATGCAAATTCAAGTCTTTTGGAGAAATCACATACTGTAAGCTTTTGTGACCAATGAATACATCTACGTGTACCCCATACAAGTAATGCCTCCAAATCATTAAGGCAAACCCTATAGCTTCTAGCTCCAGATCATGAGTAGGGTAATTCTTCTCATGAGGATTAAGTTATACGGAGGCATAGTCTATGACCTTACCTCTCTGCATGAAGACACAACCCAAACCTACTCTGGATTCATCACAATATATAACAAACCCATCTAATCCATCTGGCAAGGTAAGAACTGAGGCTGAGGTAAGTCGAGTCTTCAGCTCCTGCAAACTCTTCTCAAAGAAATCTGACCACTGAAACTTAACTTTCTTCTATGTCAATCTGGACATAGAGGATGAAATAGATGGAAATCCTTCAACAAACCGACGGTAATAGCCAGCCAAATCCAAGAAACTCTTGATGTCTGACAGAGAAATGGGTTTAGGCTAGTTTCTCACCGCCTCGGTTATTTGAGGATCAACTCTAATGCAATCATCGAAAATAATATGGCCAAGGAAAGATGCTGATCTTTGCCAGAATTCATACTTACTAAATTTGGCTAATAATTGATGAGTTCTGAGAGTTTGTAACACTATTTTGAGATGGTCTGCATGATCACTTTCACTACGGGAGTAAACAAGGATGTCATCATTGAAGACTATGATGAACATGTCCAAGTACTGCTTGAACACTCGGTTCATCAAGTCCATAAAGGCTACTGGGGAATTTATGAGACCAAAGGTCATGACTAGAAATTCAAAGTGACCATATCGAGTTCGGAAAACTATTTTTGAAATGTTATATTCTCAGACTCTAAGCTGATGGTAGCGTGATCTGAGGTCTATCTTAGAAAAATAACTGGCTCCCTGATGTTTGTCAAAAAAATCATCAATTTTAGGAAGTGAATATTTATTCTTTACTGTGACTTTGTTCAACTGACAGTAATCTATGCACATTCTGAGAGAACTATCTCTTTTACACACGAATAGAACTGGTGCGCCCCACGGAGAGATGGTAGATCTGATGAATCTTTATCTAGTATATCCTTAAACTATTCTTTTAGTTCTTAGATTTTAGAAGTTGCCATTTTGTATGGCGGAACAGATATAGACTAAGTGTCTGGAAGAAGGTCTATTCTGAAGTTGATTTCCCTTTCGGGAGGAACTCCAGGAAGATCTTTAAGGAGCACATCTGGAAATTCCCTCACTACTAAAACTGACTCAAGAGTTGGGGTTTCTAAGCTAGAGTCCTTGACTTGAACAAGATGGTAAATACACCCCTTGATATCATCTTTCTCTCTCTATGGTATGAAATCAACAGACCCTTAAGTGTTGTGGTACTACCCCTCTATTCAAGAACTAGTTTATTCGAGAACTGAAAATGAACTATTTTGATTCTAAAATCAACTGAGGCATAGCATGAATGAAGCCAATCCATGTTGAGAATGATGTCAAAATTCATCATCTCTAACTCTATGAGATCAACTACAGTAACTTTCTAAGATATTATAATCGGACAGTTCCTGTATACATGCCTAAATACAATAGAAAAACCCACTGGGGTAGATACTGAAAAGGGATCTACTAGTGTTTCGGGACTGACTCCAAAATTAATGACTATATATGGAGTTACTAAAGAAAGAGAAGCTCTAGGGTCTAGTTAAGCATAAACATGTAAGTGAAAGACATGTAACATACCAGTAACTACGTCAAGAGAATTTTCCTGAGCTTTGTGGGACTGAAGAGCTAATAATCTATTTGGACACTGACCATTGGTAGCACTAGAAACGACACCCTGCTGAGTTTGGCGACCAAATGTAACTGACGACTGATTGGACTGGCCCTGTAGGTGCAAATACCTACCTTACTGAGCAACTACCCAACATTTCTGAATTTGATGGCCTAGCTTGCCATACCCAAAGAACACATCACTACCTGCTCTACACTTACCCTAATGGTGCCTACTATACTTTTGACAGAGGGTTTGTATGGGCACTACCGATACTGCCTTGGGACTTAGATCTTGGTGCTCTATCCCTGTTATCATTTTTGAATTTGGGTACGGGACATTGGCTGACGAGGGTGTTAGGGCTGAAGAGCTTTGATGAAACTGAGGGCGGTTACCACCTTTTGACCTTGGAAGGCTAAAATTAAAACTACCCATCCTAGCTCTCTTATTTTCTCTCTCTCTCTCCTTAATTTTTTTCTCCTCTATCTATTGAGCATGGACCATCAACCTAGAAAAGTCTATCTCCCTTATAAGATTTACGGTCCTGCACACCTTGACCATACTATAAGATACACCAGACATAAACTTACTCATCTTGGATCTGCTGTCAGCTACCACATGAAGAACATAACTAGCTAACTGAGAAAACTTGAGGGAATACTCCTTCACGCTCATGCTGCCTTGCCTCAAGTTAATACATTATAACACCTTGTTCTCCCTCAACTCTAATGGGAAGAATCTGTCTAACAAAGTTGTAGTAAACTCTTCCCATTCTACGGACCCTACATCTACTCCCCTCTTTACCTTCCACTTCTTAGTCTTTTTATGGGCTTTATCCTACAACTAATATGCATCCAACTCAGAACTATCCCTAGATGTCACCCCCATGGTATCCATTACCTTTTGAACCATATCTAAGAATTCTTGTGGATCCTCTTTAGACTTGGATCCCATGAAAGAAGGAGGATTAATTCGAGTAAAGTTTTGAATTCTTGTTCTAGCAGTATTAGCCACTGGGTTGGCCAGAATACCAGTTGGCCATTTATTCTATGATGCTACGGAAATTGCTAGAGTGGTGAATAGAGCTCTGAATCCTACAAGAGAGACATGCTCATCTAGAGGATCTGCCTGGATGGGCTGAGGTGCTGGCTGGTTTACTGCTTCTTTTCTGTTATTCTTTTTGGGGGGCATGTTCTATAAATAGAAGGAATAAATGGGTTAGAGTGAGAGTTTAAATTGAGCTCATTCTCTCTCACACATCATAAATAATGAAAGAAGTAAAACTTTTCCTAAACACATTGTAGCCTCCTGCCCATAAGTGAGGCGCGCTATACACCCATTCACAAGACTCTAGTTGACACGGCTTTTAGAATTCCTAGGACACTTAAAAACCTTAGCCTTTTATACCAAGTTTATAACGCCCCGAGAGTACACCATGGGTGTAACACAGTGCTTACAGTCCAGAGGGACCACAAGCTAACCCATGAGCTAGTACCTGCTGTGAGAACTAAAAAACACAATCATAAATGCGAAAGAATAACTAATATATCATAAGGTTTTAATAACTAAAACAAATACTAAATTATGAATCTAAAGATATAACTATCTGAGTTTGAATAAATATTGAAATCTGAGATAAACTAATTAACTGAGCATAGTGTTTGAAAGCCTCTAAACTGAATAATTGTGAGTTGATGGGACATGCCCCTACTAACTCTAACTAACTACTAGATTGAAAATATGAAATAAAATAATACATCCTCAAAATATAAGGACTCACCACTGCTACAGCTGAGGGTTTAAGAAGTCTTAACGCGATTCGAGAATTGGGCAACAGAACCTATGATACAATACATCATACCACAAAAGAAAGGTATGCGATTATTACGTTGAATGTACTGGTATACCAAATGAGATAGGCTGACATAGATCATTTTTTGAATAGGCATAATAATTATCTAAATATACATGTAAAACATGGAGTACTGAATAGAGAGCATGAAATCTATAGATACTAAAAATATATGAAATAGATAAATACAGTGCTTGCATGACAGTCTGTAAATACTGAAAGTATGTGAAATCTGTAGATAATTAGGATGCATGACCAAGCATATAACATGAACTGAATAGAATTCTATAAACTAAAATTCTGAAATAACTGATATCTATATGCCTTGGTCAAACAACACTTAGACTAAACTGTTGATCATATTATTGGACTGAGACTGTGGGAGGTATTATCTAACCGACATGCCCTAATCTGAGCTAATCAGGTTCCAACCTGTAACCACAGTTGGAAGGCTGTTAATATCGTGCTATGGGTACTAACGCTAGATTTGTGGATCCACTATACTGATGTACTGTCCCAAAGGACTAAGGGTGTCAAGCCTGAACAGACGGGTGACCCCTGTGAGATAGTCAAGCCTACACTGAAGGCTGACTTCTGATGTCCTACGCTGGATACATAGTTCGGGAGTTTAGGGAATGCTACTAGCGACTCTGCCTATCTAATGAGGAATCCTCCATCCCAACACTCGCTCGGTTCTAAGTCCTACTCCCAACTGAATGGCACTGAGTTACTGACTATCCTGAGTTTAACTAACTGATCTAGTAATGCTCATAACATGTATTCCGAAATTATTTTGAAGATACTGCAATGAGACTAAATAAGAAGCTATGGTTTTTGGGTATTCAATACCTCCAGGACTCAAAAGAAATAATAGTAACATGATACTTAAGCTTAGAGTACATAGCCTGAAGGTTTTATCAAACATGTATTCTTGTAGGTATTTTATCAAACACTTGGAGTTCATGGTTTCATCAAATCATAGGAATGTCATGGAGCTTGTAGTAAAAGCATGAATTCAACATGAATAATAATAAATCATGATTTAATTCAAGGAATGATAATATTAAAATATGGAGAATTGAATAACGATAATAATTTCATCTATATATGGTGTAAAATCTTAGTTTGTGGAGATTCATGGGTGAAATCATAATTTAAAATGAGAATAACTTGAAAATATTATAAATTCATAATTAAAACCAGGTACTTAGACTCTATGGGTGAAAGGAACCTATGAATGAATATTTAGCATACCTAGGTTAATGAATTTGTGAGGATTGATGGAGAGTTCTCGAGATTTGGCCTTGAATTTGAGAGCTAGGGTTTATTGTTCTTAAAAATGAGAACTTTAAATTGAGAGGAATTAACTAATGATGAGTATTTGGGTCAATAAGGGGTTAAATTTTGTATTTAGGATGAGGTTAGGGCTTAGGAAAAAGACCCAAATACCACTAAACGAATTTAAAAATTCAAGCTAGAGACTGAAGATCTCAATTTTTGTCCTTGGCGCAATATGCCACTATCATGCCAAGCCACTGGAAAAGGGACAATTGGGAAACTGGATGATGGTTCTGCATGGTAAGATCACGGTCCTTCACTGGAATGCCATTTTGGCCACACCCGCGATGCGTCATAATCGTGAAGGCTCACTAGAAATTGCCAAATGTGAATTGGGTCCTTGGCGTGACGTGCCAACATTAAGGTACCATACTGGAAACTGACCATTGCTATTTACACTGTCTCTGCAACACGCTAGGGATCAAAATGATGGTGTTTTATGACTAAAATTAAAATCACCATAACTTTTTACTCGATTATCGGATTTGGGCAAATTTTATATCGTTGGAAAGTTAATTGAATTTCCTGCACAATGGCAGGCTCTAAAATGAAAATTAATGAGTATTTTGAAATTTTTATCGATGAATGTTGGTGTATTGGGACTTAGTTTATACTATGTAAATGCGGGGTATTACAATATCTCCCCTTTAGGATCATTCGTCCTCAAATGAGACTGGTTAAGATGAGGAAAATTGATAGACTAAGCTTACGCATTGAACATGTATATCTTCTGCAGTATGACTAACATAAACATGATGTGTAACTAAAACTGAGCATGATAGATAGAAATCTTAAGAAGATTAATATCTTAATTCGTGGAGAAAAGATGAGGGTACATGGTCCGCATATTTACTTCTGCTTCCCAAGTGGCTCCCTCAATGGACTGATTCTATCAAAGAACTTTGACTACTGGAACCTCTTTTTTCCTTAGTCTATACGGACTTGATGATCAAGAATTTCGACTAGAACTTCCTCATAGGAAAGATTGTTATGAACATCCACACGTTCTAGGGGAACAACTGCAGCTGGTTCACCAATATATTCCTTTAACAAAGAGACATGGAACAATGGGTGTACTGAAGCTAGATCTAAAGGAAACTTAAGCTTGTGAGCTACCTTTTTGAAATGACTGAGAATTCTGAAGGGACCTACATATCGGGTAGTGAGTTTCCCTTTCTTGCCAAATATTTTCACTCCATTCATGGGAGATATTTTCAAGTACACAGAATCACCAATCTTAAGCTTGAGATCCTTTGTCCTCACATCTGTATATGACTTCTAACTGCTCAGGGCTACACTACGCTTTTCTCTGATCAACTGAACCTTCTGTAAGGCATCAAACACCAAGTCAGGCCCTACTACTATGGCCTCACCTACTTCAAACCAACCAATCATAGATATATATATCCTACCATAAAGAGTCTCAAATGGAGCCATCTGGATATTAGAATGATAGGTATTATTATATGTGAATTTGATCAAAGACAAGTGGTCATCCCAACTACCTTTAAAATCAAATATGCATGGTCTCAGCATATCTTCAAGAGTTTGAATGGTACTTTCTAGTTGACTATCTGTCTGAGGGTGGAAAGTTGTACTGAGATGGACTTGCGTACCAAGACCCTTTTAGAAAGCTTTCCAGAAGTAAGATAAATTGGGTACCTCTATCTGAGATAATAGATAAGCAAACACCATGCAACCTAACCAACTCTCTCAGATAGAGTTTGGCCTAGTCCTCGACTGAATAAAAGGTATGGATTGGCAAGACATGAGCTGATTTGGTCATCCTATCAATGATGTCCCAAATGGAATCATGCTGATGACTAATACGAGGTAGACCATCACAAAGTCTATGCTAACTTCTTCCTATTTCCACGTGGGAATGATAAACTCCTACATGGACTCACTAGGCTTCTGGTTCTTAATCTTAACTTGCTTACATGTAGAGCATTTAGCTACAAAATCTATAATATCCCTCTTTATCCCACTCCACTAATAGATCTCCTGCAAATCACAGTATATCTTAGTGGCCCCTTGATTAATAGAGTAACGCGTACTATGCGCTTCTGCAAGAATTCATTGCCTAAAATCTTCTACATTAGGCACACATAATCTACCCTGACAACGCAAAACACCATATCCCCCTTGGTAGAAAACCTCCACTTTATGATTGATGACTGATTCTTTCAACTTAAATATACTGGGATCTTTATCCTGCTTTTCTTTCACCTCAGAAATTAGAGATGATTCGGCGCTACTCTGCACCCACACACTACCCTCTACTAAGTCAACTAATCGGACACCTAGTCGGGCCAACTGCTGAACTTCCTGAACTAACTTCTTCTTACCATCCTCAACATGAGCAAAACTACCCATAGATATTCTAATGAGAGCATCAACCAATATATTGGCCTTACCCGAATGATACAAAATACTCATGTCAAAATCTGTCAATAACTCTAACCTCCTTCTCTGACACAAATTCAAGTTTTTCTGAGAGAACACATACTGCAAGCTTTTATGGTCAGCGAACACATCTAAGTTAACCACATACAAGTAATGCCTCCAAATCTTTAAGCCAAACACCATAACTTCTAGCTCCAAATCATGAGTAGGGTAATTATTTTCATGAGGCTTAAGTTTTATGGAGGCATAGGCTATGATCTTACCTTTCTGCATGAGGAAATAACACAAACATACTCTGGATGTATCACAGTACACAACAAACCCATCTGAACCATCTAGCAAGGTAAGAATTGGGGCTAAGGTGGTTCTAGTCTTCAACTCTTGAAAACTCTTCTCACAAGAATCTGACCACTGAAACATAACTTTATTCTACGTTAATATAGATATGGTGGATGCTATAGAAGAGAATCCTTTAACAAAATAATGGTAAGAGCTATCCAAACCTAAGAAACTCCTTATGCTTAATAAGGAAATGGGTCTAGGCCAGTTTCTCACCGCCTTGGTCTTTTAAGGATCAACCCTAAAGCCATCACCAGAAATAATATGGCCAAGGAAAGATACTGATCTTAGCAAGAATTCACACTTACTAAATTTGGCGAACAACTGATGAGTTCTGATAGTTTGTAACACTATTCTGAGATGGTCTACATGATCACTTTTGCTACGGGAGTAAACAAGGATGTCATCAATGAAGACTATGACAAACATATCCAAGTACTTCTTGAACACTTGGTTTATCAAGTGTATGAAGGCTGCTGGGTCATTTATGAGACCAAAGGGCATGACTAGAAATTCAAAGTGACCATACCGAGTTTGAAAAGCTACTTTTAGAATGTCACATTCTCTGACTCTATGCTGATGATAGCCTAATCTGAGGTCTATCTTAGAAAAATAACTGGCTCCATGAAGTTAGTCAAATAGATCATCGATTCTAGGAAGTGGATATTTATTCTTAACTAGGACTTTGTTCAATTAACGGTAGTCTATGCACATTCTGAGAGAACCATATTTCCTATGCGTGAATAGAACTGGTGTACCCTACGGAGAGATGCCGAGTTTGATGAATCCCTTATCTAGGAGATCCTTCAACTGTTCTTTTAGTTCTTTGAGTTTAGCTGGATCTATTCTGTATGGCAGAATAGATATAGGTTGACTGTCTGGAAGAAGGTCTATTCCGAAGTCGATTTCCCTTTCGGGAGAAACTCCAGGAAGATATTCAGGGAACACATATGGAAATTAACTTACTACTAAAACTGTCTCAAGAGTTAGAGTTTCTGAGCTAGAGTCATTGACTCAAAAAACATGGTAAATACACCCCTTGGATATTATCTTTCTCTCTCTAAGGTATGAAATCAACTTACCGTTAAGCGCTGTGGTACTACCCCTCCATTCAAGGATTGGTTCATTTGGGAATTGAAAATGAACTATTCTATTTCTACAATTAACTAAGGCATAACATGAGTGGAGCTAATCCATACCAAGAATGATGTCAAAATCCATCATCTTTAACTCCACAAGATCAACTAAAGTAACTTTCTGAGATATTATAATTATATAGTTCTTGTATACCTGCTTAGCTACTATGGAAACACCCACTCGGGTAGACACTGAAAAGGGATCTACTAGAGTTTCAAGACTGACTCCACAATTGACAGCTATATATGGATTTATAAAAGAAAGAGGAGCTCCAGGGTCTAGTAAAGCATAAACATGTAAGTGAAAGACCTATAAGGTACTAGTAACTCTGTTAGAAGAATTTTCCTGATCTTGGTGGGACTGAAGAGCATATAATCTATTCAGAAACCAACCACTGGTTGGACTAGAAGCGGCAACCTACTAAGTTGGGCGATCGAATGGAACTGACCACTGATTAGACCGGCCCTATGGGTGCAAATCCCTACCTTTTTGAGCAACTACCCGATATTCCCGAATATAATAGTCTGGCTTGCCATACTCGAAGTATATATCACTACCCGCTCTACACTCATCCTGATGGTGCCTGACACACATCTGACGTAGAGGGTTTACACGGGCACTGTTAACACTGCCTTGGGACTCAGAGCCTAGTGCTCTATCCCTATTATCATTTCTAAATTTGGGTACGAGGGCACTGGCTGATGAGGGTGCCGTGGCTGAAGAACTATGATGAAATTGAGGATGGTTACCACCTTCTGACCTTGGTTGGCTAAAATTAAAACTACCTATCCTAGATTTCTTGTCTCCTCTCTCCCTTTCTTTAATCTTCTGCTCCTTTATTTGTTGAGCATGGACCATCAGCCTAGACAAGTCCATCTCTCTAATCAGCATTGTGGTCCCGCACCCCTTGACTATACTATTAGATACGCTAGACACAAACTTACTTATCTTGGACATGCTATCATCTACCACATGACGAATATATCTAGCTAACTGAGTAAACTTGAGGGAATACTCCTTCACGCTCATTCTTCCTTGCCTCAATTTAATAAATTCTAACACCTTGTCCTCCTTCAACTCCAATGGAAAAAATATGTCTAAAAAAGTTGTAGAAAACTTTTCCCATTTTACAGGACCTACATCTACACCCCTATCTACCTTATACTACTTAAAACATGTATGGAATACATCCCATAACTGGTATGCAACCAACTCAGAACTCTCTCTGGATGTCATCCCCATGGAATCCATTACCTTTTGAACTATAGCTAAGAATTCCTATGGATCCTCTTCAGACTTGGATCCCGTGAAAGAAGGAGGTTTTATCTGGGTGAAGTCCCGAATTCTTGTTGCAGCAGTATTGGACACTGGGTTGGCCGGAACAGTAGCTGGCCATTCATTCTTTGCTGCTATAAAATTTTCTAAAGTGGTGAATACATCTATAAATTTTGTGTAAGAGACATGCTCATCCAGAGGATCTGCCTGGACGGGCTGAGGTAGGTGATGGTTTACTGCTCCTCTTCTATTATTCTTTTCAGGAGGCATGTTCTATAAATGGAAGGAGAAATGGATTAGACTGAGAGTTTAACTTGAGATCATGCTTACTTGCACAACATGAATACTAAAAGAAGGAAAATTTTTCCTAAACACCTTGTAGACTCCTACCCATAAGTTTGGTGCGCTACACACCCATACACAAGACTCTACTTGATGTGGTTTTCAGAACTCCTAGGATACTTTGAAACCATAGGCTCTGATACTAAGTTTGTAATGCTCCGAGAGTAGACCCTAGGCGTAACATGGTGCTTATAGTCCTGAGGGACCACAAGCTAACCTATGAGCTGGTACCTACAGTGAGTACTAAATAACATAATCATAAATACAGAAGACTAACTGATATTCCATAAGGTTTTAATAAGTGAAAAAAATACTGAATAATGATTCTAAAGAAATAACTATCTAAGTCTGAATAAATACTGAAATCTAAGAAAAACTAATTAATTGATGTAGTGTCTGAAAGCCTCTAAATTGAATAACTGTGAGATGATGGGACAGGCCCCAACTAACTCCAACTAACTACTAGATTAAAAACATGAAATAAAATAATCCATCTTCTAAATATGAGGACTCACCACTGCTACTGCTGAGAGTTTGATAAGACTAAATGCGATCTGAGAATTGGGCGTCAGAACCTATGATATAATACATCATAGCACAGAAGAAAGGTATGCAATTAGTACTTTGATTATACTGGTATGCCAAATAAGGTAGGATGACATGCATGGTTTTGTGAATAGGTAAAATAATTATCTAAATATATATGTAAAACATGGAGTACTGAATATAGAGCATGAAATTTGTAGATACTAAAAATATACGAAATTGGTAAATATTGTGTATGCATGACAGTCTATAAATACTGAAAGTATGTGAAATCTATAGATACTGGGGATACATGATCAAGCATATAACATGAATTGAATCGAAGTCTATAAACTAAAATACCAAAATAACTAATATCTGTATGCCTTGGTCAAACAACACTGAGACTAAACTACCGATCTAATTTATAGACTAAGACTATGGGAGGTATCATCTAACCAACATGTCTTAGTCTAAGCTAATCAGGGTCCAACCTATAACCCCAGTTGGAAGGGTGATAATACCATGCCACAGGTACTAACACTGGCTATATGTATCTACTATACTGATGTACTATCCCAAAGGACTAAGGCTGTCAAGCCTGAACTGACGGGTGACCCCTGCGAGATAGTTAAGCTACACTGATGGGTGATATCTCATATCCTACACTGTCTATGTAGTTATAGAGTTTAGGGACCTCCATTAGTGACTCTGCCTATTTGATTGGGAAGCCGTCATCCTTACACTCGCTTGATGCTAAGTCCTACTCCCAACTGAATGACACTGAGTTACTGACTATTCTAAGTTTAACTAACTAATCTAGTAATGCTCTTAATATGTATTTTAAAGATATTGAGATGAGACTAAATAATAAACTATGGTTTTCGGGTATTCAATACCCCTCAGGACTCAAAAGCAATAATAGTAACATGATACTTAAGCTTAGAGGACATATCATGGAGCCTTTTATCAAACATGTATTCTTGTAGGCATTTTATCAAACACTTGGAGTTCATGGTTTGATCAAATCATAGGAATTTAATGAATCTTGTAGTAAAAGCATGAATTTAACATGAATAATACAAAATCATGATTTAATCCAAGGAATGATAACATTAAAACATGGAGAGTTGAGTAACGACAATAATTTCATCTATACATGGTGTAAAATCTTAGTTCATGGAGATTCATGGGTGAAATCATAATTTCAAAATCAGCATAACTTGAAAAGATTATAAATTCATAATTAAAATTAGGTACTTGGAGTCCATGGGTGAAAGGAACCCATGAATGAACATTTAACATACCTGGGTTAATGAATTTGAGAGGATTGATGGGGAGTTCTCGAGATTTCGCCTTGAATTTGAGAGCTAGGGTTTCTTGTTCTTGAAAAGAGGATCTTTAATTTGAGAGTAATTGAATAATGATGAGTATTTAGGTTAATTAGGGGTTAGATTTTGTATTTAGGACGAGTTTAGGGCTTAGGAAAAAGACCCAAATACCCCTAAACGAATTTAAAAATGCAAGATGGAAACTAAAGATCAGGATTTTTGGCCTTAGCGTGATGCGCCACTATCTCCCCAAGCCACTATAAAAGGGACAATTGAGAAACTGGACGATGGTGCGATGCGCTAAGATCCTTCACTGGAATGTCATTTTATCCACCTCCACGATGTGTCATAATCATGGAGGTTTCCTAGAAATTGCAAAATGTGAACTGGGTCCTAGGAACGATGCATCAACATCACGGTACCATACTCAAAATAGAAAATTATTATTTAGACTGTCTCTGCGACGCGCTAAGGGTCAAAGTCATGGTGTTTAACAATTGAAAACTTAAAATTTCCATAACTTCTTGCCCAGTTATCAGATTTGGGTGAATTTTATATCGTTGGAAAGATAGTTAAATTTCCTACACAATGATAGGAGATAAACTAAAAAATAAGGACTATTCCAAAAATTTTATATATGAATACTCGTGTCTTGGGACTTAGTTTATGTTACGGAAATGTGGGGTATTACATCCAAATATCCGTATTTGTTTTCTGCTTCAGATATTCTGGCAGAAGGTATGTGTTCTTGATCACATATTTATTTTTTAACTTAGTTAAGGGTTAGAATAGATCCTTGCATCTTTATTTTCTAACTTGGTTAAACGTTGGATTGATATTTGATAATGCAAATAAATAGTGCTTGTGTTTAACCTACCTTTTTATCATTCGAGAATGAATGATACTAGTGGGGGAGACTAAAACACCCTGGATTTTGGAACCTTTGAAAATTTCTAGATTCTTGGTTTCTAGTCAAGATACGACTAGGGGGTACAGGTCGTATTCTGGGGTACGATTAGTATGGCTTGTTCATATACTGACCAGTGTTAGTTGGTGGGCTGGATTGGTTTTTGGAATGGTTAATACTTAGGTTGGTATGAGTTTTGTGGTGGTTGACAGGTTGTATGGTTGAGTTTTTCTTTATTTAATCTGAGAATTAGTAAAGTAACTTAGATCTGAGTACGACTGGCTCACCATGGGTCATGGGATAGGGTATGAGTCATACTGTTCAACTCATACGTTAGATAGTGTCAACTCCTCTTCGTTTTGTTATGGGTATAGGTTGTGGGTACTTGTTATACCCTTGGATACAGTTTGTATTGCATATTTATATGTTGATCAATATGAGGGGTCTAAGGGGGGTCTAGTGTACGAGTGGCGAGTACCACTCGTATTGGAGGGTATGATCTATATGGTTGAGTCGTATCCACCTGTGATGATTTTATACAGCTAAGTTGGCGGTAATTTGAAAATTTCCTCTTTTAACCCATTATGAGCCCATGACTTATATCATACTTAGGAGGTTATTTGGCCTGTTATTCTATTTATTAACACTTAGAAAATACTCTTTAGTCTTCTCTAAGGCTTTTGGGTAAATGAAGGCTAGGGTTTTACGAAGGTGATAAATTTGGGGCTTATGGTTATGATTTCTCTCCATCATCTACTCAATTTAAGGCAAGATACTCCTCCCTCATAGTTAGTTCCAACTAAAGCCATGATTTATACAATTTTTTCATGGCCTGATTATCATATGGTTTTAGGGTTTTCAAATATATGTTTGGGGTTTGGTAGTAAATGTTTGGTTATGTTTTTTCCATATTTTAATTATTTACATGGGAATGGTTAACTAGTAATTGGAATTTGCTTTGGAAACACTATGTACCAACATGTTTGATAAAATGCCTATGATAATGCTTTTACTATACTATTGGACTTTTTACAGAACTATTGTATGGTATGGTTTGGTAACGGAACCTTAAATGGCACAAATGGTTTAAACATTTTGGAATAGTTAAAACGAATGGCTTAGTGGTTGTGGTTATGGTAAATTAAAATTTCTTATGGGGTACAATGGTATCCCCCATGTAACCAAGATAATGAATAACTTGTAGGGTGCATAGGATTCCCCCAAGATAACTTAAAAATGGAAAACATGTGTGGTACATGGGAATCTTCCAATTTAACTTGATAATGTAATCTATGGCTAAATGGGAATCCTTTTACATAAAAAGGTTGGCTAAGGATACTACTTGAAAGCTATAGTCGGTATGACGATACCACTACCCATAACCCCATTTAATAATTATGGAATAATGATTTGATTGGTTAGAAATAGTTTTAATTGGGCAATAATAGAAGGGTGTAATAGCTTCCGTGAAGGTGCGAATCCAATGGACGGACACTGGAAACCCATGTTTGTCGATGTGATGGGTTGGTCATAGCGACCATGTATGATACTAGAAGGTATATGGCAATCCTCTAAGTACACTATACATATGCATCATGGAGACCGAAGGGTATTGAGGAATCCCCTACTCTTATGGTATCTCTAATTTTTGTAGCTACATGTATCGAGGCTCGTTCAGGGGGTTACACTCGACCCATATAGTCCGTCAGCGGTTCTAGGACGGTTAAGCTACACATACCTAGGTAAATGGTTTTACATGCATGCTAAATCTGGCTCTCTTTCTCGCCATAATTATATATATATGTATGATTTGTATGCATATGGTTGGTTTACTTTGTTTTATTGGTGGACATTATTTTATCTTTATATTGAGTACATGCTAGTATTCACCCACTAACCTATCCTCAAGCGGTAGTATCCCCACGTGATGCAGGAACCGACCATTCTACTTTTCCTGCTTAGCGATCGAATTATGGAATCAACTCGATTAGAATAAAGTGGTGAGCTTCAAAATTTCATAAGGCTCTATTTCATATCATGAACATTTTTATTTATTTTGGATACTTTATGAATATCGGTTTGGGCTATGGTTGAGGGCATGTCCTAATTGGATATTGGTTTTTATTTTGGTTAGAGACATTTTTAGAACTTTTAAGGGTTGGTATGGGTGGGATCGATAGTGGTGTTAGCCTTAGTATTGGGGCTAATACCGGTTGAAGAAATTTCTCACTGTTCCATCCATTTATATTATGTTATGGACAACAACTTGGTTATTGTTTTGGTTTTGTCTTATGGTTTTGGTTTGGTTTTGGTTTGGTTGGATTTGGGACAACTGAGATTACTTAAGTCAGTCTCTGTCATATACCTATCCTAGAGTCTGGATTTGTATACTTACATGCTATCTTGTTATATGTTCAACATTCATCTAACTAGGGGTATATACTGGTTGGTTGGGTTGGGTATCGAGGGTGGTCTATGGTCCTGGTTGGACTTGAGATGCCCATGATGACAAGGCCCTTGGTTGGTTTATTTCATATGTGTTCTGTTTGGTTAGGTGCAGGGGCTGGTCTCCAGTCCTTGTTGGACTTGAGATACCCGCCATGGCCAGACCCTAGTTCAGGTCGTGACAAAGTTGGTATCAAAGCCTAGGTTTGGTGTCATTAGGTTTCCACAAAGCTGTGTCAAGTAGAGTCTCTTTTTTAGGTGTGCAGCATGACACTCTTTGATGTCACCCAAAACTAATTCCAATAGAAGTATGCAACGGTCGATTGCAAATATATTAACCCAACAAGGTTGGGGCAGGGAAATTGTGAACAGTTGCTTGACTTGATGTAATCCACGAGCAGTATAGGAAAGTAAATGGGGGTATTTTAGTATCAATCGCAAGTAGAAACCAAAACTTAAGTGCTTTTGAGTTGTAACCAATAGAAGACGAGCACTAGGCTTTCGTTCCCCCTAGCTTCTTAACTCCATAAATTTCTCGTATTTTTCCCAACTATTTTGTTATTGTGCATGCAAAGTCTAAAATATAGGTATTATCAGCCATTTTTTTGATGTGAAGGTAAATCTCACCCTATACCGATTGAATCTCAGGGCGTCGCTTTGTTGCTCCTTGTTACGATCTCAGTTCATTATCACCTTTTGGGATCAAGCGATTAGATGAGATAGCGGGGACTAAAATGTGGAGGTGAATCCCAAATCATTGTCCTAGTATTCTTTACCCAATCACAAACTCCTAGTTTGGGATGGATACAAATCTAGGCTATCTCAAGCTTTTGTAATAGTTATGAGATTAATTATTGCGAAGAAGATTAATATATATACATAAACCCTAGAATAAATGAATATCACACTTCTTCTACATAGCTAATCCACCAAGGTTCCTACAACCCTAGTTAAGGATATTAGCCGTTCATGTTTATGAAAGAAACCATGATTATCAATGAAGAACACATATGATTAATTACGCAAGGATAGGATGAATAAACTCCAAAGTCTTGAAGTGAATAAAAACCCAAAATCTCATGAATAATTGTAAAAGTATGTAAACTATTGTAAGAATGTGTAAATTTATCAAAGGTAAACCCTAGGGTATTTATAGTATCTCAAAGTAACATATAAATCCTAATAAAAATAGGAAAGGTAAAGTTATGTCGGCACTCGGTACGAATCGGTCTTTAACTTATACCATCATCATATGAGTCATACCTTGCCTTCTTGTATCCATTACAGTGTATGGTCTCCCAAGGCTTCAACGTTCTGTTCAATATACAACTTCTGCTTATGATTCATACATGAGCATACAACTCGTTTTCTTCACTCATATCCACCTAGGACTTCTGTCTTTCCAAGCTTTGGAGACTGGTTTGTGTACGGCTTCCCTATACAAGTCATACTCTGACTTCTGACTCGTATACTTATGAGGCTTCAACTTTGGATGGTAGATTTAGATTCTGTCATGCTTACGAGTTCTTCATACGACTCATATCCATGCTTACGACTTGAGTTCTTGAGTCATATCTTCCCCATACTTAGCTTCTCAGTTTGGGTTTAGGTTTTGTTGTGTATATGATTTATCATACGAGTCATATAGAGTGTTAATGACGAGTTAACTCATATCTTAATCATTTATGGTTTTTCCAGGTCTTTTTATTCCCTTTTCATTCCAACACTACAATAGACCTGTTATACCTGCAATATACACCAAAGTGCATCATATCTAACAAAGTATCCTAAGTTCACCATAAATTCATGGTTTTAAGCATCGAAAGTGCCATGTTTCCACAACACAATAACACCCTCAACTTATACTTTTGCATTTCCTCAGGTAAACAAAACTAAAAACTTTTTCTAGCACAACGACGATGCTTAAATAGGAAAGATTAAGCTACCCATGGCATTGATTTTGAACTCGATTTCAATTTTATTATTCCCCTCCTAATTTTAAATTTTAAAGACTCAAATTGTGTATAACAATTTAGCACAAGTAGAGAAATGAGGGAATTCGGTGATGGCATTACATTAGAAATGGAACTGGTCGTAGAAATAAATTACATTCACCAAACAATCTAGCAACCTAGGAATATAACCTATGTCTGCTCACAGTTAAAGAAATCCCATTCACTCTCCCTATGGATAAATCAATCTATTTAGGGATATAACAAATGACTCTCTTGCTCATTAATAAATATCACTGGTGTATACAGAATACCATGGGCTTGCCCTTATTCACTTTTCCGAAGTTTTCATATAGTCACTGCAGGATCACTATAGGACTTTATTCGGCTTGTAACGTAGGCTTGGGGCTGATATGATATCATTAGGGGTTCATTTAGTGAATATGCCTCCTGGACACTACACATTTCTTGGGTTCCACTTATTTTTATGCTTTTTATTTATTTCCTCCCTTTTTATTTTAAGCACATTCAGGTTGGACTAGGTATGGCTATCTTACTTTATTTTTCTTTTCTCTCTCTTGATTTTTATTGCAACTTTTCTTTTTCTTTGTTTTCTACCACTCCTATCCAAGTTTCAACTATTTTTCTTTTACTCAATTTCTCCAAAGCACCCCTATAATATCCACCCTCAACTTAGGAGATTTTCCTGAGTTAAGGTGCACAGTTTCCAAAGAGGACCAGGGACAAAAGATGTCCATTATAAAGGAAAAGGGAAGGTGAAATTGGTGTAAACAACAAAATTTGTCTATTCAGGTTCAAATATTTTGATCAAAGGGATACATACATTTGGTTAGGGCATTTAGGCTCAGATGGACTCACAAAAAAGGGCCTATGATCCTCTCCTACTTGATAACGCTCAATCTACAGCTCTCGTAGGAGTGTAAAGCGGTCGTTAGCAAATATAGAACCCAACCTGGGTTGGGTATCGATCCCACAGAGAATAGCTTGGTCAACAAGTAAGTGAAATTATTAGACTTTTGATGCAAGTCTCGTAAGAATGGGGGGATTGTAATAATTAACCAAAGTAATGAAATAAAAGCTGAAAAATAGCAAAGTAAAAGAGAAAGATTGTCACGTTGGATGTAAACAATGAGAATTGAGGCGTTGGGATTATGTCCACCTTCAGAGGTATACGTCTCTATTGGCTATGAGTGTGTAGAGTCTTGACATGCAATTGCTTATAGAGAATTGTAGTCGATGGTAAATCCAAGCGTCTCTCGACCTAAACAAGGACTATTTCACTTTAACTCTCTCGAGCTTAAAGTGTGTCTAGCGGTACAAATTCTCCAAGAGGTTAGTCCAGTTACGGCACTAGCTTTTTAATAGGAAAGGGTGTCCTACTACCTTGACATTATCTCTTTTCCAGACAAATAACCTTTCTCTCGAACAAGTTAAATGTTAGACTGGCGTTGGTCTATGCGTCTTCTTTTCTAGACAAATAACCTTTCTCTCGAACAGGTTAGATGTTAGAATGGCGTGTTCTTGTGTTTGAACCGCAAAGGATGTAGATTTAAGATGAAGAGAATAATGATATAAGCAATATACGTGTCTTGAACTCACAAGCTCATAGCAATAGATAGTAACTCATTCGGCTTCCATAACCCCAACTAAGAGGTTTAGTTACCCATGAATGCAAAGGATATCACGTTTTGCATGGTGGATGGCGTGAATAGTAGGTGTTTGGCGTGTGGTTTTGGTGATTCCGTAGCGAGTAACGATTCTCTTGTTGTGGAATTTAAGAATAGAAGAATAGATTAGAAGTGTTTGTGGTGGAAGATGAGAGGGATGGAAGAAAATTAATTGTTGAATTAAGTGAAGAATGTATTGAATGCGGAATGTCTCAAAATCTCTAGCATGATAGGGTATTTATAATACTCCTATCCTACTCCTACTAAACTAATAAAATAAATAACCAAATCCTAATATACTAATGAAATCCTTGACCCAAATGTACTAGGGTAAGGTTACAAAATTATAATCCAAATAGAATAATGAAACACATAACCTAATTGCACTAGGTTAATGTATTATGGCAAAAATCCAGCTTTGTGTCTGTAAGTCCCCAAAGTCTTCAGAATTGCTGTTTTAGCCCGGGACAGATTTTCCATGCAGCAGATTTAGTCCTTTAGGCGTCCAGCTCCTTTCCACTTCGTTCGTGAGCTTTCTTTTGCGTCAAGTAAGCCATAAATTGCTGTATTTTGCATCATTTATACCTGAAACTTTCCTAATCACATTTGTTAGCTCATTTATAGGAAAAAGGACTAAAAGTGTATGAAATAGATAATTAGTTCTCAAAACTAGGCTAAAATATGGGCAAAATATATTGATATAGGCGCGTAAATTCGCCTATCATCAACACCCCACACTTAGAGCTTTGTTCGTCCTCGAACAACATATCATGTCCTTCTAAGCATCAACTTAAGTTTTTTACAGAAACAACACAAAACATTCTTCAAGACAAGCACAACAATTATCAACGAAGAGTAGCTTTCCGATTATAAGTAGAAACAATTTAACCTCAAGCATAGACTCGTGATAGTGATCAACTCGCATGCAAACATTAAGGTGCATAGAATCATATACAACTATCCAAGACTCATCAACCATGTGTGTCTCACAATATAGTACCCATAATCACTCACAAATATAGCATATTTTTCAAACATGGGTATCACAAGCATATTTTCCTTGCACTCACTCTCACAAAGAATTCATATGTAGCAACTAATGACCATAAGCTTGCCTTTAATGTAGTACTCTACTAAATGTCGGAATGTTAAGATTAGGATCAAGTAGGTCTTTAGATGGTTGTAATGTAGGCTAAGGGACGGGTAGGACTATTTTGGCCAGAAATAGTGACTAAGTTCCTAAGCACTTTAATACATCACTTTGAGTCATTGAAACTTTTTTCTCTTTCAACCTTTCTTTACTCTTTTATTCTACCACCCTTGTTCTCCTATTTTGTTTTTCAATTTTAAGCACAACTCACTTTTCAGCTTTCTTTTCCTTTTTCTTTTCACAAAATACCTCTTATGATAGCACTTTCTTCTTTTTCATAACGCATTCAAGCACCATTACAATTTAAAGCATCATACTCACCCAATTTCCTCTTATGTTGTCACATGACTTTTTCACTTTAAAGCACTTAGGAATTTGGATCAAATTACGGTCTTGAAAAAAAATGGATTAGGCTTACATACAAGGTTGTCAAAGAAATAGGCTAAAGGCTCAAAAGGGTTTAACTAGGATGATTTACATGGGTAGGAAAAACTGAAGGTAAACATGTATAGGTTGTCAAAGAAATGCCTAAATCATATCCTAAACTTACATTCCTTATTTTCGCTTTGCATACATACCAGGCAAGTTCTAGCATCAGCCACATACATAGAATATACTATTATCTCACACAAGGCACATGGTCGACTTGATTGGAAGTAATATAGACTCTTGACCCAACAAGTGAAGGAATTGAATCACACAATATCACATAATGAGTCACAACTAGAGCCTAAACATCTCAATAGTCACAATTGTAATACATACTCTTGTTATAATCTCATGCTGCCTATCAAAATAATTTCATGCGAAGCTAGAAAAATTTTACTCCTAAAAAAAACTAAAAAAAACGTCAAACGAAAAAAAACAAAAAGAAACGAACTCAAATAAACAAAGTAAACAAACAAACATAGGTGCAAACAGAGAAGTATAGCATGCAATGCCACCCCACACTTAGACCGAACACTGTCCTCAGTGGAAAATAAATACGAGAAACCTGGTCAGTCGGACTCCTCCTCTATGTCTGGGGTCATACCCCTTGCGTTGGGATCATCATAAGAGTCATCATCCTCATAAGTTCCGCATAAGTATCCCACTTAATTCCAAGCGTGAGTCGAGGTATTTTCAGCGAGGAGGGTTCTCCTTGCTCCTTGCGGCCTCTTTCTTGCCCTTTTGGGAAGTGGTAGCCTTCTTCCTTGCCTTGTCTCTCTTTAGGTGCCATTGTACCTGAGACTAGAAATAGTGTTAGTTGCAGCACAATCTCACTTGATACAATCTATAAGCAAGTACTAGGGGTACCACCCCACACTTATTTTTGTTGCACAAATCAGCGAGGTGAACGTAGTCGATTTACTCAGATTTCGTCGACATACGTTTTTAGGATTGTATTCCAACAAGAAAATCAGCATTGTATCACTTATTTGCAGCCATTGGACTACTTTCATGGTAGATATAGCAACACTACGACATAGGGGTTACCACATGGAATCGTTATTCTTACAACAAGCACAACCTCCTAAGTCGATAGGCACTATAATCTTATCCCGATGGCCGGGATAGTCTAACATGTAAGCATCCAAACAACACTCTTAAGCAATATTCATAGCCATATTAATTCAGCAAATATCATAACAATTCTATTGAAACCAAATTCAAGTCGAAAATAAGTCAAGAATTCCCTACGTATATGTTCACTCACATGATTATGTAACAACAATTCAAACACATGAACATCACCAACAATCTTATATGATTTAGCAATTTATAATAAGCATAGCAACGTAGTACTTACTATAAATAGATGAAGATTAAGAGAGCACTTACTTGCTTGAAGATTGTGGAGAAGTTTGTTGTGGATTGGAAGAACAAAGGAAGAAAAATTTGAGAGGATTTGGGATGATATGCGGCGCCTTTAGGGTTGATTCTAATGTGTTTATGATAAAAAACCAAGTCCCCTTTATATAGGAGGAGTATGGGTCGGGTTATGACCCATTTACAATCGGATTTGGGGACAAAATCACCACATATGCGGCGCATATCCCTCGGCATATCACTTACATATGCGGCGCATTGTCCATGGCATAATGGGACATATGCGCCGCATTTCCTATGGCATATCTAGACATATGCGGCGCATATCCTATGGCATTTGGTCTCAGTATCTCAAATGCCATAGCATAGGCGGCGCATAGTCAAAAGCACACCTAGGAATAGGCGGCGCATAGGGTATAGCACACTAGATTCCGAGTCCTTAGGCTATAGAATAGGTTGTGCATCGTTCGTGGCCTGTTTTTACCAAGGCCTAGCCTTTCTCGAAGCCTATTATGACGTGAGAAAGGCTCAATTCATAGCCTTATGCATCACCATTCCTAACTTACCGACTTTACCATACAATGCGACCAAATCGTCAATTGAAATCAATCTCCTCGTTGCATACTTCTTGCACCCATATTTGCTCAAAACACAATAAAAACGATTAGTACGATGGGTTGCCTCCCACCAAGCGCCTTATTTTTGGTCGTGGCACGACTCTTATTTTTGGATTTTCATTTATCAAAAAAATTAAAACGACGAAACGATAAAACGATAAAACGATAAAACGATGGGTTGCCTCCCATCTAGCGCCTTATTTATTGTCGTGGCTCGACGTAGTTACCTCGAGTACTCAGACTTCGTCGAGGTAAATGGTGGATCGTTTTCTGAAAGGATTTAGACGACAATGAGGCTTACCTGTGGGCATGCGATCTTCTTCAAGATGGTTCATACGTTTCCCCGGAGAGTCTCCAATTATATCATCAATAGTCCAACCCATAGCTCTCTTGTATCTCTTCAGAGCAGAGATAAGAGCTTCTACGTGCTGTTCACTTAAATCATCTGCGCTCTCCGGAAGTATATTTCTAGTTTCCAAGAACACATACCTTAGATAATCGGGGAGCTCTTGCGATTCTAGCACTGGCGGCTCATCAATGGGAGTCTTTGCTGTTGGTTGATTCTTGAGATCACATCCCGGTTGCTTAGGAGTGTAAGACTCTATTTCTGTTAGATCACCCATAAGTTCTTTATAATCTTCATTATTCTCATGCTCAACATTCAGTGGCGCAGCAGACAATGGCTCAACAGTAGGTTGTTTCTCTATAGATAATGCTTTCGTATCCTCATAATGAACATCAGCTATGGATGACTCATTCATATCGCTGGGCTGCTTCATTGTTTTGCGTATATCAAACCGTACCACTTCGTCATTAATTCGAAACAAAAGCTCATTATCTTTCATGTCAATAAGCACACTTCCAGTTGCAAGGAAGGGACGTCCCAAGATGATGGGAACTTCAGAATCCTCCTTACAATCCAGAATAACGAAGTCTGCAGGAAAGATGAATGAAGAAACTTTCACCAACACATCATTCAAGATACCCACAGGTCGTTTTACCGACCTATCAGCCATCACGAGCCTCATATTGGTTGGTGTCGGATCGCCTAGCCCCAACTTCTTGTAGATGGATAGCGGCATCAAATTGATGCTAGCTCCCAAATCGCACAATGCCTTAGCAAAATCCAACGACCCAATTGTGCAAGGAATAGTGAAAGCTCCAGGGTCTGCCTTCTTTTGAACTAGCGATCTTGTAGCAATTGCACTACAATGATGAACATTATCTGCCAAGTCATAACTTGCTGCCCGCTTCATTGTCAAGAGATCCTTCATAAATTTTGCATACCCAGGCATTTGTTCAAGTGCCTCCACCAATGGAACATTAATGGTGAGTTGCTTTAACATATTCATGAATTTGCTGAACTTTGTGTCATCCGCCACCTTCTTCAATCTTTGGGGAAAAGGTGGTGGTGGGTATGGAAGTGTTCTCTCCACGGTTTTCTTCTCCTCGTGCTTCCGTTTTTCCACTTTTTCAGGCTGCACAGTGCTGGATATGGCGTCTTTAACGTCAGGAGTAGTAGCTGGGGCATCTTCTCTTTTGGCGTTGTCATCTATGTCCACAACTTCGTCAATCACTTTCTTGCCTTTTGCTGAAGTTTCCAGCGCCTTACCACTTCTGGTAGTGATGTCCATGCATGACCCATCATTCCTTGGGTTTTGCACAGTATCGCTAGGTAAGGTGCCGGCTTTTCTTTGGTTGAGTGCTGCTGAAAGTTGACTGAATTGCTGCTCTAGTTGTCTTATTGCAATGGAATGTGAGTTAACCAACTGATTCATTGAAGATAAATCATTCTTCACCTCGGTTACGCCCATATTGGTTGCCTCTACTCCTTTCAGCAGCTTGGCCATCATATCTTCCATAGACATCTTTTCAGAACCAGACGCCTCAGCCTCATAATTTCTAGGAGGAATATACACACCACTCCTGTCTGAATTATTCTTCCAACTACCATGATCACGGTCCTTGTATCCAGATTCATTATAATAGTTCCGACCTTGGTTTCCTTGGGCATTCCCACGGAAACCCCCCTGACTGTTCAAGTAGTTGGCCTCCTCTTCCGAATCAGATTCGTCTCTTCCCTTTGACGCAATAGCTTTCACTTTTTCAGTCTTCCCTAATAGATGCTTTGTAAGAAGATCCATTTGGGTTTTCATGTGCGCCATATCTTGATCACGTTCTTCTTCTCTTCTTCTTTGGTCTGCAGACATGCCAATAGATAAAGTGGGGCTTGCTACCTCAGAATCCCTGGTATGCCAAGCTCTACTTTGTTTCGTCATACGATCTAGCATGTTGCTTGCTTGACCAAAGGTGAGGTCCATAAAAGAACCTCCAGCTGCGTTGTCCACCACTGGTTTAGTTACTGAATTCAAGGCTCTATATAAGATCTCCATGAGGTGAACATTAGTCATGTGATGGTTTGGGCATCTCGCTAGCTTTGTCTTGAACCTCTCCCATGTTTCGTGAAGAGCTTCAGAGGGAAGCTGACAAAAGTTGCTGATTTCATCTCTCAATTGAGCCCTCTTGGATGGCGGAAAGAATCTTTCTAGGAAAGTGTCTCTCAATTGCCTCCAATTTGTAATAGAATCAGGAGTCAGCCCATTCAACCATAATGTTGCCTCCCCAGACAGAGACAATGGGAATAGACGTAATCGAATAGCATTCTGACCAACACCAGGATTGTCAAAAGACTTGCATGTAGAAATAAAGTTGATGAGATGCATATTCGGATCATCGCCTGCTAGTCCACCAAATAATCCCTTGAGTTGCAATAACTGAATCATGGTGCTAGTGATGTTGAACTTGGCTCCGGGCGCTAATGGTGGTGGAATTATAGCTCCAGTGGCTCCGGCACCATCAAGATCATCATCATCATCGTCGAAAGCTGGTTGCAAAGGTTGGCGATCATATCTATACCGAGCTTGTCGACCTCTTCGATTGGCAGGTGTTATAATTTCAGCGCCATGCCTTGGGTTTATCAACTCGTCATCTCCTAAATCTTCATCGTTAGGATTTGTTGCTCGTCCACGATTATCAATGTTTTGTTGTTGGACTTGAGCAGCGGCAAGAGCAGCTAATCTTGCTTGCTCGTGTTGAGCAGCCATCCTGTCGATTTCAGCTTGTGCTTCCATTCTTCTAATTCGTTGCGGTTCCGGATTGATTGGTAATAACGGTTGACCAGAACTTCTAGTATGGGGCATGCACTAAAAGAAAAACCTGCAATAAACAAAAACAAAAACTAAACGTAAAAGTGCGAGAATCTTTGACCAAAGGGTCTAGTAATTATCACGAACTTGATTGACACTCGTATTCCCCGGCAACGGCGCCAATTTTTGATAACGCTCAATCTACAGCTCTCGTAGGAGTGTAAAGCGGTCGTTAGCAAATATAGAACCCAACCTGGGTTGGGTATCGATCCCACAGAGAATAGCTTGGTCAACAAGTAAGTGAAATTATTAGACTTTTGATGCAAGTCTCGTAAGAATGGGGGGATTGTAATAATTAACCAAAGTAATGAAATAAAAGCTGAAAAATAGCAAAGTAAAAGAGAAAGATTGTCACGTTGGTTGTAAACAATGAGAATTGAGGCGTTGGGATTATGTCCACCTTCAGAGGTATACGTCTCTATTGGCTATGAGTGTGTAGAGTCTTGACATGCAATTGCTTATAGAGAATTGTAGTCGATGGTAAATCCAAGCGTCTCTCGACCTAAACAAGGACTATTTCACTTTAACTCTCTCGAGCTTAAAGTGTGTCTAGCGGTACAAATTCTCCAAGAGGTTAGTCCAGTTACGGCACTAGCTTTTTAATAGGAAAGGGTGTCCTACTACCTTGACATTATCTCTTTTCCAGACAAATAACCTTTCTCTCGAACAAGTTAAATGTTAGACTGGCGTTGGTCTATGCGTCTTCTTTTCTAGACAAATAACCTTTCTCTCGAACAGGTTAGATGTTAGAATGGCGTGTTCTTGTGTTTGAACCGCAAAGGATGTAGATTTAAGATGAAGAGAATAATGATATAAGCAATATACGTGTCTTGAACTCACAAGCTCATAGCAATAGATAGTAACTCATTCGGCTTCCATAACCCCAACTAAGAGGTTTAGTTACCCATGAATGCAAAGGATATCACGTTTTGCATGGTGGATGGCGTGAATAGTAGGTGTTTGGCGTGTGGTTTTGGTGATTCCGTAGCGAGTAACGATTCTCTTGTTGTGGAATTTAAGAATAGAAGAATAGATTAGAAGTGTTTGTGGTGGAAGATGAGAGGGATGAAAGAAAATTAATTGTTGAATTAAGTGAAGAATGTATTGAATGCGGAATGTCTCAAAATCTCTAGCATGATAGGGTATTTATAATACTCCTATCCTACTCCTACTAAACTAATAAAATAAATAACCAAATCCTAATATACTAATGAAATCCTTGACCCAAATGTACTAGGGTAAGGTTACAAAATTATAATCCAAATAGAATAATGAAACACATAACCTAATTGCACTAGGTTAATGTATTATGGCAAAAATCCAGCTTTGTGTCTGTAAGTCCCCAAAGTCTTCAGAATTGCTGTTTTAGCCCGGGACAGATTTTCCATGCAGCAGATTTAGTCCTTTAGGCGTCCAGCTCCTTTCCACTTCGTTCGTGAGCTTTCTTTTGCGTCAAGTAATCCATAAATTGCTGTATTTTGCATCATTTATACCTGAAACTTTCCTAATCACATTTGTTAGCTCATTTATAGGAAAAAGGACTAAAAGTGTATGAAATAGATAATTAGTTCTCAAAACTAGGCTAAAATATGGGCAAAATATATTGATATAGGCGCGTAAATTCGCCTATCATCACTACTTAACTATCCCAGACCTAGTTAAAAGCAACTGGGCAAGTTCTAGATTCCAACACATCGCAAACTCAATATACCTCACACACACTTGCATAGGGTTATATTACTAAGTACTAGCTATCTAGTTATGAAACTGTTTGTCCCCAATTGTTCTATCCCTAATCCTAATGCCATTTCCAGGTTCATAATAGTCTTACACATATATACATATCACACAGTTAATAAAATTTATGGAGGGGTTAATTTCTCAATACAATTTCATTTAACATAGATTCTCAACATAATTATTTCAAATCAACAGTGTTTCCAAATCCACAAATCAATCATAATCGCAATTTCATTACAAATGAATTTTTCAAAATTTCTCAAACATCAAGATCAAAATAATCTGCTACCATAGGCACTGATTTTCTCCATATCTCACCTGTCAACACCAAACCTACAAGTCATAATAGACTTTCAGCTACTTGTACTTTTCAGCTACTCCCAGATATTTGGAATTAGATATACTACCCCCACCCCAACTTAAAATTATTGCACTACCCTCAGTGCTAAAAAATATAGAGGAAGGATGAAAGGTCATACCTGGGCACTCAAGGTGTTGACTCATCAATATCAGCACGTGGGCCCTCAAATTGGGTCCCACTCTTCTTAGCTCTCATCCTATCCACCAGAACTAAATAAACAACAATAGTCAGGGGCATAATATCGTCCCCTTCGGTAACAATAATAGGTGGTCCCATTAGCTCCGTCGAGTATCTCATAGACTCATATCTTTCGGTCCTGCTCATCCTGAATGCTATCAGCCCTGGCCTTCTTTTTACCTTTCTTTTATTTTTTTCTCTTTCTCTTTATCTTTTTTTTCTCCTCTTTCGTCTACTCAACTGGTGCATGTACTAGGTTTGGGATTACCCCAATATTCAACACTACAGTCTCTGAAACAACTTATCATATAATTATTTGACTATTCTCTAGATTTTTGCAACCTCGAATCTAATCTCAACAACATTAGCCATCTTCCCACTACTTAACTATCGAGTAATCCTCGACTCAAATACATCCAGGCACCCTTGGAACCATCTGTCTTGGATCATAAACTGTATTTTATGCCATGGATTCATTATCCCTTCCATATATCCAACCTTAAACTCAAGTATGGCTAGTCTGATCATGGTTTCAGTCAAAAGTGCCTGTGAAATCATCATAAGTCCAGAAGACATATCTACATAATCATGCAAGGGTAAGCCAACAATGACTTCTGACCCCTTACATCGTGGTCTCTTAACTCCCGATCTATAAATTCAACTACTTATAATCATAACCATCTATAAAGATGGCTATCATGTTTGACCGAATTAGGATCAGTATATTATCACCTATAGTTGGACAAAGATGGTGTTGTGCTAATGACTACCACGCTTTACCCTCGAAGTTAAGGGTATGCTTTTCAATCTTTTACAAGACCACCCTAGGGCCTCCTACTAACCAAACTGCATTCTGGTCATTCAAAGTTATATGCTCTGCAATCCACCTAAATAGAACCATATTATTCTCCAAACCCAACGTACTCTGAGTAATATTTCTCATATCTTCTATCTAATAATCTATTACCTCAGTATTTGCCGAAGCCTGATACTCTGGTCAATATAAGAATCTCCTAATCGTACATAGGAAAATGTCCACCCATACTTTGTGAATAGTGAGTGATGGGATTATCTCACCACCTTTTCATAACTTTCCTTATGGATATAGTCTTTGAAGTTCACCCTTGTACGCTGCATAAAATTCTCAAACAAACGCTTACTATATGTCCCAAAACTATATTATCAAAATCCCTTCAAAAATTTGGGGAACTCTGTCATCCTAGTAGTCATCAACCTTTGCTACAGATATAACACTCAATTAATCTTTCCACCTGAAAGTCTGACCAGCCCACTATTGAATTTCTCTTGCATATCGGGGTACCCCCATCGTTCAACGATAGGCGCCGAAGTAGTAGTATGTGTAAGTGGGGGGTCCTATTAATCAATTGGGGTAGCATCAACCTTTTCTTTACTTTGGGCCTCCTAAGAAATGGCTTTTTCTAAATTAGATTCAGAAATGTCATCATTATCATTACGCTGTGGTGTATGAGGAGGAGAGATGGTTGGATTCTTTCTTCTTGGGCCCTATAGACATGATTCCTCTGGGGATATGACCTTCTTCCCCTTTGATTTGTTTGATTTTTGTTACTTTGGGGCAATCTTTCCCTTTGAGGAGTCCTCGTAAAGTTCACTGCTACTCTCGGATGATAAATTAAACTCAGATCGGGTGGACTCTGAGTTAGTAACTTGTACTTGCTTATTGTTGTTTTTCAGTTCTTTCTTAGAAGAGGATGTGTTATTATGAGGCATGGTTCTTGCAAATATACTAACATTATTAAGGAAGTAAAGAAAAGTAAACAAAAAATTGAAACTAAAGTTTAGTGTGTATGTTCTGGTCAAGGTATGAGTGAGGGGTACTGGTCGTATCGACTAGATAGAACTTATATGAACGAGTAGCATGTGAAACTGTGCATGGATAATTATTCACTGGTTAGCTTACGACTCCTTCTATACAGTCTTACCGCTAAGGTACAACTCATTACCAACAGTCGTAAGTAGATCAATTAAATTTAGTAAACTTTTATTACTTCCCATGTCATGTATGGTTTTGATAAGACTCGTATTGATCAGTTGTATATATTCTAGAACCTTTAACTTGTTTGATTTCTATGTTGTTAGTGGGTACGAGTCCCATTACGACCCCGTACCAGTAGATATGAGTCGTGAGGGGTGCCATATCAACTGTAATATTGAATTCCAGCTATAAAGTTTGACTCCAAATCACATTTCCTAGTCTACCCCCAACTTTTTTGCAGCAATATCACATAGTTTTAAGCACATAATCATACAAAATACCAACATCCAAAACCTAATTCATCCCTTAATTTCCATTTTCAATAAAAACCTAACAATTAGGGTTCCATAATGGAATTATCATATGATTTTAACTTTTATCCAATTAGAATTAAGTCACCTTTGCAATTTTATCTTGAAATTTAACAATGGTGGTTCGAAAACTTACTTGTTTTGGAAGAATTATACTATTTTGAGTTCATTTATTTATTCCCACAAATTCAAGCTTAGATCTTGCAGAGGATGAATCCAAGAAAAATGGTAGTTGAATCAAGGTGTTTTCGATGGCTTTCATGTTTGGAAATATGGATTTTTGAGAAACAATGGTGGCTTGGAGTGTTTTGGGTATCGGGTACCCGACTAGTGCCCTCTCTTATTTAAATCAGAAGATAGGTCGGGTTGTCCCACAATCCCGACCTGGTAAGCATGGGTACTAGTTGTGTATGCGACTTGTACCCAGACTTACAAGTCATTCCTTTGACTTGAATAGACCTAGAACCTTACTTGGGATTTGAGTGGATTAGACTAAACGTGATGATTTGTACCTCGTATGACAAAAACTTTTTCAACTTCTCTGGAAATTTTCTGCACTCCTCAGTTCTACACACTGAACAGACATATTACCCTATAATTGAACAATTACAAAAACATGGGTTGTCTCCTATGCAGCGCTTGATTTAACGTCAAGATATGACGTGGTTAAGTTGGATACTTAGATTTCACTAATTAGCCTTATGGATTGCCTCCCACGCAGTGCTTGATTTTACATCGCAGCATAATGATATCACCTTAGTTACTCAGTCTTTACCAAGGACAATTTCAACAACCTCATTCACTTTTTCAATATTTCCCACATTGTACTTCTCTCTTTGCCTATTTACTTGAATGGGGCTCCACCATCCCTCTTCAATTCTAAAGAACCATAGGGATAAACTTTTGTAACCATGAATGAACCACACCACCTTGACCTTATCTTACCTAGAAACAAATGAAGTTTATACTTATAAAGGAACACCTAGTCACCCTTTTCAAATACTCCCTTCTCAGTCTTGCGATCGTGATGGAACTTCATCTTTTCTTTGTAAAGTGTGGAACTTTCATATGCCCAAAGCCAAAATTCATCCAACTCATTGATCTTATTCAACCTTGACTTAAATGCACCCTGCCACTCTATATTCGGCTTCTTCAACACCCATACCTTATGCTTAAGCTCAATTGACAAATGACAAGCCTTTCCATACACTAGCTGATAAGGTGAAGCACCTATGGGGGTTTTATAAGCCGTGCGGCATGCCCACAATGCATCAACTAACTTCCCTGACCAATTAGTCCTATTGGCATTCATAATCTTCGACAAAATGGACTTGATTTCTCTATTGGAAACCTTAACTTGTCCACTAGTCTGTGGATGCTAAGGTGTCGGCACCTTGTGTTTCAATCCATATTTTTCAACTAGTGTTTTGAATAGATGATTAGAGAAAAGTGACCCTCCGTCACTAATAATAGATTGTGGCATGCCAAATCATGAAAAGATATTCTTTCTCAAGAATGCAGTGACACTACGTTCTTCATTATTAGGAAGCATGATTGCTTCCTCCCACTTCAAAACATAATCTATATCCACAAGTATATACTTTATGACAAATAAACTCACAAAAGGTCCCATGAAATATATGCCCCATACATCAAAAAATTCCAATTCCAAAATAGGAGTCATAGGAAGTTCATGTTTTCTAGAAATAGTAACTTGTTGTTGACATTGGTCACATACAAAAGAATAATAATGAACATCTTTATAGATTGTTTGCCAATAATAGCCATATTGCAGAATTTTATGAGTTATGCAGGCCTCTCAATAATGACCCATGATTGGTGAGGAATGGAAAGCCTTGAGTCTGCTCATCATCTCTACGTTAGGTATACACCTACGAAAGATCCTATCTGCACAAATCCTAAATAAATAAGGTTCATCCCAGAAGAATTTCCTTACCTCATGCATGAATTTCTTTCTTTGCTGATAGGAGAGATCTTCTGGAACTAGATCACTAGCTAAGTAATTTTCATAATCTACAAACCTTGGAATTATATCTTGGAAAGCTACTAATATCTGCTAATCTAGAAAACTGTCATCAATCTCTAACCCATTTGCAACCATCTACATAGCTTCCTCCTTTAGTCTAGGTAAGTGATCCATAACTTGATTCTCTTTGCCTTTTATGTCCCTTACCTTAAAGTTGAATTCTTGCAACAAAAGCACCCACCTAACAATCCGAGTCTTTGCATCTTCTTTAACTATTAGGTACCTAAATGCAGCTTGATCAGTGTGCATAATCACCTTTGTCCCAATCAAGTAAAACCTAAACTTTTCAAAGGACAAAACCACTGCCAATAACTCTTACTCTGTAACAATATAGTTCTTTAAAAAAGATTTAGGGCCTTACTAACATAGTAGATAGGATGAAGGATCTTTTATTTATGTTGGTCTAGTATAGCCCCTAAGGCCAGTCCGCTAGCATCACAAATAATTTCGAAAGGTAAGGCCAATCAGGAGACATAATGATTGGAGTAGTCACCAACTTCTCTTTTAAGCTTTCAAATGGATTCTTATATGCATAATCAAAATTAAATTTTACCTCCTTCTTTAGAAGCTTGCAAAGAGGATTTCCAATCTTTGAGAAATCCTTGATAAATCACTTATAAAAGCCTGTATGTCCTAAGAAGTTTCAGATTCCCTTCACAAAAATTCGGTAGGGTAATTTCTCATCACTTTAATCTTCGATCAATTAACCTCTATACCCCTCTTTGATATCTCGTGCCCAAGCACAATCCCTTCTTTGACCATAAAATGACACTTCTACTAATTAAGCACCAAGTTGTATTATTCATACCTTTTAAGAGATTTTTCCAAGTGCTTTAGGAAGTCTTCAAAAGAATCACCAATAATACAAAAATCATGCATGAATACTTTAATGGTGTTTTCGACCATATCAAAGAAGATTGACATCATATATCTCTGAAATATAGCTGGAGAGTTGCATAGATTGAATGGCATACGTTTGAATACAAAAGTCCCATAAGGACATGTAAAAACCATCTTCGCTTTGTCCTCAGGTGCAATAGTGATTTGATTGTAGCCTGAGTACCCATCTAGAAAATAGCACAATTATCTACCTGTTAACCTGTGTAACATCTAATCCATGAAAGGCATAGGAAAATGGTCATTCTGAGTTAATGTATTAAATTTTCTATAGTCCATCACACTCTTTATATAATGACTGACCTCATAGGTACTAACTTATTCTTCTCGTTAGGAATAACAATAATTTTGCCTTTTTTCAAAATAGATTATATCGTACTGACCCACTTGCTATCATCAATGAGAGATACTACACCATCATCCAACCACTTGATTATCTTTTTATTTACCATCTCTTACATAGGAGGTTTAAGTCAACTCTGATGTTCAATGGTTACAACACAATTCAGTTTAAGTGTATTTTGTGAATGCACAAACCAGACAAAATACCCATAATATTTGTAATGGACCATCTAATGGCCCTCTTGTATTTCTGCAATACTGATAATAATGCTTCACTTTTGACTATCTCAGATCAGTTGTAATAATAACATGCAAAGTATTGTTGGACCGTAAAGATACATACCGCAAGGGATAACGGAGGGCCATAAACTCTAATGCAGGTGGCTCATCAATGAATGGGCGAGCAGGTGGAGTAGTTCTATTTTTTAGATCTAAATCAAGATTCTTTGGTGAATAATTATAAGAACCATTCCCATATAGTGCACCTACCAACTCCTCATACTTCTCGATACCATCAACATCAAAATTCATGATCACTGCTGCAATCTCTTAAACACCTAGCCTCTCATCAATAAGAACAACCACATTGGAAATATTATCCCAAAGATTAACTATATCAACATCATGGAATAAATTAGCCTCCTCATTATTCACATTAATTACAAATATCACTCTCAATTCATCAGGCTGCCTAATAGATTTGCATACATTGAATGCCATATGTTCATCATTGAGTTTCAACATTAGATGTCCTTTATCTAAATCAATCAATGTCTTATGTATAGCCAAGAATGGTTTTCCCAAAATAATTAGGACTTGAAAGTCCACTTCATAGTCAAGGATTACAGAATATCAACTGGCTGATTCACTGTTTTGTTCACCATCACTAGTCTCATGGTAGTTGGTTTGGGAGCTCTCAAACCTAACTGTTTGAATACTGCAAAGAGCATAAGGTCGATGCTGGCTCTTAAATCACATAATGCTTGAGTGAAGTTGAAAGATCCAATAGTGGAAAGAATGGTGAAAAAACTCGGATCCTCTTTCTTCATTACCAATGATCTAGTAATTGCAACATTATAATGATGAGCATTATCGACTAGCTCATAACTCAATGACCTCTTATTGGTGATCAGATCCTTCATATATTTTACATATTCAGGCATTTTCTCTAATGCCTTTACGAGAGGTATGTGGATTGATAGTTCTTTTAGCATTGATAAAAACTTTTGATACTTACCATCTTCTTATCTCTTTTTAAGTCTTTGTAGATAAGGAGGATAAGGTTTTAGAATAGGCTTCAACACAGGCTCTATAACCTTTTGTTCCACTACATCCTGCTTGCTACTTCTCTTTAAATCAATACACTCATCATTATTCTTCTACTCATCTATAGTAGGTCTGGAGTAACTTTACCACTCTGAGTGGTAATCGCATGGTAGTGACTATCATTTATTGGATTTACTATTGTGTAGCTCATAAGAGTGACAGGCTATCTCATACTTACTGCGGCTAACATCTGACTAAATATTTGCTCCAACTGCTTGATTGCTATAGCATGTGACTTAACTTTCTGGTTCAATCTTGATAGATATTCTTTTATATCCGTCAGGCAGCTCTCTTGACTTTCTATACCTTGACTATATTAGAAAAAAGTGCTTCCATTCTGGACTCTGCATTACAAATACCTGGTGGAATATACTTGTCACTCATCTCATTATAGTCATCTTTATGCTGCTAATCACCATCTCTTTCTTTCTCTGTATCTGTCATTATAATAGTTTTGACCTTAATTCCCTTAACCTTGGGATAAAAAAACCACCAATTTATGATAAATATACTTTGCCACTTCTTTAAATTCAATCTCAAATGGTTTAGAAGTAGACCCATGTGCCATAACTGTATTTACTTTGTCAACACTCATTGTTATGAACTATTTTGTAAGCAACCCAATATCTGTACGAAGCTACTCAACCTCTTGTGCTACTATATCATGACATTCTCCATAAGTATTTACTGCACCAATAAAATAAGTACCTGCATCACTTTCGGAATATCTATTATGCCATCTTCTATTGGTCACCACAATATCATCTAACATACCTTGTGTAGCATCCCTTAAAAGACGTATAAATTCTCCTTCTAAATAGTATCTTCCATTGCTCTCGAACTCTTATTCAATGATCCATAGAGATTTTGGACAAGTTAGACCCTCTAATTCTATGATTTGGTACCATGCTTAATTTTTTCTTGAATTTAAACCATGCCTTATACATAGATTCTACATGTAACTATGTGAAATTATAAATTTCATCCTTCAATTGTAGGATCCGTGCAGGAGGGAAAAATCTACTCAGAAATTATTTTGGCAACTCATTCTAAGTAGTGATAGATCCTCTTGGAAGTTCCCCTAAACATAGTTATTATTCTTTTATCAAAGAAAATTGGAACAATATCAATCTCAATGCTTCTTATCCTCCCCAAGAATATTATATAATGTGAAGATCCCAGTAAAATTAGCAAGATGCGTGTTCGCTTCATCCTTAGTTGCACCCAAAAATACACCCTTCAGATTCAACAATTGGATCATGGTGCTAGTAATATCAACTTCACATTTGGGGGTAAGAAAGAAGGAATAGTGGCTCCTGTCTCAGTAGGTTCAACATAACCCATATTTTATTCATTCTCGTATGGATCTAAGTGTTCATAAGTAGGAATCAATAGAGCTCTGCCCCTCTAAACTCAATGATCAACTACTTGTCTAGGCCTGGCTAATCTACCTTGCTGAGCTAACTCGACTTCTATAGAAAGTCTAGCCTCTTTGGCTTCTCTTCTTTCTTGCCTTAAAAATTGTTGTGTGTATATATCTTTAATATTCTATGGATCAAGTGGAGCATGCTGGAGTGCTGTATTTAAATCAACCGGCAAGGGTCTTAAAAATCATCATGAACTTGTCCAGACATCCTTTTTAATATTTAAAGGATTCTCTCTAGATTTGGACCAAAAGAGAGTAAGGGATTGCCTCTACTCCTAGTACTTGGCATACACCAGCGTATACCAAATCAAGAAATAGAAAATAAAACCCACAATCTTTGCCAATTCAATTTAATACTCAAACTTTCTTCCCCAATAATGATGCCAAAATTTGATGTCACCCAAAACTAACTTCAATAGAAGTATGCTACGATCGATTGCAAATATAATAACCCAATAAGGTTGGGATCAAACCCACTAGGAAAATGTGTACAATTGCTTGAATTGATGTAATCCACTAACAGTACAAGAATGTAAAATAGGGGACTTTATTATCAATCACAAGTAGTAACTAAAACTTGAGTGCTTTTGAGTTGTAACCAATAGTAGATGAACACTAGGCTTCTGTTCCCCCTGGCTTCTTAACTCCTAAAAATTCTAGTATTCAACCCAAATATTCTATTGTTCTGCATGCAAAATCTACAAAATTGGTATTATCAACCACCTTTTGGATGTGAAGATAAATATCACCCTTTACTAGTTAAGTTTAAGGTTGTTGCCTTGTTGCTCCTTGATACAACCTCAGTTCACTATCACCTTTTAGGATCAACCAATTAGATAATATGAAATGGACTAAAAGGTGGAGGTGAATCCTAAATCACTATCCTAATCTTATTTTTCTAATCACAAACTCCCTTTTGGGGATGGACGCAAATACAGGCTATCTGAAGCTTCTGCAATAACTATTAGATTAATTATTGTGAAGAAGTTTAAGATACATGCATAAATCCTAGAATGGATGAATATTACACTTCTTATACATAGCTAATCCACCAGGTTTCCCAAAATAACATAGAAATCCTAATAAAAAGGGGAAAGGTAAAGTTATGTCGGCACTCGATACAACTCGATCTTCAAATCATACCATCATCATATAAGTCGTACCCTATCCTCTCATATCATTCCAATGTCTGATCTCCTAAGGCTTCAATTTCTATTCAACATACAACTTCTGCTTACGAGTTATACATGAGCATACGACTCGTCTCTTTTACTCATATTCACTTGGGACTTTTGTCTTTCCGAGCTTTGGGCACTAGTTTGTGTTCAGATTCCCTATATGAGTCGTACATAAACTTGTAACTCATATACTTCTTAGACTTCAACTTTGGATGGTAACTTTAGATTCTATTATGCTTATAGATTCTTTATACGACTTGTATATATGCTTATGACTTGAGTGCTTGAGTCGTATCTTTACCATACTTAGCTTCTCAGTTTGGATTTAGGTTTTCTTATGTATACGATTCAGCATACGAGTCATATCGAGTGTTGATGACTTGATAACTGACTTGTATTTTGATCAGCTTTGTTTTTTCTAGGTGGTATTATTCCCTTTTCACTCCAACACTACAATAGACCTATTATACCTATAATATGCAGCAAAGTGCATCATATCTAACAAAGTATCCTAGGTTCACACATAAATTCATGGTTTTAAGCATCAAAAGTACTGTGTTTCTACAACGCATCACAGTTATAAGGGAGAGGCTATAACAAATTTAGGAATGTTTCCCTCTTTTGTAATCTACTATTGGCTGTAGAGTCTAAGGATTTGAAATCTCCTCTAATCCCCATTTGCTCACTTTTTTAGATCTTGACTCCTAGTAGATCCAATGTTCATGGAAACTCCTTTGTCCTACTTGAGAATAATAAGGATGATGCTCGTCCTACTTAAGGATTTTAGACTCGGTCTAGTGTCTCTGCTTCTGATTACCTTAGTGAAGTTCCACCAGTCCCCACCGATCCTTCTCTCACTAGTAACACTCCTACTCGGTCACCTCTAAGTGATATTACCAATGCTGTAATCCACTATTATATTTATTTTTGGATCCAACTAGTGATAGCTCAGTCATATTAGTCGGGTAATATATGTGCTACTATGAGTTCTTCTGAAGCCATTAGAGTTAGCCAGTTTATTAGGCTAAATTCTCTAACCTTTACTGGTTTAAAAGTTGAGAAAAATCCCTAAGCATTGATATATGAGATAGAAAAGTTTCTCTGTGCGATGCATGCTTCTAATTCAGGGGGTGTGGAGTTTGATACATACCAGTTGAAGGATGTGGTGTATCTAAGCATTTATGGGAGGATTTCTCTAGTGCTTTCCTTGACCATTTCTTTTCTCAGGAGTTGAAGGAGGCAAAAGCTGAGGTGTTTGTGAACTTGAAGCAAGATAAGATGTCTATGAATGAGTATGCCTTAAATTTTGACCAATTGTCTCATTATGCTTCTGAACTAGTATATAATATGCGAGATAAGATGAGGAAATTTTCTTCGAGCTTATCTTGAAACTTGGTGTGGAAGTGTAAGGCCACTTTGTTGAACAGTGATATGGATATCTCTAGGCTTGTAGTGTATAAGCAACAAGTGGAGGATAAAAAGAACAAGTATGCAGAGGTTAGTAAAAGGTAGAGTAAAAAGTTTTGATATTCAAATTAGGGTGGAGGTAGGTAACATAGTGGTAGAGATGGTGGAAAATGGTTCAAGAAAAAGTAGAGCAATTTAAGCTTATATTCTATGGCTAGTGATCCAAATCCTAAGCCTTTTGGTGATCGCTGTTTTAAAAGCAACAACAGATTTAAGGCAAAAGGTGCCCAATCTCAGGCCAATGGGGCTCAGTTGAAACACTTGAGTTTTAATATTTAGAAAATTTCTTAAGTATTAAGCTTCTAGACATCATACAACTAGGGGTACTTATCGTATGATAAGGTACATTTTATAGCCCTCAACTTATATGTTGATTAGTGAGATTTGGTTGGTTTGTATCTAAGGTACGACTGGACATCATCCTGGTCATATGTTAGGGTAATAAAAGTACAATGGCAACTATATGATGACCTATGTCTAGCGTAGATGATTCTATTCTGCCTCAAGTATGGTTCTAGGGTACTTGTTGTATACTTGGGTACGAGTTGTCCTTTGTGGTCGTATGTTCGTCAGTGTTAGAGGCCAAGTTTCTTCCTAGGGTACGAGTGGTGGGTACCACTTGTATGTTAGGATTCGATTTGGGTGGTGTAGTCGTACCCTCCTGTGGGAATTTTATACAATTTAAGTTCGGGGTATTCTGGAAATATCTCATTTTAACCCCTTATGACTCCACGGCTTAAAAAACTTTTAGGACATTATTTACCCTATTAATCTAAAAAATAAAGAACTAGGAACACTCTCAAAACTCTCTCAAGTTCTTGTGTTAAGGAAAGTGTAACACCCCATACTTTTCCTAGTTTAATTTAGCATTGAGAATGTTAAGCGCTGGCTTCAAGAGAGAATGAATTTTCATACATGTAAAATTTTTAAGATTTAAACCCTCCAATGTGTAGGAAATTGAATTTGCTTTCCAATTCTATAAGATTCGCCTTAATCCGATAACCGGACGAGAAGTTATGGTGATTCGCCAAACACCATCATTTCGGTCACTAGCACATCACGGAGATAGTTTAAATAACAATTGTCAATTTCTAGTAAGATTTTGTGATTCCACTACATCGCGGTGATTCCCCATTTCACAATTGTAACTTTTTAGTGAGCCTCCGCGATTGTGGCGCGTCGCGGAGGTGGCTAAAATGGCTATCCAGAAGTGTACCATGATAGCTCCACATCATGGAGATTTTCCAGGTCCCAGTTGGCAGATTCCAATAGGTCACCACGATAACGGAGCATTGCATCATAGGCCAATTTCAGGATTTTTTCCTAGTCTGAGTAAAATTTTAAAAAGGGCTCTTTAGTCTTTTCTCTAGCCCCAAGTTGTGAATAACTGATTAGTTAACCTATCCGAAGCATATTATAGCAACTTTTGACCAAAATACTCTTAAATAAAACCCTAGATCATCAAAGCTTACTCTCTAAGAAATCCATTCCTCCATTAATTCCCCAAAGAAATTTAAGATTAAGGATTCCCAATTCAAGAACTCTAAGAATTCATCTCCAAAGACACAAAAGGAGTCCAAGGTTCAAGATTTTCATCTAAGATCATCGATTAAGGTATCTGAAGAACTCAGTAAGGATAATCCTTTCATCCTTGTTCCCAAAAACTTATTTTAATTACAAATTTATTAAGTATTATATGATTTCTCATGAATTCGAGTTAGGGTTTTTACCCCTTATTGTTATTTACAATCTTATGAGATTTCTAGTGATTTAGAAGTTGAATTACATGATTATGTTCATATTTCCATGCATATTACAGAAATTACTAGATCTTAAGTTGATTTATAAATGTTTACATTGCCAAGCATGAACATTATGATGTTTTAAAATGACTTTGATGCATGGATCATTAAGCCCTAATTAAAGATTGCTATTTCAAGATTAGTTGTGCTATAAGCATCCCATGACTAGATTGTTTTTTAGATTATTGATAAAGATTTAACTTTTTGGTGTCAAAATAGCTATGAAATCAACTTTACAGTTTAAGATTTAGATTTAGCTCTACAGATATACAGTTGGTTTTCATTATAAACCATTATACTATTTTAAAGTGGATTTCCATCAGAATGAGCATACAGATTTAATAGAAGAAGTATTTAGCATCGAGTTGGGTATGTTAATACAATTTCATACCCTAGAACTACGTGCCAATGTAGGATTTAGATTGTTCCTATTTATACAAGGATGATAGATATGTGATCACTCAGATAAGTTATACTCCCTGACAAGAGTATGAATTCTCTCCCTAATGCGAGGACTCCTCCTTAGGGGGACATGAATGTTGGACTCCATGAATTCTCACATGGTTTATGTCGGTTAGAAGAGCCTCCCATGCAGAATAAGTTTTCAGATTTCTAAACCTTTAAGATAAAGTATTTTTTCTACAACTTTAAAGTTCTTGAGTTTAAAATATTTCTTTACATAAGCCTTCAGATACAGACTTACAGATTTAACTTAGCCTGCATGATTTGAGAATAAGAACAAAATACAAATTTTAGAACTAAGTGCAATGGCTCACAAGTTTTATACTATATTATTTATTGTTCATGATTTATGATCTTCATTTTTCAGATTACTATAAGATTTGTGAGTCATTTACCTTTAGTATGCATGATTTTATAAATTGTGATGATAGTGCTTGCTTATTGAATTCACCCCCATATTCTCAGTACATTCCCAAAGTATTGATCTACCTATACTTCTATATACTACATTGTCTCATAATGTAGGTTCAGGTGCTCAGTCTCAGTAGCATGAATGATTTTTGAGTATCTCATCTATATCTCTGCAGTTGGTGAGTCCTCATAGTTAGAGACTTAGCTATTCATATTTCTAGTTTATTTGTTGTTGATTCAATATTTATTTTAGAAAGTTTGAGTCAGTTGGAGCCTATCCCAGTGACTCTTTAGATTCAGTTAGTAGAGACTTGTTAGATTATTAGATTCAGTTTTAGATTTTAGTTGTCGTATGTAGATTTGTCAATATTTTCCTTTTTCAGATTGATGAGATTAGTATTTTCAGATATACTCAAATAATTCAGATAGTTTTTCTGTATTTATATGATTTTATATTCGTATCCTCCTATTTTGAGATTCATATTTAGTAGAAGGTGGCCAGGGTTAGCTCAAGACTACTTATAATTTAGAGTACCGTGTGGTATCCCGAGAACCAGATTTTAGGGCGTTATAAACATTGTTCAGATTCTATGGATTAGAGAGTCCTAGGGAATCATACAAGCTACATTACGTAGAGTCTTGATCATCGGTGTGAAGTATGCCACATCTATGAGCAAGAGGCTATAGAGCATTTTAGGAAATCATCTTTTCTTTCATAATCGACCATGTATTCAGTATCTTTATCTGCTTCTAAATTTTTCTTTCATGTGATAGAAAATGACTGCTCATCGAGCTAACTCATACAGGAATGATAACCAGCCACCTCAGCCCGTAGATTCTTTGATGAGAATGTGTCATATGCAGAGTTTTGGGCTGCCTTTTAGGTGCTAGCCCAGGCTATGACAACTAATAATCAGGGAAACCATAAGGCTGTAGTCACACTTCAACAAGATGAGGACTTAGCTGCAGCCAGAATTTGAGATTTTATGAGAATGAACCCACCGTAATTCTTTAGGTAGAAAGCAGGTGAGGACCCAAAGTCTTATCTCGATGAGGTGAAGAAGATCACCTGCATTATGCATGTTTCTTAAGAAGAGAGTGTAGAATTGGCATTCTATAGGCTGAAGGATGTTACATATGATTGGGTAGTCATGTGGAAGAAAAGTAGAGGGGAGAATGCAAATTTCATGATTGGAAAATATTTTAGGATACGTTTTAACACAAGTTCTTCCCATGTGAGATGAGGGAATCTAAGATAGAAGAGTTCATAAACCTATGGCAGGGATCAATGACAGTGAATGAGTATTGCCTCAAGTTCAACCAGTTGTCTAAGTATACCCCTGATTAGATGGCTGACCCTAGGTCAAGCATGAGTAAGTTTATGACCGATATATTTGGGTTGGTAGTTAAGAAGTGTAGGACTGCTATGCTCATTAGAGATATAGATCTTACTAGATTGATAATGCATGCCCAATAGATTAAGGTAGAGAAGTTAAAGGAAAGAGAAAGAGTAAATAAGAAGGCTAGAACAGGGTAGTTTGAGTATGGCCAGGTTAGATCTCAAGGAGGGAATCATTCGTAGTTTTAGAATCGTTCAACTATGCCTACACCATCTTCAGCTAGTGCTCCCATACCCAGGAATAGACAGAAGTAGTGGGGTAGGTCATCAAGGTCTAGATCTCAGAATAGTGTAAGTGGGAAGCCCAATCATCCCCCATATTCTAAGTGTGATAAAAATCATATAGGTGACTAGTTTTGGGGTCAGAAAGGTTGTTATGGTTGTGGCCAAATGGGTAACAGGGTTAAAGAGTGCCCGCATGCAAGACAGGGAAATAGAGATGTTCATCTTCAGACTCAGACTAATAGTGTACCAGCCCCTCTAGGTCGCCCAACCCCTCCTCAAGTCACCTCATCTAGTACCGATGGTGGTCAGTGCCAGAATAGGTTCTATTCTTACCATCCCACCAGGAGCAGGAAGATTTTCCAGATGTTGTTACTGGTATACTTTGTGTCTTTCATCTTGATGTTTATGTGTTGCTAGACCCTAGGTTGAGTTTCTCTTATGTAACCCCATTAGTTACAGTAAATTTTGAAATAAGTTCTGAAGAGATCCCTAAGCCTTTCTTGGTATCTACCATAGTGGGTGAGTCAGCTGTTGTTAAACAAATTTATAAAAAGTGTTCTATCACTGTCCTTTATAAAGTTATGTTAGAAGACATAATAGACTTAGATATGGTTGAATTTGATCTTATTCTTGGTATGGATTGGCTCCATTCTTGTTATGCATCTATAGATTATTGTACCCGAGTGGTGAAGTTTCAGTTTCTAGAAGAGCCAGTCTTTGATTGGTTAGGTAATTCAGTGTCTCCCAAGAGTCATTTCATATCCTATCTAAAGGCCAGAAAGTTGATTTCCAAAGGGTATATCTATCATCTTGTTCAAGTTAAAGACACTATGTCTGAGACTCTAATAGTTTAGTCAATCAGTATAGTGAGTGAGTTTCCTGATATCTTTCCTAAAAATTTTCCAGTGGTACCTCCAGATAAGGAAATAGAATTTAGTATTAACCTTCTCCCAGATACACAACCTATTTCTATCCCTCCATACCGTATAGCTCCTGCGGATCTTAAGGAGTTAAAAGAGCAACTCAAATATCTTTTAGACAAAGGTTTCACAAGGCTTAGTATTTCTACATGGGGTGCTCCCATCTTATTCGTGCAAAAGAAAGATGGTTCTTTACGGATGTGCATTGACTATCGTCAGCTAAATAAGGTCACAGTCAAGAACAAATACCCTCTCCCTAGAATTGAATACTTGTTTGATCAACTCCAAGGTGCAAGTTATTTCTCAAAGATAGACCTTAGATTCGTCTATCATCAGTTTAAATTAAGGAAATGTGATATCCTAGAGACAGCTTTCAAAAGCCATTATGGTCATTTTGAGTTTCTAGTCATGTCTTTCTATCTAATCAATGCCCTAGTAGCTTTCATAGACTTGATGAACAGAGTGTTCAAATAGTATTTGGACATATTTGTCATAGTCTTTATCGATGATACACTCATCTAATCTCGTAGTGAGGATGATCATGCAGACCATCTTAGAATTGTCTTGATGATTTGAGACAGTGGATTATGGAAGAAGCGTATGGTGTGCATTATTTCATTCATCCAGAAGCCACCAAGAAGTAACATAACTTGCGGGAAATCAATTGGTGGAGTAGTATGAAGAGAGATATAATAGAGTTTGTATCCAGGTATGCAACTTGTCAAAACGTTAAGGTAGAGCACCAAAGACCTAGTGGTTCGTTCCAAGAGTTTGGTATCCCTTCTTGGAAGTGGGAAAAGGTGAATATGGATTTTGTGACTAGTTTACCCCGTTCACACCGTCAACATGATTCAATTCGGGTTATTGTAGATAAGCTGACTAAGTTAGCGCATTTTTAGCCAGTTCACACGTCTTACACGACTGAAGATTATGCTAAGTTGTATACTCGAGAGATAGTTAGATTGCATGGAGTTCCTTTGTCCATCATCTCAGAGAGGGGCAATCAGTTCACTTCCCAATTTTGGAGGGCCTTTCAGAAAGGTCTTGGTACCCAAGTCCATCTTAGTTGAGCTTTCCACCCTTAGACAGATGGTCAAGTAGAGAGGACCATCCAAACTCTAGAAGATCTCTTTAGGGCATGTACTCTTGATTTGAAAGGTAGTTAGGATGATTATTTGCCATTGATTGAATTCTCTTCTAATAACAGTTATCATTTTTGAGGCTATTTATTGGGAGGAGATATACATCACCCATAGGTTGGTTTAAAGTAGGTGAGGCTACTTTACTTGGGCCTGACGCAGTGTTTGAAGCTATAGAAAAGGTCCAATTGATTAGATAAAGATTGAAAATAGCCTAGAGTCATCAGAAATCATATGCAGATGTGAGAAAAAAGGACCTCAAGTTTAAGGTTATTGATTTAGTGTACTTGAAGATTTTACCCATTAAAGGGGTGAAGAGATTTGACAAAATGGGGAAGCTTAGTCCCCAGTTTGTTAGCCCTTACAAAATTATAAGTCGTGTTGGGAAAGTAGCTGTATCCGACTTCTCTATGCTTAAGAAGTGCATCAGTGACTCCACTTTGTAGTTCCTTTAGAAAGCTCAGATATTCAAAATAGCCTTTCATACAAAGAGATTCTAGTTAAGATTTTAGATCATCAGATCCATAGACTAAGGAACAAAGAAGTTCCCTTGGTCAAAGTACTTTGGTGGAATCAGTCTGTTGAGGACACCACTTGGGAAGCAGAAACAGATATGCGAGCTAAGTACCCTCACCTCTTCTTCACAAATTTAGATTCAGTCAAAAGTAATACTCTTCCTTAATTTAGTTCTTTTCTAATCACAGAGTCAGCTATATAGCTGTCTTCATGTAAGTTCATGCACTCATAGAATTAGCTTAGAAGCTCAGAATGATTTGGATTCAATTTCGCAATTTATTTCAGTTCTGCATGCTATCATATATCCTTATATTCCTCAGTATTCTTAGTATAACAAGCCATATTCGAGGATGAATGTTTACAAGGGGGAGATATTGTAACACCCTGTACTTTTCCTAGTTTAATTTAGCGTTGAGAATGTCAAGCATTAGCTTTAAGAGAGAATGAATTTTCATACATTTTGAATGTTCCAGATTTAGACCCTCTAGTGTGTAGAAAATTGAATTATATTTCAAACGATATAAGATTTGCCTTAATTCGATAATCGGATAAGAAGTTATGGTGATTTTAAGTTCAAGTCAAAAAACACCGTCATTTCTGCAACTAGCGCATCATAGAGACAGTTTAAATGACAATTGTCAATTTCCAGTAAGATTTTGCGATTCCACTGCATCGTGGTGATGCCTTATTTTACAATTGTCACTTTTCAGCGAGCCTCCGCAATTGTGGCGCGTCACAGAGGTGGCCAAAATGGCAATCTAGAAGCCTACTGCGATAGCTCCACATTGTGGAGATTTTCTAGGTCCCAGTTGGCAGTTTCCAGTAGGTCACCATAATAATGACGCATCGCATCATAGGCTAATTTTGGGAATTCTTCCTAGTTCGAGTAAAATTTTAAAAGGGGATCTTTGATCTTTTCTCTAGCCCCATGTCATGAATAAACAGATCATTTAACCCATCCTAAGCATATTATATCCACTTTTTACCAAAATACTCATAAACAAAACCCTAGATCATCAAAGCTTACTCCCCAAGATATCCAATTCCTCCATTAATTCTCCAAAGCAATTCAAAATTAAGGATTTCCAATTCAAGAACTCTAAGAAATCATCTCCAAACATTCAATAGGAGTCCACGGTTCAAGCTTTTCATCTAAGATCATCGATTAAGGTAAGTGGGGTTTTCAGCAAGGATAATCCTTTCATCCTGGTGCAAAAAAAAATTATTTAAATTATAAATTTATTGAATATTATATGATTTCCCATGAAATTCTAGTTAGGGTTTATACCTATTATTATTATTTACAAGCTTATGATTTTAGTGATTTAGATTTTGAATTACATGATTATGTTCATATTTCCATGCATATTGCAGAAATTACTAGATCTTAAGTTGATTTATAAATGTTTACATTACCAAGCATGAATACTATGATGTTTAAACTTGAGTTTGATGTGTGGGTAGTTAAAGCCTAATTAAAGATTTCTATTTCATGATTTTTTGTGCTATAAACACCCGATGACTAGATTCTTTTTCAAATTATTGATACCGATTTCACCTTTTGTTCTCAGAATAGCTATGAAATCCACTTTACAGATTCAAATTATAGATTTAGCTCAACAGATATACAATTGGTTTTAGTTATAAACCATTATACTATTTTAAAGTGGATTTCTATCATAATGAGCATACAGATTTAGTGGGAGTAGTATTAAGCACCGAGTTGGTACATTACTATAGTTTTATACCCAGAACTACTGACCAATGTAGGATTTAGATTGTTCCTATTTCTACATGGATGATTGATATGTGATCACTTAAATAGGTTATACTCCCTATCAAGAGTATGAATCCTCTCCCCAACGTGAGGATTTCTTCTTAGGGGGATAAGAACTTTGGACTCTTTGAATGCACACATGGTTTATGTCCGTTAGAAGAGCCTCCCATGAAGAACAAGTTTTCAGATTTCTAAACCCTTAATATAAAGTATTTTTTCTACAGCTTTAAAGTTCTTGAGTTCAAAATATTTCTTTACATAAGCCTTCAGATAAAAACTTCCAGATTTCACTTAGCCAACATAATTTGAGAATAAGAACAGAATATAGATTTCACAAGTAAGTGTAATGGCTCATAAGTTTTATACTATATGCTTTATTGTTCATGATTTATGATCTTTAGTTTTTAGATTTCTCCAGTCTCTATGAGTCATTTACCTTTAGCATGCATATTTTTATAAATTGTGATGATAGTGCTTACTTATTGCATTCACCCCCATATGCTCAGTATATTCCTAAAGTACTGATCTATATATACGTCTATGTTCTATACTGTCTTATAATGTAGGTTCAGGTGCTCAGTCTCAGAAGCGTGAGTGATTTTCGAGCATCTTATCTACATCTCTGATGTTGGTAAGTCCTTGTAGTTCAGGGATAGATATTTAAATTTCCACTTTATTAGTAGCTGATTCAGTATTCATTTTAAACAGTTAGAGTCAACTGGGGCATATCCCAGTGACTCTAGATTCAGTTAGTAAAGGCTTGTCAGACTATATAATTAAGTTTCAAATTTTAGTTATAGTATGCAAATTTTTAGTATTTACCTTGTTAGACTGATGAGATTAGTATTTTTGGATATATTCAGATAATTTAGATAGTTTTCCATATTTATTATTACCTTATATTCATATTCCCCTATTTTGAGATTCAGATTTAGCAGAAGGAATCTAGGGTTAGCTCAGAACTACTTGTAGTTCGAAGTACCATGTGGCATCCCAGGAACCAGATTTTGAGGCATTACCAAAAGGCTCAGGTTTTCTTCAAGGTTGTCAATCAAGGCTTTCAAGGGTAGTTTCTCTCCATCTTGTTTTGTGTCTAAGATATGTTACTCCTTCCTTATTGTTAGTTCAACTAAATTCATATTTCAACTAATGGTTTTCAAGATATAATTATGGGTATTATTTGGTTTTAAATTATATGTTGGGGGTTTTGGTCATTAATGGTTAATTTATGTTTTCCCATGTTTTTACTTATGGTTTTTATATTATATTAGTGGTTAGAATATGTGGTTGCGTCGCAATAGTCAATTGTTATTTGGTTTTGGTTTTGGAAGCTTTATGCCCTCAATATGTTTGTAAAAATGCCCATAAGAAAGGTTTTGTCACATGGTATTGCTTTTATTAAAAGTATTGCATTGTATGATTTTGTAGTGGAACCTAAAAGGGTTAAATAGTTTTAATGGCTAAATGGTAAGACTTGGTGTCCATAGGTTTGATTTAAAACCTTATGGGGTACATGAAAATCCCCCAACTGAATCTAATAATAAAGCCTACGGGTTACATAGGAATCCCCTAAGTTATTGGGTAAGGACATTGCCTGAAAGCTACAGTCGGTATGACTATACCACTTCTTATAGACTTGGTTAATAATATATAGAATTTGTGGTTTGGTTGCGTGCTAATGGTTTTAATTAGGAAATAATGGTGGGTTGTGATAGCTTACCATGAAGGTGTGATTCCAAAGGACGGACACTGGAAAATCATGTTTGCTGACATGAGGTTGGTCATGGTGACCATATACTTGTGGGGTACATGGGAATCCCCGAAATTTATAATTGTATATATGTATCATGGAGGGTGAAGGGTACACGGGAATCCCCTACCCCTATGATATCTCCAGTTTTTTAGACTACATGTACTGGGGCCCGTTCAGGGGGTAACACTGGACATATATAGCCCGTGGGTGGTTTTAGGATGATCAAGCTACACAACCTATGTTAAGGTTTTAAATGAATGTTAAACTCGGATCACTTTCCTGGCATGGATTATATATGAATATGTTTGGTTTGTGCTTGCATATGGTTATTTGCTTGGTTTCAAGTATTGGAATTATTTTATCCTTTTACTTAGTGCATGCTAGCATTCACCCGCTAACCCATCTTTAGGCACTATATCCCCACACGATGCAGGAATTGACCATACTACTCCTCCTGCTCAGTGATTGGATTTAGGGACAACTTGTGTTAGATTAAAGTAGTGAGCTTCGATAGTCTAGAAGGCTCCATTTCATATTTTGGATTTCTCTACATACTTTTATCATGTTAGACTTTCGTTTTGGCTCTGGTTAGGGGCATGTTTGGACCGGGTATTATTTTCTTTTGGATAGAGGCTTTGTAGGACTACTTTGGGTTGGTATGAGAGGTGTTGGTGTGGGTGTCGGCCTTGGCATTGGTATTTGTATTGAGGATGACACCGTTGGACTATATTTGATATATGATTGTTCCATTTTGTTATGTTATATATATATTCAAAATTTATCCAACATTAGGTGTAGCATTATTTTTGTTGGGTATTGAGGGTGGTCTCCAATTTCGGTTGGACTTGAGGCACCCAACACGACTAGTCCCTGGTTCAAGTCATGTCATACTAGTATCAGAGCCCTAGATTCATAGCCACTTGGGAGTCCACAAAGTTGTGCTAAGTAGAGTCTTTTTCAAGGGTGTGTAGTGCTCCATATTCATAAAGTAGAAGCTACAAGGCATTTAGGAATGTTTCTCTTTCTTATTTTCTATTTTAAAGATTGGTGTCTAAGTCCTAAATTTTTCTCTCATTCCCATTTGTTCGCTTTTCATATCATGCCTCAACGATATGAAGTTCATGGAGACTTCTCTCCCCAACTGGGGGACAATATTGGTAGGATACTCTCTACTCATAGGATCCATACTTGGTCTAGGGGTCAAGTTTTGAATTATTCTAGAGTTCTATTGATTCTTTCTAGCGATCCTCAAGCTGACGTGACAAATACTGAGTTCTGCCAGCCGATTTATATGATTGCTCAGGTTGTAGGTTGCAGGCTGAGCGTGGTGTATTTGCTACTCCATCTTCTATGGCCACAAGGGTTGTCCAGTTCATGAAGTTGATCCCTCTAATATTTACTAGTGTTAAGGTGGAGAAGGATCCTTAGGGTTCTGATGAGATGGAAAAGATTTTCGTTGTTATACATGCCACAAATGTGGAAGGAGTAGAGTTTGCTTCCTACCAGATGAAGGATGTGGCATTCTAACGGTACAAGGAGTGGGATCGAGCAAGGGGTGATGGTTATGAGTCATCTTATGGGAGAATTTATCTACTACATTTCTGGACCACTTCTTTTCTTAAGAGTTGAGGGAGGATATGGTGGAAGAGTTTGTTAATCTAAGGCACGGTAAGATTTTAGTCAAGGAGTATACCTTGAAGTTACACTAGTTGCCTGGGTATGCTCCAAAATTAGTATCTAATATAAGGGATTGGATGGGGAAGTTTGCTTAGGGACTGTCTTGTAAGTTGATCCTTCGAAGTAAGGCTACCTTTTTAATATAGGACATGGATATATCTAGGTTGGTTGTTTACATGCAATAGGTTGAGGAAGAAAAGAAGAAGCAGGCTAAGATAGAGAAAAGGTAGGGATAGAAGTTTAGGTACTATAAGCAAAGTGGTAGGGATGGTAGTGAGTGACCTAAGAAGAAGTGGGGAATTTTGGGTCTTACTTCATGGCTAGTGATCCTTACCAAAAGCTGTCGGTTGATTGGCATTTCTATGTTGGAGACAATGGCTGCCCAATCTTAGGCTAGTAGGGCTCAGTCGGCTCCGTCATATCCTCTCTATAGATTCCGTGGTCATTTGCACATGGATTTCTATAATGAAGGAAGGAGAAGGTGTTTCAACTATTGTCCGCCATGCCATATGCTTAGAAACTGTCCTGTAGATAAGGTTGCTTTTGGGGAAAATTTGGTTACGATTGCTTCACTGTAGCTCTATCTCTAAAGGGTACACCATCTAGTTCTGACACTAGTCAAACCTATCTTTATACTCTCACTATCTAATAGGAGTCTGAGGCATTGCCTGATGTCGTGACTTAAATGCTGCAACTCTTTTCTCGTGATGTGTATTATTTACTTGATCTCGGATCTACTCTCTCTTATGTGACCCTATTTATGGCTGTGCAGTTTGGTTTTATTCCTGAGTGTGTTTTGAACTCATTTTCTATTTCTACCCCGATAGGTGACTCTGTGTTTCTAAAAAGTCTATAGGGTGTATGAGGGTATCTTTTAGTTGATTTTGATGTCAAATTGGGGTGGATTGGTTGGACTTTTGCTATGTATCTCTATTGTCAGACCTGTAAGGTTGTCTTTGATTTACCTAATGAGCTAGTTATCAAGTGGGAGGGTGGTTTCCTAGCTTCTAAGGGGAGGTTTCTATCATATCTTAGAGCTCAGAAGTTGGTCTCCAAGGGGTGTCTCCATCATTTGGTCCGGGTTAAAGATTCTAACTCAGAGGGTCCTTTTTCGCATTCTATTCCAATGGTGAATGAATTTCCTGAGGTCTTCCGTCATGACCTTCCTAGTATTCCTCTAGATAGGAAGATTTAGTTTGGGATTGATTTTGTACCGAACACTCATCCAAATTATATTCCTCTGTATAAAATAGCTCTAGTTGAGTTGAAGGAGCTTAAGGAGAAACTCAAGGATCTCTTATCTAAGGGTTTCATCCATCCTTATATGTCCCTATGGATGCACCGATTTTATTCATACGTAAGAAAGATGTTTCCCTTTAGATGTGCATTGACTATAGGCAGTTGAATAAGGTGATGGTAAAGAATAAGTATCCTCTTCAAAGAATAGATGACTTGTTTGATTAGTCAAAGGGTGCTACATTTTTCTCCAAGATTGATCTTCGGTCTGGGTATCCTTAGCTTAAGATTAGGAAGGTGGATGTCCCTATGACTGCCCTCCATACCCGATATGGTTACTTTGAGTTTCTAGTTATATCTTTTTGGCTGACTAATTCCACGATGACAATTATGGATTCGATGAATATTGTCTTCTATTAATTTCTAGATCTGTTTTTCATTTTGTTCACAGATGATATTCTAGTGTATTCTAAGAGTGAGTTGGATCATGCTGACCACCTCTGTATTGTGTTGTAGATCTTGAAGGAGCAAGAGTTGTATACCAAATACTCAAAATGTGAATTTTTGTTGAACATTGAAACTTTTTTGGGTCATATTATTTCTAGTGAGAGGATCATGGTGGATCCACAAAAGGTTGCAGTGTTTAGGAAGGGGCCTAGACTCACGACTCAAACTGATATTTAGAACTTCTTGGGTTTAGCTTTCTAGTATCGGAGGTTTATGGAAAATTTTTCGACTATAGCTTCCCAATTTACTAAGTTGACAAAGAAGAAGGTAAAGTTCTTATAGTCTGATGATTGTGAGGGAAGTTTCAAAAAGCTGAAGGATAAGCTAGATTCGGCTCTAATTTTCACTTTTCCTATATGTACTGATAGATTTGTGGTCTACTATGATGTGTCTCGAGTGGGACTTGGCTGTGTTCTAATGCAACAATGTATAATGATAGCCTATGCTTCTAGGTAGTTGAAGGTGAATGGTAGGAACTATCCTACTCATGATTTAGAGTTGTTAGTTGTGGTGTTTATACTAAAAATTTGGAGACACTATTTGTATGGGGTGAATATGGATAGCTTCTCAGATCATAAAAGCCTGTAGTAAGTTGTCACAACCCAAATCGGGGACCTGTCCGTGACGAGCATTCCCGTACCCAAAGGCCCGGAATGCCCTCTGTAGACATCTGGTAATTATGCACATAATTGATATGATCAAAATAATATGAATTAGACACAATAATACAGAAATATGGTCAACAATTTAAAACAGTTAAAGGCCTGAAAACATGTCCAACAATATTTAATAAACTTCTGCAACAGTCTGCGAAATCTCTACTGACATACTATCTGAATAACTGGGACAAGGCCCCCAGCAGACCAAAAACTATATTGAAATAAATACCTAAATGACTAGGCCTTCCGAAGCAAAGAAGGCTCACCAATTGAACTCTGAGACAACCCTGTCTGTAGACTCTACTGAGGATCTGGACCCCTAGATTGTGCCTCAGTACCTGGGAGGAAGAGGAGGGTTTGCACAATTGTACTGGCACACGAAGCAATCCAAAATAAAGTAATTGAACATATATATACATATATATATATAATACGTGAGAGCAAATATTCATCAAACATTATGCATAAAATAGTTTCTGAAAAATACATGGGCACCTTCTGAAAACATGTGACCTATCTATAAATCTCAAACTCTGATCTGTGTATTACTTCTGAGTTAGGTGGTATCTCTTACAAGTATGATATTCCACGGGCAATATAGAATCCGCCATTGACTCGGTGGGGAAGCCTCCAACCCTATTATGCCGCAAGGGTTAGAGTTCTTAAATCTGATATGCCACATGACACGTAAGTCAACGTATAATAATATACCCGGGTCGGCAAACCACGGTTTTAGGAAATGAGTTGTTTGAACTCAAGCCCTCTTCAGGGAAAAACCTAACATCTCTGTATACCCATTTTCAACCTTTTTGTAAATGCAACATTTTGAATGTCTAAAATCATGATAGTTTGAAATGTTTATTTGTCTGATTCTGATATGGCATTGGTCTGAATTGGTATCGTCATACCAAGACTTTCAATTCATGATTTTTGAGCCATAATACATTAAGCTAAATCTTTCTTTTAAAGCATAATTTAGACCATAAAAAACATGCAACTGATATAGAAGATTTCGTGTTTCAAAACTCAAGTCAAAATCATCCCAAAACTTCATCAACATATGGTGGTCTAGTGCCTTTAGCAAATCAATGCACTCTTTCATTACATGCATTATGAACATTAAATATTCATGCTAGATTCCCTCTTTAGTGATTTAAAACCACCTTTAAATAATAACAAGAGTTCAATCATTTCATATAGTGCTTTTCAAGGATGCATTGCAAAACAATTCATATGCTATGAGAAATCTGAAAAATTCATAATAAGAGGGAATTCATCAAAAATTATGCCCTCAACAAGAATTCATTTTTAAATACATGGTTTCATACATTCATATTCTCAAATCACTTTGGGGAAGGTCAAAAGACCAAAACGATGATGTTAAAACATTTAGTACATGAATATATATATATATATATATAGATAGATAGATAGATAGATAGATAGATAGATTCAAAAATCCCATTCTAAAACATGATTTTTCTATGCCCATGAGAATTTAGAAAAACACCGCGTACCTCCATTTTGGAAAATAATGGGTGCTTCTTGAAGCCTGTAGATTGGGGATTCTGATCTCTAATTAATTTTGAAAACCAACGGTTGAATCTTGATTTATTTGGGTTTTTAGTTTGAAACCCTTGGGAGTGTTCTTGAGAATTTTTAGATGATTGTAGATGTATTTTGGAGAATTGGAGACTGAATTTCGTGTTTATGGCTGAATAAGGGTGGAGAAAGGACCATTTTGCCCAAAAATTGGAGTGCTTAACTCACTTGAAACCATTACATTGGATATGATATCGCCTATATTTACATAGGCGCCGCCTATGCTATTGCCTATATTTACATAGGCACCACCTATTCTATCGCCTATATTTACATAGGCTCCGCCTATGCTATCGCCTATATTTACATAGGCCCTCCTATGCTATCGCATATGCTTTCCAGTGGCCATGTGCTATTGGTTAGGCGACACATTCTACTTTGAAAGGCCATAACTTCTTGCTCGGGTGCCGGATTTTAGCAAAATTGGTATCGTTGGAAAGCCAACTCGAAAACCTATCATTTTACACATAGTAGGATCTCTAATTAAACATATATAACGAGTCATGGTCGATAGAAGTTGACACAAATTATAATGTCCACTTAAACTTAATCGATCGAAGTAGTTTTCAACTCGTCCTTGAGTCAAAGGACCTCTATGGTCAAAATTCAAGATTGAATGGATTAATATACTAAGCAAATAATTAACATGCCATATTGTGATAGGATTTATGGCTTCGGGATTATCAACGCATCGGAATCATGGTCTGTATTGTAGCCCAAAATGCAGGGCGTTACATTATCTCCCCCTTGGGATCATTCGTCCCGGAATGATGGATAGAATGTTGTAGTCTTATGGGTATGGGATAACGTGGAAATGATATGTTCCTTAAGAAAGAATACACTGATCGAAAACATGACTATAAGATTGTAACTACTGATATGTTAAATGCTTATGCCGGACATGCATATCAGAGGCATTGAATACACAATTGAAGCGATTCATAGGATGAATTCTCATAATGAATCATTCATATCTGATGCGTGGATCTGTGACCGAGTTGTTCTAATGAATGCAGGACTGAATACACTGATAAGATGAACTTTTCTATTGAACATGCATTTCTAATGCATACATATCTGACTGAACTAACGTATGAACTTATGACTAAATACGCAATAATAACTGTTGTGCAGCTTGTAATAAGAATCTATGCATGCAACTGAATGGGGTATGTCCCCCTTGGTACCCTATGTCTCTCTATGAATTCACAATTCACTAAGATACTCGGAAAACTGAGGCGATGCACAGGGCACCTACGAATTGAATCATAACTGAACATCTGGAATCTGAATTTAATGCATGATGCATGAAATGGGCTATACTCGTAACTACTGGTATATTCTATCTGGGAGTAGTAGCATGTCTGAGATTTCGAGTAGCATGAATAAGTGCAAAGACGAGAAAACAAGTCATGCGAATCTAACTACTAAACTGACTTTTTGGCCATATAGACTGAATTATACTACACCCTCATACTTAACTGGAGTATCTCTTCATACAATTCTCTAATGAAATTCTAGCAGTAACAGGGAGCCATGAATCTTTGGTATGGATTACACAAGACATCCAACTGAGGAATCACCACATTCACACTCATCTACAGTCTAGAACATAGGCATATAACTCCTGAATTAGGATAGAATTACCAGGCATTTGGCATTAAAACTTCTTACTTTCAAGCTTAGCACACTTCTCGAATATCACTTAACTATACTATTCTCCTTAGATATCATATTCATTCAACTCATCTTAAAATTCTCATATGAGCATTGAAAAATCTTTCTACTAATGTCGGAAATAACTTAATCCCTTCGCTATGATCAAGCCTAACTCTAAGTCATAAAAATACAACATGGCAGACCATGCTATTATTCTAAACCATATGATGCAATCTTCTATATATCCTTTAAAGATCACATCCTAATTATAATATGCCTTACCACTTCAATGACTACTCTGAACTCTTACTATAAAGTCGCTAACGCATATAGAGGTCCTTTACAATAATCTCAACATGTCATTCAAGCCTATCTTTATAACCACATATGAACTTCAAAGCAAACACTTATAAAGGCATACTTCACATATTCTCTAAACCACTATAAATATCACTCCCATGAGCTACCCCAAGAACATACACATACAAAATTCCACTAACCATCACATAAATAAAAACTTGTCCCTAAATCTTACTTCATACTTATGGCCTTATCTAAACAAGCATACTATGATCTTCCATGAACAAGGAATAATTAATCACCACCACTATCATCGCATAAGGAGGAGTCACAAAAAGGTTAGAACATAAGATCTGGAGGCATGGAATGATACTATATGAAGCTCGACACTCATCTGAGGCCTGAGGAATAGAAAAACAACAACAGGGACTCACCAAAGCGCTCTAAATTTAGGGTATTCATGTCTATAAGTTGAATCTCGCCAATTATTTGGCATAAAACATGAGTTATGGAAATGGAGCACATTATAGAGCATGAGTACATGACTCTCTATCATATGTATGAACTTGAACTGATCATGGAAATAAATCGTAAAGCATGAGTAGGTATTAGGATCACTGAGAAATACTGAGATAGGAATGGGTTGAGATTCACCCTTACTTTTTGATTTTCTATATAATCATGACATCACTACAAGAATCTGAGAGTCTTACTTGGTTATTCATTTAGTCATCTCCCCCTTAGCTTCAAGCCATCATCTTAAGTTTTTTGGAGATACCTTACTAGACTTTAAACTTAACTGCACTCACTGCACTTTGGGTTCTGAATTATGACAATACACAAAATTAATAAAACTTAACCCGAAAGACCACATATGAGAGTTGAATGCCCACTGCTAATACTACCTATTGAGGCATACTCTATCATTCTGTAATCTCAATAGTCATCATCTATTAGTCAAAAACTTACTAACTTTGAATCTTCATGAGTATCCCCAAAGTTGAAGTGCACACCCTTTAGTGCCTCTACTCTTATTTCTATTAGCACGACTTTCAAGGACTTGAGCTTAGATTATAACACCTAACATGGTTATCACCAAGTCTTCAATGAGCCACTCTATTTCTATCATAGTCTACCAATATAGCAACTCCAAACATATTTTCCTCTACCATGAGAATCAAGTTCATATCAAAAGGCTCAACGCTATAGAACACCTTATACGATCTAGCTAGTCTTTTTCCACCTAGAAACTCAACGGTGATAGTAGCCACACACAACATGTAATAGCCTTAGAAAAATACTACAGCTTCATACCACCTTGAGCATACTTCTACATCACATATACAATGTCATACTTCATTACGAATCAAATAAACTTAGGCACTTGCACACACTGATCAAGCCTATAGATCACTTCCATATAACTAGTATCATTAACTAAGAAATTATCACATCCACCTCCATGGCCATCAATTTTTTCAAACTTAATGTCTAGTGCTAAACATGATTTACAAGCAACCTCACACACAATCCTCACTTAGAAACTATGAAATAAACATCAAGAAACACTAGTACACTAGAAATTCATAACCACAATAATCGATCATGACCTTATGGTTTTCCTTGTAATAATCCATTAACATGTATTATTTTCACACATCAAGCTTACAAATCTAATCCCACGAAATATGTATCATCAATCTCTTGCCACTATTCACCACCACACCATTTAAATTCAACCCTATAGTCTAGGATCAATCATTTTCAACAAATGAAGAGTGCAACATAATATAAATATACTAATCCTTCAAATTGGGATATTCTACCCAAATACTTCAAAATACATACTACATACTTTCTCACAAGTAGTATTAGTTTACAACTACCAATGAGAAAATGGTTAAGGGGTAAGTTCACATAATAGACATGATTAACCTTAAACTTATATTATAAACATACAATCTTATCTACTTATACGTCTTTCTCACATCACACTTACTTACCCTAATGGGCATTTGGACTACCTTCAGATACCCCATATGACAATGAGTCTATACTTACAACCTATTGGCTAATCTAGCCATTTTCATTCATAGCCTATAAGGGGTTTCTATAACCACCTTAAGTATCCACTCTCGGCTCTTTCTCTATTTTGAAAGGAAGAAAACAAATAATATTCTGAGTCAACACTTCCTCCACGGACTACCATACAATTCATAAATGGCACCCCCACATTAGTCTACCACTATGAAAGGGTAAATAATTCTCAATCAACGGTTATTCAATTATAAATATTTAATCACAAAAGTTACCCTCACTCTGACCTCTAACCTTATAACTTCATATCACGAACTTCTTGGTGTAATTTTACTACCAATAGGTCATGAAACTGACACTCTAACTTATACTACTACTCGGATGGAAATACAGTTCCAACAAACATAAGAACAACAAGATGAACAACAAGTTGGTAGTGAATCGGAATAGGCCTCACACGGCTCCACTAGAATATTGGTTTCAATAACACAATGATATCAAGATTACAAGAGATAGGATCTTGATACATAATATTTAATAACTTAAGAATACACATCTTACTCTTGTCTTAACTGACACTGTTAGACTATATTTGATATATCATTATTCCATTTTGTTATTTTTATATATATAAAATTCATCCAACATTGGGTGTAGGGTGGTTATGGTTGGGTATTGGGCGTGGTATTCAATCCCAGTTAGTCTTGAGGTACCAAACATGACTAGGCCACAGTTTGGGTTATGTCATTTGTTTACTATCTCTTATCTCCCTTGTTATTTCTGTGGTCAGGTGTATCGTGGCTTTTGTGATGAGGAAAGGAATAAATTTTTCAATTATGGTTAGCCTAACCACATCTAGAGGAACTGTCCTTCAGGCGATATTGCTATTGGAGCTAATAAGTTACCAGTTACTATTTCTTCTGCTCTCGTACCAAAGGGTGCTACTTCTGGCTCCAGCACTGGTCGAAATCTTCTATATTCTCTTGCAAATCATGAGGATTCTGAGGCATCTACGAATGTTTTCACTGGTATGATAAACCTCTTCTCTCATGATGTATATTTTTTATTTGGTCTCGGGTCTAATCTCTTTTATGTGACCCCATATGTGGCTATTCATTTTGGTTTTGATCCTGAGTGTATCCCTGATCCCTTTTTTGTGTCTACTCCGGTGGGTGACTTTATTATAGCTAGAAGAGTCTATAGGGGTTTGTGGTATCCATTTGTGTCAGGGATACATTAGTGGACCTGATTGAATGAAACGTGTTAGACTTTGACATGATTTAGCGGATGGATTTGTTGTACTCGTGCTATGCATTGTTTGACTATCAGACTCGAAGGGTCAGTTTTTAATTCCCGAATAAACCAGTGGTTGAGTGGGAAGATAGTTCTCTGGTGCCCAAGGAAAGGCCTATTTCTTATCTTAGAGCTCAAAAATTGATTTTCAACTGGTGTCTCTACCATTTAGTGCATGTTAAGGATACTAGATCTGAAGGTCCTTATTTACAATTGGTCTCTATTGTCTGTGAGTTTCCCAAGGTTTTCCTGATGATCTTCCTAGTGTTCCTCCCAATAGGGAAATTGAATTTGGGATTTATCTTTTTTTGGATATTCATCCTATTTATATCCCTCTCTATAGAATGGCTCCAATGAGTTGAAAGAATTTATTGAGTAGCGAAAGATCTTCTAGATAAGGGTTTTATCCGCCATAGTGATTCTCTGTGGGATGCTCCGGTTCATTTCGTGTATGATAAAGATGGGTCTCATCAATTGTGTATAGATTATCGCCAATTGAATATGATGACTGTGAAGAATAAGTATCCGCTTGTCATGACCAAAACTAGGGCCTAGCTATCACGAGTATCTTAAGTACACCGAGGACCCAATTACTCCTGCACCTAACCAAACAATACACAAAATCCTTAACGTCGGATGAATTCTGAACATATAATAAGATAGCATAAGAATAAGCTTAATCATGTTTAAATCACATCAATAACTGACAAAAGATAATCGACCAAATGACCTACCAATGTCACCCAAGTCCACAGTAATCCAACAAAGCCTCTATGCAAAAAGAACAAAAATCCAGTCTTGGTCGAGACATGTCCCCAACTCTGATAATGACAATGACAATGATAATGTTAATGATAATGAAATCTCTCAATCCTAATCTATGATAAGTACTGATGAAATTTCTTGGTCTTATGAAGAATTGAAGCTCAGCATTTCACCATAATAAACCGATGAATCAAGCTAATCCATCCAAATCTACGCAGGAAAAGTAGAGGTATCTTCGGTAGCTGCATCACGTGGGGTCACAACATTCAGAGATGGTTAGTAGTTGGAGCGCTAGCATGTAACTCATTAATAGGGGATAAAATAATTTCATAGATAACAATTCAAAACTAGTCCATTATCCAATACACAAAACTACATGCAAATACATACACACTTACATATATATATATATATATATATTTATATATATCTATTTATATATATATATATCACGTTCCGGGGTAGTGAAAAAGGCTTAGCATGGACCTTTAAAACTTTAGCCTAGGTCATGTAGCTCAACTATCATAACATAAGAAGGCACCTACGGGCTATATAGGCCCATCTCTCCCCTAGTGAATAGGGCCCCAATGCGTGGGACCATATGATCTAGAGGGTATAAATATACACTATGTGGGGCCCCAACCTCCAGGAATATCAATGTAATACCCGTGCTTTTTCTTAGCTTGAAAATTATCTCAAGGATATTAGAACTTGCTTTCAAATAATTATTCATTCTTATACACGTGGTATTTCCATAATTTTCATTTCCTATCACGTGTTAAATTGAATAAGCTTTCCATCGATATATAATTCTCTCAAATCCGACATCCGAGCAAAGAGTTAGACCTCCTTTAGTGAGACAGTGTTTGACTTGAGCCTTCAGCGCATCGCGGAGAGAACTCAAATGGCAATTGTCAAATTCTAGTGTTGCTCCGTGATACTGGTGCGTCGTTCCAAACTTCTAGGTCATAGACAAGGTGGCAATGCAATAGCTCCGCATCGCACCACCATGCAATTTCCCAATTGTCAATTACCAGTGACACGACACAATAACACCGCGTCGCGCCAAAGGACCAATTCGGGAAATTTTACTGAAAATTAAATTACATGTCCAGGGTTAAAAGGGTCAATTTCCTGCCTTATATAAGCTTCCAAACATGGGATTTAGCCCTTATTCATCCAAAATATTTATGTTTTTCTCAAATGCTCTCAAGAACTCATCCTAGGTTTTTCATAAAAGGTCTAGGTTCAACAAGGTTTCACCATCAATCTTCACAAAATCATGATCTAAGGTATGTATAGTGTTCATTCATGGACTCCTTTCATCTATAAAGTCCAAGAATCCATTTTAACTAATAGTAATGGATTTTCTTCATGTTTTCATGCTTTGTATATTCTCTTTCATGTTGATAAATGAGGAATTAATTTCTATTCCATGATTTGATGATAAATTCCGTGTGGGGTTGATTAGTATATATAACGATTTATGAAATCTCATGATAAAAACCTTGTATGATGGAATTGGAATTAAAGTATGATGTTTAATTATTGTATAATATGCTTTATTTATACTATGCCTACAATATGTTTGATCAAATGCCTAGATGAAGGAAAATTGTCTAATCTTCATGATATCATAAAATCCCCATGTATGTACAAGTTTATGCCTATTACATGTTTGATGAAAGGCTCCTATGAATGTAGTATGTATTATGATTTTAGTCAAGTCTTCTAGTAAATCATGCTATGTTATTTAACTTCTATCTAGTCCAGGGGTACTTGTACCCGAAATATTAGCCGTGCGCCTAGAGCCATGTCATGTTTCTCGTGATACTCTCAGTCAAGCTATAAACCTTAGACTTCAGATAGTCTTATGACTCAGGAAAAATCTCCATGAACTCATAACTCAGTCAATTGTTAGATAACAGAAGTATTTCATCAGCCACAAAATTTCAGTAACTCAGTCCTTGCTTAGTTCAATTTAGTAAATCATGTTCATTGTATATTCAGATGGGGGTAGGAATTAGCACCTAGGGAACCCAAGGATGGGGACTCACCTGTTATATGAGAGTGTGACTACTAGAAGCAATCCTTGCATTCAATAACTATGTAGCCAGAATAGGTTGGACGTCGTAGCCTGCTATATGAAGGTAGATGAGGTGGCTTAACCTGTCATGTGAGGGCTCCCACTGTTCTTGCTAGGGTTGCCTACTATATGAGGGTTATTCACTTGTTGTCCTTACTAGTGGCGCCGTATTGACACCCTTACAATCAGGGCATAGATATAGTACTTACTACTTCCCATAGTTTCATGTTACAAAATCAGGACTATCAGATATAGTCAATCAGTCTCCATAATAGAACTTAGATAGTTTTTCAAATTTCAGGACTGTCAGATACAGTCAACTCAGATACAGTACGAAACTCATAGTTCTATCAAATTCAGGACTATTAGCTACAGTCACCTATGTTATCAGCATTATTCAGATATAATCCTTTATGTTATCATTCATATCAGTTACTAGCATGTCACGTTATCAGTATACAAACTCAAAAATCATGAAATCACGTTGTTAGTTACAGTTACGTAGTTATGCATATATTCTAACGTTCATGTTAGAAAATAAGTTAGCATTATTCATGCATGTGAACCATTAGATATAGCCTACCTCACATGTATACTCGCTACATATGTAATGACCCATTTTCACTATGATGCTTTCTTTTTATGTTACACCATAGGTTTAGAGACACAATTTCCAAATCAGCAGTAGATTCCAGATTCGGCAGTCAGAGTAGAAGTGAGTCCTCATCCTTTGAGGACATAATGATTTTCTAGTATCTTATTGATTAGCTTATTAGTTGGAGTTAGTTGACAACATGTCTCATCAAATCCTTATTCAGATTCTTTAGACAGTAGAGACTTTCAAACTAGATGCAGAATAGATACATACTATCATATTTTAAATTTAAGTTTTCTTTTAGCTATTCAATTACCCCACACAGATGTTACGTTATTCAGTTATGTTCATGATCAAACCTTATGACCTTTTAGTGCATGTTTCCACATTATTATGTTACATATGTAGTATATAAGTACAAATATCAGTCATGGGTTAGCTTGTGGTCCTTCGGGGTCATGAGCACCATGTAGCATTTCGGTTCAACAAATCGGGTTGTTACAAACTTGGTATCAGAATCTAAGGTTCAATATAGTCATAAGAAGTCTGAAAGCCACATCTAGTAGAGTCTTGTGAATGGATGTATTGTGCGCCACATTTATGTGCAAGAGGCTATGAGTTGTTTTAAGAATAGTTTCCCTTCTTTCAGTATTTATGTCATGCCAGTGAGCATAATAAAAAGGCAGTTTCTCAGTCTAATCCGCTTTTTCTCTTTATTTCAGAATATGCCTCCTAAGAGAAGAAATCAGTCAGCCCCTCAGCCCCAAGAACCTTTGGGTGATCATGTTTCTTATGCAGAGTTTAGGACTGCATTTACCACTCTTTCTCAATCATTCACTGCTCAAAATGAATGGCCAATACCTGTTTCAGCCAACCCAGTTTCAACTCAGCTACAGCGAGAATTTGAGACTTCACCCGAATGAATCCTCCAACCTTCCTCGAGTAAATAAGACCCTCAAGTATTCTTTGATCAAGTTTAGAAAGTGACAGACGCCATGGGGGTGACTACTGTTGAGAGTGCTGAGCTAGCTGCATACCAGTTGCAGGATGTGGCTCATGCTTGGTTCAAACAAAGAAAGTCCAAAAGATCAGATGATGCAGGTCCTATAGAGTTGGGGGATTTTGTCACTGCATTCTTAGACAAATTATTTCCCTAAGATCTTAAAGAAGCTAAGGTGCTAGAGTTCATCAACCTCAGGCAGGGTATTATGACGGTGAAAGAGTATTCTTTTATGCTTACTGAATTAGCCAGGTTTGGCCCTCATGTGGTTGCAGATGGTAGATCTAAGATGAGTAAGTTCACTTCAAGGGTGAACGACAACATGGTTAATGAGTACAGATCCACCATGCTGAGCAGTGACATGACCTTAGTTAGTCTTATGGTCAATGCTCAGAAGACAGAAGAGCAAAAAATTAAGAAGAGGAAAAATAGAATAAAAAATCTAGGAAAGGTAGCTTCGAATTTAGTCAGCCTAAGTCAGAAAAAGGAAACTGTTCCCGGTTTCATCCCAAGTCATCAGTTCCAGCTCCCTCTACAACCAGTGTTCCAGTTCCTTAGTTTAGAGAGGGTAACAAAGATAGAGTGCTAGGCTCTAAGACCCAGGGTAGTGTTAGTAGTGCCCGAACCTATCCTCTTTTCTAGACTTACGGTAAGTACCATCAGGGTGTGTGTAGAGCAGGTAGTGGCATTTTTTTTGCTTGTGTCAAGACAAGCCATAGAGTTAGAGACTGTTCATAGCAAAGTCTTCAGGGACAACAGAAACGCTCCTTAGCTCAGTCCGGTCGCCCAAATCAGTAGGGTGCCACTTCCATTGCTACAAGTGGGCAATGCCCAAATTGTCTCTATGATCTTTAGACTCGACAAGATTAGGAAAATTCTCTTAATGTAGTTACTGGTACATTAGATATCATTCATGTGCATATTTATGCTTTGCTAGATTTAGGAGCTTTCTTGTATTTTGTTACTCCTTATATAGCAGTTGATTTAGGAATTAGTCCCAAAATTCTAGTAGAGCCCTTCTCAGTTTCTACCCCAGTGGGTAAAACCATCATAGCCCGATGGGTATACAGGAACTGCCTGGTTATGATATTTCAGAAAGTCACTTCAGTAGAATTAGTTGAAATCAAGATGACTGATTTTGATATCATTCTCGGCATGGATTGTCTTCATTACTGCTATGCCATAGTCAACTTCAGAAACAGAAATGTTCAGTTTTAGTTCCCAAATGAACCCATCTAGAGTGGAAGGGTAGCGTATCCACTTTGAGGTTCAATTTGTTTCCTACCTTTGGGAAAGGAAAATGATATCTAAGGGATGTATTATCATATAGTTCATGTTAGCGATTCTAGTTCTGAGGCTCCCAATATCGAATCAGTCCCAGTAGTGAATGAATATTTAGATGTCTTTCCTAAAGATCTTTCAAGGATTCTTCCCAAAAAAGAAATAGACTTTGGTATTGATCTTCTTTCAGACACTCAGCCTCTCTCTATTCCGTTATACAAAATAGCACCAATAGAACTTAGAGAACTGAAATATCAGTTGAATGATCTCTTAGATAGGGATTCATCAGACCCAACATTTCCTTATGGGGCATACCAATAATATTCGTGCGCAAGAAAGATGGTTCTCTTCAAATGTGTATAGATTACCGTCAACTCAATAATGTCACGGTCAAGCAAAAATATCCTTTTCCCAGAATCGATGACTTATTTGACCAACTTCAGGGTGTCAGTTGCTTCTCAAAGATAGATCTCAGATCCGGCTATCATCAGGTCAGAGTTAGAGAATGTGACATCCCTAAGAAATATTTTCATATGCGGTATGGTCACTTCAAATTTCTAGTTATGTCATTTGGTCTTACCAATGCTGCAATAGCTTTCATGGATTTGATGAAACGTGTGTTCAAGTAGTACTTGGACATGTTCGTCATAGTTTTCATAGATGATATTCTAGTTTATTCCTGCACTTAGCGAGATCATGTAGACTATCTTAGAATAACACTTCAGACTCTTAGAGATCATTAGTTATTCTCTAAATTTAGTAAGTGCAAATTTTGGCTAAGATCAGTAGCATTCCTTGTCCATATTATTTTCGGTAATGGCATTAGAGTAGATCCTCAAATGACCAAAGATGTAAGAAACTGGCCTCGCCTTATTTCTCCATCAGATATCAGGAGTTTCTTTGATTTGGATGGCTATTACAGATGGTTTGTTAAGGTATTTTCTTCTATTGCATATCCTATGTCCAGATTAACTCAGAAAAAGGTCAAGTTTCAGTGGTCAAATTCATGAGAGAAGAGTTTTTAGGAATTGAAGACTCGACTTACCACAACTCCAGTTCTATTTCTTTTAGATAGTTCAGATGGTTTTTAGTTTATTGTGATGCATATAGAGTGAGTTTAGGTTGTTTCCTCATGTATCATGGTAATGTCATATACGGAGTTCAAGTAGACATCTTCATAGATCATAAAAGCCTTCAGTATGTCTTTTCTCAGAAAGATCTCAATCTTTGTCAGAGAAGGTGGTTAGAGCTCTTAAAAGATTATGACATGAGTGTCCTCTATCATCTGGGCAAGGATAACGTATTGGACTACGCTCTCAATAGACTGTCCATGGGTAGTATTTCTCATGTTGATGATAGTAAGAAGAAGTTAGTCCAGGAAGTCTACCAGCCTGCTAGACTAGGCGTTTGCTTAGTCGACTCTTTAGAGGGCGATGTACGTGTTTAGAGTAGTTTAGAATAATCTCTAGTTTCAGAGGTGAAAGAAAATTAAGATAAGGATCCTATCCTTGCCAAGATAAAAGAATCAGTTTAGAATCAGAAAATAGAGGTTTTCTCCCAAGGGGGAGATGACGTCCTCCATTTTCAGGGTCATCTATGTGTTCTAGGTGTATTTGACAAAAGACAACGAATTCTTACAAAAGATCATGGTGCGAGTTAGTCTATTATCCAGGGGCCACTAAGATGTACCACAACTTGCGAGAGATCTATTGGTGGAATGGGATGAAAAGTGATGTTGAAGAGTTTGTGGCTAAGTGCTCTACAATTTAGCAACATAAGGTAGAGCATCAGAAGCCTAGTGGTCCAATACAGGAGTTCAGTATTCCTACTTAGAAGTGGGAAGTTGTGAATTTATACTTCATGACAGGTTTGCCTAGAACACTCCATCAGAAAGATTTAGTTTGGGTCATTATAGACAGGATGGCCAAATCAACACTTTTCCTTCCAGTTCATATCTCTTATTCAAACGAGGATTTCTCCAAGCTCTACATTAAGGAGCTGGTCAGATTGCTGGTGTTCCTTTGACTATTATCTTAGACAGAGGTACCCATTTCACCTCTTATTTTTGGAAAGCATTCCAAAAGGGTCTTGGTAACCAAGTCCATCTTAGTACAACCTTTCATCCCCAGGCAGATGGTCAAGCAGAAAGGACCATTCAGACTTTGGAAGATATTCTAAGGGCATATGCAATTGATTTCAAGGGTATTTGGGATGACCACTTGCCTTTGATTGAGTTTACATACAACAACGACTATTATTCCAGTATTCAGATAGCTCTATTTGAAGCTCTCTATGGTAGGATACATAGATCTCCAATTGGTTAGTTCGAATTTAGTGAGGCCTTAGTAATAGGTCCCAACTTAGTATTCAACGCCTTAGAGAAAATTTAGTTAATTAGAGAAAGACTCCGGGCTGCTCAGAGCTGACAGAAGTCTTATGCAGATGTTTGTATAAAAGATCTCGAGTTTGAGATTAGTGACTATATCTATCTCAATATCTCTCCCATGAAGGGAGTGAAGAGAATTGGCAAGAACGGAAAACTCACTTCCCGATATGTCAGTCTCTTCAAGATTCTCAGTCATTTTTTAAGGTAGCTTATGATCTCTAATTTCCTTCAAATCTAGCCTCAGTTTATCCAGTATTTCATGTCTCTGTGCTCAAGAAGTTCATAGATGACCCATCAGTCATAGTCCCTATTCAAAGCAATGATGTTCAGAATAACCACTCTTATGAAGAGATTCCAGTCAAAATTCTGGACTATCATACTAGTAGATTGAGGAACAAAGAAGTCACTCTAGTTAAAGTTCCTTGAAAAAACCAGTCCATTGAGGGAGATACATGGGAAGCAGAAGCAGATATGCATACCAATTACCCTCACCTTTTCCCTGCCAACTCAGATCAAGATCAAGGTATCAGTTCTCCTAAATCTTACTCAGTTTCATGATTAGTGTACATCATTAACTTAGTATTCAGTCTCATGTTCATGTTCCCAACATAAACTTGGTATCAAGTACCGCCGCATATTCAGTCATGCATTCATGTATCAGATATGTTATATAGTTATGCATCATATATGCATTCTCATTGTGAGAAAACTTAGTTTTTTGGATCTTTTAGTTATGCATTTATGAATTAGTTACACATAAATCAAATATACATGTTCAATATATTATGTTCATCTTGTCAGTCAGGTCTGTCATGAGATTATGTTCCAGTTATTCATGTTCAGCTTATTATTTCCCCTCTCAGTTAGTCTCATTCGAGGATGAATGTTCTCAAGGGGGATATATTGTAATACCCTTTTTTTTCTTAGCTTGAAAATCATCTCAAGGATGTTATAACTTTCTTTGAAATAAGAATTCATTCTTATACACGTGGTATTTCCATAATTTTCACTTCCTATCACATGGGAAATTGAATAAGATTTCCATTGATATATAAATCTCCCAAATCCAACATCCGTGCGAGGAGTTAGAGCCTTTTTAGTGAGACAGTGTTTGACCTGAGCCTTTAGCACGTCTCGAAGATATCTGAAATTCCATTGTTGCTCCGCAATACTGGTGTATTTCACCAAACTTCCAAGTCTTAGAAAAGGTGGACACGTGATAGCTCTGCATTGCACCACCATTCAATTTCCTAATAGTCAATTTTAAATGACACGCGCGGTGGCACCGCATCACGCCAAGGGCCAAATTCGAGAAACTTTACTGAAACTTAAATTATGTGTCCAGGGTTAAAAGGGTCAATTTGTGCGCCCTATATAAGCATTTAAAAATGGGATTTAGCCCTAATTCATCCAAAATATTGATTTTTTTCTCAAATACTCTTAAGAACTCAGGCTAGGGTTTTCATAGAAGGTCTAATTTAAAGAAGTTTTCACAATCAATCTTCACGAAATCATGATCTGAGGTATGCATAGTGTTTATTCGTGGACTCCTTTCGTCCATAAAGTCCAATAATCCTTTTTAACTACAAGTTATGGATATTCATGCTTTGTATGTTCTCTTTCATGTTGATAAATGAGGAATTGATTTCTATTCCATGACTTGATGATAAATTCCATGTGGGTTGATTAGTATAGATAAAGATTTATGAAATCTCATGACAAAAGCCTTGTATGATGGAATTGGAATCGAACCATGATGTTTAATTGTTGTATGATATGTTTTACATGTACTATGCCTACAGTATGTTTGATTAAATGCCTAGATGAAGGAAAGTTGTCTAACTAGCATGCTATCATGAAATCCCCATGTATGTACAAGTTTATGCCTATTACATATTTGATGAAAGTCTCCTATGAATGTAGTATGTATTATGATGTTAGTTAAGCCTTCAAGTAAATCATGCTATGTCAGTTTCCTTCTATCGAGTCCTGGGGTACTTGTACCTGAAATATTAGTTGTGTGCCTAGAGCCATGTCATGTTTTTCACGATACTCTCAGTCAAGCTATGAACTCTTAGACTTCAGATAGTCTTATGACTCAGGAAAAATCTCCATGATCACATGACTCAGTCAGTTGTCAGATATCAGTAGTATTTTGTCAGCCACAAATATTTAGTAACTTAGTCCATACTCAGTTCAGTTTAGCAAATCATGTTCAGTGTCTATTCAGATGGGAGTAGGAATTAGCACAGAGTGAACCCAAGGATGGGGACTCACCTATTATATGAGGGTGTGATTCCTAGAAACAATCCTTGCATTCTAGAACTATGTAGCCAGCATAGGTTGAGACATCGTAGCCTGCTATATAAAGGTAGATGAGGTGGATTAACCTGTTATGTGAGGGTTCCTACTTTTCTTGCTAGAGTTACCTGCTATATGAGGTTTACTCATATGTTGTCCTTACCAGTGGCGTGGTACTGACACCTTTCCAATTAGGGCATAGATTGGACCCTAGCTAGCTTTATAGAACCTTTGGGGCATATCGGTTAGATACTACTTCCCACAGTTTCATATTATAGAAATAGAACTGTCAGATACAGTCAATCAGTATCATTAATTGAACTCAGATAGTTCTTTAGATTTTAGGATTGTACAACATAGTCAACTCAAATATAATACAGAACTCAGATAGTTCCATCAAATGCAGGACTGTCAGCAATAGTCACCCATGTGCTCTACATTATTCAGATATAGTCCTTCATGTTATTAGTTATATCAGTTACTAGCACGTCACGTTATCAGTATACATACTCAAAAATCATGAAATCACATTGTTAGATACAGTTATGTATTTATGCATATATTCTAACGTTCATGTTAGAAAGTCAGTTAGCATTATTCATGCATGTGAACCATTAGATATAGCCTACCTCACATGTATACTCGGTACATATGTAATGACACATTTTCACTATGATGCTTTCTTTTTATGTTACACTATAGGTTTAGAGACACGATTTCCAAATCAGCAGTATATTCCAGAGTCGGCAGTCAGAGTAGAAGTGAGTCCTCATCCTTCGAGGAGATAATGATTTTCTAGTATCTTGTTGATTATCTTATTAGTAGGTGTTAGTTGAGAACATGTCCCATCAAATCCTTATTCAGATTCTTCAGACAGTAGAGGCTTTCAGACTAGATGCAGACTAGATACATACCATCATATTTTAAACTTAAGTTTTCTTTTGGCTATTTTATTATCCCACATAGATGTTACGTTATTCATTTATGTTCATGATCGAACCTTATGAGCTTTTAGTGCATGTTTCCACATTATTATGTTACATATGTAGTATATAGGTACAAATATCAGTCATGGGTTAGATTGTGGTCCTTCGGGGTCATGAGCACTATGTAGCATTTTGGTTCAACAAATCGGGTTGTTACAAACTTGGTATCAGAATCTAAGGTTCAATAGAGTCATTGAAGTCTAAAAGCCACATCTAGTAGAGTCTTATGAATGGATGTGTTGTGTGCCACATTTATGTACAAGAGGGTATGAGTTGTTTTAAGAATAGTTTCCCTTCTTTCAGTATTCATGTCATACCAGTGAGCATAATAAAAAGGCAGTTTCTCAGTCTAATCCACTTTTTCTCTTTATTTCAGAATATGTCTCCTAAGAGAAGAAATCAGTCAGCCCCTCATCCCCAAGAACCTTTGGGTGATCATGTTTCTCATGCAGAGTTTAGGACCGCATTTACCACTCTTTCTCAATCATTCACTGCTCAGAATGAATGGCCAACAGTTTTTTTGGCCAACCCAGTTTCAACTCAGCTACAACGAGAATTTGGTACTTCACCCGAATGGATCCTCCAATCTTCCTTGGGTCTAAGGTAGATGAAGACCCTTAAGAATTCTTTGATTAAGTTTAGAAAATGACAGATGCCATGGGGGTGACTACTGTTGAGAGTGCTGAGCTAGCTGCATACCAGTTGCAGGATGTGGCTCATGCTTGGTTCAAACAAAGAAAGTCCAAAAGATCAGATGATGTAGGTCCTATAGAGTGGGAGGAGTTTGTCGTTGCATTCTTAGATAGATTCTTTCCCTAAGAGCTTAAAGAAGCTAAGGTGCTAGAGTTCATCAACCTCAGGCAGGGTATTATGACGGTGAAAGAGTATTCTTTTAAGCTTACTCAATTAGCCAGGTATGGCCCTCATGTGGTTGCAGATGGTAGATCCAAGATGAGTAAGTTCACTTCAAGGGTGAACGACAACATAGTTAATGAGTACAGATCCACCATGCTGAGAAGTGACATGACCTTAGTTAGTCTTATGGTCCATGCTCAGAAGACAGAAGAGCAAAAAATTAAGAAGAGGAAAAATAGAATAAAAAAGCTAGGAAAGGTAGCTTCGAATTTAGTCAGCCTAAGTCGGAAGAAGGAAACTGTTCCCGGTTTCATCCCAAGTCATCAGTTCCAGCTCCCTCTACATCCAGTGTTCCAGTTCCTTAGTTTAGAGAGGGTAACAAAGATAGAGTGCTAGTCTCTAAGACCCAGGGTAGTGTTAGTAGTGCCCGAACCTATCCTCTTTTCTAGACTTACGGTAAGTACCATCAGGGTGTGTGTAGAGCAGGTAGTGTCATTTTTTTTGCTTGTGGCAAGACAAGCCATAGAGTTAGAGACTGTTTATAGCAAAGTCTTCAGGGACAACAGAAACGCTCCTTAGCTCAGTCCGGTCGCCCAAATCAGTAGGGTGCCACTTCCATTGCTACAAGCGGGCAATGCCCAAATTGTCTCTATGATCTTTAGACTCGACAAGATTAGAAAAATTCTCTTAATGTAGTTACTGGTACATTACATATCATTTATGTGCATGTTTATGCTTTGCTAGATCTAGGAGCTTTCTTGTATTTTGTTACTCCTTATATAGTAGTTGATTTATGAATTAGTTCCAAAATTCTAGCAGAGCCCTTCTCAGTTTCTACCCCAGTTGGTAAAAGCATCATAGCCTGATGGGTATACAGAAATTGCCCGGTTATGATATTTTAGAAAGTCGCTTTAGTAGAATTAGTTGAAATAAAGATGACTGATTTTGATATAATTCTCGGCATAGATTGTCTTCATTACTGCTATGCCATAGTCAACTTCAGAAATAGAATAGTTCAGTTTTAGTTCCCAAATGAACCCGTCCTAGAGTGGAAGGGTAGCATATCCACTTTTAGGGTTCAACTTGTTTCCTACCTCTGGGAAAGGAAAATGATATCTAAGGGATGTATTTATCATCTAGATCATGTTAAAGATTCTAGTTCTGAGGCTCTCTGTCTCGAATCAGTCCCAGTAGTAAATGAATATTTAGATGTCTTTCCTAAAGATCTTTCAAGGATTCCTCCCGAAAAAGAAATAGACTTTGCTATTGATCTTCTTTTAGACAATCAGCCTATCTCTATTCCGCCATACAAAATAGCACCAGTAGAACTTAGAGAACTGAAAGATCAGTTGAATGATCTCTTAGATAGGGATTCATCAGACCCAACATTTCCTTATGGGGCATACCAATATTATTCGTGCGCAAGAAAGATGGTTCTCTTCAAATGTGTATAGATTACCGTCAACTCAATAATGTCACGGTCAAGCAAAAATATCCTTTTCCCAGAATCGATGACTTATTTGACCAACTTCAGGGTGTCAATTGCTTCTCAAAGATAGATCTCAGATCCGGCTATCATCAGGTCAGAGTTAGAGAATGTGACATCCCTAAGAAATATTTTCATATGCGGTATGGTCACTTCAAATTTCTAGTTATGTCATTTGGTCTTACCAATGCTGCAATAGCTTTCATGGACTTGATGAAACGTGTGTTAAAGTAGTACTTGGACATGTTCGTTATAGTCTTCATAGATGATATTCTAGTTTATTCCTGTACTGAGCGAGATCATGCAGACTATCTCAGAATAACACTTCAGACTCTCAGAGATCATTAGTTATTCTCCAAATTCAGTAAGTGCAAATTTTGGCTAAGATCAGTAGAATTCCTTGGCCATATTATTTGCGGTAATGGCATTAGAGTAGATCCTTAAAAGACCAAAGTAGTAAGAAACTGGCCTCGCCCTATTTCTCCATCAGATATCTGGAGTTTCTTTGATTTAGATGGCTATTACAGATGGTTTGTTAAGGTATTTTCATCTATTGCATCTCCTATGTCCAGATTGACTCAAAAAAAGGTCAAGTTTCAGTGGTCAAATTCATGAGAGAAGACTTTTTAGGAATTGAAGACTCGACTTACCTCAGCTCCAGTTCTATTTCTTTTAGAAGTGCAGATGGTTTTTTAGTTTATTGTGATGCATATAGAGTGGGTTTAGGTTGTTTCCTCATGTATCATGGTAATGTCATATACGGTGTTCATGTAGACATCTTCATAGATCATAAAAGCCTTCAGTATGTCTTTTCTCAGAAAGATCTCAATCTTTGTCAGAGAAGGTGGTTAGAGCTCTTAAAAGATTATGACATGAGTGACCTCTATCATCTGGGCAAGGATAATGTAGTGGCCGACGCTCGCAATAGACTATCCATGGGTAGTATTTCTCATGTTGATGATAGTAAGAAGAAGTTAGTCTAGGAAGTCCACCAGCTTGCTAGACTAGGCGTTCGCTTAGTCGACTCTTCAGAGGGCAATGTATGTGTTTAGAGTAGTTCAGAATAATCTCTAGTTTCAGAGGTGAAAGAAAATCAAGATAAGGATCCTATCCTTGCCAAGATAAAAGAATCAGTTTAGAATCAGAAAGTAGAGGTTTTCTCCCAAGGGGGAGATGACGTCCTCCATTGTCAGGGTCATCTATGTGTTCCAAGTATAGATGACAAAAGACAGTGAATTCTTGCAAAAGCGCATGGTGCGAGTTAGTCTATTCATCCAGGGGAAAATAACATGTATCGCAACTTGTGGGAGATCTATTGGTGTAGTGGGATAAAAAGAGATATTGCAGAGTTTGTGGCTAAGTGCTCTACATGTTAGCAACTTAAGGTAGAGCATTAGAAGCCTAGTGGTCCTATGCAGGAGTTTAGTATTCCTACTTAGAAGTGGGAAGTTGTGAATTTGGACTTCATGACGGGTTTGCATAGAACTCGCCATCAGCAAGATTTACTTTGGGTCATTATAGACAGGATGTCCAAATCAGCATTTTTCCTTCCAGTTCATTTCTCTTATTCAAACGCGGATTTGACTATTTTCTTAGACAGAGGTACCCATTTCACCTTTTATTTTTGGAAAGCATTCCAAAAGGGTCTTGGTACCCACGTCCATCTTCGTACAACCTTTCATCGCCAGACAGATGGTCAAGCAGAAAGGACCATTCAGACTTTGGAAGATATTCTAAGGGCGTGTGTAGTTGATTTCAAGGGTATTTGGGATGACCACTTTCTTTTGATTGAGTTTACATACAACAACAACTATCATTCCAGTATTCAGATAGCTCAACTTGAAGCTCTCTATAGTAGGAGACATAGATCTCCAATTGGTTAGTTCGAATTTAGTGAGGCCATTGTAATAGGTCCTAACTTAGTATTAAACGCCTTAGAGAAAGTATAGTTAATTAGAGAAAGACTCTGGGATGCTCAGAGCTGATAGAAGTCTTATGCAGATGTTCGTAGAAATGATCTCGAATTCGATATTGGTGACTATGTCTACCTCAATATCTCTCCCATGAAGGGAGTGAAGAGATTTGGCAAGAAGGGAAAACTCACTCCCCGATATGTCAGTCTCTTCAAGATTCTCAGTTATTTCGTAAGGAAGCTTATGATCTTGAATTGCCTTCAAATCTAGCCTCAGTTTATCCAGTCTTTCATATCTCTTTGCTCAAGAAGTTCATAGGTGACCCATCAGTCATAGTCCCTATTCAGAGCAATGATGTTCAAAATAACCTCTCTTATGAAGAGATTCCAGTTGAAATTCTAGACTATCATACTAGTAGATTGAGGAACAAAGAAGTCCCTCTAGTTAAAGTTCTTTGGAAAAATTTGTCCATTACATGGGAAGCAGAAGTAGATATGCATACCAATTACCCTCACCTCTTCCTCGCCAACTCAGCTCAAGATCAAGGTATCAGTTCTCCTTAAGATTACTCAGTTTCATTATTAGTGTACATCATTAACTTAGTATTCAGTCTCATGTTCATGTTCCCAAGATAAACTTGGCATCAAGTACCACCGCATATTCAGCCATGCATTCATGTATCAGATCAGTTATATAGTTATGCATCATATATGCATTCTCATTGTGAGAAAACTTAGTTCTTCGGAACTTTTAGTTATGCATTTATGAATCAGTTACACATAAATCAAATATACATGTTCAGTATATTATGTTAAGCTTGTCAGTCACATCCGTCATGAGATCATGTTCCAGTTATTCATGTTCAGATTATTGTTTCCCCTCTCAGTAGTCTCATTCGAGGACGAATGTTCTCAAGGGGGATATATTGTAATACCCATTTTTTTTCTTATCTTGAAAATCATCTCAAGGATGTTATAACTTGTTTTGAAATAAGAATTCATTCTTATACACGTGGTATTTCCATAATTTTCACTTCCTATCACATGGGAAATTGAATAAGATTTCCATTGATATATTAATCTCCCAAATCCAACATCCGGGCGAAGAGTTGGACCTTTTTAGTGAGATAGTGTTTGACTTTAGCCTTCAGCACGTCGCAGAGATATGTGAAATTCCATTGTTGCTCCGCAATACTGGTGCATTGCACCAAACTTCCAGGTCATAGACAAGGTGGCAACGTGATAGCTCCGCATTGCACCACCATTCAATTTCCTAATAGTCAATTTCCAAAGACACGCGCGATAGCGCCGCGCACGCCAAGGGCCAAATTTGAGAAATTTTACTGAAAATTAAATTATGTGTCCAGGGTTAAAAGGGTCAATTTGTGCGCCCTATATAAGCTTCTAAACATGGGATTTAGCCCTAATTCATCCAAAATATTGATTTTTTTCTCAAATACTCTTAAGAACTCAAGCTAGGGTTTTATAGAAGGTCTAATTTCAAGAAGGTTTCACAATCAATATTCACGAAATCATGATCTGAGGTATGCATAGTGTTCATTCATGGACTCCTTTCATTCATGAAGTCCAATAATCCTTTTTAACTACAAGTTATGGATATTCATGCTTTGTATGTTCTCTTTCATGTTGATAAATGAGGAATTGATTTCTATTCCATGATTTGATGATAAATTCCACGTGGGTTGATTAGTATAGATAAAGATTTATGAAATCTCATGAAAAAAGCCTTGTATGATGGAATTGGAATCGAACCATGATGTTTAATTGTTGTATGATGTGCTTTATATGTACTATGCCTACAGTATGTTTGATTAAATGCCTAGATGAAAGAAAGTTGTCTAACTAGCATGATATCATGAAATCCCCATGTATGTACAAGTTTATGCCTATTACATGTTTGATGAAATTCTCCTATGAATGTAGTATGTATTATGATGTTAGTTAAGCCTTCAAGTAAATCATGCTATGTCAGTTTCCTTCTATCGAGTCCTGGGGTACTTGTACCTAAAATATTAGCTGTGTGCCTAGAGCCATGTCATGTTTTTCACGATACTCTCATTAAAGCTATGAACTCTTAGGCTTCAGATAGTCTTATGACTCAGGAAAAATCTTCATGATCACATGACTCAGTCATTTTTTAGATATCAGTAGTATTTTGTCAGCCACAGAAATTCAGTAAGTTACTCCATGCTCAGTTCAGTTTAGTAAATCATGTTCAGTGTCTATTCAGATGGGAGTACGAATTAGTACCGAGTGAACCCAAGGATGGGGACTCACCTATTATATGAGGGTGTGATTCCTAGAAGCAATCCTTGCATTCTAGAACTATGTATCCAGTATAGGTTGAGACATCGTAGCCTGCTATATAAAGGTAGATGAGGGTGTTACTCACAGGTTTTCCTTACCAGTGGTGTGGTATTGACACCTTTCCAATCACGGCATAGATTGGACCCTAGCTTAGCTATTATAGCACCTTTGGGGCATATCATTTAGATACTGTTTCCCACAGTTTCATATTATAGAAATAGAACAGTCAGATACAGTCAATCAGTATCATTAATAGAACTCAGATAGTTTTTTGATTTTAGACTATCAGATATAGTCAACTCAGATACAATATGGAACTCAGATAGTTCCATCAAATTCAGGACTGTCAGCTATAGTCACCCTTGTTATCTACATTATTCAGATATAGTCCTTCATGTTATTAGTTATATCAGTTACTAGAATGTCACTTTATCAGTATACATACTCAGAAATCATAAAATCACATTGTCAGTTATAGTTATGTATTTATACATGCATTCTCACGTTCATGTTAGAAAGTCAGTTAGCATTATTTATACATAAGAAGAATTGTATATAGCCTACCTCATATGCATACTCGGTACATATGTACAAATGTATTTGCTCTATGGTGATTTCTTTTTTGGTTACACCATAGGTCAAAGACATGAGTTCCAGATTAGCAGTAGATTCCAGATTCAGCAGTCCGAGTAAAAGTGAGTCCTTATCCTTTGAGGACAAAATGATTTTCTAGTATCTTATTGATTAGCTTATTAGTTGGAGTTAGTTGGGGATATGTCCCATGATGTTAGACGTATTTACACGCCTAAACACCATGATTTACCCATGTTTTAGCTAAGTTTTGAGGATAAAATATATAATTCTTGCACTTTTAGTCCATTTTCCTTTAAGTGAGCTGACCTACGTGATTAGCATGTTTTTCAGGTATTAATGATGAAGATTTCAGCACTTTATAGACTTGTGAGCAGCAAAGGAAAACTTCACATTTGAGGAAAAGCAGCTTTTGGAAGTTTGTGGACTGAATGTGACGCATGGAGAATTTGTCCCGGGCAAAATCAGTATTTCTAAATACTTAGGGATGCAGCAGTAATTTAGTAGACAAGGACATTATAAAAACCCTATTGCTGAATTTTTCAGGAGGTTGCTTTTCATTATTCAGTTTTCAGATTCTGTACGTTTTAGACAGAGAAAAATGCTAAGGCCACAAAACGGATAGAGAAAAAACGTCAATCTCTTCTTTGATGTTAAAATCATTCCATCGTGAAGTTTCTTCTCGTTTTGGTATGATGATTAAGCCTATTGTGATTTCCGTTGTAATCATGAGTATCTAAACTTCTCTGTTTGGGTTATGGTAGCCTCGTAATATACTATCTATTACTATGAGTTTGTGAATTCTTGATGTGTATGCTACTTATATCATTACTCTCTTCGTTTAAATTAAATTCTTATGGTGGCAAACATAGGAATATGCCAGTATAACGTTAACTTGTTTGAGAGAAAAGTTACATGTTTGGAAAAGAGAGTATGACAAGAAAATAGGGTTTCCAACCCCTATTTACACGTTAATGCCTTAACCAGATTAACTTTCTTGGAGAGTTCGTACCATTAGTTATACACTTTAGGCTTAGGAGAGTTAAAGTCAAATAATCCTTGATGGTTAGGAAACACTAGGATTTACCATTAGAATACGAATCTCTATAAGTGCATGCATGTCTAAATTCCGCATTACTCATAGTTAATAGATACGTAGAACTTACAAGGTGGACATAACCCTAACTTATTATTCTTTGTGATTAAATCTTACTAAATACATCGTCTCATTCTTTACTTAGATACTAGTAGTTCACGCATAATCAAATCCCCTCTTTTCCGTGGAATTTTTGAGCAACAGTCTACTAATAATTGCAACACTTAGTGACCAAGTATTCCCTGTGGGATTCGACACCCAAACCAGTTGGGTTCTATATTTGACAGCGACCGCTTACACTTTCTAATGAGAGCTGTAGTTTGGGCGTTATCAAATTTTGGCGCCGTTGCCGGGGAATACGATTGTCAACTAAGTTTGTGATAGTTACTAGACCTTTTGGTCAAAGATTCTCAAATTTTACTTTTTGTCTATTGTTTTTGTTTTATTCAGGTTTTGTTCAGTGCATGCCAAATACTTGAAGTTTGGGTCAGCCATTATTACCCATAAACCCTAAACCGTAACTTATTGGCAGGATGGAGGCACAACAAGATATTGAAAGAAGGGCTGCTCAACAAGAGCAGGCTAGATTAGCTGCATTGGCAGCCGCTCAAGTGCATCAACAGAATATTGACAACCCAGGTCGGGAAACAAATCAGGATGATGAGGACCTGGGTGATGATGAGTTACTAAATCCATGGCGTGCAGATGAGGTAGCAGTGCCTGTGAACAGGATAGATCATCAAGCTACAATGAAACCTGAACGTCGAGTTGTCCAGGTTTCTTTTGATGGTGATGATGATGATTTGGATGGAGGTGGTTCCACAGGGGCTATTATTCCTCCGCCCTTGGCACCTAGAGCCAAGTTCAATAGCACTAGCACCATGATTCAACTATTGCAGCTCAAGGGATTATTTGGTGGACTTGCAGGTGATGATCTGAATATGCATCTGGTTAATTTTATCTCAACATGCAAGTCGTTTGACAATCCAGGAGTTGGACAGAATGCAATTCGGTTGCACTTATTTCCATTGTCTCTATCTGGAGAGGCAACTCTATGGTTGAACGGGATAACTCCTGATTCTATTACTAATTGGAGGCAATTGAAAGACGCTTTCCTAGAAAGATTCTTTTCGCCATCCAAGAGAGCACAATTGAGAGATGAGATCAGCAATTTTCGATAGCTTCCAACTGAAGCTCTCCACGAAATATGGGAGAGGTTTAAGAAGAAGCTTATGCGGTGCCCAAATCATCATATGACCAATGTCCACTTGATGGAGATATTATATAGGTCTTCGAATTCGGTGACTAAGCCAGTGGTTGATAATGCTGCAGGTGGGTCATTCATAGACCTTACTTTTATTGAGGCAAGTGATATGATAGATCGTATGACAAAGTAGAGTAGAGCTTGGCATACCAGGGATTTTGAGGTAGCAAGCTCTACTGTATCTATTGGCATGACTGCAGAACAAAGGCAAAGAGAAGAGGAACGTGATCAGGATATGGCGCACATGAAAACGCAGATGGATCTTCTTACCAAGCATTTATTATCAGGGAACACCAAAAAGGTTAAGGCCATTGTATCACAGGGAAGAAATGAATCCAATTCTGAGGAAGAAGCTAACTACTTGAATAATCAGGGGGTTTTTCGAGGCAATGCCCAAGGAAACCAAGGTCGGAACTATTATGATAAATCTGGATACAAGGACCGCGATAAAGGGAGTTGGAAAAATAAGACTGACAGGAGTGGTTTGTACATTCCTCCTGGAAATCGTGAGGCTACAGCATCTGGCTTTGGAAAGATGTCCATGAAAGATATGATGGCTAAGCTGTTGAAAGGAGTGGAGGCAACCAACACGGGAGTAGCTGAGGTAAAAATGATTTGTCCTCAATGAAGTAATTGGTTGACTCGCATTCCACTTCAATAAAATAGCTGGAACAACAACTGAGTCAACTTTCAGCGGCATTCAATCAAAGAAAGGTTGGCACTTTACCTAGTGACACTGTGCAAAATCCGAGGAATGATGGATCATATATGGCTATTACTACCAGGAGTGGTAAGGTGTTGGAAATCTGTCCAAAGGCAAGCAGGTGGTTGATGATGTAGCAGAGTATGTTAGTGAAGCAGATTGTGATGATGCTGTTGAAGCTGAAGAGAACGTTCATAATGTTACCCCTAGATGTCTGTAGTATGAAAAGATCGATAATCGGAAGCAAGATAAAAAGGAAGTGGTGGAGAAAATTCTTCCCCTTCCACCACCACCTTTTCCTCAGAGACTGAAGAAGAAGGCTGATGACACTCCTGAAAAGATTGATAATCGGAAGCAAGGTAAAAAGGAAGTGGTGGAGAAAACTATTCCCCTTCCACCACCACCTTTTCCTTAGAGACTGAAGAAGAAAGATGATGACACCAGGTTCAGTAAATTTATGACTATGTTGAAGCAGTTGACTATCAATGTTCCTTTGGTGGAGGCGCTGGAGCAGATTCCTGGGTACGCTAAATTCATGAAGGACCTTCTGATAAAGAAGCGGGCAGCAAGCTATGAGCTGGCAGATAATGTTCATCATTGCAGTGCAATTGCCATGAGGTCTTTAGTACAAAAGAAGGCAGATCCTGGTGCTTTCACTATTCCTTGCACAGTGGGATCTATGAATTATGCTAAGGCATTATGCGATTTGGGGGGTAGCATCAATTTGATGCTGCTATCCGTCTACAGAAAGTTGGGGTTGGGCGATCCGAAACCAACCAATATGCGGCTCGTGATGGCAGATAGGTCGGTAAAACGACCTATTGGTATCTTATATGATGTACTGGTGAAGGTTTTTACCTTTATTTTTCCTGCAGACTTTGTGATTTTGGATTGCCAGGTGGATTTTGAAGTTTCCATAATCTTGGGACGCCCTTTTCTCGCAACTGGAAGTGTGCTTATTGATTTAAGAGCTAATGAGCTTTTATTTTGGCTGAATGACGAAGTGGTCCATTTTGATGTATGCAAATCGATGAAGCAACCTAGAGATATAAATGTGTTCTCTGTAGCTGATATTTATTATAAGGATCAGAAAGAATTATCTGTAGAGAAGCAGCTTACTGTTGAGCCATTGTCTGCTGGGCTTTTGAATTTTGAGCGTGAGGATGTTAAAGATTATGAAGAAACTATCTGTGCTCTAACAGGAATAGGGTCCTATTCTCATGCTCCTAAGAAGCTGGACTCTAATCTTAAGAATCGACCTTCACCGACAGCGAAGACTTCCATTGAAGAGCCACCAGTGCTAGAATTAGAAGAGCTCCCCAATCATTTAAAGTATGCATTCTTGGGAAGTGGAAATACACTTCTGGTGATTGTTACGGCTGATTTAGGTGAACAAAAAGTGATGGCTCTCATCTCTGTTCTGAAGAGGTACAAGAGATCCATTGGTTGGATTATTGATGATATAATTGGTATCCCTCCTGGGATATGTATGCACAAGATTCATCTCGAAGAAGATTGCATGCCCACAATTAAGCATCAGCGTTGTCTGAATCCATTCAAAAAATGATGCACCATATATCTCGATGAAGTCTAAGTAATCGAGATAACTACGTCGTGCCGCGGCAATAAATCAAGCGCTAGATGGGAGGCAACCCATCGTTTTTAATCATTTTATTTTTTTAGGAGTTTGTTTTTGTTAAATAAAAAAAAATTCAAAATAAAGGAGTCGAGCCACGACCAAATCTAAGGCGCTTGGTGGGAGGCAACCCATCCTTCTAATCATTTTTGTTGTTTTTGATTAAGTGTAGGTGCAAGATATACAAAGGAGGGGATTAGTCCCAAAATTTTTATTTGAAAGTGAGCCATGTTAAAGGTGGTAAGTTAGGAATGAAGGAGAAAAGGCTATAGGCTAGGCATTGCCTATGCTAATCTAAGCAACGGACAAGGCAATGCCTATGCCAAACTAGGCAATGGACAAGGCAATGCCTATGCCATTGCCTATGTTCACTGCCTCACATAGGCAATGGACAAGGCCAGGCCTATGCTAATCTAGGCAACGGACAAGGCAAGGCCTATGCTAATCTAGGCAATGGACAAGGCAAGGCCTATGTCATTGCCTATGTTCACTGCCTCACATAGGCAATAGACAAGGCAAGGCCTATGCTAATCTAGGCAACGGACAAGGCAAGGCCTATGCTAATCTAGGCAATGGACGAGGCAAGGCCTATGTCATTGACTATGCTCACTGCCTCACATAGGCAATAGCATAGGCGCCGCCTATGCCCAACTAGGCAATAGCATAGGCGCCGCCTATGCCCATCTAGGCTTTGACAAAGGCGCCGCCTATGCTAAGCATAGGCAAAGCATTAGGCGCCGCCTACTTATGCCTTTTGTCTCCTAACCTGAATTTACATGGATTAAACCCGACCCATGGCTTAGACTATAAATAGATCCCCAATCTTAGAGCACAATCCCATTGTTTGCTCAAGATAGGCGCCGCCCAACCTTCCAAATTCTCTCAAAGTTTTTTTTTTGCTATTCTAATCTTGCAAGCTCATCTTTCTGAACCATCACCAAGTAAGTTATTCTTTTATATTCCGTAGTTATTGAAATGCTACGTTTATAATGATTTATTAGATTTTGAAGTTGTCTTGGTGATTAAAATGTGGTTGGATTGTTATGATACATCTAGTTGAGTGAAAGAATACGTGTGGGTGTTCTTGACTTTGTTCCAACTTGCACTTGATTTTTATACATTGTCATATTTTTATGGAGTCAAAATTGTGAAGTTAATGCGTAATCTTGAAAGTTGAAAGCTTGAATGTTTGAATGACTCGGTCATTAAGATAACGATCATGATTGACCACAAGCATAAGATGTTGTGATTATTTCTATGCAGTAACTTACTACGATCTCTATGAAGTAGTCTTATTCAAGAAGTGCATTAATCCAATCATGAAAGTATGACTGTGCGAAACATGTTGTTGGAACATATCGCCTAAATGTATGTCGATGAAGTCTGAGTAATTGACATCACTCACTTAATTAGTCTGTGCCAACAAATTAAGTATGGGGTGGTGCCATTACTGTTTGTTTTTCGATTAAATCTTCCGAGATGAAGCTAACATGACTCTATTAGGATCTCAGGTAGAATGGTCCCAAAAGGACGACAAGGAAAACAAAAAGTATCCACCTCACAAAAAGATCAGAAAAGGGAAAGAAAAGACCAAGCTGACGATGACTTTGATGATGATTCCGACGCAGGGGGTATGACCCCAGACATAGAAGAGGAGTCCGACTAATCAGGTTTTCCTTATTTATTTCCGCTGAGGGCAGTGTGTCCCGTCTAAGTGTGGGGTGCTGGTATTTGTATGTTGTACTTCTTTGCCTACATTTATTCTTGTTCTTGTTTGTTTGAAGTATTTAGTTAGTTAAATTTTAGATTTTTTTTTAGGTTTTGCATGAAATTGTTCTGATAGACGGCATGGTATTATGACAAGAGAGTTTGTGCTAAATCATTACTATTGAGACATTTAGTCTCCAAGTGTGACTCACTGCGTGATAATTGTGTGGTTTAATTCATTCATCTGTTGGGTCAAGAGTCTATAATGCTCCCAATTAAGTTGACCATGTGCCTTGTGTGTGTGAGGTTATAGTATATTCTGTGTTGTGACTGATGCTAGAACTTGCCTGGTGTGTGTGCGAAGCGAAATAAAGAGTGTGAGTTTAGGAGATGATTTAGGTATTTCTTTGGCAGCCTGAATTTGTTTACCTTCTTTTTACCTACCCTTGTACATTGTCCTAGTAAACCCCTTTGAGCCTTTAGCTATTTTCTTTGACAGCCTCATATGTAGCCTAAGCCATTTTTTTCAAGACCATAATTTGATCCAAATTCCTAAGCGCTTTAAATTGTAGAGTCATGTGACAAAATAAGAGGAAAATGGTGAGAGTGATACCTCAGAGTGTATTGGTACTTGAAATTGCTGTGAAAAAGAGTGGCTATCCTAGAGGTTCTTTAAAAAATATATATAAAAAAAAGAGAAATAGAAAAATAAAAAGATAGTTGGGTTTATGATTAAATAAAAAGATAGTTGTGTTTATGTTTGACTAACAAAATAGGTGAAAAGGGGTTGGTAGATGAAAGAAAGGTTGAGGGGTTGTTAAAAAGATTTTGTAAATGGCATAATGTGGTGTATTAAAGGGCTTAGGGAACATAGTCACTATTTCTGGCCAAAATAGTCCTACCCGTCCCTTAGCCTACATTACAACCTGTAAAGACCTAGTTGATCCTAAGCTTAGCATTCTGATATTAGTGGAGCATTACACTAAGGGCAAGCCTATGGTCATCAGTTGCAATATAAGAATTCTTTGTGAGAGTGAGAGCAAGGAGAGTCTTATACCCATGTTTCATAAAATGCAAAACTATGAGCGATTATGGGTGATATCTTGTGTGAGACATACATGGTTGATGATTTTTGGGTAGTGTTATATGATTCTTTATGGCTTAACTTGTGGATACGAATTAACCATCATCACGAGTCTATGTTAGAGGTTGAATTGTTTCTAGTAGTGATTAAGAAACCTAATCTTTGTTAATAATTGTCGTGCATGTCTTGAGGATAATCTGTGCTGCTATTGTGAAATTCTAGTTAGGGATAAATTTTGTGTTGCTATTATGAAATTCTAGTTAGGTGTTTGCATGGATGTTATATTTTGTTCGAGGACGAACAAAGCTTTAAGTGTGGGGTGTTGATGTTGGGCACATTTACACGCCTAAACACCATGATTTACCCATGTTTTAGCTAAGTTTTGAGGATAAAATATATAATTCTTGCACTTTTAGTCCATTTTCCTTTAAGTGAGCTGACCTACGTGATTAGCATATTTTTCAGGTATTAATGATGAAGATTTCAGCAGTTTATGGACTTGTGAGCAGCAAAGGAAAACTTCACATTAGAGGGAAGGCAACTTTTGGAAGTTTGTGGACTGAATGTAACACATGGAGAATTTGTCCCGGGCAAAATCAGTATTTCTAAATACTTAGGGATGCAGCAGTAATTTAGTAGACAAGGACATTATAAAAACCCTATTGCTGAATTTTTCAGGAGGTTATTTTTCATTATTCAGTTTTCAGATTTAGTACGTTTTGGACGTAGAAAAATGCTAAGGCTACAAAACGGATAGAGAAAAAACGTCAATCTCTTCTTTGACATTAAAATCATTCCATCGTGAAGTTTCTTCTCGTTTTGGTATGATAATTAAGCCTATTGTGATTTCCGTTGTAATCATGAGTAGCTAAACTTCTCTGTTACGGTTATGGAAGCCTCGTAATATACTATCTATTACTATGAGTTTGTGAATTTTTGATGTGTATGCTAATTATATCATTACTTTCTTCGTTTAAATTAAATTCTTATGGTTGCAAACGTAGGAATATGCCAGTATAATGTTAACTTGTTCGTGAGAAAAGTTACATGTTTGGAAAAGAGAGTATGACAAGAAAATAGGGTTTCCAACCCCTGTTTACACGTTAATGCCTTAACCGGATTAACTTTTTTGGAGAGTTCATACCATTAGTTATACACTTTAGGCTCAGGAGAGTTATAGTGAAATAATCCTTGATGGTTGGGAAACACTAGGATTTACCATTAGAATACGAATCTCTATAAGTGCATGCATGTCTAAATTCCATATTACTCATAGTTAATAGATACGTAGAACTTACAAGGTGGACATAACCCTAACTTATTATTCTCTATGATTAAATCTTACTAAATACATCGTCTCATTCGTTACTTAGATACTATTAGTTCATGCATAATAAAATCCCCCCTTTTTCATGGAATTTTTGACCAACAGTCTACTAATAATTGCAACACTTAGTGACCAAGTATTCCCTGTGGGACTCGACACCCAACCCAGTTGGGTTCTATATTTGACAGCGACCGCTTACACTTTCTAACGAGAGTTGTAGTTTGGGCATTATCATCCCATCAACTCCTTATTCAGATTATTCAGACAGTAGAGGATTTCAGACTAGATGCAGACTAGATACAGACTATTATATTTTACCCTTTAGTTTGGTTTTGGGTATTCTATTACCCCACATAGATGTTACGTTATTCAGTTATTTTCATGATTGAACCTTATGGCCTATCAGTGCATGTTTCTACATTATTATGTTATCTTATACAGTATATAAGTACAGATATAAATCATGGGTTAGGTTGTGGTCCTTCGGGGTCATGAGCACCGTGTATCATTCTGGTTCAGCAAATCGGGATGTTAAAATCAATGTTATTTAAAAACCCAATCATGTATAAAATGCGGGGGACTCAAGCCTCCCAATCATATGACAAATAATAAGGGGGATTTGAACCACCCAATCATTTAGACCCCCGCACTGGCAACTGTGGTTTCCAGTAGTGGTCCCTCTAATAAGTCATGAATTTGACAACTTACTAGCATCTTCTAAGCCTAAATTATCATTCTTTTCCACAGATTTGTTGTTAATTTCTTACTTAAATTCTCATTGGTGTAGGTAAAATTTGAAATAGAAAGATGAGCAAGGAAACTTGATAAAAATGAGCTGAGGAAAAGGTAAAAGAGAAAAAATGTGAATGAAAAGAGCCAAATACTGGAAATCAAGCTCGAGAATCGACCCTAAGTTACTACAATAGTGCCCTGAGGGTCGCGATCGTGATCAATAGTCAAGTCAACTAATTGAGATCGTGAGATGATAACCGTGAACACAGTATCGCGATCGCCCTTAAGAGATGGCGATCACGATAGGGAGAAAATAGAGCAAGATGAGATTTTTTAAATATTTTTGCAAATGTGAAATTTGGGCAAAAATAAGGGCTTATAACTCATTTTTAATCTATCTTTTTCCTATCTTTTAATCTTTAATTTTTATCTTATCACTTGGATCTTGGAGTAAAATTTGTATTAATCTTGAGCTAAGAAGACATTAGAGTTACTCCAAAGTGAAGAACTGGCAAATTCCATTGAAGATTTATTGAAATTTTAAGTGTGGGTTGACATTCTCTTCATCTTTCAAGAATCAATTGGATAGAGATTTTGGTATATGTTTGCTTTCTATCTTTATGAGTGGCTAGTTCTTCCTCTAGAGGTTATGCTTGAATAGTTTTTGATTAGTGTATGGGAGTTGTTGATTTATCCTCCTAACTTGTTATTTGTTATGGGTTTTGCTTATACTTAATGTTTGAATTAGAAATTATGGGTGAAAACCCCAATTGTGTAGCATCCCATACCATCCTTGAAAGAGGGGTATTAGGCGAGTGATATTTGCAAGCAATAACTTGGGTTAGCTTCTGGGATGACAACACCTTAGAAATAAGGGTGTTGTTTGAGTTAACTCATTTGATGGAACCTTATTTGAAATAAGGGTATTAATTGAGGTATTGGATTGGTTGGTTTTCCACATTCATGATGTGTTCGAAAGAATCCACGAATGAAATTTCGTGTTTTATTGAAAGATTGACATTAATACCTCTAAATTTAGCCTACCCATAACTATATTTAAATTTGGATTAATCCTTAAATACACATGCATGTGTTCACACCAAGAATGGCATAACCCAAAGATCCGCTCCTAATTGATTATACTGTAATTATTTTTAGTCTCGAGTTGGTTTCCTAGAAGCCCAAAAACAAAATTACGCTATACATACATTAAACCTACACAAGAACAACAAGTTGGAGAACAAGTTGCTAGTGAATCGAAATAGGCCTCACATGGCTTTACTAGACTTTGATTTTGTATCTTGAACAAGAAAATGGGATGAATGACAAGTCAACTATGCTAGTGAATTGAAAGAGCCCTACAGGGTTTCACTAGACTTCATTTTTTAATAACACTATGATGACAATATTTTATGAGATGGAGATTTAATACGCAATATTCAATGAACTAAGAATACACATCTTACTTTGTAAAAAATAAAATCAAAGTCAAGCACTTCCTCCATGAATTATCATACTATCCACACATGCTGCTAGCTACCAAATTAGTTTATCACTATAAAGGGGTAAACCATCCTCACTCTGACTTCTAACTTTGTGACTTCACATAACCAACTTCTTGGTCTAATTTTATTACTAATAGGTCATGATAACAACACTTTAACACACACTACTATTCGGGTGGAAAAACAGTTCCAACATTCTACTACACTTTACTACCTGTAAAGCGTGACACTGGCAACATAAGTTTTGAAAAGAACTGAATACACTTAATACTGCAGGCTGAAAAGCATGATTTCATCAAAATCAAGGTTCACACTAGAACCACCATACTCTGAATCACTAACTAACTCTTCTTAAGTCCTTGAAAAAATCTTATATGATTCGAACAGAATGAACCATAACATTTAGACTCTAAACTTCTGTACTTGAATCGGCCCAATGATGAGACATGTCTTAGAATGTCCGAGTAAGGAAAGAATTGGGATGACTGTTACTTTCATATGGGCGACACCATAGCACAAAATTTAGTATAAAAGAGGAACATTCTAACTCTATTGCACGAACTAGAACATGAAGTAAGAGAGACATTCCTAAATGCCTAGTAGCCTCCTGCTTATAAGTGTGGTGCACTACATACCCATAAATAAGACTCTACCCGATGCAATTTTGCAGAAACCCTGGGACCATGAACCGTGCTTTGATACCAAGTTTGTCATGACCCAAACCGGGGCCCTGGCCGTGACGGGCATCCCAAACCATGAAGGACCGAAACACCCTTGTCTATCTGTTAATCATGCACATCATTCACATGATAAAAGAAATACGGAAGATACACAATATTACAAAAATATGGTCATAAGTCTAATAAAATAAATAATGGGAAATAAAGTCCCACAACATCTACCAATATCTGAAATCTATCTATCTCTACTACATAACTAATAGCAACAGTCTGAAATATGGGACAAGGCCCCCAGTAGACCAAAACATTACTAAAGATAAGTATCTAAAAGTAAATATGCCTTCTAGAATATAGAAGGGTCACCACTGCATAATCTGATCTAAGATCTGAAATATCTACTATTCATTTGGACCCCAAAATTGAGTCTCAAAATATGGAAAGAGGGGGGGGGGGTCAGCACAAAAGTACTAGCACACGAAGCAATCCAAAATAGAGTAATTGAAAAAATATATATACATATAATACATGAGAGCAATTTTCATCAAAACATCATGCATAAAATAGTTTTTGAGAAAAACATGGGCACTTTCTGGAAACATGTAACCTGTCAGTAAATTTCAAATTCTGATCTGTGTATTACTTCTAAGTTAGGTGGTATCCCCTACAAATCTGATATTCGACGGGCGATATGGAATCCGCCATTAAATCAGCGGGGAAGCCTCCAACCCGAGTGTGCCGCAAGGGTTGGAGTTCTTAAATTTGATACGCCACATGATACTTAAGTCAGCATATAATAATATACCCGGGTTGGCAAACCACGTTTTTGGGCAAAGAGTTGTTTGAACTCATATCTTCTTCGGGGAACCACCTAAGATCTCTTTATGCCCTATTTTAGCCTTTTCTGAATATGCATCATACGAAGTTCTAAAATATGCAAATCTAATAAAGCCTGATTTTTGTATTCATTGGTGTCTGTTATGGCATTTTCTGAGTTTGGTATCGTCATACCAGGACTTGCAAGGCATGATTTCTGAGCCATAATACATTAAGATAAATCTTTCATTTAAAGCAAAGCTTAGACCACCTAAAAACATGTAACTGATATAGAAGATTTCGTGTTCCGAAACTCAAGTCAAAATCATGCAAAAACTTCATCAAACATATGGTGGTCTAGTGCCTTTAGCAAATCATGCACTCTTTTATTACATGCATTATGAACATTAAACATTCATGCTAAATTTCCTCTTTAGTGATTTAAAACCACCTTTAAATCATAACAAGAGTTCAACCATTTCATATAGTGCTTTTCAAGAATGCATTGCAAAACAATTCATATGCTATGAAAAATCTAAAAATTCATAATAAGCGGTAATTCACCAAAAGTCATTCTCTCAACAAGAATTCATTCTTAAATACATGCTTTCATACATTCATATTCTCAAATCTCTTTGGGGAAGGTCAAAAGACCAAAACAACGATGTTAAAACATCTAGTACGTGAATATATACATAGTTTCAAAAAACCACATTCTAAAACATGATTTTTCTATGCCCATGAGAATTTAGGAAAACCCTGCGTACCTTTATTTCAGAAAATAATGGGTGCTTCTTGAAGCCTGTGGATTGTTGACTACGAATCTCTAATCAATTTTGAAAACCCATGGTTGAATCTTGATTTATTGGTGTTTTCTTTAGATTGATACCCTTGGGAGTGTTGTTGAGAATTTTTAGAAGAAGGTGGATATATTTTGGAGAATTAGGGACTGAATTTTGTGTTTATGACTGAATAAGGGTGGGGAAAAGAACCATTTTGCCCCAAAAATGTAGTGGTTAAGTCACTTGAAACCATTACATAGGCACCGCATATGATATCGCCTATGTTTACATAGGAGTTGCCTATGCAATCGCTTATGTTTACATAGGCGCCGCCTATGCTATCCCCTGTCTTTACATAGGCGCTGCCTATGCTTTCGTATATGCTTTCCAGTGTCCATGTGCGGTTGGTTAGGTGACGCATATTGCTTTGAAAGGCCATAACTTCTTGTTCAGGTACCGAATTTTAGCAAAATTGGTATCGTTGGAAAGTTAACTCAAAAAAGTATCATTTTAAACTTAGTAGACTTTCTAATTCGAAATGTACAATAAGTCATGGTTGATAGAAGTTGACACAAATTATAATGTCCACTTAAACTTAATTGATGAAAGTAGTTTTTAAACTCTTCCTTGAGTCAAAGGACCTCTATGGTCTAAATTCAAGCTTGAATGGATTCACATACTATGAAAAAATCAACATGCCATTTTGGTATAGGATTTATGGCTTTGGGATTATCAATGCATCAGAATCATGGTCTATATATTGTAGCCCAAAATGCGGGGCGTTACACTTGAGGATCCTTCTCAACCTTAGAGATTATAATGGTTAGAGGAATCAACCTCATAAACTAACCAACTCTAGTGACCTTAGAAGATGGAGTAAAAAAACCAACATGATTAGGCTGACGAGATCGAGAAGTCACCAATTGAGTTGCAAACGAGTAGACCGCTAAAACTCGATAGAAAAATATGTCCTTGGGGTGGTCGGGCATGAATATCATTAGAATGAGAGGCTTGAGGAGGACTAGTAGGGACCCATGCAACTCCAAGTGGGTAGTCAGAAGCAGAGTCCCTAGATCGGGTTTGTACTCCATAAGTAGAATGAGTTTCATCCATATTGTCCTCGGGTGGGATAGAGGAGTTTCCATGCGCATCAGATCTTTGGAGAGGTATGATCTAAAATATGAACAAATTGAATTAGAAGAGATTCAATATCTTAGACTCTATGGCCTAAAAATAGAGCACAAGATGGAGAAACATTCCTAAATGCCTCGTAGCCTCTCCCTTATAAGTGTGGCAGGATACACACTCGTAGGTCTTTGTGAACACCTAATGACTATGAACCTAGTGATCTGATAATAAACTTGTCATGAGAAAAACCTAGGCCTAGCCATTACGAAAATCTCAAGTCTGCGAAGAACCGGAGAGTAGTCTCTTTGACTAGTTAAACAGAACATAATAAGACTAGCACTAGATGAATTTCAAATATATGAAAAGATATATTTGATTTCTGAACATATAACAAGATAGGGAATGCAACTAACTCAGAAAGAATCTAAGATTTTCAACAACTATCCCAATCCACACTAATCCATAAAGCCTCTAATAACTAAAAGGCATCCTATGTCAGGTCATTCCCCCGACCATACCTAAAATGAGGAAACCAAAAAATATCATATGACATAAACTAAACTAAGAAGTAATAGGCCTTCTGGAAGAAGGTGGATCACTACTTAGACTGAATCACGAGCAATCTAAGAATCACCTATCACTATGCATGAAAAGCAGAAGTATCTCCGGTCCTTGCATCACATGGGGATGCAATGTCTAAAGATTGTTAGCAGGATGAGCGCTAGCATGTAATTCAGGATAAGGATAAAATAATACAGTTTAAAATACATACATACCTATATACATGTATATATATATAAAAAAAAAGATGTTGGGATAGGGAACAAGGTTTAGCATAATTTTTCAAGTCATTAACCAAACTGTGTAGCTTTCTCGTCATATGGAACCCATGGGCTATATGGTTTCTATTCCCCCCACCGGAAGGGACTAGTGCATGTTGGCCACACGAATCGGAGGTGTCATCGAAGGTTGAGAATCCATGACCCTTTTCCTATCCATAACAAAAAATATAATCAAGTGCGACATAAGCACACAGTTATCAAGACCCAACCCGTGCTCTAGTAAATATGGGTTTCCAGTATTAGTCCCTTGAGACCTCCACTTTCACAACATAGCTACCCAACCCCCTTTAAGCTCAATTAAAATAGTTTACATATTTCCACTCACTAAACTATAATCATCCATTAAGGCATACCATCGGTGTTGTCATACCAATTATGCTTGTAAGCAAATATCATCATGCCATAGTAATTATACATCACTTTGGGGAATCCACGACCCTACAAGTTAAATTATTCATCCATACAGGGGAATCCATGAGCCACAAGGTTCAATGATTTATTCACCTAAGGGAATCCACGACCCCCAAGGTTCAAATTAAAAATCATATCATTGCCACAAAGGCCTTTCAAAAATGTTTATATTTGATTAGCCTTTTATGCAAAGCAATAATTCCAATAGTTTTTTAAAATATAGGTTCTCACATTTCAAAGACAATTTCATGAGGTTGGGTTGAGGTCATCATAATTTCATTATCAAAATACATAAAGTTGGAGTAATCCATGACCCCTAGTTTATTCACAATGCCCATGCACCCCACAAGTTTCAAAACCATCAATAAAACATGTACAATGTATATAAACTTATGGGAACATCATTTAAACGACAATCATCCAAAATCCTCAACCCAAATTTATAGAGCTATTTAAAACCTTATAATTGACAATTTAAACACATGTCTTAACAAAATAGAGTTTGTAGAAGGCATATATACCTTAAACAATCAAGAATTATAGAGAGATATTAATAGTTGAAGCTTGAATGGCCAACCTTTAGATACCCTATCTTTTCTTGCTTTGGGGAATTTGATCATGTTTAAGAGTCATTTATTATGTTTTTTAATGATAAAGAGGTCCCAAAATTGTTTTAAGGTCATGGGTCATGATAGGGAAAAAAAGGGATATATCCAAAGTACCCTTAATAGAATACTGAAAATTTTTTGCCCAATCATTATGGGTCACATCACGACTCTTAATGATTGACTATGATCATTTCTGACATGACTCAAACTAGGGCTTTGTCATATTGGGTATGTCAAGTCCAACCAAGATCGGAGACCGGCCCCAATACCCAAACCATTGACAGCCCTTCACCCCATATCAGATGAATTTTGAACATATAACAATATAAAATAGTATTAATTTTAAAACATGATAACAAGTAGGTAATAAAAACAAAAATCCATAACCAATTAACTATCCAAAACAATTCCAATCCCAATCCCAATAACAATGCTGACACTAATACTGACAACGTCCATGCCTAATTGGTCCAACAAAGCCTATAATTAAAACCAAGGAATATCCATTCGGTACATCGCCCCAACCATAGCCAAAAAAAACTAAAAGAAGTAATTTCTCCCTTTCTCGGATGAGGGTCCTCTCCTCTTATTCCAAAGTGCAGATTTAGTTTAGGAGTTATTGAACATATAGTTCTACCAGCACCGGAAAAAGAGCCAACACATGTTCTAAAAAGGCTTGTAGAGTTTGCCGCCGTTGGTGCTTTTCATTTTCTACATGCGAAATTCTTTAATTAATTTGAAAAAGTATTTCAGTGGTGGCTGGATCTATCTCTCTTTTATTTGCGAAAAAGAGAAAGCAACTTCTATTTATAGACGTTGGAAGCTCTTTCTCGTTCTTATTATATAATTTGTAACCATATATTACCCAGCCCTGATTCCATGCTTTTCGTTGGTCAACAACCAACTAAAGTGCTCTATACTTCTTCACTACTTGTACAGGCTTGGTGGAGTTAAGATGTATTGAGGGAATCATTTTGTCTCAATCAATCATATGCAAAGAAATATATACATATATACGATGCCCGAATAAGGAAAAAGGTTTAACATGACTTTTAAAACCTTAACATTGATGGTGTAGCTTTACCATAATAATTCCACCCATGGGCTATATGGGTCCAGTGTTATCCCTAGAATGGGACCTAGTGCGTGTAGCCACACAAACTAGAAATACCATAGATGGCCCGGATTCCCTTGTAATCTTTGCCCTCCAAGATACATATATACATGTATAGAAATGGGGGATTCCCTTGTACCCTAAAATCTCAAGGTCATCGAGACCACCCCTTATGTCAACAAACATGAGTTTCCAGTGTTCGTCCTTTGGACTCAAAACTTTAAGGATAGCTAGCATAACCCTTATTATTTCCTAATTAAAATAATTAACACATAACCAACCACCAAAACCAGGAGTAAATTATTAAGGCATTATCAAGTGGTATCATCATATTAACTATAACTTGTAAATATTGTCATGAAGCCAAGACTTAGGGATTCTGTCATGCTTCAAATCCTATTGGGGCGGACAAGCACCCATAGTCGTGAAGGCTCGAGAGAACTAACCCATAACCTTGGAATTCATATGCATGCAACTATAATAGGCAAAGGGTTTGCCATTTATGGATATAATGCCTTAATAAAAAAATATAAATGACAAGCCCTAAAACCATATACATAATAGACTTGGCCGGTGGGGCCATAACATCTACAAGATAACTCACTACCATTCTTAACTTTACATTGGTCTACAAAGCCACTAGACGATACATAGAACTTAGCTAAGGTCGGGACAAACCCCCGCCATACTATTAACTTTTATACAATACGAAAAATATGTACAACCGACTCAAAAAGCCCCAAAGCAAACTAGAGCTCACCAATAGCAAATGGATATCCTTGGCTTCTACTGAGGAGGTGTGTTTTCAAAAGCACCTGTTCCTGTGTCAGGAAATGTAGGTCCCCTATAAAGGGAGTCAGTATGAAAATATGTATTGAGTATGCAAGGCGGAAAAGTAACAATAAAAGATACAAAGGTTCAATAAAAATCTGGAGAAAATGTAAAAATAGTGCTAGAGACCACCTTTACATTTACTTGTCGAATAGAGTACATTACATTTCTTTCCTTTTTTTACCTTCTTACTTCATTATCTTTGTAATCTATATGATACGAATGACCAACTGATCAGTGGTAAATAACAAATCAAGATCGGCCCATGCTAGGCTTATGCCCCTGAGGTACCGCCTGCATATAAAGTATCAGGATTGACCCATGCTAGGCTTATGACCCTAAGCTGCCACCCATTTTACAGATTTGCATTACTTAGTTTAATTAGCCTTTGAGATTGTTACTTCGGTGGTCATAATATTATGGTACCTTGAAACAATAATCTATCAATAAGAAATATGTAAATAGGCAATAAATGCAATAAAAATGAAGTAAGGAGTTGTTGGCACGCTAATGAAATGTTTAGGAGCCAAAAATAGCACATGAGTTTTATTGAGTAACAGGAGAAATTCTGAAATTTACTAGTGAAAATAGACATATAGGATTGGTAGCAACCATGTATTGAGGTGTTTTGACTCATTAGAGAGTGGGATCAAATTCAATAGTATCATAGGATATCATACGGTGCTATTATGTATCACGTGTTATAGGATAATCTTGGAAGCTTGCTCGATGGAACAAGTGTCCATTTTTATGCCAAGAGTGCAAATTAGAGTATGCCTTACATACCTGGTTGTAAAACTCCAATACCAAACCAAATATAATCTCCACCCTTTTAGATTACTTATCTACAATGAAATATATGGCAAACTAATATTAGCACCTAAACGTCACATTTTGGCTAATTATCTTCACCAAACTAGTGGCCGGGAAGTAAGCCCTTAATTTATCAATAAAGGGTGTAAATTTAATCCTCTTATACTCCAATTACATCCACATACCATACATATTCATATAGTATCCCCTGACACAACTTTGTCTTCATTACACCTCCCAACCAAGACACAAAGCGAAATGAGCAATAGACGTACACAATCATTAATTCAATGGTGAATCACGACATCCATCTTATATAGTTCAATACAAACTATTCATACCTTTTCCCAATAGAAACCGGGCATCCTCCAACCCAAACACACAAAATAGTCCACAACAACAGTCCAATCATCCTTTAATAGCAACAAAATATGTGTAATCCTCCTTCAACACATGTATATGGAAAAAGGACAAAAGTGGACAGAAACTATAACTTTATTTCCTTGGTATTTTAGTACTTAATGTTTATTTCTTCAATCTCTTAATCCCTTCACACATACACGAATAGAGAAAAGAGAAATCCCTTTGTAACTAAGAACAATTGACTATCAAAACTTAAAGAGAGGGTTGTCCGGAAATTAATCTTGAAGAACACTTAGTTTCCTTTTTACAAGCTCTTGAATTATTCACATACCTTTATCTTGGAAGGAAGGTCAATCCCAAGAACCCTTGTGGAACTATAGGGTTACTTCATAGCCAAGAGAGAACAAGAGAGAAAAACCTAGAAAGCTGAAATTTTTGTCTAGGTTGAAATGAGAAAAAATTGCTGATTTCCAATCCATATATAGAAGTGGATATTTGAAGACTTATTGAATATTTTTGGCCTATATTTTTTCAAGTAAATGATGTATATACTTTCCCAATTCGTTGGGCTTTTGTGGATCCAAAATTATTGGGCCTTTGTTGCTCATTCCCCTTCTTTTCTTTCCTTTAACTTTGGCCAAAATTATTTCAAGTAGGTGGTAGTGTATTTAGCCCAATAAGTTGGTAAAAGGAAGTCTTAGTATGTTTTTTACATACTTATTTAATTCATAGTTGGGCTAAATAAAATGAGTCTTTGTAGCTTTGAGTGTTGGGCTTTTTTTTATTTCCTTCTCTTTTACTTAAGTTAGACCCAAATGAGTACCTTAACATAGGATCAAATATGGTCCATAACCTTTGGTCCATTAACTTGGTCCAAATAGCTCAAGTAAGTGATCCACCTACTAGCTTAAGTAAGTCAAGAAAGCACCTTAACAAAATACTCAATTTTTAGTTCTTAACTCTTTAATCTAACTTAAAATTTGTATACACTTGGTCACATTAAACCACATAGGAAGTATTTAGATATCCATATACACCACAAATATATATCAATTTCCATATAAATAGAACAAGTACACACAAAAATATGGGGTGTTACATCCTTCCCCCCTTTAGAACATTTGTCCTCGAATGTTAGCATCATTGTCCAACTAAAATAAGTTCAAAACTAAGGTTAATATTTCTATCATCATACATTACTTATATATATATATATATATATATATATAAACACTTACTTGTTATTGCTCTAATTCAGCATCTTGGACTTTCTCTTCGAATTTGAATAGATGAGGGTATTTGGATTTCATTACTTCCTCAACTTTCTATGTGATCTACTCTACTTGTTGGTTTCTCCAAAGTACTTTACAGATGCAATTTCTTTATTCATTATCTTCTTAACTTGTCGATATAGAATGGAAATAGGTATTTTCTCATAGGTGAGATCTTCCGTAACTTGTACGTCTTCAGCAGAAGTGATATGTGATGGATCTCTGATGCACTTTTGAAGCATTGAGACATGAAATACCAGATGTACTGTTGAGAGCCCTTGGGGTAGCTCTAACTCATATGCGATCTGGACAGACCTTCGAATAATCTTATATGGGCCTATATAACATGGACTTAGTTTCCCTTTCTTACCAAATCTCATCACTCCTTTCATTGGTGATACCTTCAAGAATACCTAATCACCAATAAAAAACTTTATACCTCTTCTTCTAATATCTGTATATGACTTTTGTCGACTTTGGGTTATTTCCACCCATTGTTGAATTACTTTAACCTTTTTCATAGCTTTATAAACAAGATCTGGCCCGAACAATGCAGTTTCACCCACTTCAAACTATCCAATTGGTGATCTACACTTTCTTTCATACAAAGCTTCATATGGTGCCATTTTGATACTTGAATGATAGCTATTGTTGTAGGCAAACTCAATAAGAGGAAAATGATCATCCTAGCTACCCTTAAAGTCTAATACATAAGCTCATAGCATATCTTTAAGTATTTGTATGGTACGTTCTGTTTGTCCATCTATTTGAGGGTGAAAAGCTGCACTGAGATTCACTTGTGTTCCCAAATTCATCTGAAAATACTTCCAAAAATTTACAGTAAATTGGGCTCCTCGATATAATATAATAGAGATTGGCACTCCGTGTAGTCGAACTGTCTCTTTAATGTATAATTTGCTATACTCGTCAACTATGTAAGTGGTCTTAACTGGGAAGAAGTGTGCAGATTTTGTAAGCCTATAAACTATCATCCATATGGAATCAAACTTTTGAGATGTACAAGGCAAAAAAGTGATGAAATCCATGTTGATCATGTCCCACTTCCAGATTGGAAGATCTATGCATTTTATATAACCCCCAGGATTTTGGTGTTCTACTTTAACTCTTTGACAATTTGGACATTCGGCTACAAATTCTGCAATGTTCTTCTTCATGTCACTCCACCAATATATTTCTTTCAAATCTTGAAATATCTTAGTTGACCCTGGATGGATGGAATACCTCAAACGATGTGCCTCTGTCATAATCCTCTTTCTTAGCCCATCTACATTAGGCACATATACTTTATTTTGGCACTGAAGTACTCCTTCTCACGTAAGCTCAAATGCCTTAGTCGTACCACATTGTAAATTCTCCTTAGGCTGTAATAAAATTGGATCTACATATTGCTTCTCTTTCACTTCAGCTACTAATGAAGATTCCGCTGCATTATGCACAAGAAGCCCCTCATCTGGAGTTTCAAGAAGGCGAACTCCCAAATTAGCTAGTTGGTGGAGATCTTTAATCATCCCTTTCCTTTCTATAGATGCCATCATTGCCTTACGACTTAGCGCATCAGCTACTATATTTGTTTTCCCTAGATGATACAAGATATCAACATCATAGTCTTTTAATAGTTCAAGCCACCTCCGCTGCCTCAAATTTAGATCTTTCTGGCTAAAGATATATTGAAAACTTTTATGGTCAATATATATGTCAACATGAATCACATAAAAGTAGTGGCGCTATATCTTTAAAGCAAATATAACTGCTGCTATCGAGATCACGCGTAGGATAGTTTTTCTTATATGGCCGCAATGTTCTGGAGGCATATGCTATTACTTTACCGTGCTGGATCAATACACATCCTAAGCCAATTCTTGAAGCATCACAATACACTTCATACCCTTCTGTGCCGTCTAGAAGTACCAATACGGGTGTATAAGTCAACTTATTCTTCCGATCTTGGAAACTCATTTCACAGGCATCGTTCCATTTAAACTTGGATGCTTTGTGTGTTAGCATGGTTAAAGGTACAGAAATTAAAGAAAAACCTTCAACAAACCTTCTATAATAACTTGTCAACCCAAGGAAACTACGAATCTCCGTAGGCATTGTGGGCCTTGTCCAACTCTTCACAGCTTCTATCTTTTGAGTATCAACCTTTATTCTTTCACTAGATAAAATATGACCCAAAAATGCCACTGATTTTAACCAAAACTCACATTTAGAGAACTTTGCATATAGCTTACGATCACGAAGAATTCGCAACACCTGTCATAAGTGATTGGCATGGTCCTCTTCTGATCTGGAATAAACTAGAATATCATCTATAAAACTATCACGAACACATCTAAGAATGTCTTAAACAACCTATTCATCAAATCCATAAAATATGCGGGTGCATTTGTTAGCCCAAATGACATGACTAGAAACTCATAATAATCGTACCATGTTCGGAAAGCTGTCTTGGGTATATCCTTCTCTTGGACCCTCACTTGTTGGTAACCTGACCTCAAATCAATATTTGAGAAGCACTTGGTGCCTTGTAACTGATCAAATAAAACATCAATTCTTGGGAGGAGATATTTATTTTAATAGTTACATTATTCAGTTGCCGGTAGTCAATACACATTCTCAATGAACCATCTTTCTTATGCATAAATAACACTGGTGCTCCCAGGGGGACATACTAGGCCTTATGAATCCTTTCTCTAGCAAGTCTTTCAATTGCCCTTTCAATTCTCATAATTATGCCAGGGCCATTCTATATGGAGGAACTGAGATTGGTTTGGTTCCTGAAATCACATCAATACCAAACTCCACTTCTTTTTCAGGAGGCAAACCTGGAAGGTCTTCAGTAAATACATCAGGAAATTTATTTACCGCTAGAATAGTTTGAAGAGTTGGTGGCTCCGCATCTGTATCCTTCACTCTAACAACATGATATGTGTAACCTTTGGAAATAATTCTTTTTGCCTTAAAATAAGAAATAAATTTACCTCTTGGCGCACCAATGTTACCTCTCCATTCAAGGACTATCTCCTTTGGAAAATGGAAATATACCCTTTTAGCTTGGCAATCTACTGTGGCATAACAAGATGCCAACCACTCCATACCCATTATAACATCAAAATCTACCATTTCCAGCTTAATAAGATCAGCCATCGTATCGCAACTGCAAATAGTTATAATATAATTTTGATAAACCCTTCTAGCTATAATAGATTCCCCAACTGGCGTAGTCACTTCCAATGGCTTAGCTAGTAATTCAGGTGTTCTTTTAAACTTTCCAGTAACCAATGGAGTGATACATGATAATGTAGAACCAGGATCAATTAATTCATATGCATCAAGTGAATTGATAGACAATGTACCTGTAACCACATCTGGAGAAACCTCTAAATTTTGTCGATCCGCTAGAGCATACGTATGATTATGAACTCCACTAGAGCTAGTTGCTTCTTTATCACCCCTAACATGACCCATAGGTTATTCACCCATACCTGAATAAGGTACCGATGATGATGCTGTAGCGGCTGATCTAGTAGGTCGTACCATACCACCTATGCCCCTTTGTGGGCATTCTCTCATCATATGCCCCAACATACCACACCAAAAGTAAGCATTTATCCCAAACCAACATGCACCTAAATGAAGCTTTCCACATTGTTTGCATGGATATCGAGGAGGTCTTAATTATCTTATACTTCCTTTCCCTTGATACCCTACTGTTTGTGAACTCTGACTTTCACTTCTTTTCCCAAACTGATTACCTTGGGACCCTTGAAACTGTGGTGGAGCACTAGCTGCAGAATAAGAAGATAATGGCCTAGGTGGTCTATTAGAAAACCAAGGCCTAAAATATCCTTGGGATGCCATAAACTGCCCCGTAGATCTGGCCCTATTGGAATATCATCTTTCCAATTCTTGTGTTCTTCTTCTTAGCCTTTGATCCTCCATTTTTTGTGCAAAAACTTGTATCCTTGCTATGTCCATGTCTTTATTCAAAAAAGCAATAGTACAATCTCTAACCAAATATGGATCTAACCTATCCACATATCGATGAACTCTATCATCCATAGTAGCTACAACATTAGGAGCATACCTACACAAGGATTTAAATCTGAGGCTGTACTCCCTCACGCTCATATTCCCCTGGCAAAGATTCAAGAACTGATCTGCACAAGCCTGTCAAATCTCTAATAGAAGGTAATGATCAATAAATGCCTCTTTGAACTCTTTCTAAGTAGCTAAAGGTGAATCAATACCTCTAGATCATTTCCAATCTTCGTACCAAAATATAGCCTCCCCTTTGAATCTATATGCTGCTAACTCAACTGTCTCTTTACCTGATATGTGCATAACATCTAGAACCCTTTGGATTTGATCAATGAAGTCTTGTGGGTCTTCATTAATATCTTATCCGGTGAAGGTGGGAGGATCCAATTTAAGAAAGTCTTGCGTCCGAAGGCTTGCTGCCCTATCTACACCACTACAACCTGTAGTAGGAATGGCTTTCCCTTGAGCTTGTCCAGCAACTATACGAGCCAAAAGTTGCATCGCATTTCTAAGATCTTGATCAGTAGCATTAATAGGTGGCTCTGAGGATGTAATTCTTCTCCTTCTTAGCTCTTCTAGAGTGGAAGAAGTTTCTGATACATACTTAGCTTGAGCCTCACTTTGATTAGCTTGTATAGGTGGTGACTTGATAGTCCCTTCTCCGGCAGCCACATCTACTCCCTTACTTGTATTCTTACTCCTTGTAATTGGAATCCATACTATAATAAGAGAAACAAATAGATTCAATCATTAAATATAACTTCATCTACAATATGGGCTCTATTGCACGATCTAAGATAAGAAGAAAAAGAGACAACCCCTAAATGACCCATAGCCTCCTGTTTATAGATGTGGTGCACAACACACCCATAAACAAGAATCTATGTAGACAGGGCTTTGTAGACTCCCTAGGAAGACCCGCTCTGATACCACTTTTGTTACGCCTTAAATCCTATTGGGGTGGATAGGCACCCGTAGCCGTGAAGGACCGAGAGAACTAACCCATAAACTTGGAATTCATATGCATGCAACTATAATAGGCAAAAGTTTTGCCATCTACGGATATAATGACTTAGTAAAAAAAATATAAATGACAATCCCTAAAACCATATGCATAATAGAATTGGCCGTTGGGGCCATAACATCTACAAGATAACACACTACCATGCTTAACTTTACATTGGTCTGCAGATCCTCTAGACGATACATAGAACTTAGCTAAGGTCAGGATAAACCCCCGCCATACTATTAACTTTTATACAATACCAAAAAAATATAGAACCAACTCGAAAAGCCCCGAAGAAAACTGGAGCTCACCAATAGCAGATGGATATCCTGGGCTCCTACTGAGGAGGCGTGTATGCCGAAGCACCTGTTCCTGTAGCATGAAATATAGGTCCCCCATAAGGGGAGTCAGTACAAAATATGTACTGAGTATGAAAGGTGGAAAAGTAATAATGCAAGATACAAAGGTTCAATAAAAATCTGGAGCTAGTGTAAAAATAGTGCTAGAGACCACCTTTACATTTACTAGTGGAATAGGGTACATTACATTTCTTTCCTTCTTTTACCTTCTTACTTCATTATCTTTGTAGTCCATATGATACGAATGAACAGCTGATCAGTGGTAAATAATAAATTAGGATTGGCCCATGCTAGTCTTATGCCCCTGAGCTGCCACCTGCTTAAAAAGTATTGGGATCAGCCCATGTAGGCTTATGCCCCTAAGCTGCAACCCATTTTACAGATTTGCATTACTTAGTTTAATTAGCCTTTGAGATTGTTACTTCGGTGGTCATTACATTATGGTACTTTAAAACATTGATCTATCAATAAGAGACATATAAATAGGCAATCAATGCAATAAAAATGAAGTAAGGAGTTATTGGCACACTAATGAAGTTTTTATGAGCTAAAAATAACACATGGGTCTTATTTGAGTAATCGGAGAAATTCTGAAAGTAACTAGTGAAAATAGAGATGTAGGATTGGTAGAAAGCATGTACTGGGGTGTTTTAACTCATTAGAGAGTGGGATTAAGTTGATTAGTAACATGGGATATCATACGGTGCTATTATGTATGACGTGTTATAGGATAATCTTGGAAGCTTGCTCGATGGAACAAATGTCCGTTTTCATGCCAAGAGTGTAAAATAGAGTATGCCTTACATACCTGGTTGTAAAACTCCAATACCAAACCAACTCGACTCTCCACCCTTTTAGATTACTTATCTACAATGAAATATATAGCAAACTAATATTTGCAACCAAACATCACATTTTTGCTATTTAACTTCACCAAACTTGTGGTCGGGAAGTAAGCCATTAATTTATCAATAAAGGATGTAAATTTAACCCTCTTATACTCCAATTACATCCAAATACCATACATATTCATACAATATCCCCCTACACAACTTTGGATTCATTACACCTCCCAACCAATACACAAAACACAATGAGCAATAGATGTACACAATCATTAATTCAGTGGTGTATCACCACATCTATCTTCAATAGTTCAATACAAAATAATTACACCTTTTCCCAATAGCAACTGGGAAGCCCCTAACCCAAACACATAAAACAGTCTGCAACAACACTCCAATCATCCTTTAGTAGCAACAAAATATGTGTAATCCTCCATCAACACATGTATATGGAAAAAGGATAAAAGTGGACTATAACCATATCTTCATTTCCTTGGTAGTTTATTCCTTAATTTTTATTTGTTCAATATCTTAATCCCTTCACACATACACTAAAGGAGAAAAGAGAAATCCCTTAATAACTAAGAACAATTGACTATCAAAACTTAAAGAGAGGGCTGTCCGGAAATTAATCTTGAAGAACACATTGTTTCCTTAGTACAAGCTCATGAATTATTCACATACCTTTATCTTGGAAGGAAAGTCAATCCCAAGAACCCTTGTGGAACTATAGGGTTACTTCATAGAAACGAGAGAACAAGAGCGAAAAAACTAGAAAGCTGAAATTTTTATCTAGGTTGAAATGAGATATTACTGATTTCCAATCCATGTATAGAAGCTGATCTTTGAAAACTTATTGACTATTTTTGTTATATATTTTTTCAAGTAAATGATGTATATACTTACACAATATATTGGGCTTTTGGGGATCCAAAACTATTAGGCCTTTGTTGCCCATTCTCCCTTTTTTCTTTCCTTTAACTTGGGTCAAAATTAATACAAGTAGGTGGTAGTGTATTTCACCCAATAAGTTGGTCAAAGGAAGTCTTAGTAGGTTGTGTACATACTTATTTAATTCATAGTTGGTCTAAACTAATATGAGCCTTTGTAGCTTTGAGTGTTGGGCTTTTGTTTTTATTTCCTTCTCTTTTACATAAGTTAGGCCCAAATAAGTATCTTAACATAGGATCAAATCTGGTCCATAATCTTGGGTCCATTAACTTGGTATAAATATCTCAAGTAAGTGATCCACGTACTAGCTTAAGTAAGTTAAGAAATTACCTTAATAAAATACTCAATTTTTAGTTCTTAACTCTTTAATCGAACTTAAGATTTGTATATACATGGTCACATTAAACCACATGGGAAGTATTTAGAACTCCATCTACACCACAAAGAATATAAAGTTCCATGTAAATATAACAAGAACACACAAAAATATGGTGTGTTACAGATTCCCATGTACCCGACAGATTCCATTATTAAAAACACTTGGGGGATTTTCGTGTACCCCACAAGGTTTTCATTGTAAACTCACTTGGGGGATTCCAGTGTACCCAACAAGGTTTTCAAAACCATCCTTAAGTATTTAACCATTTATTCCATGCATTAGTTTCAAGAAATAAGTCAAATCAAACACTTTGGGGATTTCATTGTACCCTTAATTCAAATTTCCACCTTTCTCATATCTGGAAATTAATTTTACAATATAGGGTTGGGGGTCATTACAACTTCAAAAGTCACAAGTTTAGAGAAAATTACCATTCTCAAGTTCAACCACCGTACCCATACATAGACATGTTCAAAGCCATGCTTAAAGCTTAGGAAACCATAATAAACCATGGGAAAATATTATTCCATAGTAAGCATTCAAAACCCTCAACCTTTATTTCAAAACCATAATTATACCATGAAATCCATACTTTTAAACATGTACTTTTAATAAAATAATAATGAGGTAAGAGCACATGCTTGAAATACAAAGAAATTCAGAAGTGATAGCACTCTTAGAACCCTAGATGATCACTTTCTTTGAAACCCTAGCCTTTGCTCGAATAGAGTGTTTGAGAGAGAATTTTGGGAGTGTTTTATTGGGAATAATGTGATAATAAAGTCCCCAGGAAGGTTTTAAGTACTGGGGTCCAAGGGCTTAAATGGAAAAATATCAGAATACCCTTAACTTCAAAGACAAAAGAGTGTCTCCCTTGGCTACTATTCAACCACCGACTCATAACCACAACATACAACTATTGACCTCAAGTCGTAACCAAGACCCCCATATATTGTCTACCTCATAGATCACCCACCAACTCGTGACTACACAATACGACTATGAGTTATAGCCGTAGACAACACAGAAATCAAATGGGTCAGACCCTGGAATCCTAATGACTCCATCCAATGACTTATAACATATCCCTACGGCTCTAAGTCAACCACTCGTACTCAAAGAAGGGTCAAGAAACTAAGTTACTGATTTGGTTAGGGTTGGTTTAATGACTCATCACCACTCTTAATGACTCATCTGGTTAAGTCATAACCAAGGTAGTGAGCTCAAAGCTTAGGAAGTTATCAAGGGAAAAATATCTAGGGTGTTTCAATCTTCCTCTCTTAGATCATTCGTCCTTAAATGATGTGACGTGGCATTGACTAGCACAATTAAACCCTAAACATCTCTACTCTTACCTTTAAGATAGAAAACAAAATACTAAGGAATTCATAATCTTCCTTTAACAAAGATAAAAAACAAAGATGTTAAGAGAAACATATACCTCAAACATGATTTAATGGAATAGGGAATAGAAATGGATACTTGGACTTCATGTCTTCTTTATCTTCCCAAGCATCTTATTCAAACTTGTGGTTCCTCCATAGAACCATAACAGAAGCTACGTCCTTGGTCTGTAACCAACGAACTTGCCAATCTAGGATTTCAACTAGGGTTTCCTCATAAGATAAGGAATTTGAAGTATCAATATCCTTGATAGGCATAATTAGCAATAGATCACCCACACATTTTCTCAAGATAGACACGCGGAACACTGGGTGATCGAAGCTCAAATTAATTGGAAACTCCCATTCATATGAAATATTACAAACCATCTTCAAGACCAGATACAGACTGACATATAGAGGACTGAGATTTCCCTTATTCCTAAACCACATTACCCCCTTCATGGGAGATACCTTAAGAACACCCTATCCCAACCTCAAATTCTAACTTCCTACACCTCACATCTATATAGGACTTTTGGCTAATTTGAGAGGCTTTAAGTCTATCCTGAATCACTTTTACCTTCTCCATGGCTTGGTGAACTAAATCCAGGCTAAACATCTTTGCCTCACCTGACCTCAAACCATGCAATAGGATACCTATACCTCCTACTATAAAAGGACTAAAATGGAGCCATCCAAATTCTAGAGTGATAGCCATTATTATAAGAAAACTCTAGGAGAGGCAAATGTTCAACCAAACTAGCACTGTAATACCCCAATATTCCCAACCGATAGTAGAACTACACTTCAAGCTCATGAGAAATAAATTCTAGTGATTTGGTTGTTTTATGATTAATTTTTATGTATAATAAGGCCTCAAATATGTCCTAGATATTAGACAAATCAAAACATCCCTTACCGATTAAATCCTTGGAAAGGATATTAGTATAGTCAACTTTAAACGAGCATATCTCTAGTTATAATATGAATTTTTGAGCTCATGACCCACCAAATTATAGATAATTGAATTAAATTTCCAACGATATCAATTTCACCAAAATCCAATATCAGAGCAGAAGGTTAAACCTATTTTACTCCAGCATGTCAGCCTGGCAACTAAGTGACGACATGAGCTGACGGCTTATCACAGATCTAGCCGCTTATCTGCCCATGTCGTTAGACTCAGGAAGAAACCAATCAATTATAGCTCCCACGTGATGACCTGGGCAGATGGGCTATTAAAGATCTGATGGCTTAGCAGCCTTGGTCATCAGCTGAAAATTTTAGCAACTAGGAAGTGGTTTTGTAAGGATATTTTAGTCTTTTTCCTCACCCTAAACCTTACCCTCACGACATAAAATGCCAAGAACATGTAGTTAGCTATTGTGATTTAGTTTCAAAAGCTTTTAACCCTCTTTGTTCACAAGAAAAAACTTAGGGTTTCTTCTCAATTAACCTCAAGACCCTATTATACTCTCTACAAGGTAATCAAGAATTAAGATTCCCATTCCAGAACCTTCAAGAAAAGTCACTCTCTTTCAAGATTCAAGATTTTAAGGTATGTTTGATGTTGATTCTTGGGTTCCTTCAACCCAAGAAGTTCAAGAATCCATTTCTAAATTCCAGATTATATATTTATGAAATTGTCATGATTTTTGTTAATAGAAATTTAAGATCATGTTGTTGATGAGTTTTAATTCATGACTTGATTTCAAAGATCCAAGCTTTAATCCTACTCTGTGATGTTCACAATAAAACCCCTTCAAGTTGCATGATATTGATGTATTCATGATAATTAAGTATAGAATCTGTGGTATAACCAAAGGATGCTCCCCATATGTTTAATAGAATGCTTAAGTAAAGAGAATAGCGCCTTTTTAGTATGTTAAGCATGAAATTCCCAATTATGTGATAACTAGTACATGCCAAGAGTGTGTTGAAATGCCTTAGTTAATTTATTATGATATGTTGTATGAATTCTTATCCATGTGTATTCCTTATTAAATAACTATGAGATATTTGTATGCATACCCTATATATTTACATGTTTATGGCACTAAAGTGATTGACAAGATATCATATTGATTGTGCTGTGAGTAAAAGTCCATTGTCCTGATATTCAAGTGTGGTCCTATATTATTTATTTATGCTATCGAGTCCTGGGGTGTTTATACCCGAAAAGTTTATCTAGAGCCGAGTCAGTCTCAAGATAATCTTAGTCGTGCTATGATCAATAGAATTCAATCAGCTATAGAACCTGAAAAAATTCAGTAATCTTAGTACAAGTTCAATCCAGTCTCCATATCAGTCTAACTCAGTTCTATTTCTAGTTCAGACCTCAGTAGTATTCAAAATTCAGTTCATATTTTAGTAAAGCTTAGTAAGTTACAGAACTCTATAGTAAGTAAAATTCCAAAGTGTTCCGTCAGACAATGGAATCAAGCAAACTCAATCAGATCGGTCAAGTAAGATGGTCAATAATAGATTTAGCTCAGTCTAATACAGTTTAAGAATTAGTTTAGTGTCTTTCAATTGGGAGTAGGAACTAGCACCTAGCGAGTACAGGAATGATGACTCACCCATTAGAAAGGCAGAGTCATTAGTATCAGTCCCTAAACTATAAAAATGTGTAGCCAGCGTAAGACTAGGAGTCACTCGTTAGATTAAGGCTTGAATACCTTCTAGGAGTTACCCTATGCCTTAAGATTGAATTCCTATTCTGGGTCATCCATTAAAGAGGCTTGACCATAGTAGTGTCTCCACATGTGGCATGGTACTGACACTCTTCCAGCTTGGGTTACAGGTTTGACCCCACTAGTTCAGATTAAGGAATGTCGGTTAAGTGAGACTCCCATAATTTTATCTTTAGATTCAGTCTCAATCAAGAACTGAGATAGTTGTTCATCTTTAGGACCATCAGATACGGTCACACAGCTCAGTGAAGAACTTAGATAGTTCCCCAGATTCAGAGATCACCCACTAGATAGGATTGATCTTAAACTTAGTCAATCATTATGATTATTAGTAGATTCAGAGATCAGTCGCTAGATAGGCCTAATCTTAGATATAAACCATAACAATTACAGTAAAAGTAGAGGTCATCCGCTAGATAGGTCTGATCTCAGATATAGTAACTCATTATTATTATGAGTAGACTCAGTTGTTCAGTATCCTAGAGTCTATGAACTCATATATTAGTACTAGTAGACTCTACATTAGTAAGTCAATATTCAGAAACCAGTATTTAGAAGTTAGTATTCTATGTTACTATGATTTCAGTGATAGTTTATGCATTCATGCATATATTCTTATTTAGCATACTCAGATTGTCTAGTTAGTAATGTTCATGCATGCTCCCTTGCATTTAGCCTTACCTCATCCAGGGTATCAGTACATTCATAGTACTAGTGCATACTATTCTCTTGTGCTATGGTATCCTATACCATAGGTTTAAAAGCACGAGATCTAGAGCACCCTTAGTAGTCCAGACTCAGTCAGGAGTAGTAGACGTAGCAGTGAGTCCTCATCATTTAAGGATGCTTCTTATTTCAGTATTACATTAGATTTAGTTTATTTTAGTAGTTCGAGTTAGTTGGGGACATATCTCATTAACTCTTTATTCAGATAGTTCAGAGGCTTTTAGACTATAGAGTTTTTTAGACAAGTTATACAGACAGTTGTTTCAGTTTTGATATTTATAGATATTATTCTGTTCTATGTAATGTTTTTGAACCAATAGTAAGTTTCCACCAATTTTCCAAGTGTATTCATTATATTATACAGTTCTCAGTACAGGTACCAGAAAAGGGTTAGCTTGTGGTCCTTCGAGATCATAAGCGCCATGTAGCATTTTGGTTATAAAAGATTGAGGGGTTATAAATTTGGTATCAGAGCTAAAGGTTCAATAGTGTCCTAGGAAGTCTTAAAAACATTATTTAGTAGAGTCTTGTGCATGGATGTGTTATAAGCCACATTTATGTATAGAAGGATATAAGATGTTTATAGAAATAGTTTCCTTTCTTTCATGTCTCATGTCATGCTACAGAAAGTCTCTCTCAAAAACTTATATAGATTCTCATCATGTTCTACTCATGTTAGCTTTACCTTACTTTTAAGGTAACAAAAGTAGTGAAGCCCAAGGTCTTACAAATAGAGCTTTCTGAGATAGTCCCCACAGATAGTTTTGAGATAGTGTTGTCTAAAGTTGGGCGGAGTATGTTCCAAGGGGTTAGTTGCATAAAAGGTGAATCAGTAGGCTTGAAACAATGTATGCAAGATTTTACGTTTAGTAATTTGAAGTTATATGTGTTGTTAATATGAGTGTAGTTGTAATCCTCATTGTGTGAGGAGAATATAAGTTTAAGAGATTTGACATTTGAAGGCTAGGATGAGAGTAGCAAGATTATTAAAGATTTGTGGATATTCATGTTATGCTCTAGGATCTAAGCTTGAAATCTTTGAATAATTTACGTTGGTGGACTTTAGACTAAGTATAAAGGTGTGGATGTAAGTTACAAGATATGATATTATCAGCCCATGATAGTAGCGGATGTTATGTTGATGTATAAATGGATAGACATGTTTTAGAGATTTCAGTAGGCTTGAACAGTGCAGGGAGAATTTAAGTTTATGGGCATTAAACAAAGTATTAAGGTGTGGAGGTGGTATAAGTAGCCTATAAAGGAACAAAAGCAGATAATGTGTCAGTGAGACAAGCATGTGTCAAAAGGAGTGTAAGTATGTGGTGATGATTGCAGAGACTAAAGAGTTAAGTGTTGTATCCTAGGAGATAGTATTAGTAGTTCAGAATTTAGTAAAGTGTTCACAGACTTACGGTGATGGTTTGAGGCAAAGGTGGAGAGTATAGTTGAAAGAGTATAGAAGAAGTACTTTAGTTAAGTGTAAGTTTTTAGCATGACTTAGTTAGTAGAGCCATCAAGTCAGTTTAGCAGTCAGACAGTCAGATTTGCATAGATTATTTTCTCATCTTTTCACCTAATCATGCTATCAGAAATATCAGGCATATAACTATTCCAAGATAGAATATTCTAGTAGTTACGAGTATAACTCAGTTCATGTGTCATGTATTAGATTTAGATCCAGACATTTGTTATGAACCAATTCATAGGTGCCTTGTGCATCGCCACAGTTTCCTCAAGTACTTCGGTTAAGTAAGTTTTCATAGGGGAACATAGTGTACCAGGGGGGAGATACCCTATAATACCCCGATGCTTTCAACTACTAAAACCCATTCAGTTTTATGATCAGATTCTCAATACGAGCTTTGCATCACTTATCATTGCAAAGTCAGTCATGCTTTCAAGAGTCAGTTCAGTCAAATATTCATGCATCTGATATGCATGTTCATAATGAGAATTCAGCTTATCAATAGCTTCAACCATATATCTCAGGAATTAGATATGTATGTTCTATTTTAAGAACTCAGAATATTTGTAGTTCCAGTTGCATAGTCATGTTTTAGATGTTCTCATCCCTTCAGTAAGCTTAGTCGATCAGTACTCTTAGCCTAACAAGCGATATTCAAGGTCAAATGTTCCCAATGAGGAGATATTGTAATACCCCGAGATTCCCAATCGATAGCAGAACCATTCTTCAAGATTATGAGAAAAAATTGTTAGTGATTTGGTAGTTTAATGATCAAGTTTGATGTATATTAAGGTCTCACATATGTCCTAGCTATTAGACGAATCGAAACATCTGTTACCAATTAAATACTTGGGAAGGATATTAGTATAGTCCATTTAAAATGAGAACATCTATTGTTATACTACAAATTCTTGAGCTCATGACCAACCAACAGATAGATATTTGACTTAGCTTTCCCACGATACCAATTTTTCCCAATTACGATATTGGAGAAAAAAGTTATTCCATTTTTACTCCTACATGGCATCCTGGAAACTAAGTAACGACATGATCTGACGGCTTATCAGCCCATGTCATCAGACTTAGACAGAAAACCATCAATTTCAGCTCCCAGGCGATGACCTGGGCTGATGGGCTATCACAGATCTGACGGCTTATCAACCTTATTTGTCAGCAGAAAATTTCAGCAGCTGGAAAGTGATTTTGTAGGGGTATTTTGTTCTTTTCTGTCACCCTAAACCTAACCCCCACGACATAAAGTTCCAAAAAAACATACTTAGCTATTGTAATTTAGTTTTAAAAGCTCTTAACCCTCTTTATTCCCAAGAACAAACTCAGGGTTTCTTCTCAATTAACTTCAAGACCCCATCACACTCTCCACAGGCTAATCAAGAATTAAGATTCCCATTCCAGAACCTTCGAGAAAAGTCATTCTCTTTCAAGATTTAAGTTTTTGAGGTATTTTAGATGTTGATTCTTGGGTTCCATTCACCCAAGAAGTTCAAAATCCTTTTCTAAATTGAAGATTATATATTTATGAGATTGTCATGATTTTTGTGAATAGAAATTAAAGTTCATGTTGTTGATGAGTTTTAATTCTTGACTTGATTTCAAAGATCCAAGCTTTGATCCTACTATGTGATGTTCATGATAAAACCCCTTCAAGTTGCATGATATTGATGTATGCAAGATAATTAAGTATAGAATACATGGTATTAACAAAGCATGTTCCCCAGATGTTTAATAGAATGTTTAAGTAAAGAGAATAGTGCCTTTTTAGTATGTTAAGAATGAAATCCCCAATTATGTGATAACTAGTACATGCCAAGCATTTGTTGAAATGCCTTAGTGAATATATTATGATAAGTTGCATGCATTCTTATCCATGTGTATTCCATAGTTAACAACTATGAGATATTAGTATGCATACCCTATACATTTACATGTTTATGAGATTCAAGTGATTGACGAGATAACATATCGATTTAGTTGTTAGTGAAAGTTCATTGTCATGATATTTAAGTATGGTCCTATATTATTTATTTATTCTATCGAGTCCTGGGGGTGTTTATACCCGAAAACATAGCTCCTTGTATAGAGCCGATTGAGTCTTAAGATAATATCAGTCGTGCTATGATCAGTAGAATTCAGTCATCTATAGAACTTAAGAAAATTCGATAAACTCAGTACTAGTTCAATCCAGTCTACGTATCAGTCTAACACAATTTCGTATCTAGTTCGGTCCTCAGTAGTATTGTAAATTAAGTTCAAAATTCAGTAAAGCTCAGTAAGTTACAAAACTTAATAGTATTTAGACAGAAAGTAAAATTCCAAAGTGTTTCGTCCAACAATAGAGTCAAGTGAACTCAATCAGATCAGTCATGTAAGATGATCAGTAACAGATTTAGATCAGTCTACTATAGTTTAAAAATCAGTTCGGTGTCTTTCATTTGGGAGCAGGAACTAGCACCGAGCGAGTGTAGGGATGAATACTTCCCCATTAAAGAGGCAGAGTCATTAGTATCTTTCCCTGAACTCTAAACTGCGTAGACAACGCAGGACCAGGAGTCACCCATTAAATCAAGGCTTTACTACCTTCTAGGAGCCACCCAATGCCTTAGGCTTGACTTTCTGTTTAGAGTCACCCATTAGAGAGGTTTGACCATAGTAGTGTCTTTACCCGTGCACGGTACTAACACCCTTCTAGCTGGGGTTACAAGTTGGACCCTACCAGTTTAGATTAGGGCATTTCGGTTAAGTGAGAACTCCCATAGTTTCAGCTTTAGATTCAGTCTCAGTCAAGAACTCAGATAGTTCTTCAGATTTAGGACCGTTAGATATGGTCACACAGCTCAGTAAGGAACTTAGATAGTTCCCCAAATTCATAGATCACCCACTAGATAGGCTTGATGTCAAACTCAGTCAATCATTATAATTATTAGTAGATTCAGAGATCACCTTCTAGATAGGCCTGATCTCAGATATAAATTGTAATCATTATAGTAAAATTAGAGTTCACCCGCTAGATAGGCCTGATCTCAGATATAGTCACTCATTATTATTATGAGTAAAATCAGTTGTTCAGTATACCAGAGTCTGTAAACTCAGATATCAGTACTTTTAGAATCAACCATCAGTAAGTCATTATTCAGAAACCAGTATTCAAAAGTTAGTATTCTATGTTACTATAATTTTAGTGATAGTTTATGCATTCATGCATGTATTCTCTTTCAGCATACTCAGATTGTCTAGTCAGTATTGTTCATACATAAGCCCTTGCATTTAGACTTACCTTATCCAGCATATTAGTACATTCAAAGTATTGACGCATACTTTTATCTTTTACTATGGTGTCTTATACAAAAGGTTTAGAAGTGGGAGATCCAGAGCACCCCTAGCAATCCATACTCAGTCAGCAGCAGTAGATGTAGCAGTGAGTCCTTATCATTTGAGGATGCTTCTTATTTTAGTTTTACATTAGATTTAATTTATTTAAGTAGTTGGATTTAGTAGGGGACATGTCCCATCAACTCCTTATTCAGACAGTTCAGAGGCTTTTAGACTATAGAGTTTTTCAGACTAGTTATATAGATAGTTGTTTTAGTTTTGATATTGATAGATATTATTCAGTTGTATGTTAAGTTTTTAAACCTTATGGAAAGTTTCTACCAGCTTCTCTCAGGTATTTCTTTATATTATGAAGTGCTTAGTGCAGGTACCAGAAAAGGGTTAGCTTGTGGTCCTTCAGGATCAGAAGCATAGTGTAGCATTCCAGTTATAGAAAATTAAGGCATTACAAACTTGGTATCAGAGCCTAATGTTCAATAATGTCCAAGGAAGTCTGAAAATCTACATTTAATAGAGTCTTTTGCATGGGTGTATTGCGTGCCACATTTATGTACAAGAGGCTATAAGATGTTTATAAAAATAGTTTTCCTTCTTTCATGTCACAGATTATGCTGTAGAAAGGCTTTCTAAGAAACTTTTGTGGATTCTTAGAATGTTCCATTCATGTTAGCTTTACCTTAATTTTAAGGTAACAAAACTAGTGAAGCCCAAAATCCTATAGATAGAGCTAGCTTTGACAGTCCCCACTGATAGTTTTTGGATAGTGTTGTCTAAAGTTGGGCTGAGTACATTTCACGGAGTTAGTTGTATAAAAGGTGAATTAGTAGGCTTGAAACAATGAATGCAAAAGTTTAAGTTTAGTAATACAAAGTTATATATGTTATTAATGTGAGTATAGTGGTAATCCTCACGGTATGGGGAGAATATAAGTTTAAGAGATGTGACAGTTGAAGGCTAGGATGAGAGTAGCAAGATTACTAAAGATTTTTCGGTATTCATATTATGCTTTGGAAACTAAGCTTGAAATCTTTGAAGAATGTAAGTTGGTGGACTTTAGAGTAAGTATGAAGGTATGGATGTAAGTTAAAAGATATGATATTAGCAGCCCATGATTGTAGCGGATGATATGTTCATGTCTAAGTTCCTAGATATGTTTTAGAGATTTCCGTAGGCTTGAACAGTGCAGGAAGAATTTAAGTTTATGGGCTTCAAACTAAGTATAATAGTGTGGAGGTGGTATAAGTAGCCTATAAAATAATAGAAGCAAATAATGTGTTAGTGAGACAAACATATGTCAAAAGAAGTGCAAGAATGTAATGATGATTGCAGAGACTAAATATAGTTAAGTGTTGTATCATAGGAGATAGTATTAGCAGTTCTGAGTTTAGTAAAGTGTTCACAGACTTATGGTAATGTCTTGAGGCTAAGGTGGAGAGTATAGTAGAAAGAGTATATAAGAAGTACTTTAGTTAAGTATAAGTTTTCAGCATGAGTTAGTTAGTAGATCCAACAAGTCAGTTTAGCAGCCAGACAATTAGATTTGAATAGATTATTTTCTCATTTTTTCACCTAATCATGCTATCAAAAATCTCAGGCATGTAACTATTTCAAGATAGAATATTCTAGTAGTTACAAATATAACATAGTTTATGCATCATGCATTAGATTTAGATCCTAGACGTTTAGTTATGAACCTGTTCATAGGTGCCATGTGCATCGCCTCAATTTTCTCAAGTACTTCGGTGAAGCTTTCTTAGAGGGACATAGTGTACCAAGGGGGAGATACCCTATTACTCCCCGATGTTTTCAATTCCTAAAACCCATTCAATTTTATTCTAAGATTCTTATTAGAAGCTTTGCATCAGTTATCATTGCATAGTCAGTCATGCTTTCAAGAGTCAGTTAAGTCAAATATTCTTGCATTAGATATGCATGTTCAGTAGAAAAATTCAGTTCATCAGTGTATTTAGTCATGTGTTCATGAGATCAACTCGTTCAAGTATCTATGCATCAGATATGCATGTTCATTATGAGAATTTAGCTTATCAATAGTTTCAGCAGTGTATCCCATGCATCAGATATGCATATTCAGTATAAGAACTTAGAATATCAGAAGTTCTAGTTGCATAGTCAAGTTTTAGATGTTCTCGTGCCTTAAGTAAGCTCATCTGATCAGTACTCTTAGACTAACAAGAGACATTCGAGGATGAATATTCCCAAGGGGGAGATATTGTAATACTTTGAGATTCCATACCGACAGTAGAACCATGCTTCAAGATCATGAGGAAAAAATTCTATTGATTTGGCAGTTTTATGATCTAGTTTGAAGTATATTAAGGACTCAAATACGTCCTAGCTATTAGACATAGAAAAACATCCCTTACCGATTAAATTCTTGGGAAGGATATTAGTATATTGAATTTAAAATGAGAATATCTCTCGTTATACTACAAAATTTTAAGGACATAACAACCCAATAGATTCATAATTGAATTAGCTTTCCAATGATAAAAATTTCACCCAAATCTGATATCGGAGCAAAACGTTATACCCATTTTACTCCAGTATGTCAGCCTGGCAACTAAGTGACGACATGAGCTGACGGCTTATCAAAGATCTGATGGATTATCAGCCCACATCGTCAGAATTAGAAATAAACCCATCACTATCAGATCCTAGGTGACTATCTGGGCTGACAGGCATCAATATTAGATCCTAGGTAACTATCTGGGCTGACAGGCATCAATATTTGATCCTAGGTAACTATCTGGGCTGATAGGCTATCACAGATCTGACGGCTTATTAGCCTTGGTCGTCAACTGAAAATTTCAGCAACTGGGTAGTGATTTCATAGAGGTATTTTGGCCTTTTACCTCACACTAAACCTTACTACCACGACATAAAATGCCAAAAGTACATACCTAGATATTGTGATTTAGTTATAAAAGCTCTTAAACCTCTTTGTTCCCAAAAACAAACTTAGGGTTTCTTCTCAATTAACTTAAAGACCCTATCATACTCTCTGCAAGGTAATCAAGAATTAAGATTTCCATTCCAGAACATTCAAAAAAAGTCATTCTCGTTCAAGATTCAAGCTTTTGAGGTATGTTAAATGTTGATTCTTCGGTTCTTTTCACCAAAGAATTTCAAGAATTCTTTTCTAAATTCAAGATTATATATTTTTGAGATTGTTATGATTTTTGTGAATAGAAATTGAAGTTCATGTTGTTGATGAGTTTTAATTCATGACTTGATTTCAAAGATCTAAGATTTGATCCTTCTATGTGATGTTAATGATAAAACCCCTTCAAGTTGCATGATATTGAAGAATTCATGATAATTAAGTACAAAATCTGTGGTATAACTAAATCATGCTCCCCATATGTTTGATAGAATGCTTAAGTAAAGAGAATAGTTCCTTTGTAGTATGTTAAGCATGAAATCCCCAATTATGTGGTAACTAGTACATGCCAAGCATTTTTTGAAATGCCTTAGTGAATTTATTATGATAAGTTGCATGCATTATTATCCATGTGTATTCCTTATTAAACATTGTGATATTAGTATGCATACCCTATACATTTACATGTTTATGACATTCAAGGGAATGACGAGATATCATATTGATTGTGTTGTGAGTGAAATTTCATTTTCATGATATTCAAGTATGGTCCTATATTATTTATTTATACTATTGAGTCCTGGGGGTATTTATACCCGAAAACTTACCTACTTCTCTAGAACTGAGTCAGTCTCAAGATAAGCTTAGTCGTGCGATGATCAGTAGAATTCGTTCAGCTACAGAACTTAAGAAAATTTAGTAATCTCAGTATTAGTTCACTCCAGTCTCCGTATCAGTCTAACTCAGTTCCGTATCTAGTTCAGACCTTAGTAGTATTTAGAATTCAGTTCAAATTTCAATAAAGCTTAGTAAGTTACAGAATTCAATAGTATTTAGGCAGAAAGTAGAATTCCAAAGTGTTCCATCAGAAAATCGAATCAAGTGAATTCAGTTAGATCAGTCAAGTAAAATAATCAGTGACTGATTTAAATCAGTCTAATATAGTTTAAGAATCAATTCAGTGTGTTTAGTTAGGAGTAAGAACTATCACCGAGCGAGTCAGGGACAATGACTTCCCCGTTGGAGAAGAAGATTCATTAGCATCAATCCCTGAACTCTAGAAATGTGTAGCCAGCAGAGAACTAGAAGTCACCCATTAGATTAAGGCTTGAATACCTTCTAGGATTCACCCGATCCCTTAGACTTGACTTCCTGTTTAGGGTAACCCGTTAGAGAGGCTTGACCATAGTAATGTCTTTGCCCCTTTCACGGTACTGACACCCTTCCAGCTGGGATTACCAGTTGGACCCCGCCAGTTCAGGTATAGGAATGTCGGTTAAGTCAGAACTCCCACATTTTAGCTTTAGAATTAGTCTCAGTCAAGAACTCAGATAGTTCTTTAGATTTAGGACTATTAGATACGGTCACACAGCTTAGGGAGAAACTTAGATAGTTCCCCAGATTTAGAGATCACCAACTAGATAGTCTTAATATCAAACTCATTCAATCATTATGATTATTAGTAGATTCAAAGATCACCAGCTAGATAGGCCTGATCTCAGATATAAACCATCATCATCACAGTAGAATAAGAGTTCACCTGCTAGATAGTCCTGATCTCAAATATAGTCAATCATTATTAATATGAGTAGACTCAGTTTTTCAGTATCCTATAGTCAGTGAACTCTGATATTTGTACTAGTAGACTCAGACATCAGTTAGTCAATATATTCAGGAACTAGAATTTGGAAGTTAGCATTCTGTTGTTACTACGATTTCAGTGATAGTTTATGTATTCATACATGTATTCTCATTCTACATACTCAGATTTTCTAGTCAGTATTATTCATGCATAAGACCTTGAATTTAGCCTTACCTCATCCAGCATACCAGTATATTAAAAGTACTAACGTATATTTTTGTCTTGTGCTATGGTGTCTTATACCTTAGTTTCAGAAGCTTGAGATCCAGAGCATCCTTAGCAGTCCAGACTCAATTTGCAGTAGTATATGTAGCAGTAAGTCCTCATCATTAGAGGATGCTTCTTATTTTAGTATTACATTAAATTCAGTTTATTTAAGTAGTTAGAGTTAGTTGGGGATATGTCCCATCAACTCCTTATTCAGACAATTCAGAGGCTTTTAGACTATAGAGTTTTTCAAAATAGTTATACAAACAGTTGTTTAAGTTTTGATATTGATAGACATTATTCAGTTGTATGTTATAGTTTTGAATCTTATGGCAAATTCCACTAGTTTTCCGCATGTATTTCATTATATTATGCAGTGCATAGTACAGGTACCAGGAAAGGGTTAGCTTGTGGTCCTTTGGATACATAAGCACAATGTACTATTCAAGTTATAGAAAATCAAGGCGTTAAAACTTGGTATCAAAGCCTAAGGTTCAATAGTGTCCTAGGATATGTGAAAAGCCACATCTAGTAGAGTCTTCTACATGTGTGTGTTACGCGCCATATTTATGAACAAGAGGCTATAAGATGTTTATAGAAACAGTTTTCCTAATTTCATATCTCAGATCATGTTGTAGAAAGGCTCTCCAAGAAACTTATGTGGATTCTCATTATGTTCCATTCATGTAAGCTTTAACTTACTTTTAAGGTAACAGAAGTAGTGAAGCCTAAAGTCCTACAGACAGTTTCGAGATAGTTTTGTCTAAATTTGGGCAGAGTATATCTTGGGGTTAGTTGTATAAAATATGAATCAGTAAGCTTGAAACAATGTATGCTTGAGTTTAAGTTTGTTAATTCAAAATTATATGTGTTGTTAATATGAGTATAGTGGTAATCCTCACGGTATGGGGAGAATATAAGCTTAAGAGGTGTGACATTTGAAGGCTATGATGAGAGTAGCAAGATTATTAAAGATTTGTGGATATTCGTGTTATGCTTTATAATCTAAGCTTGAAATCTCTGAAGAATTTAAGTTAGTGGTATTTTGACTAAGTATGAAGGTGTGGATGTAAGTTAAAAGATGTGATTTTAGTAGCCCATGATAGTATCGGATGGTATGTTGACGTATAAGTGGCTAGACATGTTTTAGATATTTTAGTAGGCTTGAACAGTGCAGGGAGAATTTAAGTTTATGGGCTTCAAACTAAGTATTAAGGTGTGGAGGTGGTATAAGTAGCCTATAAAGGAAGAGAAGCAAATAATGTGTTACTGAGACAAGAATGTGTCGAAAGGAGTGTAAGAATATGATGATGATTGCAGAGACTAAAGATAGTTAAGTGTTGTATCCTAGGAGATAGTATTAGAAGTTCAGAGTTTAGTAAAGTGTTCACAGACTTACGGTGATGTATTGAGGCTAAGGTGGAGAGTACAATAGAAAGATTATAAAAGAAGTACTTTAGTTAAGTGTATGTTTTCAACATAAGTTAGTTAGTAGATCCAGCAAGTTAGTTTAGCAGTCAGATTCACATTAATTATTTTCTCATCTTTTCACCTAATCATACTATCAGAAATCTCAATCATGTAACTATTCTATGATAGAATATTCTTGTAGTTACGAATATAACTCAGTTCATGCATCAAGCATTAGATTCAAATCCCATCCATTTAGTTATGAACCAATCATAGGTGCCTTGTGCATCTCCTTAGTTTTCTCCAGTACTTCGGTAAAGTAAGTTTTCGTAGAGGGACATAGTGTACCAAGGGGGAGATACCTTATAACTCCCTGATGTTTTCAATTCCTAAAACTCATTCAGTTTTATGCTCAGATTCTCATTACAAGCTTTGCATCATATATCATTGCATAGCCAGTCATGCTTTCAAGAGTCAGTTCTGTCAAATATTCATGCATTATATATACATGTTCAGTAGAAAAGTTCAGTTCATTAGTGTATTTTGTCTTGCATTCATGAGAGCAACCCAGTCAAAAATCCATGCATCAGATATGCATGTTTAGAATAAGAACTCTGAATATGACTAGTTCCAGTTGCATAATCAAGTTTTAGATGTTCTCATCCCTTAAGTAAGCTCAACCGATCAGTACTCTTAGCCTAACAAGCAATATTTGATGACGAATGTTCCCAAGGGGGAGATATTATAATACCCCGATATTCTCAACCAATAGTAGAACTATGATTCAAGCTCATGATAAATAAATTATTATAATTTGGTAGTTTTATGATCAATTTTATGTATATTAAGGCCTCAAATACGTCCTAGCGATTAGACAAATCAAAACATCCCTTACCGATTAAATTCTTGGGAAAGGATATTGGTATAGTCAACTTAAAACGAGCATATTTCTCATTATACTATGGATTTTTGAGCTCATGACCAACCAAAATATAGATAATTGAACTATCTTTCGAAAGATACCAATTTTTCCCAAATCCAATATTGAAATAAAAAGTTATACCAATTTTACTCCAGCATGTCAGCCTGGAAACTAAGTGACGACATAAGCCGACGACGTATCACAAATATGACGGCTTATCATCCCATGTCGTCAGAATTATGTAGAAACTCATCAATTTCATCTCCCAGGTCATCACCTGAGCTGATGGGCTATCACAGATCTGATGACTTATCAGCCTTGGTCATCTGCTGAAAATTTCAGCAATTGGAAAGTGATTTCGTAGGGGTATTTTGGTCTTTTCCCTCACCCTAAACCTTACCCCCATGACATAAAATGAAAAAAAAATGTAATTAGATATTGTGATTTATTTTCAAAAGATCTTAACCCTCTTTGATCCCAAGAAAAAACTTAGGGTTTCTTCTCAATTAACTTCAAAACCCATCAGACTCTCCACAAGGTAATCAAGAATTAAGATTCCCATTCTAGAACCTTCAGGAAAAGTCATTCTCTTTCAAGATTCAAGCTTTTGAGGAATGTTAGATGTTGATTCTTGGGTTTCATTCACCAAATAAGTTCAAGAATTCTTTTTTAAATTGAAGATGATATATTTATGAAATCGTCATGATTTTTGTGAATAGAAATTGAAGTTCATGTTGTTGATGAGTTTTAATTCATGACTTGATTTCAAAGATCCAAGCTTTTATCCTACTATGTGATGTTCATGATAAAACCCCTTCAAGTTGCATGATATTGATGTATTCAAGATAATTAAGTATAGAATACATGGTATAACCAAAGCATGCTCCTCATATGTTTAATAGAATGTTTAAGTAAAGAGAATAGTGCCTTTTTAGTATGTTAAGAATGAAATCCCCAATTATGTGATAACTAGTACATGCCAAGCATTTGTTGAAATGCCTTAGTGAATATATTATGATAAGTTGTATGCATTCTTATCCATGTGTATTCCTTATTGAACAACTATGAGATATTAGTATGCATACCCTATACATTTACATGTTTATGAGATTCAAGTGATTGACGAGATAACGTATTGATCGTGCTATGATTGAAAGTCCATTGTCATGATATTCAAGTGCGGTTCTATATTATTTATTTATCCTATCGAGTCCTGGGGGTATTTATACCATAAAAATTACCTTCTTATCTAAAGATGAGTCAGGCTCAAGATAATCTCAGTCGTGCTATGATTAGTAAAGTTCAATCAGCTACAGAATTTAAGAAAATTTAGTAATCTTAGTACTAGTTCAATCCAGTCTCCATATCAGTCTAACTCAGTTCCGTATCTAGTTTGGATTTTAGTAGTATTCAAAATTCAGTTTAGATTTTAGTAAAGCTCAGTAAGTTGCAGAACTCAATAGTATTCAGACAAAAACTAAAATTCCGAAGTATTTTGTCAGACAATGGAATCAAGTGAACTCAGTTAGATCAACAAGTAAGATGATCAGTATTAGATTTAGCACAGTCTAATAAAGTTTAAGAATCAGTTCAGTATCTCTGTTAGGAGTAGGAACTAGCACCGAGCGAGTGCAGGGACGACGACTTCCCCGTTAGAGAGGTAGAGTCATTAGCATCAGTCCCTGAACTCTAGAATTGTTTAGCCAGCCCAGGACCAGGAGTCACCCATTAGATTAACTCTTGACTACCTTCTAGGAGACACCTGTTAGATTAAGGCTTAACTTTCAGTTTAGGGTCACCTGTTTGAGAGGCTTGACCATAGTAGTGTCGTTACCGTGGAATAGTACTGACACCCTTCCAGCTGGGGTTATAGGTTGGACCCCACCAGTTAGATTGGGGCATATCAATTAAGTGAGAACTCCCACAGTTTCAGCTTCAGATTAGTCTCAGACAAGAACTCGGATAATTCTTTAGATTTAGGACCGTCAGATATGGTCACACAGCTCAGTGAGGAACTTAGATAGTGCCCCAGATTCAGAGATCACCTACTAGATAGGCTTGATCTCAGACTCATTCAATTATTATGATTATTAGTAGATTCAGAGTTCACCCACTAGATAGGCCTGATCTTAGAGATAAACCATCATCATCATAGTAGAATTAGAGGTCACCCACTAGATAGGCCTGATCTCAGATATAGTCAATCATTATTATTATGAGTAAAATCAGTTGTTTAGTATCCCAAAATCTGTAAACTCAGATATCAGTACTAGTACACTCAGCCATCAGTAAGTCAGTATTGTATTCTTATTCAGCATGCTCAGATTGTCTAGTCAATATTGTTCATGCATAATCCCTTGCATTTAGCCTTACCTCATCCAGCATACCAGTACATTCAAAATACTAACACATACTTTTCTCTTGTGCTTTGGTGTCTTTTACCATAGGTTCAGAAATGCGAGATATAGAGCACCCTTAGCAATCCAGACTCAGTCAATAGCAGTAGACATAGCAGTGAGTCCTCATCATTGGAGGATGCTTCTTATTTGAGAATTACATTAGATTCATTTTATTTAAGTAGTTAGAGTTAGTTGGAGAGATGTCCCATCAACTCTTTATTCAGATAGTTCATAGGCTTTTAGACTATAGAGTCTTTCAGACTAGTTATACAGACAGTTGTTTCAATTTTGATATTGATAGACATTATTTTGTTGTATGTTAAGTTTTTGAACCTTATGGCAAGTTTCCACCAGTTTTCCAGATGTATTTCAGTATATTATGAAGTGCTCAGTACATGTACCAGAAAAGGGTTAGCTTGTGGTCCTTCAGGATCATAAGCACCGTGTAACTTCTGGTAATAGAAAATCGGTGCATTAAAAACACCATAGTCAATCACACAAGCCCAAAGGATATCTTTCAATGTTTGAATAGTCCTTTCTACTTGCCCATCCGACTGCGGGTGGAAAGCTATACTAAGAATCACTTTAGTCCCCAAACCTCTTTGAAACAATTACAAAAAGTGTCATGCTAACTGATCACAATGATCTAACATGATATAAAATAGTGCCCAAACAACTTCACAATTTCCTCAATAAACGGTTAGGCATAATGCTCTGCCGAGAAATTTGTCCTTACTAGTAAAAAGTGAGAAGACTTTGTCATCCTATGCACGATGACCTAAATCGAATCAAACTAATTTTGGGAACGAGGATGATTGGTAATGAAATCCATGTTAATCACTTCCCACTTGTATACAGGCAACTCAATTTATTGATGCAACCCTTTAGGCCAGAAATGCTCAATCTTCACCTATTGACACACTATGTATTTAGCTACAAACTTGGCCCCATATCACTTCATATTGTTCCTCCAATAAATTCCTGTAAGATCATGATACATCTTTGTCGAACCAGGATAAATGCCATAATGCATCCCATGAACCTCGACCAAGAATCTCTCCCGCAACAATCTACGTTGGGAACACAAAATCTCCCTTGGTACCGCAAGGTACCATCACCACTGACCGTAAAGGCCATTATTTTTTTCCTACCTACACCTCCTTGATTTGCATCAAGATTTGATCTAACACTTGCTTCTGTTTCACCTCAACACCAAGAGATGACTTTGCCACCTCTTAAACAAACACACTACCATCTTTTGAGTTCAAGAGATAAACTCCAAGGTTAGTAAAATGGTGAATGTCTTTCAACAATTCCCACTTATCCTTATCCACATTAGCTAGAACCCATGGATAAACTTCTAAGAGAATCAACAACCATGCTAGCTTTACCTAGATTTTAGTAAAGACTCATGTCGTAATCCTTATATAGCTTAAGCCACCTTCTTTTATTGAGATTTAACTCCTTCTAAGTGAACACATATAGCAAGCTCTTATTATCAGAAAAATATATCCATATGCACTTCAAATAAATAGTGACACTAGATATTCAATACGAACACCACAACTATTAATTCCATATCATGAGTCAAATAATTCTTCTGATGCACCTTCAACTACCTAGAAGCATAAGCCACCACCATTCCATGCTGTATCAAAATGCAACCAAGCCCAATACAGGATGGATCACAATAGGCCACAACTCCATCAGTGCCTTCAAGGAATAGTCAAGATCATAGCCGAAGTTAGATTATCCTTCATCTTCTCAAAACTACCCTCACAAGTATTAGACCGTAAGAACTTTACCTTTTTCTGAGTCAACATAGTCAATGGGGTAGCTATGGAAGAGAATCTTTCCACAAATCTCTTGTAGTAACCAGCTAAACCCAAGAAGCTCCTAATATCAGTTGGAGTCATGGGTCTTGGCCACTTTTTAACCATTGCAACCTTCTACAAATCCATCTGATCCCTTCACCAGATGTGACATAATCTAGAAAAGTGACAGTGTTCAACCAAAACTCACATTTCAAAAATATAGCATACAATTGTTGATGTTTTATGGTCTGCCATACAATGCAGAGGTGTCGGCATAATCCACCTCACTCTTAAAGTACACTAGAATATCATCGATGCATACAATAATGAACAAATCCAAAAATTGATGAAAGGCCATGTTCATGAAGTTCATGTATGCCGTTGGGGCATTAGTCAACCTAAAAGACATAACCAAGAACTTAAAATGCCCATATCGAGTATGAATTACAGTCTTAGGGATATCTTCCTCGCTAATCTTTAATTGATGAAACTCAGATCAAAGATCATTCTTGGAAAAAAACTTAGCACCTGGAGTTGATCAAACAAATCATCTATCCTTGGAAGAGGGTACTTATTCTTCACCATCACCTTATTCAATTGCTGATAATCAATATATATATGAAGGGAACCATTCTTCTTCCACATGAAAAACACCAGTACACCCTACGGGGATACCCTAGGACGGATAAAACTCTTGTTTAAAAGATCCTTTAATTTTTTTTTAAGCTTCTATAACTCAGTTGAAGTTATTTTGTATGGGGAAAAAAGATAGGACGAGTGTCTGGACAAGATCAATCCCAAAATCAATCTCCCTATTGGGAGGGACACTAGGAAGGTCATTAGGAAAGACCTCAGGAAATTTAAATACCATCGGGACAAAATGTAAGGAAGGACCCTCCGAGTTAAAATCTTTAAGAAATCCCTTGGAAATGAACTTTTAGGCTCTAAGATATGATATGAACCTCCCCTTAGGCACTAAAGAACCACTTTCCCACTCAATGACCGAGTCATTAGGGAATTTAAAAATGTCCTTATGAGTCCAACAATCTAAAGAGAAATAGCATGAGTGCAACTAATCCATCCCTAATATGACACCGAAATGAACTATGTCTGATTCAAACAGATCTACCAAAGTCTTCCGACCACCCAAAGATACCACACAATCTCTATAGACTCTTATAGAAACCACAGAGTCATCCACCCTGGTAGAAATAGAAAAGAGGTTCAAAATACACGCAGGACCAAAACCAAAATACACAACCACAAATGAGGTCACTTAAGAATAAATGGACCCTGGGTAAAGTAGACAGTACACATCATGGGAAAAAAGTTACAACATACTAGTAACAACATTAGGCGATGCCTCAGAATCCTAACGAGTAATGAGAGCATACAATCAGTTCTTACCAGTGCCATAGCCAGATGGTGCACCGTTTTGTGCATGAGCTGATGATGAGGCAACCGAAACCTTGTTTGCCCCAGAAGTAACCTTAGCCACTAGATAGTTTCTAAGAATATGCCATGGCTAACCATAGTTAAAGAGTTTATACCTTCCGACATCACAAAAACCCTAATGCAATCGATCACAACATTTGTAAAGAAGATATGATAAAGCTGATTAGGCCCTACTAGCCTAAGATTAGGTACGTTGTGCCCAAGAACCATCGTCACCCTAAAAATATCTATCATTAGACGACTTTGGGTAGGGATCACTAGACGACGAGCAGGACCCCAAATTTCCCCACTTTTTTTGGACCACCTTTCACCATCCTTGCAGCTCTACTATTGACCTTGCCCTTGATTTGAATGCCAGGATTTTTTTATCGGGCTTTCCCCAATTTTATCCTACTTTTTCTTCTCTTCCTCTACTTATTAATGCACACAACCAGTATGGAAATATCCATGGCCTTGTTCAACAAGGCGACCTTACTCTCTACAATTATGTCTTGAGACAACCTAGAATTGAAATTTCTTATTCTAGCTCTCATGCTAGACATTAAATTCGGAGCATGCCACAATAACTATTGAAACTTTAAGGCATACTCTGTGACTTACATTTTTCCTTTATTCAGGTTAACAAACACTTCCGCCTTTATCTCTCTCAGCTTTTGAGGAAAAAAGTGATCAAGAAAATCTCTAGAAAAGTTCTCCCACAAGGAAGACTGAACATCCACACCTCTGAGCTGCTCCCACTCTTCATATCACTGATGAGCTACATCTTTCAACTGGTTGGTTGCAAACTCCATACCTTCCACCTTAGTAATAGTCATCATCCAAAAAATCTTTTTTATTTCATATATGAATCCTTGAGGATCCTCCTCAACTTTTGTATTAGTGAAAATATGAGGATTGAAACTCATAAATTGGCCAACTTTAGTTAACACAAATGATGGAGTAACAAAACCTACACACTCAGTTTGAGAGGCACCAACTGAGTGAGCAAATGGATATACTAGAGAAACTCTACATTAGACACATTAGCTTGAGGTATCTGAGGATAGATAGGACAAATTGTTGGGTCTCCATTAGGACCATCGAAGACAGTGGCCCTAAACCTATCGTAACCCCTAGAGTAGGATGAGCTCCTTTTCCATTATCTTCACTTAGGATAGAAAGGTTCCAAAGAACATCAGATCTTCTTGAAGGCACGATATGAAAGGTGAATAAATAGGAATTAACAAGATCTAAGACCTTAGAGTCTAGAGATCCAAAATAGAATTCAAGAAAGATAAATATTCCTAAATGCCTCATAGACTCTCCCTTATGAGTGTAGCACACTACACACGATTAAAAGAGACTCTACTCAACAAGACTTTATGAATACCCAATTGACCAAGAACCTATGCTCTGATACCAATCTACCACAACTCTAACCAGGGCCTAGCAGTGTCAGGTATATCAAGTCCTATAAGGATCAGAGGCCACCTCCAATGCCCAAACCATTGACCATCCTTCACCCCATGTCGGATGAATTCCAAACATATAACAAGATAAAATAGTATTAATTTGAAGACATGATAAAAAATTCATAATCATAACTAAAGTCCACAACCAATTAACCATCTAATTCTAATTCTAATGCCAATACCAATACTAATACCAATGCTAACACTAATACCGAAACTGCCCATGCCTATAGTATTCCAACAAAGCTTGATAATCAAAACCAAAGAATATTTAGTTGGGACATGCCCCGACCATAGAAAAAACAAAAACAAAAGAAATAATAAGGACATAAAGAAGTCCATAGCATGAAATGGGGTTTTTTAGACTATGAAATCTCACTATTTCAGTCTAACTAAAATGATGTCCCTGAATCACCAAGTCACTAAGCATGAGGACTGGTAGTATAACCAATTCTTGTATCGCATGGGAATACAGTGCCCCAAGATGATTAGTGGGGTGAACGCTAGCATGTAACTCAAGAATAAAGATAAAGTAATACAATTAATCCAAAACCAAATTTAACCCAAGGATAAAGATAAAGTAATATCATTAATCTAAAACCAAATTAAACCAATGCACATGACTATATGCAAATACATATATACATATATACCATGTCTGGATAGGGAATAGGGTTTAACATTTCTTTTAAAACCTTAACCTGGATTATGTAGATTTACCATCATAATTCTATATATGGGATATACGGGTCTAGAGTTACACCCTGAACAGGCCCAGTGTATGTAGCTACACGAACTAGAGATACCATAGATGGCCGGGGATTTAATTATACACTTCACCCTCCATGATACATATATATGTGTATAAACTTAGGGGATTCCCTTGTACCCCTCAAGCTAAAGTTCATCGAGACCACCCCTCGTGTTGGCAAACATGAGTTTCTAGTGTCCGACCTTCGGACTCACACCTTCACAGCTAGTAACCACAACCTTTATTTTTGTCCAATTAAAACATTTAAGACATAACCATCCGCCAATACCAGGAGTCAATTAGTAAGGAATTATCAAGTGGTATCATCATACTGACTATATCTTGAAATCATTATCACAAAGCCAAGAGTTAGGCGATTCCTATATACCCCGCAGACTCCATTGCTGAAATCAGTTGGGGGATGCCTATGTACCCTACAAGGTTCTTATTATAAATTCACTGAGGGATTATAGTGTACCCACAAGGTTTTCAAAACCATACTTAACCATTTGACCATTTATTATAAGTCAAACGAAACACTTTGGGGATTTCATTGTACCCCTATATTAAATTTACACCTTTCTCATAACTAGAAACCAATTTTAAAATATCAGTTTGGGTGTCATGTAACACCCCGATTTGCTGAACCAGAATGCTACACGATGCTCATGACCCCGAGGGACCACAAGATAACCCATGACTGATATTTGTACCTATATACTACAAATCATAATATAATAATGTAGAATACATGGAACTGTAAGGCCATAAGGTTCAACTAAATAAAATCATGTGGGCGAAAATACCCAAAACAACAAAATCTGAACATAAATCTAAAAGCCTCTAAACTGTTTGAATAAGGAGTTGAAGGAACATGTCTCCAACTAACTCCGTAAAACTAAACTAAAGAATAAATAAATTAATCAAATCATATTGTCCTCGAATCAATAAGGACTAACTGTGTCTCTATAACTAGAACGCTACCGCTACTGCTGGGCTGGAGCTTGTGTCTCGGAACCTATGGTGTAACATGAAAACAAAGCACCATAGCAAAAATGTGTCAGTACAACTGGAGTACTGAGTATATGAGGAAGGTAGGATAAACATAAAGGGTTTCATGCATGAATAATACTGATTGAATAATATGAACGTGGTAGTGCAAACACACATATATAGAAACTGGGACCGTGAGTACGTGATAGCATAACTTGTACATGGTTTATTAATAACTGTCATGACTATTACTGAAACTGATAACATGGAAGATTGTATCTGACAGTCCTGTATATACAGAAATTTGAAGAACTATTTGAGTTCTTTTACTAAGACTGTTACTAAAATTGATAGCATGGATGACTGTATCTGACTGTCCTATATATACAGAAAAATGAAGAACGCTATGAGTTCTTTTACTGAGATTGATACTGAGACTATGAGAAATAGTGTTTAACCGACACGCCCTGTGTATGCCGTTATGGCTAAGCTAGGGTCCAATCTCTGCCCCGACTAGAGGGGTGTCAATACCGCGCCACTGGTAAGGACAATTGTGAGACCCTATACTGGCAGGTACTCAAAGGAGAACAGAGGGAACCTTAAACTGATGGGTTAAGCCACCTCAACAACCCTAATCTGATGGGTGGAGATGTCTCAACCTACACTGGCTACGTAGTTCTGGAACACAAGGATTGCTACTAAGAATCACACCCTGAACTAGAGGGTGAGTTCCCATCCTTGGGTTCACTCGGTGCTAACCTCTACTCCCATCTGAAGGACACTGAACTGAATAACTAAGCTGAACTGAATAACTGAACTGAACTAAAGAGATAAACTGATACTGATTAATTGGACTGATACTAGTTGCATAGTTTAGCAGAGCTAAACTAAGTTTACTGGATTCCAATGACTGGCAAAATGTTACTGATATCTGACAACTGACTAATATCATGAGATTTTCCTGAGTCACATGACTGACTGAAGTCTATGGAATCACAGCTTGAGTTTGGATATCGTGAAACATAACATAGCTCTTGGCACATAACTGTAGTTTTTGGGTACATGTACCCCCAGGACTCGATGGAAGGAAACTGACATACATGACTGACTTGATCATAAGAGTAGAGTCCATAATTTATAATATCATAGTAGGGATCTCATACTAAGCATGGTTATCAATAATATATTGCATGGAAAGGATTTCATATCACATGGAAGTACTTACACAATCTTAATATCATGTTCGTCGCATAATCATGTTGGCAACACATACGAATAGCATGGAAGTTCATATGGATTGCATGGTTATCATACATCTTGTTCATAAGTAGGATTTGAAAGTAAACATAGCATAATCTCATAAGAATAGTTCCTGAGTATTCCAACAATATTTAGAATAAACATTATCCACATAGAAGTCATTGGAACATAAGGGCATATCATAAATCCTTCACTTAGTCACAATTTAGCTATATTGCATGATTTCTAGTTCTTTAGGCATTTTATCAAACAGCTTACATGCACATCTTAAGCGTAGGTGAAATCACCAAATTATACATCATGAACAACCAAACTTACATGTTTCTCACTCATATGATATCATGAATTCATAAAACCATATAAAGATTCCATCTTGGGAATCACCCAATATCAACAACATGATCATCAACACCCAATAATACAGAAATCATACTTTATAATGAAGAAGAGGAAAACAAACAAGCATCAACACGGGTATGATCATATCACCAAAATCAACCAAGATTTTGTATTTTAAATATTTATTATTGAACTCTATGAATGAATTGAATCCATAGATGAACACTACGCATACTTTTGAAGGAAGATTCTTGATGGTTGATGGAGGAATTTCCTTGAAATCGGATCTTCAAGCTTAATTATGCAACCCTAGTTGTTTTTCTCCTTTAGTGCTCTTGGATGATGAGCTTTGAGATGAAAATAGTGTTTCAGTATGTTTAGAAGATATATAGTCCATAGGGTTAAGTTTAGGGACGTGTAAGGAGTATTTAACGACTTAATTACCTTTAAAATAACTCAAGACGGAGTGTTTTTGACACCTAGAATTGGCTTAGGCGGTGTCCAAGTAATCGAGTATGCCTGGGTTGGGCGGCGCCTAACCAATCGCCTATGCTTGAGTTAGGAGGCGCCTAACCAATCGCCTATGTTTACTGTCTCTCATGAAAATGGGCATAACTTTTCGCTCGGGTATTGGATTAAGACGAAATTGGCATCGCTGGAAAGATAATTTGATTCTCTACCATTTGGTGGGTCTAAATCATCCAAAATATCACATTAACATTGAGTTATACTCGTTCAAAGATGATCCTTACAAAATCGAACACTAAAACTTGATAGATTCAGAAACTCTTAGCTTGTATTACTTTGAGTGACTCATATGAACATGCTTAATGCATCATAAGCCATCCTATCACTAGGATATTCATTGTAAGTCATGTACTCAAGTATGAATCATAGGATTAGAAACATGTGGGGTATTACAATATCTCCCCTTTAGGAACATTCGTCCTCGAGTGAGAATTTACTGAGAAGGGATACAAGACAATAGAACCTGAACTGAACATGAAGAAGTGAAAGTTGATCTGATGACTGGCATGCTAAACATACTGAACTCGTGCACATCTGATGCACGGACAACTGATACATGAATGCATGACTGAGTATGAAATGGTTAATAGGTTCCAAGTTTATACTGGAAACATGAACATGAAACTTAATAAGCTTAAGGAGAACTATTACCTTGAGCTTGATATAAATTGGTGAGGAAGAGGTGAGGATACTTGGTACGCATATCTGCTTTTACTTCCCAAGTAGCTCCCTTATGAGACTGATTTCGCCAAAGAACCTTGACTAGAGGGATTTCTTTGTTCCTCAATCTACAAGTCTGATAAACTAAGATTTCGACTGGAATCTCTTCATAAGAGAGGTTGTTTTGAATGTCGATCCTATGAATAGGGACAAAAACTGCTGGGTCACCTATGCATTTCTTTAGCGAAGATACAGGAAGACTGGATGGACTGAGGCTAGATCTGCAGGCAACTCAAGCTCATAAGCTACCTTGCAAAGCGACAAAGAATTCTGAAGTGACCGATATACTAAGGACTGAGTTTCCCTTTCTTACCGAACCTTTTCACTCCTTTCATATGAGAGATATTAAAATAGACATAGTCATTGACCTCGAACACGAGATCCTTACTACAAATATCTACATAGGACTTCTACCGGCTCTGAGCAGCCCGGAGTCTCTCTCTGATCAACTAAACTTTCCTAAGGTGTCGAATACTAAGTCAGGACCTATGACTGAGGCCTCGCTAACCTCAACCAACCAATAGGAGATCTACATCTCCTACCATAGAGAGCTTTAAATGGAGCCATCTAAATACTAGAATGATAACTATTTTTGTATGAAAACTCAATCAAAGGCAAGTGGTCGTCCCATCTTCCCTTGAAGTCAATTGCACATGCCCTTAGCTTAACTTCAAGAGTCTGAATAGTCCTCTCTTCTCGACCATCTATTTGAGGATGAAAGCTGTGCTGAGATGGACTTAGGTACCGAGACCCTTTTGGAATGCTTTCCAAAAGTGAGAAGTAAACTGGGTACCTCAGTCTGAGATGATAGATAGTGGAACACCATGTAACCTGACTAACTCCCTGATATAGAGTTTGGCATAATCCTCAATGGAATAAGAAGTAAATGAGCTGCCTTGATCATTCTATCTATAATGACCCACACTGAATCATACGGATGACGAGTTCTAGGCTAACCCTTCATGAAGTATATGTTAACTTCTTCCCACTTCCAAGTAGGAATGGTGAACTCTTGCATGGAACCACTAGGTTTCTGATGCTTTATCTTAACCTACTGACATGTAGAGCACTTAGCCACAAACTTTGCAACATCTTTCTTCATCCCACTCCACCAATAGATCTCCCGCATGTTGCGGTACATCTTTGTGGCCCCTGGATGAATAGAGTATCGCGTACCATGCGCTTCTGCAAGAATTTGTTGCCTCAATTCATCTACACCTGGAACACATAGATGACCCTGATAACAAAGAACACCATCTCTCCCTCGGGAGAAAACCTCGACTTTATGATTCTGAAATGACTCTTTGAGCTTAAAAAGGCTAGGATCTCTGTCTTGTTTATCTTTCACCTCAGAAAATAGAGATGACTTTGAACTACTATGAACACATACATCACCCTCTGAAGAATCGACTAAGTGAATGCCTAGTCTAGTAAGCTGATGGATCTCCTGAGCCATTTTTTTCTTACTATCCTCAACGTAAGAAATACTGCCCATGGAGAGCCGACTGAGAGCATCGGCCACAACATTGTCTTTGCCCGGATGATAAAGAACACTAATGTCATAATCCTTCAAGAGCTCTAACCACTTTCTCTGGTGAAGATTGAAATATTTCTGGGAAAAGACATACTGAAGGATTTTATGGTCTATGACGACATCTACATGAACTCCACAAAGATAATGCCTCCAAATCTTCAAGGCAAAAACTACCGCTGTAAACTCAAGATCATGAGTAGGATAATTCTTCTCATATGGCTTTAACTGTCTGGAGGTGTAGGATATGCCCTTACCATGCTGCTTGAGGATACAACCTAAACCCACTCTGGATGCATCACAATAGACTGTAAAACCGTCTGAACTATCTAGAATAGCTAGAACTGGAGTGGAGATGAGTGGAGTCTTTAACTCTTGAAAGCTCTTCTCGCATAAATCTGACCACTGAAACTTATTCTTATTCTGAGTTAATCTGTACATGGGAGATGCAATAGAAGAAAATCCCTCGACAAACCATCTATAATAGTCAGCCAAACCCAAGAAACTCCTAATGTCTGATGGAGATACGGGTCTGGGCCAGTTTCTTATTGCCTCAGTTTTCTAAGGATCTACTCTAATGAAATCACTATAAACAATATGGCTAAGAAATACTACTGATATTAGCCAAAATTTGCACTTACTGAACTTAGCAAATAATGGGTGATCCCTGAGAGTCTGAAGAACAATCTTGAGATGGTCTCCATGATCACGCTCTGTGCAAGAATAGACTAGAATATCATCTATAAAGACTATGACAAACATGTCCAAGTACTGCTTGAACACACGGTTTATCAAATCCATAAAAGTTGTTGGGGCATTGGTAAGATCAAATGACATGACTAAAAATTCAAAGTAACCATACCGAGTACGAAAAGCTCTCTTCGGAATGTCACATTCTCTAACTCTGAGCTGATGATAGCTTGATTTGAGGTCTATCTTTGAGAAGTAACTGGCACCCTAAAGTTGGTCGAATAGATCATCAATCCTGGGAAGAGGAATTTGTTCTTGACCGTAACCTTGTTGAGTTGACGATAACCAATAAACATCCTGAGAGAACTTTCTTTCTTGCGCACGAATAATACTGGCGCATCCCATAGGGAAATGTAGGGTCTGATGAATCCCTTATCTAAGAGATCCTTCAACTGATCTTTTAGTTCCTTGAGTTCTGTTGGTGCCATTTTTTATGGAAGAATAGAAATATCTTGAGTATCCGGAAGACGGTCTATGCTAAATTCTATTTCCCTTTTAGGAGGAATGCTTGGAAGATCTTCGTTAAGGACATCTGAGTATTCATTAACAACAAGGACTGTTTCAAGGCTGGGAGATTCAAAACTAGAATCTTTAACATGCATGATATGATACACACACCCCTTAGAAATTATTTTCCTTGCCCGACGGTAGGAAACAAGTTAACCGCTAAATGCTGAAATGCTACCCATTCACTCTAGCATGGGCTCATTCGGGAACTGAAACTAAAATATCCTGTTTATGTAGTAGACTGTGCTATGCAGGAATGAAGCCAATCCATGTCGAGAATGACATCAAATTCAGTCATTTGTAACTCCACTGAATCTGCTGACATCGATTTCTGAGATATCATAACTGGACAGTTCCTGTATACCCGCCGAGCTATGATAGTTTTACCCACTGGGGTAGAGACTTAGAAGGGCTCTGCTAGGACTTTGGGACTTATTCAAAAATCGCTTGCTATGTTTGGAGTATCAAAAGACAAAGATGCACCTGGGTCTGGCAAAGCATAAACATGAACATGGAAAATCTATAACGTACCAGTAATGACATTAGAAGAATTTTCTTGATCTTGTCGGGACTAGAGAGCATAGAGTCTATTTGGGCTTTGCTCACTGATAGCACTGGAATTGGCACCCTGCTGGTTCGGGCGACTGGAATGAGCTGTAGAATGATTTTACTGACCCTAAAGACTTTACTGTAGACACTCCCTAATCCTGTGGCCTGGCTTTCCAGAACAAAAATAGACATCACTATCGGCTCTGCAAATGCCCTTGTAGTTCTTACCACAAGTCTGAAAAAGGGGATTTATTTGGGCACTGCTAACACTGCCCTGAGATTTAGAGCCTGACACTTTGTTTTTGTTGCTATCTCTGAACTTCAGCACTGGAGCACTTGCAGAGGAAGGAGTTGGAACGACTGACTTAGAGCAAAACTATGAATGGTTTTCTCCATCGAACTTGGGGTGAGCAAAGTTTAAATTACCTGACCTTGCTCTCTTATTCTTCCTTTCCCTAGTATTAAAATTCTACTCTTCTACTTGCTGGGCATGGGTCATGAGTCTTCCTAAGTTCATATCACCGATCAGCATCGCAGACATACACTCATTCATCATGCTATCGTTGACCCCTGACACGAACTTGGTCATCTTAGTTGTATTGTCTGTAACCAGATGAGGAGCATACCTCGCTAGCTGAGTGAATCTGAGAGAATACTCCCTAACCGTCATATTCCCCTGCCTGAGGTTGATAAACTCAAGAACTTTGGCTTCCCTCAGCTCTTGGGGAAAGAATCTGTTTAAGAAGTCCGTGACAAATTCCTCTCACTCGATAGGGCCTGTATCATCTAACCTCTTAGACTTCCACTATTTGTACCAATCATGAGAAACATCCTATAACTGGTAGGCGGCTAACTCAGCACTCTCAATAGAAGTAGCACCCATGATGTCAATTACCTTCTGGACTTGGTCAATGAACTCCTGAGGATCCTCATCAGACTTATTCCCATGGAAAGATGGAGGGTTCATCCGGGTGAAGTTTCGAACCCTAGCTGCTTTGGGAGTGGCCACTGGATTAGACGGAATGACTGGTGGCCATTCATTCTATGCAGCCATGGACTTAGCAAGTATGGTAAATGCAGCTCTAAACTCTGCATGGGAAACATGTTCACCCAAAGGATCTTTGGGATGAGGAGCTGGCTAGTTTCTTCTCTTAGGGTCCATGGTCTAGAATAAAAGAAGAATGGATTAGACTGAGAGTTTAACTTGTGATTATGCTCACTAGAATGACATGAATGATGAAGAAAGGGGACTGTTCCTAAAACATCTTATAGCCTCCCGCACATAAATGTGGCACGCAACACACCTATGTACAAGACTCTACTAGATGTAGCTTTCTGACTTCCTAGGACTCTATTTAACCTTAGAATCTGATACCAAGTTTGTAACACCCCGATTTGCTAAACTAGAATGATACACGGTGCTCATGACCCCAAGGGATTACAAGCTAACCCACTACTGATATTTGTACCTGTATACTGCAAATCATAGTAGAATAATACAGAATACATGGAACTATAAGGCCATAAGGTTCAACTGAATAAAATTATGTGGGAGAAAATACCCAAAATAGCTAAATCTAAACATAAATCTGAAAGCCTCTAAACTATTTGAATAAAGAGTTAAAGGAACATGTCTCCAACTAACTCCATAAAATTGAACTGAAGAATAAATAAATAAATAAAATCATATTTTCCTCGAATCAATGAGGACTCACTGTGTCTCTGCGAATGGAATGCTACCGCTACTGCTGGGTTGGAGCTCGTGTCTCGAAACCTATGGTGTAACATGAAAAGAAAGCACCATAGTGCAAATGCGTCAGTACAACTAGAGTACTGAGTATACGAGGAAGGTAGGCTGAACATTAAGGGTTTCATGCATGAACAACATGGACTGACTAATATGAACGTGGGAGTGCAAACACACATATATAGAAACTGGGACCGTGAGTACATGATAGCATGACTTGTACATGATTTACTGATAACTATCATGACTATTAGTGAAACTGATAACATAGACGACTATATTTGACAATCCTGTATATACTGAAATTTGAAGAACTATCTGACTTCTTTTAATAAAATTGTTACTAAAACTGATAGCATGGACGACTATATCTGACAGTCCTGTATATACAAAAAATTGAAGAATGCCCTGAGTTCTTTTACTGATACTGATACTGAAACTGTGGAAAATAGTGTTTAACCAACATGCCCCATTTATGCTGTTACGGCTAAGCTGGGGTCCAATCTCTGCCCCAACTGGAGGGGTGTCAATACCGCACCACTAGTAAGGACAACTGTGGACCCTATACTGGCAGGTACTCAAATGAGAATGGTGGGAACCCTAAACTAACGGGTTAAGCCACCTCATCAACACTAATCTGACGGGTTAAGATGTCTCAACCTATGCTGGCTACGTAGTTCTGGAACACAAGGATTACTACTAAGAATTATACCCTAAACTGGCGGGTGAGTTCCCATCCTTGGGTTCACTCGGTGTTAACCTCTACTCCCATCTGAAGAACACTGAACTGAATAACTAAGCTTAACTGAATAACTGAACTGAACTGATTAGCTGAACTGATACTGATTAATTGGACTGATAATAGTGGTATTGTTTAGCAGAGCTAAACTAAGTATACTGGATTCCAATGAATGACGAAATGTTACTGATATCTGACAACTGACTAAGATCATGAGATTTTCCTGAGTCACATGACTGACTGAAGTCTATAGAATCATAGTTTGAGTTTGGATATCGTGAAACATGACAAAGCTCTAGGCACACAGTTGTAGTTTTAGGGTACAAGTACCCCCAGGACTCGATGGAAGAAAACTGACACACATAATTGACTTGATTATAAGAGTAGAGTCCATAATTTATAATATCATATGTAGGGATCTCATACTAAGCATGGTTATCAACAATATATTGCATAGAAAGGATTTCATATCACATGGAATTACTTACACAATCTTAATATCATGTTCGTCGCATAATCATGTTGGCAACACATACCAATAAAATGGAAGTTCATGTGGATTGCATAGTTATCATACATCTTGTTCATAAGTACGATTTGGAAGTAAACATAGCATAATCCCATAAGAATAGTTCATGAGTATTCCAACAACATTTACAAGGCACATTATCCACATAGAAGTTAGTGGAACGTAAGGGCATATCATGAAACCTTCACTTAGTCACAATTTAGCTATATTGCATGATTTCTAGTTCCTTAGGCATTTTATCAAACAGCTTACATGCACATCTTAAGCATAGGTGAAATAACCAAACTATACATCATGAACCACCAAACTTACATGTTTCCAACTCATATGATATCACAAATTCATAAAAAATATAAAGATTCCATCTTGGGAATCACCCAATATCAACAACATGATCATCAACACCAAATGATATAGAAATCATACATTATAATAAAAAAGAGAAAAACAAACAAGCATCAACATGGGTATGGTCATATCACCACAATCAACCAAGCCTTTGCATTTTAAAGCTTGATTCTTGAACTCTATGAACGAATTGAATCCATAGATGAACACTACGCATACCTTAGAAGGATGATTCTTGATGGTTGATGGAGGAATTTCCTTAAAATCAGATCTTCAAGCTTAATTATGCAACCCTAGTTGTTTTTCTCCTTTAGTTCTCTTGGATGATGAGCTTTGAGATGAAAATAGGGTTGCAGTATGTTTAGAAGATATATATTTCATAGGGTTAAGTTTAGGGACGTGTAAAGAGTATTTAAAGACTAAATTACCTTTAACATAACTCAAGACAGAGTGTTTTTGACACCTGAAATTGGCTTAGGAGGCGCCCAAGTAATATCCTATGCCTGGGTTGGGCGGCGCCTAACCAATCGCCTATGCTTGGGTTAGGCGGTGCCTAACCAATCGCCTATGCTTACTGTCTCTCACGAAAATGGGCATAACTTTTCGTTCGGGTATTGGACTAAGGCAAAATTGGTATCGTTGGAAAGCTAATTTGATTCTCTATAATTTGGTGGGTATAAAGTAGCCAAAATACCATATTAACATCAAGTTATTCTCATTAAAAGATGACCTTGCAAAATCAAGCACTAAAACTTGATGGATTCAGAAACTCTTAGCTTGTATTACCTTGATTGACTCATATGAACAAGCTTAATGCATCATAAGCTATCCTATCACTAGGATATTTATTCTAAGTCATGTACTCAAGTATGAATCACAGGATTAGGAACATGCGGGGTATTACATGTCATAACAACTTAAAAAGTCAAAAGATTTAAGGAAAATTACCATTCTCAAGTTTAACCACCATACCCATGCACCAACATGCTTAAAACCATATATAAAACATAGAAAAATTATAATTAAACCAAGGAAAAATATTATTCGATAGTAAGCATTCAAAACCCCAAATTATGAAAGATATACATTAAAACATATGATTTTAATAAAATAACAATGAGGAAAGAGTAACATGCCTGAAATACCATGAAATCTAGAAGAGATAGTACCCTTAGAATCCTATATGATGACTTTCTTAAAACCCTAGCCATAGCTTGATTAAAGAGTTTGAGAGAGAATTTTTGTAGCATTTTATTTAGAATGATATGATAATGAAGTCCCAAGAAAGGTTTTAAGTCATGCGGCCCAAGGGGTTAAAGTGAGAAATGTCCAAAATACGCTTGACTTAAAAGCCTGAAAAAGTGTTGCCCTTTGCTGTGAGTCAACCATCGACTCATAACCACAACATATGACTTGTGACCTATAGTTGTAATTGAAAAAGTGATTAAGACCCCCAGATACTTTCAACATCAGGACTTGCCCCTTCCCCCAACTTTTGACTATACCATACAGATCGGAGGTCTAGTTATATACAACACATAACTCAAATAGGTCAGATACTGAACTCCTTATAACTCTATCCAATGACTCGTAAAATATCTCTTTGGCTCCCAATGTGACACTAGTTCTCAGAGAAGAGTCAAGACACTAAGTTACTGACTTTGTTATGGTTTGTCCTAACAGTTCATCACCATTCTTAGTAACTCGTATGGTCAACCGTAACCAACACAATAAGTTCAAAGCTTAAGAATTTTTCAAGAGCCAAAGATCTAGGGTGTTTCAGTCCCCTAGACTCATAGTCTTGGAAATGTTCCAAGGCATCCCCAACTATTGATGCTATGAGTCGTACCATACATCTCATACATGGACCTTATGAACTTAGAGTCCAATTCACCACCACAATAGTGACTTAGGCAACTATACTGGTTTAACTTTGGAAAGCACTCTAAGACTCATATGTAGTCATTACGATTCATGACTCCCAGTCATAGTCACAACAAAATACGGGCAACCCTCACTGGTCACCCTACGACTTGAGCCCTGCGACTCATAAGGTTAACTTATGACTCATTAGATATGCTGTATTATGAGAAGTAAGTTGAATTCTCAAAATTTTCAAGGGAAAAAATTCTAGGGTGTTACAAGGATGTAGTTTGGAGTTTCTCTGATGATGTTTCAATACAATTACTATATTTATACCTATTGTTTGCACTCAAATAAAAGTTATAATTCAAATAGTACAGTTGACCCAATGAGTTGTTTGGCTTAGCTCACCGTCATTGTTTTGATCTCTAGGATTGGTGCTTGCACTAGATCATGGTGAATTTTTGAGGAATCCTTGAAATTTTTTCCTCAGTTTAAGATAAATTATGATTTTTGCATATCCTCAAGGGTTGAAATGTTATTTCCTTATGAAATTTTTGATACATAAAAAATTCTACCTTAGTTTTTACTTATGTAGTCTTATATTCCTATTTTACTTATAAAATATTAATATAAAAAAATGATTTTCTTCCATTTAAACTTCACAATCTCAATTTGGTTACATTATTATATGCTCAAGAGTCGAACCTATTAGCGTGATATATCAGAGATGGATTTGAATGAAGTGTTTGAATTGGATATAGAGGGAAAATAATTTTTTAGTAGATTGAAATCGGACACATAAGTGGCCTGCATACGTATCCAAATGGAAATCAAGTCAAACATAGTTCATAAGTATAAATAAAGATAGATAAACTAAGAAATGTTATCAGCCGAAAAATGGACAAATATAGAATGATGGAATTTAATTCCTAACAATGATGGTTTGTCTTATAAGAACATATGATATGCTTTGCCATTCTTTAATAAATGTCTTGAAAATATTTTTGTTAGATTACATTGATCAATGATTTTTCCTATAGTGATGGTGTTATAGTTTTTTCTTATTGGTCCTTGCTGTACTTTTATCTTTCCTATTTGCGATCAGATTTAGAATCTTGTACCTTGGTGCTAAAAATTTCTCAATATCATGGCCATGGATATTTTAGTGAAAAGAACATTTATTGTATAGATCAAATTTACAAAGTGGTGCACTAAGGGATCTTTCCCCTTCTTGGTAACTGCATAATACCTTGGGCCCTCAATCATTCAAATATGCCAGCAAATGGATCGATCAAAGGATTAAAGGTATGACGCCTCATTTTCATTGGTTGAAAAAAAGCATCTTGCATTGGATAAGATCAATGTTGAAAGTTGGGTTGTGTATGATAAGCCTAATTTTGAGAACCTTGCTAAAAGAGTATGGTTGAATTTGATAAGCCTCGTGTCAAAAATCTTATAAGCCATAAAGTTTGAGATGCTCATTTGGGGAAACAAAAATAGTATGGAATTCTCATTATTCTGATTGCATTATGTATGAGGTATGGAGTGTGATGAATCCTCTCCCCTTTCCTCACGTGGACTTTTTGGTGCTTAAAAAGTGGTTGCCATTTTAGAAACATCAATAATTCTCCTTGTTTGAATACTATATTCTAACTTTGTTAATTAACATTAGACTTTCAAACTATGACTACTTTGGAAGTACATTATTTTATAGTATATACTATCTAATGACTTGATGAAACTTCGGACCAACTTTTCTTTAGAGATAGAAGTATGTATCTTAGAAGATTCTAATCTCCATCGTATCGCATATTCCTTACAATATTTGTGATTCATTCTCTTTACTTTGATCATATCCCATATTGTCTAACCTTGAGGTTAAACTTATATTGCTCCATGAAGTCATGAGACATGTCTTCCCATGTACGCCATTTGTCAATGAATTATTTGGTGAATCAAGCGAATGATATTCATTATAATCTTTTAATAAATAATCTCATCAAGAGAGACTCATTATGTCCTTTGGTAACTAATCAGCCACAGTAGTCTTTTAGATATGTCTATCAAACATGTTAAACTTAGAAACCTCTTATCTTGAAGGCAAATAACCCCTTGGATATAGATATAGTTTCTCATACCTCAAGTCATGAATGCCTTTGGAAAGTAGACTCTTCCAACCTCTTCTCTAAGTTATTAACCATAAAAGCTACCACTTTCCCTCTGTAATAATAAAATAGCTGCCTCCAGGACCTCCCGCTCTGACTAACTCTACTAACATTATCTCTATAAAAAATGGCTAGTCCCAACACCGCTGCCACTGTTTCCCTTTTCTCATCTCTCCTAAGTTCCCTCTCTATCTTTCTTGATTCCCCTACTTAGCACTGCTATCGCTGGCGGCACTAGGGTTTTCACCGGCTCAACTTCGGCGATGGTGTAAGTGAGTAGCATAGGGAAATGCTCAGAAGTCACTCCAGTGACTTTACCCGGTGACATTCAGGTGATAGGAATACTATTTCGACAACACTATTCTAATGGAACTATTTTGGTGACCAATTTCTATAATAAATTACTAGAATCCAGTAATAACCAAGTATACGGACACAACCTAGTTTTGATCAGGTGCACTCGATCCATCTTTTCTAGTTGTGTATAGCTTTCTTGATTTTTAGGTGTTGTTACTAGTAGTGTTTTGTACTATTCTTATTGAGAGTCCTGTTTTGTAGCATCTTGGCTAATTATCTGGGTGTGGGTGATGAATTTCTTGTATATTGGTTACTTTGTAATACATTTTTATGTGTCAATCTTTTTATTGTTATTAGTGGGTATTGTTCTTAGTGGTTTTGGAGTGTGTTACCTTGCCTGATTACTGTTACTTGATTGACTAGCATATCCCTTAATTGTGGTAGTATTAGTTCCCACTATTGACTATTTTTTATTAAAATTTGTGTTATATTATTGGTTTTATTTCTCTCTATCTATTATAGATTGTGTCTGTATCCCTGGCTCCTTTATTAAATTTATTTTAACTAGTGTGCCCTTTTTACCTTATCTTGATCCCCCTTTATTGTATAGCGGCTGTGATTGGAGATGGTAGAGTAGGTTTATGTCATAGGTCAGGGTCAGGAGTCAGGAGGTGTTGGGTCTGGGTTGGGGTTTGGGGGGTTGGGTTTGGGTCGGGTCTAGGATTGAGTTTGGGTTAGGGGCTAGGGGTAGTAAGGTTTGGCGGGATAATGGAGCTTTTAGGTTGAAAGTTGGGTCTTGGAACATCAGTACTTTGTAGGGTAAGTCTATAGAGCTCCTCAAGATTCTTAGAAAGAGGAGGGTTAGTATAGCGCATGTCCAGGAAACTAAATGGGTAGGCACTAAAGAGAGAGATGTGGATGGATATAAGTTATGGTACTCGAGTAGCGTGAGACATAGAAATAGGGTAGGTATTTTAGTATATGAAGATCTTAGGAAGTAGGTGGTAGAGGTGAAAAGAGTTGGTGATAGACTAATGTCTATTAAGTTAGTCATGGGAAGGTCTTCGGTGAATGTTATTAGTGCCTACACCTCGCAAGTAGGTTTGGACGAAGAGGAGAAGAAGGAATTCTGGGAGGTTTTAGATGAGGTGGTGAAGAGCATCTCGAGCACTGAGAAGTTTTTTGTGGGAGGGGATTTCAATGGGCATATTAGGTGTTTACCGAGAGGGTATGATATATGTATAGTGGTTTCGATTTTAGTGAGAGAAATGAAAGAGGAGCTTCTCTGTTGGATTTTTCTAAGGGTTTTAGGTTGGGGATAGCGAATTTGAGCATTCCGAAGATGGAGGATCACCTTGTTATGTTTTGTAGTTCAGTGGCCAAGACTCAAATAGACTTTTTTCTGCTTAGAAAAGGGGATAGAGTGCTATGAAAAGACTCTAAAGTCATACCTAGCGAGAATCTCTTGACTCAACATAGGTTGGTGGTGATGGAATTGGTTATCAATAAGGGAAAAAAAGAAGTGGGGAGGCATGACCCAGGATTAAGTGGGGTAGCTTGACTTTGTCTAGTGCTTTGGAGATAGAAGAAAAGTTGAAAAGTAGGGGGCTTGGGAGAGTAGAGGGGGTATGGATAATATATGGGAGACAACTGCCAGTTGCATTAGGGAGACCGCTAGAGAGGTGTTGGGTGTCTTAAGAGGTCGATCTAGGAAATATCGAGGAGACTGGTGGTGGAACGAAGAGGTTAAGAGAAAGATGGAGTCTAATAAGGTTGCTTATGCTAACTTGGTTAGGAGCAAGGATGATGAGGAAAGGCAGAAGAATAAGGAGGAGTATAAGGTAGCTAGAAGAAAGGCTAAGTTAGCGGTTACAACGGCTAAGATAGTAGCTTTTAATAGTTTGTATGTGGCTTTGGAAGAGAAAGGCAGTGATTAAAAGTTGTATAGGATGGCCAAGGCCAGGGAGCAGAGGGCTCATGACCTTGATCAAGTAAATTACATCAAAGGAGAAGATGGTATAGTATTAGGTAAGGATGCCCTCATTAGAGAAAGGTGGCAGTTCTATTTTTATAAACTTTTGAATGACGAGAGGGATAAAGATTCTGTGTTGGGAGAATTGGAGATATATGAGGAGGGTCGTGATTATAGTTATTGAAGTCATATTGAGTTTGAGGAGGTCAAGAGAGCTATTCGCAGGATGCGGTGGGGTAGGGCAACGGGGCCAGACAAGATTCCAGTAGATTTTTGGAAGAGCACTAGAGGGGCAGGTCTGGAGTGGTTGACAAAGTTGCTTAACATTATCTTTAGAGCTACTAAGATTCCTCAAGCGTGGAGGTAGAGCACGATAATTCCAGTGTATAAGAACAAGGGAAACATTCAGAGTTCTAACAACTATAGAGGTATTAAGTTGTTGAGTCATACTTTGAAGGTTTGGAAAAGTGTGGTAGAGTTGAGGATAAGGAGGATTGTGAAGATATCTGGGAATCAGTTCGATTTCATGCCTGGTCGCTTGACCACTGAGACACTTCACCTTGTGAGGAGATTAGTAGAGCACGTTTTAGAGAGGAAAAAGGACTTGCACACGGTGTTTATTGATCTAGAGAAGGCATATGACAGAGTTCCCAAGGAGATTCTATGGAGGTTCTTTGAGGCTAGAGGGGTGCCCATGGTGTACACTAAGTCGATTTAGGATATGTATAATGGTGTGAATAATCGTGTGAGGACGGTAGGTGGAGATTTGGAGCACTTCACAGTTTTGATAAGGTTGCATCAAGGATTGACTCTTAGCCCATTTTTTTCCTTGGTAATGGATATTTTGATGTGAAATATTCAAGAGGAGGTGCCTTAGTGTATGTTATTTTTAGATAATATGGTTCTGATCGACGAGACTTGGAGTGGAGATAATGATAAGTTGTAGATTTGGAGACAAATGCTTTAATCTAAAGATTTTTGGTTAAGTAGAACTAAGACGGAGTACTTGGAGTGTAAGTTCAGTGATATGTCACAAGAAGATGGAGTGGTTGTGAAGCTAGACTCTCAGGCCACCAGAAGAGGGAGAGTTTTAAGTATCTGGGGTCTATAATTTAGGGTAATGGTGAGATTGACGAGGATGTCACGCATCGTATTGGTGAAAATGGTTGAAATGGTGGCTCTCTTTGGGAGTCCTTTGTGATAAGAAGGTTTCCCCGAAGCTTAAAGGTATGTTCTACAGAGTGGTAGTCTGAATGGCTATGTTATATGGAGTTGAGTGTTGGCCAGTTAAGAACTCCCACATCCAAAAGGTGAAGGTAGCGGAGATATGAATGTTGCGATAGATGCATGGATATACCAAGAAAGATAGGGTGAGGAATAAGATTATTCGAGAGAAGATAGGAGTTGCCTCGGTAGAGGATAAGTTGCTAGAAGTGAGGCTACGTTGGTTCGGGCATATGATGAGGAGGGGCCCTGATGCCCCAGTGCGAAGGTATGAGACTTTGGTTATGGATGGTTTTATGTGGGCTAGAGGTAGACCAAAGAAATATTAAAGGGAGGTGATTAGGCATGATATGAAGCTATTATAGCTTACAGAGGACATGACCCTTGATGGAAAGGTGTGGAGAATGCGGATTAATGTAGAGGGTTAGGGGGTGGGAGCGCGGTGGTAGTAATAGGGGAGTTTCTGGTTCATAGTGTTGTGGTTGTAGTTTTTGGGACTAGTAGTGTTGGCGTTTTTGCATCCCATACTAGTTTATTATGCACTTATCTTTTGTGTTTGTTATACTATTAGTTTATTTTGTGTACCATACAAGTTTATATGCGCTTACTTTTTGTATTTGTTATACTGTTATTACTCTTAAGTTGGGGTCTATCAGAAATAGCCTCTCTACTTCTCTTGAGGTAGTGTTATGATCTGAGAACACTCTACCCTTCTCAAACCCCACTAGGTGGAAATACACTGGGTATGTTTTTGTTGTTGTTGTTGTTGTGTTAAGATCGACTCTCTCAGTCGGTGCATGCCGAAGTCAACTAGAAAGAGGGTGCATGATTAAGGAGGGAATAAGGATATACAGTCCAAACATTGGTTTGCATTTGTCGAGAAGGAAGAAGGACGAAAATTTTTTCGGATATTGAGAATATTAGACATATTGCAAACTTTAAATCGAGTCAATTTTCAAATGCTAGACAACCTTTATATAAAAGATAATAAATAAAAATAAATAAGTTTCAGTGTACCTAATATGAAAAGTATGAAAATATTGCTTATCATGTCAAATAGGACTCTAGGATGAATGAGAGGGATAGAATTGAAGCTTAAGCAATGAACTGATATCAAAGGATGGAAGACTAACTCTAAGCAAGACCTAAATACTAACTTCAAACTAATAAGATACTTAAAAGGTAGATCCAGAATATTTAAATACATTTTTTTTTGAAGAAGTGGGTGAATTACAGATTTGACGAACATGATTAAAATTTTGAATAGATCAGATTCTAGGTCATCTAATTAGGTCTAATAGAGAGTGTTGTGCTACCTGAATATCAGTTGCAGTATGTTGCTCACACTTGGTTAAAACAGTGAAAGTTAGAAAGGCTAGATGATATAGGGCCTATTGAGTGGGAGGAGTTTGTCAGCACATTCATGGATATATTCTTTCCCCAAGAGCTGGGAGAGGCTAAGTTGTTAGAATTTATCAACCTCAGTCAGGGCAACATGATGGTGAAAGAGTATTCTCTTAAGTTTACTCAATTAGTGAAGGTGGCTTCTTATATGACGTATTAGTGAAGGTGGCTTCTTTTATTTTTCCTATAGATTTTGTGATATTAGATAGCAAAGTAGACTTTTAAGTCCCAATTATTCTAGAAAGACCATTTTTAGATACAGGAAGGATGTTGATTGGAGCTAGGTCATCTGATTCTGAGACTCAATAATGAATAGGTGATATTGATTAAACATTTAAAAATTAAAGAAGTAGCAAACTGACATGTGGGTAGTGTAAGTAATTTATTGCATTGATGAACTAGGAGGGTACTCTTATGGGTATCTTGATGAATTTTCAGTAATCAAGGTACCCACATCATGCCGCAAAGTTAAATAAAGCACCTCATAGAAGGAAACCTATGGGATTATTGATGAAGTATGAGTAACCAACACAGCTATGTCATGTCGTGATATTAAATAAAGCACTGAGTGGGATCCAATATGATACTTTAGTATTCACTTTTTGTTTGTTTTTCTTTTATAGGTTTATAACTTATGAAATTAAGTAGAATATGGTAGGATTGCTACATATATAAATCTATAGGTAAAGGGACAGTATGACCAACCAATCAAGGTCACAATCCTACTCGGGTCAGGTACTATTGAGCGATAATTAAAGAAAATATGTCATTTTGAGCATAATAATGGAAAGTTTTGGACAGTGGCACATAATCATACTTTCAAATCCATAAATTTAGGTTACAAAGCCACAAGTAGCTAGAAAAACAATAAAACACAAAGTCTAGGAAGCAGGAAGTATGGCCAAAAAATTATGCCCATATGCAGACTTATATGGGATATGTGGCCGGAGCCAAGCCACATGTGGCTACCACAAATGGTCCATTTATGTGCCCGAATATAAATTAAAATTTCATACCCACCAATTCTTATATAAGACCTAATTGAAACCCCTCTCTATTTAAATAAATTTTAACCCATTTTAATCCTCGAAATCTCATTATTCTCTATAAATCCAAACCTCCCTCTAAAATCATAAACTAATGCCAAACATTGAAAAAGGATAAATTTAAACATGTTTAAGTTACAAACATGTCATACAAAACACTAAAAATATGTTCAAACTCGGGTGTTGCTCTAGTTTTTCATTGTTCACTTCCTGATTATTATTAAAGAGGTAACTTTCTCGACTCCTACTTTTTATATCTTAATTTTGAGTAGAAAAAAAAAAGTTGATATGTGTATTTTCATGCTAAATATATAGAAAAAAATCATCTTTCTATTTAGGATCCTTGAAATAACCTAAAATCTGTATGTCGGTCTTTGTTTTGAATTAAATTTTAAGGTTAGTCCCTAAACGGAAGTTGAACTTGAACAATTATAGAAATACTAAAGGTTGGGCATGTTAATTTACCTTTAAAATAATAATTCTTGATATATGTGTGCACATTGGACTTTTTGGGATTTCAAATAAGTTATAGGGTGTGAAAATTGAGGAAAAAATTCAAAATTTTTGAACTTTGAGTTTTTCTTCAACTTTTGCAATCCCTCTTTTTTTTTGGTAACTAACAACTAGTTTTTCAAGTACACATCAAACAAAATTATTCTAAGAAATAAGGATGATACATGGAGGAGAAGATATAAGTCCCCCGAGCCTAGTTGTTTGGTAGAGGAGTACCGGATTTCATGACTTAGAGAAGCTGCAGATGGTATGACACATAGAGTGACTAGAGGAAAATATGCAATGAAATTGAGACTCTTATTTTGTGCATTATGGGAAATCATCTACCTAAGCACTCATAGTGGTGCAGAAGGCTTACCTTTACTTTTTCTCAGTCTCGAGCTGAGGCTGTTCAAATTATCTAGGTTATCCAAGTAGTTGTAGACCGACCAAGGATGAAGTCAGCACGGAGATAACATCCACATTCTCCTTTACCAAATAATGATTATGATGATAAGGAGGTAGATTCTTAGCTAATTCTAAAAGGTATAGCTCAAGAACCCCAGTCTGAGGAGGGGTCTTATTATTCATTTGAGGCCCTCGAGCAGGAGCAGTTACAAGCAGTACCCTAGTCTGAATAAAGTACTACTATTTATGTGTAGCAGTAAGATGTTCCTTTTTATGGGGAGTGTATAGAGCAGGATTCCCATGAGGTTCCCATTCCAGATGAGAGCACAACAGTATAGTAGGGACAGAGTTCCGCCGTCCTACATATACCTCAGAGACACCTCTTGATGAGTAAAACCATATGTGGTTTGTGGAAGGAATGCATATGATATATGATATATAAAGTCGTATCTCAAAGATCAGTAAACCTAAGAGGCTTATTTTTTAGGAGCACAGGATTGATCTATCTGGGGCTGAGTAGAGTACCATAATTTTGGGTTTTCTTTGATCATTATAAGTAATAGTGGATGACTAGACCACTCAGTTCTTATACCTAGAACTTGGTACAAGAGTTTTATATATCATTTCATGCCACAGTAGTTCTTTCAATGTGCATATTTCCTGGCCTGATGAGACATAAAAGTAGCCATATCTTCTGCAGACCCTTGTGAGAGGGGTCAGGGTTGATCTTTCAGTAGAGACTATCTTTCGGGTTATTTTTTCTCTATAATATATCACTACCTTATCAATATTACAATGAGATTACAGAATTATATTTGCATATGATAAACACATTATGAGGAAGGATAAGCATAGCAGAGAGATAGTTAAAATGGCTAAGTGGATATAAAACCACATTATACTTTTGGGTGATGAGACCCTAAGGATGGAGGGACATGGTGTGATAAATAAGGGTTCATTGACTTTTGATGTCAAATTTTGGTGGTTGCTCATTCGATATCGACTTCTCCCTACAGCTTCAGATAATTTGTTGACTTGGGAGGGAGCCACCCTGATTGCTATTTTGATAGTCGGCTATGCCATTAACTTTGAACCTATTCTCCGACATGCGATTCCTGATAAAGCCTTTAGGGAGGCAATGAATTTTCCATTCCCGTACCTAATTGAGAGTTTATGTGATGAGGCTGGTGTACCTAAGATATGGGTGGTTAAAGAGAGAGTACTTATGATAGCCACTACACTAAATAAGTTTATTAAGTATTCGGTATACTGGACATTTCCTAGGAGACTTAGTGAGCTTTCTACAGTACCTTAAGTCCAGACTAAGGGTTCTTTAACTTCCATAAAGCTGAGTGATATACTAGGAGGTGATGTGGGAGTAAGTGTTGATCTTCAGATTTGGGAGACGAAAAAGGCCCCAGATTTTAGTTCTCAGGTGGGGGACACCAGACACTTCTTTATTATCCTGAGCTTCGGCGTCAGAGCTGGTTGGTGTATCTTCATAGACCACTTTCCTATCAATTTTAGCTAATGCTACAAGTGTTATTAAAGTATCTCAAAAGTTCTTGCAGAGCTTAGTGGATATTTAGAGTGCCAGAAATGCTTGGTTATTAGTTGTTAAGAGTAAGATGACTAATCTATTAGGGCAGATCTTATCAGGGGTTCGAACTAGATTAAAAATAGTAGAGGCTAGATGGGAAGATGCACAGAGAGTTGTTATGTTTGAGTTATGCATTAGTTTACAGGAACTTCTTAATTCTTTCTACAAACGTCTTACAACAAAATATGTAGAGTTTGAAATGTCAGATCAAGGATATATAAGAGAGGGGATAGATAAATTACGAGTAGATGTACTCTCTCTCAAAGAGAGCCATATGGTAGCCACTCCTTTAGTCCTACCCTTATTTATCCATATATAACCTCCAAGAGCACTCAAATGTTTTGATTTCATTACAGAGGATGATTAGTAGGTTCCAGTAGGTAGGACCAAGAAAAGACACATAGGGGGTCTGCAGGATCTAAATATTCCATATAAGAAGGCCTTTAAAAAAGCAGCTATGATTTGATGGATTCTATAGTTGTTAAAAGGTAGAGACATAATGAGAGAACAATGGGTGCATCTTCTAAAAGTACACTGCTGCTACTACCTCCTCTGCCAGTAGACATGCCTTTATATGGGGATGCTCATTACACGAATGCGTAGTTCATCCTAGGTATGTCCTCATTCCCTTTGTTTTATATTATTTTATAACATTAGTGATAGTGTGTGAGTTTTAGTTAGGGGTAGGGCACACCATATCCACTGTGGAATTTTATTATTTTGTTTCTTTTCTTGTCGGCAATGGAATTATGGTAGAACGGACATGTCTAGGATAAAAAAATTATGCCATATTATGTTTTGTGTTTTGTGTAATTAGGTTATTTTTATGTGATTAGCACAGTTGGCATGTTTTACGTTGACTTTTGAAAAAATAATATCCCTTCAAAATTTAAGAACTATGAATGTACATACATGTGAACATTGTGGATCTTGTATTGGCGTTAGGATTAGAGACATGATAATTAGTTGCTAACAATTGCATGAATCAGATAAGTAGTAGTGGGTAATATTGATTCTATGCCATGTATGTGAGATATTACTTAGTGTCCTTTTTGTATTGACTTTAGAACTTTCATAGTTTGTCTTTCCAAGGTTGTAGGATAGTCGTTTAGGATTGGATCATAGGCGTATTTTATTTATAGTCCACATGTAGCCTAAATGACCATCCCAATGTGAAATAATATCCCTTGATCCCTATTTTGAGCCTTATATCTTGTTTTACTTGTATAACCAGTCTCTTTTTTATCTGTCTTGCAATAACCTATTTTACCCCATTTTCCTTTGACATTATGCACCTCAACTCAGGCAAATTTCTTAAGTTGACAGCAGCTATCGTAGGGGTGTGAGGAGTAAAGTAGGTATGTAGAATGGTAAAATAAGAGAAAAAGTTAGTAGGGATAGGTGTGGGGGGAGTTAAGAAATAAAAAACAAAAAGGAAAAGAAAAGAATAATGTTGTGAAAAATTAAAAAGGAAAGAATAAAAGACCACACCCAACATGAATGTGCTATAAAGAATAAAAAGGGAGAAATAAGGGTGGGATAAAAATAATGATGGTTAATGAGAGGACCCTAAAGTTAGTGTAGTGCCAAGGAGGCTTAGTCACTTTATATGTCTATATGTACCATATCAGCCTCCAAGCCTACATTACAATCCTAGAGAAGTCCTATAGTGATCCTAGGTTGACTGTATAAAAATTAAGGTAAGGAAAATAAGGGAAAACTTATGGTAATTGATGCATATTCCTTGGAACTTCTCTTCTATGTATGAGTGACTCTTTAATTTCCCTACATTGATATGCATTATTTCATATGATTGAGTGGACTTCATTTTTATTAGAGCACATAAGTCATATTGCTAGCTGCTTATTTATTTTGGATAGTGTAACTTGTCTATATATGCATGGTTGTCTGTTTCTAATTACTGCCACAAGTTGATCGCATTGTGTCACATTGTTGTGTTAAAGTATTATGCATAATTTGTTTTGAAAAATGTAAATAGAAGGGGGTATTGTTGTTTAAACTTAGAGTATTGAATGACTGCCTTGAATAACTTAGATTCTCCTAGTTAAGCGTCGTCTTTAGTTTAGTTTTTTTTTGTTTTGTATTTCTTAAAGACATGAAAACTTTCTTAAGTTGAGGTTGTTCATATGCTATAGAAATATAGTACTTTGGGCACTTAAACAATGAAAATATGCATGTTTCTTAGGTTGTTGTGTTAGAATTGATGTATTATAGGTATGTTTTGTGCCAAAGTAGGTTTTGGATGCTAAGTTTGTGAAAAAGGAGAAAAATTCAGATTTAGCTACTTATTTTCATTTTCCAGATGTACGTGATAAGGAATGTGATGAAAGTTGAAGATTTGCAGCTTGGTTACAATAGTTCGAAGGATTGACACTTACATATGCCTACATATAGATGACATGTAGAACATGTGGTCTATATGAGATTAAGGTAAGTACAAAATTGAAGATCCAAATAGTTAAAGAACTGAAAAAGAACTTTCCACACTTACCTATGTCTACATTCGGACAATATATAGCACATGTGGACCGCATATGGATCAGCTAACTATTAGAAGTCCAATATCCCATGAGATAAAGGTGATGGAAATTTTTCTAGTAGTTATATATGTCTACATGAGCCCTGAGTCAGGCTGCATTTGAACATGTACCCAAGGCTAGAACTTATGTAGACATAAGTAAGTGACCACAAACCTTCTTTTGCCCTTTTTTATCTAGGTTTTGAATTTAGGGCTTCCTTATTTACTATAAATACCCTTGATGTATTTTCTAGTACACGTTATACACTCTTGATACTTACAAACATATATTGATTTTGAGAATTAATTTTGGCCTTTGTATTCTCTTGTGTTGATTTTAGTCAATTAATTCAGTTAAAGTTTTGAGTTTTCAGTTTTGATTATTATGATTTCCTTTTATGCTTTAAATCATGAACGAATTTGTTTCTTTCACAAGCATAAGCCACTAAAAAAACTTATCTTAGGTTATGAAAACCCTGGTGGATTGACGAATTAGGTAAAGTGCTATTGTTGTTCAGAACTAATACCCATGTATGCATTATATTATCTTCACTTTAATAGTTATCTTAGCGGTTGCAAATGTTATGTTCCTGTATAGCTTACTACTACTCACTCCAATAGAGTAGTAGTGACTAGGAACTATTGATCATGCTACTAGGTATTATATAAGAAAGATGGTTAGATGACATTTAATAACTAGAAAATATAGTAATAGTTAACTAGGATATAGGATAATGGTTAGTAACGATATATCTTGATACATAAAAGGTAAAGGGTTATATTTGTTATATAGTACAAAGATAGTTAATGGTACATAACTTATCAAATTTTACATGCAAGGTATCAGGTTGGTTCAACAAATAATGATAAGACTATGGAGTTTAGAATCCAAGAGGAACACATATTTGCTTTACTTGGTTTGCCCAATCATTACAAGAGTTGTGAGTCACAATTTCACGTATTCCCTTAGGACTCGACACCAACCTTTGTTGGGTTACTTTATTTAACAACGAACTCATAATCCTTAAAGTAAAGGTTTAGCTTAGGCATTACCAACTTGAATTATTGATTTTTTTACACGATTTGACTTACTAGGTTATACTATTGCATTGCATAATTTTTTAAATAATGAATATGGATATTGAGGCCTTAATGGCTATGTTTTAGGTTTGATAAAAACTAAAGGAGGTCAAAGAATTCCTCCAATTTGATTTAATGAACAAAAGCATTGAAGAATTCTTCAAAATTATGAAATTGTAATAGCATAATTATAAGCTTACAACCATACAGTATGATTATAAGTGTAATATGACTTAATGTAAAATTATTTGGTTAATGAATGAGTTATATGAAACTTTTATTAAATCAGGATTAATGGGGGTTATGTAGGTAAAATGTAAAGGTGTGCATCTTAGATGACTTATACTTGAAACTCAAGTGTGCCAATAAGAGATTTGATAATGATGACTATGTGCATAGTTCACACTATTGATATATATTTGTATGTTTGATTGATGTGGGGTAAGGGAAATCATTGTTATTTTTTATACCATAAATTCGTGTGGCTGACATGCACTAAGGCCCTTTCAGTAGGTGGAGTTGAACCGTTATAGCCCGTGGGTGTATGTTAATTATGGTTGAGATACATAGTCCAAGATATTATTTTACTATCACGCTAAGTCCTGTTCCCTACCAAAGTATCTATTATATATATGTATTCTTGTACGTGCACATGTAGAGTGGTTTTCAAATGGATATGACTTGAGATTATATTTTTGTCTATCCTTGAGTTACATTCTAGTGCTTAACTACTAACTATCTTCGAATGTTGTATCCCCATGCAAGGCAGGCAGTTAGGATACTTTTACTTTTCCTATGTAATATTTAGTGGATTGGCTCGATTCCTTAGTCAATTGTAGTGAAGTGGTGAGCATTTATTTTATGTAAGACTTGATCATTCAACTAGTTCCCTATTAGAAACTAGAACTAAAGCGTTCACATTAACATTATCATTGTCATTGTCAGAGTCGGGGGCATGTCCTGACATTTGGTTGTTTTGGATTAGTATAGGTTTTGTGGATATTACTATAGATTGGGTATTGATGTTGACACTCTTAGATATCTTTGTTTTAATTACTTTTCTATCTTTTAATATGTCACGTATTTAGCTACTTCTAGGTGTACGTTTTGGTTTGTTACGCTAATGGGCTGCTCTCTAGTCCTCAATCGACTTGATATACCCATCACAGACAAGCTCTGGTTTAGGTCATGACAAAGTAGGTATCAAAGCATAGGTTTAGTATCATTAGGTATCCATAAAGCCATTTCAAGTAGAGTGTTTTCATGGATGCGTAGCGTGCAACACTTATGAGAGAAAGGCAATAAGGAATTTAAGAATGTTTCCCTATTTTGTGATCTACTTTTCATTTGTAGATTCTAAGGTGTTAAAATCTCCACTAATTCCCTTTTGGTTACTTGTAACATCAGGCCTCCCCAAAGATATGATGCTCATGGAAACTCCTCCATCCTTCTTGAGGACACCGTAGATGGGCTTCATCCTACTTCTGTTGTTCAGATCAAATCTAGGGTCACTGCTTTCAATTTCCCTCGTAGATTTCCATAGGTCTCCACTGATCCTCCTCCCATTGGTGATATTTCTTCTTCTTAACCTTAGACATATAACAATAATGTTTATTGGTGTCATTTCATTTAGTTGTTGATCTAATTAGCGACATCTCAGTCACGTCAGTCGGGTCCTGCTTGTACTACTTTGAGATTTTCTTAGGCCACTAATGTTTGGTAGTTTATGAGGTTAATCCTCTGACCTTTACTAGATCAATTATTTTAGAAGATCCTCAAGGGTTCATAAATAAGATTAAAAATATTTTTTGTTTAATGCTTACTCTAACTCTGAGGGTATGAAGTTCACTGCATACCAGTTGAATGATAAGGCGTATAAGTGGTATGAGAAATTTGACCAAACTAGGGGTAATGACATGGATTTTGAATTATGGTCGGATATCTCTTGTGTTTTTATTGATCATTTCTTTTCTCGAGAGTTTAGGGGGCAAAGGCTAAGGAGATCATGAATTTGAAGAAAGGAAAGATGACTATGAAAGAGTATGCCTTATGGCTTCATTTATCATTCCATTATGATCCTGAGCTAGTGTCTAACATAAGGGCTATAACTAGGAAGTTTTCTTTGGGATTCTATTGATACATGGTGTTAGTGTGCAAGGCCACCTTTCTAAATAGTGACATGGATATCTCTAGGCTTGTGGTATATATAAAGCAGGTGGAATATTTAAAAAGCCCAAGTAGGGGATAGGAAACATAAGAGATCCCAATATTCATAGTAGGTAGAGAACAACTAAATAGTTGTACAGATGGTAGGAAGTGATCTAAGAAAAAGTAGGGGAGTTCTATATCTTATAATATAGCTAGTACTCCATATCCTAGGACCATCCTACGCTATCTAGTGATAGTCGATTTTTGAGCAATAGTGGGTTTAAGGCACAAAATGCCAAATCTCAGGCTAGTGGGGCTCAGTAAGCTCCATCACATCCTTCTTGCAGATTTGATAGACAATTTAACCATGGATTTTTTTATGAAGAGAGGAGTAAGTGTTTTAAATGTGGCCAACTTGGCCACTTTCAGAGTAACTTTCCTTTAGGAGATGTTTTTATTGGGCATATAAGGTCCCAGTTGCTGCATTTTTATCTCCTGCAACAAAGGGTGCTATATCTGGCTCCAACACTGGTCGAAATCTTCTATATGCTCTTGCCACTCGTCAACATTTTGAGTCTTCTCCTAATGTTTTTAATTGTATGCTAAAACTTTTTTCTCATGACTTATATTTTTTTCTTTATCCTGGATCTACCCTTTGTTATATGACGCCTTATTTGTCTATCAATTTGGGTTCCGTTCCAAAGTATATTCTTGGTCCCCTTTCTGTGACCACGAAGATGGGTGATTCTATAGTTCCTATAAGAGTCTATAGGGGTTTTGTGGTAACTATCTATGGAAAAGGGACATTACTGAATCTAATTTAATTTTTATGTTAGACTTCGATACAATCTTGGGAATAACTTATTTGCACTAATACTATGCATCTCTTAATTGTCAAAAATGAAGGGTCTGTTCCTGAATGAACCAGTGGTTTAGTGGGAAGGTAGTTCCTCAGTTCCTTAGAGAAGGTTCATTTCTTATCTTAGAGCCTAGAGGCTTAAATCCAAGGGGTTTCTCTATCAGTTGGTTTTGGTTTAAATATTCTAACTTAGAGGGTCCTTATTTGCAATCTATCCCTATGGTCTATTAGTATCCCTACGTGTTTCCTAAAAATATTCCTGGTGCCCCTCCCGATTAGGAAATTTATTTAAGGATTAATCTTCTTCTGGACACACGTGATTTCTGTATCCCTCCCTATGGAATGGGTCCGGCTGAGTTGAATGAACCTAAGGAGCAGTTGTTAAATCCTTTTGATAAGGGTTTTTTCATCATAGTGTTTCTCCGTAGGGTGCTCTTGTTCTATTCATGCATAAGAAGAATAGGTCCCTTAAGATGTGTATAGATTACTGCTAATTAAATAAGGTGACTGTTAAGAATAATTACTCTCTTCCGAGGATTGATGATTTTTTGTAAGCTTTAGGGCACTATGTACTTCTCTAAAATTAATCTTCGATTTGTTTATCATCAGTTGAATAATAGGGAGGTAAATATCCCTAAGACTACCTTCCAAACCCGGTATGGTCATTTTAAGTTTTTGGTTTTGTCCTTTGGTTTTAGTAATTCCCTGAAGGCATTCATGTATCGTAAAACATGGTGTTCCATCAATTCTTTCATTTACTTGTAATTATATTTATTGATATTATTTTGGTTTATTATAAGAGTGAGGCGGATATTCGAAGTTGAGGTAATTAAGAAGTAGCCCATGCCTATGCCTCCCATAGATATTCGAAGCTTCTTTTGTTTAGTTTGTTATTATAGGAGGTTTGTTGAAAGTTTCTCTTCGAATACTGCCCCACTGACTTAGTTAACTTAGAAAAAGGTAATGTTTCTATTGTCCGATGCTTTTGAGGATTATTTTGGGAAGTTAAAGGATAAGTTTATCTCTACTCATGTTAAGAATCTTCCCGAGAGTATTGTTTTTATTAAGATGGATCTCGTGTGGAATTAGGTTGCGTTTAATGCAACATGCTAAGGTGGTTGCATATGAATCAAGGCAGTTGAAGGTTCATGAGAAGAACAAACCAACTCATAATTTGTAGTTGTTGGTTGTTCTTTTTGCTTTGAAGATTTGGTGTCACTATATTTTTTGGGATCATGTTTATATTTATTCCAAGCACAAGAGTTTTCTATATGTATGTTTACCCAGAAAGGGTTAAATCTCAAGCAAAAAAGATGGCTTATATTTCTCATGGACTATGATATGAGCCTTTATTATCATCTAGGTAAAGCTAATATGGTTGTTGATGCTCTTAGCAGGTTGTCCATGGAAAGCTTGTCTCATTTTGATGAGGAGAAGTGATCTTTGGTGAAAGATAGTCACTAATAGGCTAACCTTAGAGTTCATATTTTGGACACTAAAGAAGGTAGTGTGATTATGCAAGCGGTGGTAAAGTCATTACTGGGTGTATTGGAGAAGGAGAAGAAAATCTTGGACCTTTTTTTTATATTAAAAAAGGATGATTTGGGTCACCAGAAGGTGATGGCTTTTGTAATTTATGGAGATGGTATCTTGAGGTACCAAGGCAGACTGTGTGTTACAGTTATTGAAAGGCTGCGAGAGGATCTTGGCTGAGGTTCATTAATTGAGGTACACTGTTCATCCTGGTTCTAAGAAATGTACCATGATTTGAAAGATATCTATTGGTGGAATAACATGAAGAAAGATATGGTCAATTTTGTGGGCAAGTGTATGGTATGACAGCAAGTGAAATTTGTGAACTTGAGGCCTGGTGAATTGTCTAAAAAGATTGAGTTTCTTATGTGGTAATGGAAGGTAATTAATATGGATTTCATTATCGATCTCCCACGGTGTCACCAGTAGGTTGATTAAATTTGTGTTATATAGATAAGATTACTAAGTTAACTCATTTCCTACAAGTGAATACTAATTAATCGACAGAGAATTATTCTTACCTCTTCATTCAGGAAATCATGAAGGTGCATGGTGCTCAAATTTCTATCATATTTGATCGACTTACTCCATTCTCAACAAAATTTTAGTGTTTCTTTTAATGAGCTTTAGGAACTATGGTGACCTACCACTTTACATCCTTAAATAGATGGACAAGCGGAGAGGACTATACATTCATTAGATGATATGCTAATGTCTAGTGTGATCAATTTTTATGGAAATTGGGTTGATCATTCGTGTCTCATAGAGTTTGCGCATAGTAATAGTTATCACTCTAGTATTGAGATGTTTCCATTGGAATCCTTCTAGGGTAGGATGTGTAATTCCCCAATTGAATAGGTTGAGGTTCTTGAGAATAGGTTTTATGGTTAAGACTTGGTTCACAAAACTATAGAAAAGGTGAAGATGATTTGGGATAGGTTTAAGGCTGCCCTAAGCCACAAAAGGTCTTATGTGGATGTAAGGAAAAGGGATTTGGAATTTGATGTGTATTATTTGTTATTCTTGAAGGTCTCTCCCATGAAAGTAGTGATGATGTTTGAAAGAAAATGAAATTTAGGCCCTGTTATATGGGTACAAATGATATATTGAGGTAAATGGACAATGTGTCATATGAGTTAGAATTGCCTTTGAGTTTGTGATCTATCCATTTGCTTTTCCATATGTCGATGTTGAAGTAGTGCGTGGGTAACCCTTCCTTAGTAGTTTCTTTGGAGATTTTGGTAACACAATTTCCATGTCTTATGAGGTAATCCTGCTATAACTTTTGGATCGGTAAATACGGTAGTTGCGAGCAAAGGACGTGGCTTTGATAAGGTTTTATGGAAGAACAAAAAGTGTGAAAAAGCTACTTTGGAAGCCGAAGCGGACATGAAATCCAAATATCCATTCTTGTTTCCCTCTTTGGATAATTGTGCTTAAGGTATGTGTATTCCTCAACATCTTTGTTTTTTGACATTGTTAAAGAAAATTATGATTTTATTTATAGATTTATTTGTTGTCTTTGTTAAAGGTAAGTATGGTTGTGTTCAAAGTCAAATCATGCTAATAAATATATTATTTCATCATTCGGGAATGAATTATCCTATGGGGGTGGGGAATGTAACACCCCAAATTTTTTGTCCTTTAAGCTTCTTGAGTTTTTACTAAGTCCCAAAAATACGACTCTACTAAGGAGTCGTAACGGGTCATTAAGGGTCATAGGGGCCCAATCATAACCTTGACAGTAGTTGGCCTGGATTTTTTGGTTTTACTACAACTTAGGGATACGAGTTGTAAAGACTCAAATTTAGTCTTATAGTCCCATCCAAAGCAAAACCAGTGTTATGCCCAAATTATTCTATCATAACTATGACATGGACTCTACGAGTTGTAGGGTCTCTTAGTGAGTCATAGAGTGGGATTCGTAAGTTTACCAGAGGGGGTCCCTCAGCTACTTTCAAGACTATGACTTATTGTGAGTCCTTATAAGTCGATAGTGACCCGTAGTAACTAGCGAATTTTTTTTTATCTTTTTAATTAAGAGCATTTTGGACATTTCCCTCTTCCCTCACTTAATACCCATGACCATATAACACTCTTGGAACATTATTTTGAACACTTTGCCACTCAAAGCACTCTCTCAAACTCTCTAAATTCCACAAGATAAAGTTACTTAGGACATCCAAGAAGTTGGTCATCTAAGGGCTTAAGGGTTGATTTCTATCCATAAATCTTGGTATTTCAATCATGTTACTTTTACCCAATTATTTTTTTATGAAAAATATGTTTTTTAACTAAGTTTAATTGTATGGATTTTAGTGTGGGTTTTGACATGGTTTAGGGTCTTGGAATGATTCTTCCTTGAATTGTTTTACAATGGTTTTTATAAATTATTCATACTTTCAAATTGATGTTTTGAATTAATCGGGTATATGTGTATGGGATTTGGAATGGGGGCCGTGGTAATCACCTAAATCTATGTTTTGAGATTGGAATTGGTTTCAAAAATTTATGTTCCCTCAATCTATTTATTTAAATGGCTTGAATCATGGATTTTTTCACAAGATTTAACTTACTCAGTTACACTATTGTAATGCATAATTAGATAAAAAATAAATATGGATTTTGAGGCCTTAATGGCTAGGTTTTAGGGTTAATGAAAACTAATGGAGGTCGAGGCATTACTCAAACTTGATTTAATGAACAAAGAGGGTTGAGGAATTCTACCAAATTTATATAATTGTAAAGGAATAATTAAAAACTTACAAGCATATGATATGACGATACTTTTAGTGTGCCTTAATGTATAATTTCCTGGTTAACAAATGATTTAAGTGAAACTTGTTTTAAATTTGGCTAAATGTGGGTTATGTAGATAAGTCATGAAGGTGTGCGTCTATGATGACTTATACTTGAAACTCATGTTTGTTGATATGAGGTTTCATATTTATGACCGTGTGCACAATTTAGACTATTTATAAATATTTGTATCTTGGATTGACATGGGGGCTGGGGCATTCCTTGGTCTTTCTTAATACCTCCGGTTTATGTGGCTAACATGTACTAGGGCACTTTTACCATGGGGAGTTTTACCCATATATCTCGTGGGTGCCAGTTTATGAAGGTTGAACTATGTAGTCTAGTATAATGTTTTACTATTATATTAAACCTTGTTCCCTACTCCATCATCTAATATTTGTATTTATGTGTGTAAGTGAACATGTATAGTGGGTTTTAAATGGATATGACTTGGCATTATATTTTCCTCTATCCGTGAGTTACATGCTAGTGCTTAACCTAGTAACCATCTTTGGGTTCTATATCCCCATATGATGCAAGCACCAGAGATACTTTTAATTTTCCTGCACAATCTTAGGTGGATAGGCTCGATTCGTTGACTATTTATGGTAAAGTGGTGAGCTACTATCCTTCCACAGAATTGATCATTCCATCGGTTCATTTTTATAAACTAGAACTAATGTGTTCACATTACATTATCACTGTCAGGGTCGGGGGCATGTCTCGATATTTGGTTGTTTTTAGATTAGTAGAGGTTTTGTGGATACTATTGTGGATTTGGTATTGATGTTGACACTCTTAGTTATCATTTAGTTTATTACTTTTCTATATTGTTATATTTTGAAAATTTTTGTATGTGTTTGTTCTATTTTGTTAGTCTAACGAGGTGGTCTCAGGTCCTTGGTGGAGTTGAGATACCTATCACGGTTAAGCATTTGTTCGGGTTATGACAGGTTTAGAGATTTGAGCTAGCATTATTGGTAGAGTGGAATGAAGAGAGATAAGGAAGATTGTGTGGCTCATTGACTATGTTGTTAGTATGTAAAGATCAAGCGTTAGCGTCCTTATTAGTGGCTCATTGATGGGTTTCCTTGTACCACCCATGGTTTCGATTGCATTTGGGTGATTTTGGATCGTTTGACCAAGTTAGAAAATTTCATTCTTATTAAGATGACCTTAAGTCCTAATATATTACCCCATATATATGTCTGGGAGATAGTTCATTTATATAGGGTGGCCATTTCTATCATTTCAGGTTGTGGCTCTATGTTCACTTTGAGGTTTTTGAGAGAATTTGATGAGTTGGGTACTAAGGTTGATTTGAGTACAACCTTTCACATGCAGACCAATGGTTAGTTTAAGTGGACTATTCAGGTACTTGAGGATCTGAGCCTGTGTTATAGGTTTTTGAGGCCTATGGGATCTATAGTTAGCTTTGGTAGAATTCACATACAATAATAGTTATAATTTGAATATTGAAATGGTTCCTTTTGAGGCATTGTATGGTAGATATGTTTTTACCCAATTGGACAGTTTGAGATATCTGAGCTGAGGCCTAATAGTATGGATTTTCTTCAAGACTAATTGGTATAGTCAATATAATTTTGGATAAGAAGAGAGAATCCCAGAGTAGGCATAAGGCCAATGAAGATTGAAGGCATCATGCATTAAGATTTGGAGTTGGTGACACAGTATTCCTTTGAGTATCGGCCATGAAGGGTATGATGAGGTTCGGATTGAAGGGTAAGATAAGTCCTCGATGTATTGGTCCTTTTGAGGTTCTCCGTATAGTTTTTTATGTAACTTATAAGTTATATTTACCTCTAGCTTTTGTTGATATTCATCCAATTATCGATGTTTCCATTTTGTGGCGGCATATTCTTGATCTATCCTACATTCTTATAGAGGGCTCGATCCATTTAGATGAGCATTTGACCTTTGTAGAGGAACATATGTTTATTTTGGCCATTGATGTGAGGTGGTTGCGTACTGGAGGGATTTCTATAGTTAAGGTCTAGTGGATATACATCCCAATGGAGGAGGCCACTTAGGAGATCGAGAATGACATGTGATCCTAGTATCCCCTCCTGTTTGAGACTAGGTATTTTATCATCTTTAACTTCTTATGAAAGTTTCTTTAATAGTGGATATTATTATGACTCTCGGGTCATTTTCTATATTTCTTCTTATTTTCACCATAGTTGCCCCAAGTCATTTATGACTTTCTGGAATTGATAACTCAGTTACTAGGTAGTTCATTTGAGTTTTAGTGCCATTTCCCTATATAGAAGTCTTCACAATGTTTATGACTTTTATGTATGAAGAATGAATGGATAAATGAGGTTATAAGTTGTGGGTTATAAAGGTTGATAGGTGGGAAATATCTAAAATATCCTTTGCTTAAAAGATGAAATTTCCACCCAGGATGGTATGAGTACCACACCCAAATCGTATTCTAGGGTACGGGTGGTACCCTAACTCATATACCCTAGGCTTCACCATGGACCCCTAAATTGTTAAACATACGACCATGCTAAGATAACTTGTATCATAGGGTACGAATGGTACCCTAAACCATATATTGAGTCATACCTTGGAAAAAATCAACTAGGCTAAGCATATGGCATCCTACGACTAAACAATAGACAACCTGTACCCTAACATAGACTTGGGAGAGACTAAACCGTAATTTGGACAGCACGTAACCCCTACTACACTGCCTAACATATGAGTGAGAGGACCCCAAGCTGTATCCTATGATACAACTAGTACCCTTTAGTGGTACCTTGCCCATAAACTTCAACAAAGGGAATTTGGGTCCAAAGCCTAGGTGTTTCAATTCTCCCCCACTTGGATCATTCATCCTCGAATAACAGATAAGTGAAGCATAAGCATGAGTTAATACATTATTTCACATCATCCTAACCTTCAACCAAGTTTTAAAACGAAGATATACAATAAGGATAAGACACATTCCATGATCATTATCACTCAACCATTCATTCAATTGACTTTGGGACTCAAGCCCATTGTCTATTGAAATATTTGCACAATTCAAAGTGTAGGGACTTGAACCCTTTCGCCCATCAAAGACATGAATCAAGTTAAGAAGATTAATACATACCTTAAGCACAGGTTTCCAGAACAAAAAACAAATGCATATACTTGGACTTCATGTCCTCTTCTGCCTCCCAAGTAACTTCCTTAGACTTTTGGTTCCACCATAAAACCTTTACTGAAGCCACCTTTTTCATTTGCAACCAGCGAACTTATCAATCCAAGATCCTCACCGGGACCTCCTTATAGCATGAAGAGTTTAAAATACAAACATCTTCTAAGGGAACAACTAACGAAAGGTAACCTACACATTTCCGTAACATGGACACATGGAATACCAGATAGATGAAGCCTAAACTAGAGGACAACTACAACTTATAGGCAATATTACCAACCTTTATTACAATCAAATATGAACCAACAAATCGAGGACTCAACTTCCCCTTATTTCCAAACCACATAACTTCCTTCATGGGAATACCTTCAAGAATACCCATTTTCCAACATTAAACTCCAAATCCCTTCATCTTACATCAGCATAGGACTTTTGGAAACTTTGAGCGGCTTTAAATCTATCATGAATCACCTTCCCCTTCTCCATAAGATACCACATAGCATATTCCTCTACTGAATAACTAGTCTTTACAAGAAAGAAATGAGCGGACTTGGTCATTCTATCTACAATGACCCAAATAGAATAACATTTATTCTTTGACCGGGAAAGACCAATGATAAAATCCATATTAATCACTTCCCATTTCCATTAGGGAAACTCTATCTCTTAATACAAACCACCGAGTCTTAAGTGCTCAACTTCACCCATTGACACACCCTACACTTAGCCAAATAGTTATCCAAATCTTGCTTCATATTATTTGACCAATAAAACTCCCTAAGATCATGATACATCTTCATAGAACCGGGATGAATAGCATACCGAGATCCATGAGCTTCGGCTATAATCCTTTCCCTTAATCTATCTACATCAGGAACACATAACCTACCTTGGTACCTAAAGATACCATCACCACTAATTACAAAATTGATAACCTTTTGTTGAACCATATTACTCTTTATCTTCATTAAATTGGAATCCAATATTTGCTTTTCCTTTATCTCTACAATAAGAGACGACTGTGATACTGAATTCACAAACACACTACTATCCTCAAAGTCTGTGAGAAAAACTCTAAAAATAGCCAAATAATGAATGTCCTTCTCTAACTCCCGCTTATCCTCATCCACATAAGTTAAACTCCCCATGGACAACCTGCTAAGAGCATCAACAACTATGTTAGCTTTACCTAGATGGTAATAGAGGCTCATATCATAGTCCTTTAGCAACTCAAGCCATATCCTTTGCCTGATATTCAACTTCTTTTGAGTGACCACATACTAAAGGCTCTTATGATTAGAATATATGTCCGCATGAAGCTCATAGAGATAATGATTCCAAATCATGAATGCAAATACCGGGGCAAATAACTCCAAATTATGATTAGGGTGGTTCTTTTCATGAATTTTCAATTGCCTAGAAGCATAGGATACAACCCTAACATGATGCATCAATACACAATCGACCCCACTATGAGAAGCATCATAATACACTAGAAGACCATCATTACCCTCGGTCAAGGTCAAAACTAAAGACAAAGTCAATTTATAACTTTTAAAAATACCCTCACACGCATCTGACAATAAGAAATTGACCTTCTTCTGGGTCAACTTAGTCAATGGAGCATCTATTTTTAAACAACTATCCACAAATATCCTATAGTAATCAACTAGACCCAAGAAGATCTGAATGTCGATTGAAGTCGCATGTCTAGTCCACTTATTAATTGTTGCAACCTTTTGTAGATCTATCATGATCCCTTCAATAGAGATAATATTACCAAGGAAAGTCATAACCTTTAACCAAAACTCACATTGAGAACTTGGCATACAAATAATGATCCTTCACAATTTGCAACACAACACGGAGGTGATTGACATGATCCACCTCACTCTTACAATAGACAAAGATTTCATCAATAAAGACAATAATAAACAAATCCAAAAATGGATGGAAGACCCTATTCATCAAATCCATGAATGTCACGAGGGCATTGGTCAATCCAAAAGACATGACTAGGAAGTCATAGTGACCATACCGGGTCCTGAAGGAAGTCCTAGGGATATCCACTTCCCTAATCTTAAGCTGATGATAACCCAACCTATGATCAATCTCAGAGAAACACTTCATACCTTGAAGTTGATCAAATAAATCATCGATCCTAGGAAGAGGATACTTATTCTTTATGGTTAAATTGTTCAACTGATGATAATCAATGCACATTCAATGGGAACTATCTATATTATGCACAAACAACACGGGAGTACTCTAAAGAGACACACTATGATAGATAAAATATTTGTTTAAGAGATTCTTCAATTGTTCCTTAAGCTCTTTTAACTCCATCGGAGCCATTCTATAAGGAATGATAGAAATCGGATGAGTGTCTGAAACAATATCAATCCCAAAATCAATTTTCCCATCGGGAGGAATACCAGGAAGGTCATTGGAGAAAACCTTACAAAATGCATTAACCACGGGAATTGATTCTAGAAAAGGACCCTCTGAGTTAGAATCTTTAACTTGGACCAAATGATACAAAAACCCTTTTGAAATCAACTTTTGGTCTCTAAGTTATGAGATGAACCTCATCTTAGGAACTAAAAAACCCCCCTTCCCATATGACGAATAACTTATTAGGGAATTTAAACATGACCTTGTTGGTTCGACAATCTAAGAAAGCATAGCACGAATGCAACAAATCTATCCCCAGAATAACATCAAAATCGACGATGTCCAACTCTATCAAGTCTATCAGAGTTTTTTTAGTACCAACAACTACCACATACCCCCTATTGACTTTTTTAACAACCATAGAGTCCTTATTGAGGTAGAAATAAAAAAAGAAATTGACAGACACTTAGTACCAAAACCAAAATACACAACAACAAATGAGGTTATATAAGAGAAAGTGAACCTTGGATTAATCAAACAATACAAATCAAGGGAGAAAAGTCTCAACATACCTGTAACAGCATTTTGGAGATTCCTCAAACTCTTGGAAACTAGAAAGTGCATATAAGCATTTTCATCCAGTGACAGTACCAGAATAGAATCATAAGTAGCACCCTTTGGTGCTAGGGTAGACAATGTAGTAATAGGGATCTTGTTGGCCTCAGAAAACACTAGAGAGGAAAACTCTCACTGCATGTGCCTAATCTGACCACATCTAACACATCTGTTCCTTCCCTTCTAATACTAGCCACGATAATGCTGACCATAAAATCTACTAAGAAGGTAGAATAGAGCAGACTGAGCCCCACTAGCTTGACATTGGGCATCCTATACCATAGGAATATTACCACTCTAAAAATTCTATCTCTCAATGGACTCCGGTAGGGAGCACTAGCCATAGAATAAGAATTGGGATTCACCCAATTCTTTATCTTGGACCACTTAACACTAAATTGTGGACCTCCACTTTGATCAGAAAAGCAAGACAACTTTCTTTGCCTCTCATCAATCTCAACTTTTTTATTTTTATCTTATTCCATTTGTTGCATGTAAACAACCAATCTAGAGATATTCTTAAGATTAACAAACTCCTCCGCCTTTGCTTCTCTCAAATCTAGAGGAAAGAAGCGGTCAAGAATAGCATTAGTGAATCTTTCCACAAAGATAAATCATAAACATCATCCCTTGTTAGTTCCCACTCCTCGTACCATTGGTATGCCATGTACGTCAACTGATAGGATGCAAATACCACCCCTTCCACATTAGTGGCATGCATAACTCTTAAAATATTTTCCATCTCATCCAAAAAATCTTGGGGATCCTCCACCTTAACACCAATAAAGTTTGGAGGACTCAACTTCATAAACTAGGAAACCCTTAAGGCCTTAGAATATGGAGTAACAAAGGCACCATACTCAACCTGAGGAGATACCAACTGAGTAATTATATGAATCGACTGATGAAACTCAGCATTTGACATATCATTCTGAGGAACTGGAGAAGGACTAGAGAGAGCCGATGGAACTCCCAGACCATCAGGTAATGGACCTCTAGACAGCTTATGGACACCATCAGTAGGTCAAGTCACATCAACAGCATCCCCAGTGGGGAAAGAAGAGTTTGCAGAAACTTTAGATCATCTAGGAAACATGATCTAAAAGACGAGAAAACAAAAATTATAAGGCTCAAAGAACTTAAAAACATATAGCTGGAAATAAGACAAAAAAAAATGAAACAATCCTAAATTCCTATAGCCTCTCCATTATAAATGTGGTATGCTACACCTATAAAGGAGACTCTACTTGATCTGACTTTGTGGAAACGCAACTGAACATGAACCTAAAATCTGATACCAACTTGCCATGACCCAAAATCAGGCCTTGTCTTATAAGCATCTCAAGCTTAACAAGGACTGGATATCGCCCTATTAAACCAACCTAACAATCACATCAATCCACAAGCATCGGATAAACTCCAAATATATAATAAGATAGCAGAAATAAGATAATAAACATAACTTAAGAATGTCTAATCTTTCCTTTTATGTCAACATACAACATCCAACTTACCTAAGTCCACGATTATCCACAAGTTTTTATAAATCTAATGTCTATAATATGTCGAGAGATGCCAGTGACAATAGCCAAAAATTGAGTCTAATCCAAATCTATGACATAAGGTAGAAAGACTATAAAATGAATACCTTCTAAAGTATGAAAGCTCACCACTTCAAGTCAATACATGATCCGATCGAATACCTAGTCACTGCACAGAAAAAAAAAAGAAGCTTCGGCCCCTATGTTGCGTGGGGACATAGTTTCCAAAGATGGTTAACTTTTAGGGTGCTAGCATATATCTCAAAGGTAAGGATAAAATAGTGTCATTATTTAATACCGATTCAAACCATCATAAGCCACCATATTCATACATAAAGACATGTAGATATATGTAAATACATCAAGTGTCAAGCGATAATAAAGACATAACATACATTTCAAAGTACCCAATCATGAACCATGAAGTAGAGGACTCTAACCTTCCACCCGCATAGATTAGATTAACCAGGAGAACTCTAACCCCAAGCCATATTACTATACAAGTGGACTCTAATCACATGTTTGTTGTTAGACAAGTGGACTCTAACCACAAGCCATCTTATTATCCAAGTAGACTCTAAACACAAGCCTCTTGTTATAAAAGTGGACCTTATCCATAAGCCTTTCTATTAGACAAGTGTACTCTAACCACTCGCCATCTTATCAAATAAGTAGAATCTAACCACAAATTATCTTATTACACAAGTGGACTCTAACCATAAGCCATTGTGTGCATTTCTAGTCGACATTGGGACTCTAACCCTTTGTCCATTCATTCACACCCACTCAATTCAACATTTAAGGACTTTAACCCACTTTGTCATTTCAAGCCATCAAGGCCATAATTTAACACCATCAATGACCCCAAGCTCTCTATGTACCATCTATCAATCAATCACTTTAATAGTTCAATGCATTAGTTTCAACAATCATTCAAGTCAAATTATGGTCATCAAGACCTTTATCAAACCATACATTGTTCATTAGTATTCATAAATCAAGTTTTAGTCAAACATAATTCAATTTCATGCTTAGGAACTCAAACCCCTTTTTAACCACTCCACCCCCAAGGTTACCAATTTATTTCATATATGTCTAACAACTCATTAAGCTATTTTCTTAGTTCAAAACACCATTAACATATGACTAGTTATTTCTAGTAGATATTTTCACATACACCTTGAGGGTATATCTTTACCAAGACCAAAATCAAAGTTGAAATCATCAAACTTAAGGTTACTTATGACTCATTTGTTAAGCACAATCAACAAGCACCTATATGTTCAAACCTTCACCAAAACAAGTATAAACACAAGTTTAAACAAGAGTAAACATACCCATCACTATACATCTAAAACCCTCAATATTTGTGTCAAAAAAACACCATTAATGATTCATAAATATTGTTCAAATAACATAATTTTTAAGATACAACATTCCTTATCCAAGATAATTTATGAAAGGATTCTTGCTCTTCAATCCTTTAGAAGGACACCTCGTGAAACCCTAACTTTAGTATTAAGAGAGATATTTTAGAGAGTGTTTGGAATATTTTGAACTTGTATGTGTGAATAATAAAGGGACAAATAAGGTTATAAGTAGTGGGTTATAAGGGATTGGGGTGGGAAGTATCTAAAATGTCCTCAACTAAAAAGTTGCACCTAGGAGGGTATGAGTTCAACATCTAAATACTTCCCTAGGGTATGAATGGTACCCCAACTCTTACCTAGGCTTCACCATGGACCACTAAATTATTTAACATACGATCATTCTAAGCTAAATTTTACCTTAGGGTATGAATGGTACCCTAAATTGTACCTTGAGTTATACTTTGGACAAATTCAACTAAGCCAAGTATATGGTATCATACAACTAGGAAAGATAGGACCCATACTCTAACATACCACTTGGGAGAGGGTAAACCATTCCTTGGACGTAATTTAACCCCCACTACACTGCTTAACATACGAGTGATAGGATTATATCGTATCCTACGGTGCGACTAGTATCCTTTAGTCGTGCCTTGCCCTAAAACTTCAACTAAGGGGATTTTTCTAATGGTCCAAATCCTAGGTGCTTCGCGTGTGTGCTGTGAGAGAACTAAAGTCTTTTTAAATTAGGGGTGTGTGGCTATATGTGTGTTGTCCTTAATCATGTACAAATTTCATAATAAATATGTGGTTTATAATATATGCCTACCTTATGAGTTGTAAAAGTTTTTGAATGTCATTTTAATTTTTTATTTTCTAGATTTTATTTCTTTTTGTAATGATTTTATACAAACCTTTCTTTATGATAGGTTGAGTAATTTCATTCTTAAGGAAAAATCATCTTTTTGGTATTTGAGATATAGATGTAGGTGAAGCTGATTACCTAGGGAATTATAGGTTTGGGATTGTCCTTATTCTTATGGTGAAGTCTTATTATCCATATGATTTTCCCTTGCAAAAGCCGAAATGTAAGATGACAGGTTGATTTGGTGCTAATGATAGTCATATTGTTGGTGAAATGCAAAATAAGTATCCCCATCTATCAAAAAATTTATGTATAAATAGAGGGCATGGATTTGAATAATTTTGTAATAATTTTATGACAATGCATTACAATTTTTGGTGACTCCAAATTCCTTAGTAGGTATTGTGGTGTAAATAACTTCTTTTGTCTCTAGTAGGAAATGCAATTGATCCTTTTTGAAAAGTTTGCATGCCATGTGTGGTGAGATTAATTTATTGATTCTCATGCCTACTTGTGTCATCTAGAACTTGCTTCAAAGATAATATTGATTGTACATGGTTGGTGAAATGATCTTAGTAGTCCTTTTGCATAGATGTTATTCCTAGTCACCCCTTTTGATTCTTTGAACCTTTCTTTTGCACCTACATTACAAGCCATGAACGATTTCGAACTTTATCCACCTAGTGAAACCTATCATCCTTGAGTTTAAAATTCAACTTGAGACTAAAAGCCTATGTTAGGATGAAGAATCTTGAGAGAAGTTATCTTGGGCTATAGTATTATAATCTAGATTCTAAAAGCTTAATAATGAGGGTAAATGATTGAGTAAAAGAAAGGAGTCAACAAAAGAAAGAAAAGTATGAGAGCGCCTAATACAAAGAAATGAATAGAAAATGCTTTCAATAAATGGGTGAGACAACCTGGTTAAAGTAGACACTTGTATGAATTAAAAATGAATAACGTGGCCCATGACCCAAAGTTTTGTTTAATAGTGTATTTTGTAGAGTTCAAGGAGGGTGTAGTAACCTATTTCCCAAATGTATATCCTACCCTTCCCCAATCCTACATTACAAGCTTGAAAAAGTCTTTTAAGATCTCCAACCAAGTGTCTTCAAGTTAGTGGTGATTGAAAATAAGGGCAAGCATATGTCGAGATACTTGTTTGCATTTAGAGATTCTTTGTAAGAGTGAGTGCTTGAACTTTAGTCCCTTATTGCATGACAGATACTGTTAGACCCATATTCTCACTATATGTTTTAGTAAGGAAAACTAATAAACAAATATGTTGCAGGATATACTGGACATAAAGAAGATTAAAAATATCCCTAAGGAATCAATCTAGAATATACAAGAAAGAAAGCAGACATTCATTTACAAGAAGGCTGACATAAAATTTTGAAGAGCATCAATCATGGGATTAGTTACTTCCCAAATATAAGGCAAACAACTCAATCAACACAAAATCAAAAGAAAAATAGACCACACTCTCTACATAAATATATCTGATATGGACATGTATGGTTGTGAATGTTGCACAACGTATAGATATATCTGATATGGACATAGTTTATGGTGCCATCCCTCAATCAACTAATCAATCAAATCCTTGATTGAGATGAAATGTCTTGGGTTTCCTTATGAAGAGTAGAAGCCAAAGAAGTTGAAGAGTATAAATAAAAAGACTAAAGATCAAAGAGCTGGCGTAACTTTAAAGGAGAATCTCAATGTGTCTCAATCTTAGTCTCATAAAGCTTTGTAATTCTTATTTTACAATAGTTACACAAGAATAAGATTGAGTGATGCTCTTAAATTTCAATTGATATTAGAGTAAGTCTCACCAGCAGTGTTGCTTTACCTTATGTGAGTAAAGAACAAATGGAAAACTACCAAATTCCATGAGCTATCTTTCAAGAAGGTCACTACTCCACAAGACTAACGTACTTCAATGGAAAACACTACGCCTATTGGAAAAAAAGATTTAGAATCTTTGTCCAATCAACTAACTTTCAAGCATGGGTTGTCATTAAGAATGGACTAAAGCTAATTCTAGGACTCAAAGAAAAATAGAAGTACAAGGACAAGGACAAGGAATCAAGAAGTACGGACATAGAGAAGGACATGGAAAATTTTGAAGTCACCAAAAAACAACAAGAGGTAATTCAAACTAATGAATGATCTATAAGTTTACTTCTTTATGTAGAAAGAGGAGAAGAATACAACAAGATATCAACTTCTAAAACCTTAAAAGAGATGTGTGATAAAGTGGAAGTTACCTCTAATGGAACAACCAAAGTCAAGAAGTCAAAAATCGCTGCTCTGGTCACTAAATACAAGCTATTCAAATTGGAAGAAAATAAAAATATTGAATGAATGTTTTCTAGATTCAAAAAAATTGTATATGAGCTAAAATCATTAGGGATGATCTATTTTCTAGCCTGAAATTCTATTCAGAAGCCTCCCTAAAGCATGGGAAACCAAACCTGCCATTCTAGAAGATAGAGACATTTGTAATATGACATATGATGAATTATGAGGTAATCTTATTGCCTAAGAACAAAATTATATAAATAGGTACAACGATATAGAAAAGAAGAAATAAGTAGCCTTTAATGTTGTATCAACTAACGAGAAAGACCTTTTTAAAGAATCTAATTGCAATGGAATGGATCTCATAATTATGGAGTTAGGTAGATTTTGACACATAGATAACAAAGACACTAAGGAGTCAAAAATATTGAATTAACAAAGAATGATGATCACTGTTATTATAGTGAAAGGCCACTTTACTATAAAAAGAACTATCCAGGATTGAAAAGAAGATCATCCAAAAGAAATAAAAATTTTGGGGCTTGGAGTGATTAAGATGAAACTAGGGAAGAAACTGAAGTAGCCAACATGTGCTTCATGGAAAAACGTGAATCAAATGAGGTATCGCCATAAAACTATCATAACTGTAATATCGTTGAATCAAATCTAGATATGATAACTTATGATCTACAAAAAGTGATTGATTAATACAATAAACTTTCTCATGACAAGAAAAACTGGGAAGCTCAGATGGAAACTTGAGAAAGAATGAAAGAAATGTCAAGTTGAGATTAAAGCATGCCAAATCGAAATTGACTTACTTTTTAAGAACTTGAAGATGTAAAAATGCAATTAAATAGTGTTAGAAAATCACCAAGTCTCAATTTTATATAATCAAATTCCATAAAACCAAACTTAATTCCCTCATCAAGATTGTTTAAATTAGCGAAAACCTCTTTTTTCTTTCAAGGACCTATATGTTATACCTTTGGATAGAAAGGGACACAAATCACATTATTGTAGGCAAAGATCTAAAGGCGTGTAGGTTTGGAGGCCTAATGGAAGTACCTATAACCCTCAAGGACCCAAGACCTCTTGGGTTCCCAAACAAAATTAATTTTCTGATTTTGTAGGAACATGTTTTAAAAAGCTATAAGAAGGGAATATAGGTCATCGATAGATAACGTTCAAGACATATGACTAGAAAAAAAGAAAATTTTTGTTCTCTAAAGAAAATAGAAGGAGGATCAGTCATATTTAGTGATAAAGCTAAAGGAGATATTATCTGAGTCATCTCAATAAAGCTCTACTCTTAATGATAACTCATTAAAGTATATCTCATAAACAAACTCAAGCACAACTAGCTTAGTATTAGTTAGCTATGTGATGTTAGAATTTGAGTCTCCTTCAAAGCCAAAAGTTTCTCTATCAAACATGATAAAAGAGACATCTTTCTTATTGATGAACATATTGATAATATTTATGTTCAAAATAGTCCTGAATTTTTCACTCTAACTTTCCTCACTGTGCAAATTAATGATGCCAGGTTGTGGCACAAAAAGCTTGGACATGCTAGTATGCAATCATTGAGAAACTCTCCAAACTTGAACTGGTGAAATTTCTGCCAAAACTCAAGCTTGAGAATGATCAATCTATGATGCCTGCCAATTGGGTAAAAAGACTCGAACATCATTCAAAGCCAATGATATTGTCACTACTATTAAACCCCTTTAAACAATCCACATAGATCTGTTTGGGCTTACCAAAATCATAAGTATTGGTGGAAAAAGATATATTGTTGTTATTGTTGATGATTATTCTTTTTTTAATTAGGTAATGTTTCTTTATCACAAATATAAGGCCTTCATACACTTTGAGATCTTTTGTAGAAAGGTATAGAAAGAAATAGGATAATTCATCACCTATTCATAGTAATCATGGTGGAAAGTTTGAAAACAAAGCTTTTGAAAAATAAAATGCTCAAAATGGGTACTATGAAAACTTCTCATCACATCGATCTCCTCAAGTAAATAGTACAGTAGAGAAAAAAGTTAACCTTTTCACAAAACTGTACGAACCATTCTACTAGAACACAATCTTTTAGATCAATTTTAGATAGAGGCATTAAGTACAACTTGTCACATCATCAATAGATGCCTCATCAGACCAATTCTAAAGAAGACTCTTTATAAGCTATGAAGAGAGAAGAAGCCTAATATAGCTACTTTCATCCTTTTGATGCAAATTCTTTATCCACAAAAATGGTAAGAATAACTTAGGAAAGCTTAATCCACGAAGTGATGATGGTATTTTTTTGGGTACTCTCCCACTTGTCATTCCTATAAAGCTTATAATAAAAAGAATCTATGTGTTGAAGAATTTATGCATATTGTATTTGATAAAACTTATCACCCTCCTATGAGTTTGAGTATTGATAAAGGATAGGTAAATGATCTATAATCTAGAGCCAATACAAGAACAACTCCAGAGATGCCAAAAGATGATTCCATTACAACCCCTTCAAAGTTGACTCTCACAGACGAAATAGACAAAATAAGTGTTCCAAGAAAATAGAAACACAATGCTAGCTATCCAAATGATTTTGTCAATGGAAATCCAAATGATAAAATGCAGACAAGAGCCTCATTAAGAAAGCCAGTGTCTATTGATCTTGTGTCCCAAATCAAACCTAAGAATACTGATGAAGCCCTCAATGATGAATCTTGGGTTGATACCATGAAGGAAGAATTACATCAATTTGAATAAAATTAAGTTTGGAATCTAGTGAAGAGACCCAAGAACTGTCTAGTAGTTAGAACCAGATGGGTCTACAGAAACAAATTGAATGGAGAAGGTAAGGTTATTAGAAATAATGCTTGACTTATAGCTCAAGGCTACTTCCAACATGAAAGTATTGTTTATGATGAAACTTTTCTCCTGTAAAAATATTAGAGTCAATTCATATTTTGTTAGCTTTTGTTGCCTTCAAATGATTTAAGTCATATCAAATGGATGTCAAAAGTAATTTTTAAATTTATTTATTCATGAAGAATTTTTTGTAAAATAACCCCCCACCTCCCCACCCCGATTTTGAAAATCCATCTTATGCAAACTATGTTTTTAAATTATCAAAAGGACTCTACGGTCCCAAAAAAGCTCTCGAGGCTTGGTATTAGAGGTTGAGTTATTTCTTGTTAAATAATAATTTTCAAAGATGAAAAATTGATACAACTCCAGAAACTTAACTCTAATTTACTCATTGTCCAAATTTTGTTGACGATATTATTTTTGGTAGCCCTGACATCTCCTTGTATGATAATTTTTCTAATATGATGAGAGGAGAATTTGAAATGAGCCTCATGGGAGAGCTCACATTTATCTTAGGATTACAAATCAAGAAAATCCCCAAAGGTACTTTCATTAGTCAAGCCAAATATTCAAAGGAACTTATCAAAAAGTTTGGCATGGAAAAGAAAAAGGCCTATGGCACCCCAATGAGTATATCCGCAAGTATTGATTTAGATTCATCTAGTAAAGAAGTTGATAAAAAGAAGACATAAAGGGGAATGACTGAATCACCACTCTACTTGACAACCAGTCGACCAAGCATCATGTTTAGTATGTACAAGTATGAAAGGTTCCAGTCGGCTCCTAAAGAGTCTCATCGGAATTCTACCAAAAGAATCATTCGATATCTCATTAAGACACATCATATTAGAATATGGTACACTAGATCCTCTTATTTTGACTTAATGGGATATTTAGATGCTGACTTTGCAGGTGATAAAAATAATAGAAAAAAAACATGATTGGAGCATGCCAAATTCTTGGTGATGAACTGATTTTATGGTATAGAAAGAAGAAAAATTCAGTTGCTCTATCAACAACTAAAGTAGAATACATAACCGTTAGAAGTTATGGTACTCAAACTTATTTGTCATTTAAAAATATGTCTATAATGTGTGACAACACCAATGCTATTAGTTTGTATAAATGTACTGTGCATCATTCTAGGGATAAACACATTGATATTAAACATCATTTTATTTGAGATCATGTAGAAAATGGCAATTTTTAACATTTGTTGATTCTGAAAAATAGTTGGCTGATATTTTTATAAGTCCCTATTAGAAGAAAGATTTTTGTTTCTTCCTGGCTGATCACCATGTCCCCAGCTGGTGCACCTGTGATCATGAGGCTACTTCTGCGATCACAATTGGACGTGCAAGATAAGTGTCATGAATACAAAACCTAGGCCACTTTTGCAATAGCCACTTCATCCAGGTACCATAATTGTGACACCTAGTCAGCGATCATGATGCTTGTGTATATAAATACCTGTGTTTTGCCTTTTTTCACCATTTTTTAGACTAGAATCTTAGGGTTTCATGATTTTGAGAAAATTTCTCCACTTTTAAGCGTTGGTAAGCTCAATAACACCTATTTCAAATAATTCCTTCAATGTTTATCATTTATTTCTTATTTTAAACCCAAATTAAAATATGGAATTTGGAAACTTTTGCCCGTAAGGCCTAAAAATTGTATTTTGTGAGGCCCCATAAAATTTCAATAAATGAAGTTTTGACCTTCTGCTTATGTAATATGTATTTTTGACTTGAATTAAGTTTGGGATGTTAAAAGGGTGTTTTTGGAATAGAAATTTTAGATAGGGTTTAGGGTTATTTTTAAAAGTTGAGGCAGTGAGACTCTACGATAGTGGTGTGCCACACCACTGGAGCTTCACAATAGTAGTGTCGCACAGAGTCTAGCCTCCGTGATATTGGTGTGCCACGCTTCTATATTAAAAATATATAATTTTTATTTTTTCACATAGTGTGTGGGGTTTTTGGTCTTTTTACCCCTTGTACAATTTTTAAAGACAAAATCAACCCTTTCCTTCAGTTTTCAAAGATCAAAAACATTATTTTTCATTTTTAACTATAACAACCCTTCGGTCATTTCCAATATTTCAACTTATTTTAGCCGTTAGAGCTTTACATTGTTGTCCCAAGTAATTTATGACTTTATGAAACTCATAGTTTGGTTAACGGGCAGTTTATTTAATTATTAGAATTTATTTCATATTTTGAAGTCTTTGTAGGTTACAAATTCCCATCGGGCAAAAACTTTATTTAAAAGTTCTCGTATGTAAATTCTGACTATGCTAGAAGATCTGGAGGCTATAGGACATTCTTAGGTGTTCCTTACTTTTTTCATTCATATCATACTAAGATTATAAATTTGTTTGTACAATTATTCCCTTGACTTTACTCTTTCACATATGGCCATGACACGTACTCACGCTATACAAAATGAGGGTTCTGAGACCAAGCATAGGGATCCTACTTTTATTTGTGAACAACCTAGAGGTCATGGAAAGCCGTGTTACTTTTTTTAAAGATAGGGGATAGGATAGGTTGCCTTCCCTAGGTCCTATTACCGCTCCTAAGATAAAGATTCTTCCTCCCTATGTAGCATCGGGCAAAGGACTAACCCAGGATCTACCTTGGTTTATTTCTTCTTTAATGCTCAGAGATACATTAGTTTAGATTTTGGTAATATTTTGTGGTGTGTCATTTTAGTCAGAACTTCAGCTCTCCTTTTTCCAACTAAACTATTACTCAACTTGTGGCAATAAATGGTCTCCCAAATATGATGGGCATTTTAGTGTCAACCTCATAGTCCCAAATGACAAATTCAGCCAAGAATTTGAAGTTATCGACCCTCACAATCATATTAAATGAAATTCCCACATGTTTTTTCACTATACGGTCAACTATCAATAGCAGCACTGTATTTGATTCAGGAGGGTTCAATTCCAATTGCTTGAATACAACCAACGATATCAAATTTATGATGGCTCATAAGTCGTATATGTCTCTGGAAAATTTAGATGACCCAATAGTGTATGGCATAGCGAATGCTCCAAGGTCACCCTTTTTCTAGGCCAAAGATCTAGTAGTGATAGAGCTACAATGTTGCAAGCCATCAACATCAACACTTGTTGCCCCCTTCTTCGTTATGACTAGGTTCTTTATAAACCTAGCATATCAAGTCAATTGCTCAAATGCCTTAATAAGAGGAACGTTTAAGATCAACTATTTTAACATCTAAATAAATTGCTTTAACTTACTTTCCTATCTCTTCTGCTTAATATCTAAAGGAAAGGGAGGGGTAGTCTTGGAATTCATCTTATTTCTTAATCAATGAACGGACACTTACCTATGCCCTTTCCAACTTTACCATCACTAACTATTTTCTTTTCATACCCCACAACAACTGTATCATCAACAACACCTTAATAATTCCTTGTTGTTTTTGTAGTAGGTAGTCAGGGATCTTCAATAGTTATAACACACCTTGTGGTAATAGCTAGAACATGATCGTTATTTTCTGCGTTTTTCACAATGTTAGTTTGAATGATACATACCTTCCTTTGATTTTGAGTTGTTGACATCTACTTAAATTATTCCTCAAACTACTTGATAGAAGTATCATAAGCTTCAACCTTTTCGGTCTACCCCAAAATGTCAGCCTTGATCTCCTAAAATTTGTTCTCCTGGTTTTCATGATCCTATACCAGCTTAGTCAGCAACTCTTCAATTGTTGATTTTGCCTCTTTTCTTCCAGATGGAATGTACCAATCTCCTTTCTCTCTATGGTTATTCTTTTTTCTCTAGTTCATATCTCGCTCCTAACTATGGTCTCTATACTTGTCATCATAGTTCCAACCTTTGTTTCCTTTCCCTTTGGATTGAAAACCCGCTAACTAAAAATGAAGATAATTTTCTCCCTCTTCTAATTTAGTCTCATATACTTTTGAAAATGAACATATGCTCCCAATATCATATGTGTCAGATCCCCTCTTAGCCTCTAGAATTTTCCACCCTCGGTTAGTGAGAGTGATTTTATCTAGCATTTCTAAATCTACCTCCTAGTGTAGTCACATAAAAGCTTCTCCAAATATGGTTTCCTTCATTGCTCTTAAAGTTATTATTAGGTATCGGTAGAATATTTCTCCGGTAAGCTTGTCCTTGTAATCTGATGGTCAAGCACCATACTTAACTTCTTCTTGAGCCTAAATATAGTGATAGATTATCTTCGTGTTCCCCTATCCATAAAAATGATTCTATTGTAAGTGAGTAGGTAAATAACATCAATCTAAGCACCTCCTAATTTATCCCTTGATTTGTATACCGACTAAATATCCTGATGAAATTTGCAAGGTGCATATTTGCATCATCTGTAGGCAAACCTACAAATACATCTTTAAGATTTAGGAGTTAGATCATTGTGCTCGTTATGTCAAACTTAATGCCTTAGGGTTAAGCTAATGGGATAATGACTCCAATCTTCATTGGATAAAATACCCTAGATCCTCTTCATCATCCTCATATGGCTGCACATACTAATATGGTAAGATCAATTGAATATGGCATCCTCTAACTTTATTTTTATTTCCACCGAGTGTTGCTCGATAGTCTGCTTCTTGTCTCTCCTCGGCTAAATATTATTCCATAACTATCCACTGAGCTTCTTCTATTGACCTATCTCATAAGAGATGTTTTTTAAAATCACCCTTTTATGTTGATCAACAGTGTCCTAAACTCCTTCAAGAGGAGGGGGAGGCATAACATTATGAACCCCTTTAGGAATATCATCTCTTTTAACTTCTGTCATCCTAGTAGGTGTTTGTCAAATCCTCTTTGGATTCAGATTCATTGGGATAAGGGAATGCCTCTACTTCATGTTCTATCCATACACCAGTGGATACCTAACTAAGAACAAAAACAAAAAGACCCAAAAACTTTAACAACATCAATTCATAGTAAAAATTGTATTCCCCGCAATGGCGCTAAAATTTGATAACGCCCAAACTAAAACATCACTCTGAAGATTATTCAGTCACTGTGAAATATAGTAACCCAAAAAATTTGGGGGTCAAATCCCAAAAGAATATAGAAATTCTGGCTCTCAGCTATTGTAATCAACGGGAAAAATTGGAAAAGTAAATGGGGGTTTAAGTGGAAATATTGAACTAGTAGCTATTATATACTTCGAATTTAATCAGTCATCAGTGAAAACTAGGATTGTACTCCCCATGGATTCTCAACTTTGTAGGATTATTGTGCTTTGTTGAACCAACCTGTTGCCTAGCATACAGAATATAATTTATGTATCATTAACCATATTTTTACTAGCTAACAAAAGTAAAACTTTACTTTTAGAGTCTTGGAATGTTGACTTACTAAACATTATCCCACATCCCAGTTAACTATTACATTTTGAGTCTCTAGTTATTAGATAACAGCTAACCATTGTACATTGATAATACCTAGCACCGTGTATCGATAGTTAAACTTTAAATTATTATTGTAGTTATCTTTTCCTAGTCTTTACTCCTCTTTTGGAGTGAGCTGCAATAATCTAGGCAGGAATCTAATGTTTGCAACTGCTAACATAACTATTAAAGTGAAGATAATAGAATGCATTCATCTGTGTTTGTTTAGAAGAACAACAACACTTTACCTACTTCGTCAATCAACTAGGGTTTCCACGACCCTATATTAGGGTTTTTAGTCACTCATGCTTGTGTAAGAATTAAAAACATTCATAATTGAAAGCATATGAATAAATCATAATAATATCAACTGAAAAATCAAAAACATTTACTGAATTAATAAACCAAAATCACTACAATAGAATTCCAAGACAAAAATAAAATCTTGAAATTAAAATATGTTTGTAAGTATAAATAGTTCATTACTTATACCAAAAAATCCATAATGGTATTTATAATACATAAGGAAACCCTAAAATCAAAGCCGGAATGAAAACAGACAAAAAAGTTCTGTGGCCACTTATATCTATATTCGGCCTGGCCTTGGGCACATTTTCCTCATACAACCTGACCCTGGGCGCATGTAGACACTTATAAGTGCAAAAAGAAATTACTTCACATTTCGCTCTCAGTATTTTGGACTACTAAAACTTATCCTATCCACATATGCTACATGTTGTTCGCATGTTGACATAGTTAAGTGGTGGAAGTTCTTTTTCAGCTCTTTCATTCTCTGGATTTTAAATTCTTTTACTTACCTTAGTCTTATACGGACCACACGTTCTACATGTGATCTAAATATAGACATAGGTAAGTGTCAGGACTTCCAACTCTTGTTACCAAGGTGCAAATCATTAAATTTCACCAATGTTGTAGTCACATACACCTGGAAAGTGTATGAATCCCAAAAGTGATCAAGTAAGCAGCAAAAAACTAAATTTTTCATCTTTTTCAAAAACTTAGCATCCAAAACCTAGTTTTTCTACAAAACTTACCCAAAACAATTATATCTAGCTAAACTACCTAAGAAATTTTTGATAATTTCATAGGTTTAAACGTCGAAAACATTATATTTCTAAAGCACATCACAAGACATTTAAATATTTAAAGTGCTATATTGCTATAGTTCTAAGGAGACTCACAAAACAATAAGCATTGAGTCAAATGATAGACTCTCCACATGAGTATCACAAATATAAGCAAGATATGACTTATAAACCATTGAAATTAGTCTCCTAGAACACATATAAGAGATAATACCCATTTGCTCAGGGCTAACTACTTCCTGCCACATGATTGGTGGTAAGCCAAGTATGACAAAGGTAATGGTATTCGCAAAACTATCCATGAATACATCAAGGTAGGATAACTTGTCCATACTAAGAATCACATCAAAGTCCAGCATATATTGAATAATAAGATTAACACAAATATCAACATAACTAACTATCAAAATACATAATCGAAATACTCGATCCACTTCTAAAGAATCATCCATGGGAGTATATACACACAAAAAAACAAATAATAAATCATTTGTCACTTCCAACTATAGTGCATAATAAGAATATCATAGGTTTCGTGGTTTAGGCCTTGTTGAGATAAGATCAAGTTAGTATGAATCAATAGAACATCACCACCAATGAAAAGCTATAAGACTCCATAAAATCATAAGCTCAACTCAGTCTTTCAAGCTTGCTAAGAGGTCCCAGACTTAAAAAAATTCTAGCTAAGTATTAAGACTTAGTATTATTTTGGCTATCGTTAGTTGGAAACTCTATTCCATGACTCTTATGACCTTAAAGTATCAATATTTGTATTGGTTAATGATTAGGAATACTAGTAGGTGTTCCTGGACAGTTTAGATTTTTCAAACCTCGTTTTAACCATATTTTGGAATACAAAATAGTGCATCAATGTAATTTTGGCACGGTATGGCAGTCATCGCGTCGATTAAAATTTTTACTTGGCTCTAGTGAAAATTTCTAATGAACTGACAAAGACTGGAAAGGCATTGGCCATCGCATCGATGCCAATGATATGGCGTATCTATCTGTACATTGATAGTTTGGTTTTCGATCATTATAAATCTTTGTGCTTAGTGGTATTTTGGTCTTTTCCCACGTCTTTCAGCCACTAAAACATGAGATTAAGTCCCTTTTTAGGCTAAATTCATTCATTATTCTCAAATATCTCAAGAACAGAAGCCCTAGGGGGATCAATTCCAAATCAAGAACTCAAGGAACCACCACCAATATTTTAGAATTCAGGAACTAAGGTATGTAAAGTGTTAATCCAAGGGTATCCTTCCACCATTGGAGTCTAAGAAACTCTTTTAAAATCTAAGTTAATTGAATTCATGGATTTCTTGTTAGTTCTTGAATGTATTAATGATTATGATGTTAATGGTAATCTAACTCCGTGATTTGTCCCAAGTTTCATGCAAACTAGTTAATTGTTAGTTGAACTTTGTGAACTTCATGTTAAACTCTTGAGTTTCAAGATGAATGTATAATTCATTATAGTACTGCATGTGTATTGATAGGTGAAATATCCATGCTTCTTAAGTGTTTGTCAAAATACCTATGTGAATTCACTAGCCCAAGCATAACATGCTATATGTGAATTTAATCTTGCACATGCCTAATGTATATCAAGTGTTTGATAGAAATGCCTAAGAGATTGTATTGTTAGTAACCTAGTACCACTCCATCATAAAATCATGTTGTGATTTGCATTTTATGCTATTAAGTCCTGGGGTACTTATTACCTGATAATTTAGTTGTATACCTAGAGCCAGTGTAACTTATAGAATAATAATTAGCCATGTCACGATCAGTGGAATTTAGTTAGTTATAGAACTCGAGAAAACTCAGTCAGTTACCATAGTTTAGTAGTATTTCGTCAGTCCACAAAACTTAATGAACTCAATTCTGTTTGGTTAAACAGTATGATAAGGAACAATTCATCCCAACTTAGAATATTGTAAAAGTTAGTCAAGGTCTATTTAGTTGGGAGTAGGATTCAGCATTGACTGAACCCAAGGCTGGGGACACACTGCCAATAGATGGTGTGATCCTTAGAAGTAATCCTTGTTTTCTAGTACTACATAGGTAGCGTAGGTTAAGACATCAACCTGCCAGTTGAGGGTTGATGAGGTGACCTACCTTCTAATTGAGGGTACCACCGTTCTCGTTTAGAGCACCTCCTAAATGAGGGTGACTCAACTTGTTTTTACTCGTGGTACAGTACAGACACCCTTCCAGCTGGGGTTACAAGTTGGATCCCAATTAGTTCAGAGAGGTGCATTTTGGTTAGATGATTACTTCCCATAGTCTTAGTTTTAGTTCCAATCTTAGAATAGTACTCTATTTAGTTCTAAAAATTTAGGACTATCAGATACAGTCCCTTAGTTTAGTACAAAACTCAGTATAGTTCCATAAAATCAAGACTGTCAGATACAATCATTTAGTTATCAGTAATTTGGTATCATTATACTCAAATATCAGTTAATTAGTATTCAAAGTCAGTATTCAATATTATCGCGATCTCAGTTACATTTTACGCACCCATGTATGTACTCTCATTTAGTTATATTCATGCCAATAAGTCAGTATTGTTCATGCCTATGAACCCGTGAATTTCAGCCTACCTCACTTAGTATACCAGTATATTCAAAGTACCAACGCATACTTTTCTCTTGCGCTATGATGTTTTAAATCATAGGTTCAGACACACGGGCTCCCGAGCATCCTTAGTAGTTTAGAACTTCAGTAGTCAGAGTTAGTGGTGAGTCCTCATAGTTTGAGGACATTATTATTATTAAGCATTTCAGTTTATTTCAATAGCAAAAGTTAGTTGGGTACTTTTCCCATCAACTCCACATTTCAGAAAACTTAGAGGCTTTACAGACTATAGTATTTTCAGACAAATGTTTTTAGTTTTGGTCTTGTTATACTCTATTCAGTTTTAATACGGTATTGAAGCTTATTGCATTTTTTCCACATAATTTTAGCATAATTGTAGTATTACTATTTAGTTATTGTAGCAGGTACCAGTCATGGGTTTGCTTGTGGACCTTCGGGATTATAAGCATCGTGTAGCATCTGGGGTATAGACTAGGGGCATTACAAACTTGGTATCAGAGACTAAGGTTCAACAGAGTTGTAGAAAGTCTGAAAGCCACATCTGGTAGATTCTTGTGCATGTGTATATTGGGCGCCACACTTATGGACAAGAGGTTGTGATGTTTTTTAAGAAAAGCGTCCCTCTTTTCAGTATTCATGTCATGCGAGTGAGCAAAACATCCAGTTAAAATCCATGTCTAATCAAAATTTCTCTTTTATTTATAGAATATGCCTCAAAAGAGGACTATGGGAAGAGAAATAGTAGACCATCCAGAACCCTAGCCCGTACAGCCAGATCTTCTAGATGAACATACTTCCCCCTCTAATTTCAAAGCATAATTCACTACCCTAACACATTCTATGGCTACCAAAAATGAACGTCCATCTATTACTAATCTAACTCAGATGAGGACCCTCAGTATTTTCTTGATCAGGTGTAGAAAGTTATAGATATTATGGGAGTGACTATTGCTGAGAGTGCTGAGTTGCCTGCATATTAGTTATAGGATATGGACCACTCATAGTTAAAATAATGGAAAGAAGAAATGGCCACATATATAGGGCCTATAGAATGAAAGGAGTTTGCCACTACTTTTCTGGATAGGTTCTTCCCATTGTAGTTGAGGGAAGCAAAGGTTTTGGTGTTTATAAGTCTAAAGCAGGGAAACATGAAAATGAAAGAGTATTCTTATAAGTTTACTCAATTAGCCAGATACGCTCCTCATGTGGTAGTAGATAGCAAATCTAAGATAAGTCAATATGTGTCTAGCATGTCTAATAGTATGGTCAAGGAGTGTAGGACTGCAATATTGATTAAGGAGATAGACATATCCAGGCTCATTGTCCATGCTTAACAGATAGAGGAGGCTAAGAATAGGGAGAATAAGAAAGAGAACGAGAGAGAGAGAATAGGTATTTTTAACTTAGCTCAGCCTAAGTCAGTGGGAGGGAATCGTTCTCAATCCCACCCCAAATGCTCAGTTCCATATCCATCCTCAGCCAGTTCTCCAGTGCAAAAATTCAAAAAAAGTGATAGAGATAGGGAACCAGGCCCTAAACCCTTGGGTAGTGTCAACAGTGCTCATACCAATCCGCTTTGTCAGAATTATGGATAAAATCACCAAGGTATCTGCAGGGCGGGAAGTAATGTGTGCTTTGAGTATGGCAATCCAGGCAACAGAGTCATAGATTGTCCCCAGTTAGGTTCTTAGGGATAGTATAACCATCCCCCAGCTCAGTCCAGTCGCCCAAATCAGCAGGGTACCACTTCTAGTGCCACCAGTAGGCAGCACCCAAATAGACTCTATGCTTTTCAATCCCAACAATATCAGGAAAGTTCTCCTAATGCGGCCACTGTTACATTGCAAGTTTTCTATTTACATATTTATACTTTGCTAGATCTAGTAGTTTTGTTGTTCTTTGTTACTCCCTATATAGTTTTTGACTTCGGAGTCAGTCAAGAAATTATAGCAGAGCCTTTCTCAGTCTGTACCCTATTGGGTAAATCTTTCATAGCCTAACGGGTATACAGGAACTATCCAGTTATGATATCTCAGAAAGTCACTTCAGCAGCCTTTGTCAAATTAGAGATGACTGATTTTGATATCATTCTCGGCATGTATTGGCTTAATTCATGCTATACCTCAGTAGACTATAGAAATAGAATTATCCAATTTTAGTTTCTGAATGAACCTGTCCTTGAGTTGAGGGGTAGTACTTCAATACTTAGTGGTCAGCTTGTTTCTGACCTTTGGGCAAGAAAAATGATATCTAAAGATGTGTCTACCAACTCATTTCAGTCCAGGACTCTAGTTCAACAACCCCTCCTCTTGAATCAATGTCAGTAGCATGTGAATTCCCAAATGTGAAAGAAAATCAATTTCGAAATAGACTTTCCTCTAGACACTCAGCCCATATCTATTCTACCATATAGAATGGCTCTAGCAGAACTCAGAGAATTAAAAGAACAGTTAAAATATCTCCCAGATAAGGGATTTATCAGACCTAGTGTGTCTCCATAGGGAACACCAATTTTATTCATATGTAAGAAAGATGGTTATCTCAAAATGTGTATTGACTACTGTCAGCTATATAAAGTCACGACCAAGAACAAATATCCACTTCCCAAAATCGATGACTTGTTTGACCAACTTCAGGATGCCAGTTAATTTTCTAAGATAGACCTTAGATCAGGCTATTATCAGCTCAGAGTTAGAGAATTTGACATCTCGAAGACAACTTTTAGAACTCATTATGGTCACTTTGAATTCTAAGTCAAGTCTTTTGGTCTTACTAATGCCCCTGAATCCATTATAGACTTGATGAATAGTGTGTTTAAGTAGTACTTGGACGTATTTATCAGTCTTCATAGATGACATTTTTGTCTACTTTCGCAGTGAGCATGATCAAAAATAGTATTGTAGACTCTCAGAAACCATCAACTATTCGCGACATTTAGCAAGTGCTAATTTTTGCCTAGGTTAGCAGGTTTTCTTGGCCATATCATTTTCGGTGATGGAATTAGAGTTTATCCCTATTAGACTAAAGCAGTGAGAAACTGGCCTAGACCCATCTCTGCATTAGATATTAGGTATTTCTTGGGCTTGGCTGGCTATTACCGATGGTTTTTTGATGGATTTTTATCTATTCCATACCCTATATCCAGATTGACTCAGAAAAAAGTTAAATTCCAGTGGTCAGATTCTTATGAGAAGATTTTTCAGGAGTTGAAGACTCGACTCACTATAGCTCCAGTTTTGACCCTACCAGATGGTTCAGATGGGTTTGTGGTATATTGTGATGCCTTCAGAGTCGATTGATGGTGTGTTTTAATATAGAAAGGTAAGGTCATAGCTTATGCCTCGAGATAGATTATACCCCAAGAAAAGAACTATCCTACTTATGATCTTGAGTTTGTAGCATTAGCATTGGCCTTAGTGATTTAGAGGCACTATTTATATGGTGTGCACGTTAATGTGTTCACAGACCGTAAGAGTCTGAAGTTTGTGTTCTTTGAGAAAGATTTAAACTTCCATCAGAGAAGGTGGTTGGAGTTATTGAAACACTATGACAAAAGCATCCTGTATCATCTGGGTAAAGCCAATATAGAGGTTGATGCTTTCAGTTGGATGTCTATGGGTAGTGTTTCTTATATGTTGGATGGTAAGAAGAAATTATCTTAGGCAGTTTATTAGGTTGTCCGACTAGGACTTCGCTTAGTCTATTTGTCATAAGGTAGTGCATGGGTGAAGAGTAGTTTAGAATCATCCCTAGTTTCTGAGATGAAGAAAAAGCACAGTAAGGATTCCAGTCTATCATTGTGAAAGGAATTAGTCAGAGATCAGAAAGTAGAGGTCTTTTTCCAAGGGGGAGATGGTGTTTTGCGCTGCCAGGGTTAGCTATGTGTTCCATGTGTGGATGATTTAAGACTGCGAATTCTTGCAGAAGAGCATGGTGCACACTACTCTATTCATCCAGGGGACACTAAGATGTACCATGATATATAGGAGATGTATTGGTGGAATGGGATGAAGAAAGACATTACAGAGTTTATGGCTAGGTGTTCAACGTGCTAGCAAGATATGATTGAGAATCAAAATCCTAGTGGTTCCATGCAGAAGTTCAGTATTCCCACCTGGAATTTTAAAGAAGTGAACATGGACATTGTGATTGGTATGCCTCGTACTCATTGCCAGCAGATTCATTTTGGTTCATTGTAGATAGGATGACAAAATCAGCTCATTTTGTACCAGTCCATACCTGTTATTCAGCCGAGGATTACGCCAAACTCGATATTATGGAGTTGGTTAAATTGCACGGTTTTTCATTGTCCAATGTTTCAGATAGAGGTACCTAGTTCACCTCTCATTTCTAGAAGGCATTCCAGAAGGTTTTTGGTTCCCGAGTTCACCACAGTACAACCTTTCATTCTTAGACATATGGTCAAGCAGAAAGGAATATTCAAAATTTAAAAGATATGCTGCGAGTGTGTGCGATAGACTTCAAAGGTAGTTGGGTTTACCACTTGCCCTTGATTGAATTCACATATAACAACAACTATCACTCCCGTATTCAGATGGCTCCATTTGAGGCACTTTTTGGGAGGAGGTGTTGATATCTCATTGGTTAGTTTAAAGTGGGTGAGTCCGTAGTGGTAAGGCCTTACTAGGTATTGATACCTTAGAGAAAGTTAAGTTTATCAGGGAAAGGCTTAAGACAACTCAGAGTAAACAGAAATTGTACGTAGATAAATGAAGAAAGGATCTCGAGTTTGATATTGGTAATTTTGTGTATTTGGAAATATCTTCTATGAAAGGAGTGAAGAGGTTTGGCAAGAAGGGGAAACTCAAACCCTGATATATCGGTCCTTACCAAATTCTCAACTATTTTGGAAAGATAGCTTACGAGCTTGAGTTGCCTTCAGACTTAGCTTCAGTGCATCCAGTGTTCCATGTATCATTGCTTAAGAAATGTATAGGTGACCCAGCAGTCATAGTTCCTATAGATGGCATAGATATTCAGAACAGCCTCTATCATGAAGAGATCTTAGTCAAAATTCTTGATTATTAGATTCACAGACTGAGGAACTAAAAAGTCCCTCTAGTCAAAGTACTTTGGCGAAATTATTCTATTGAGGGATCTACTTGGGAGGAAAAAAAAAAGAAATGTGGACTAAGTATCCTCACCTTTTCTTTGAAAACTCAGACTCATCCTAAGGTAACCAATTTTCTTTGAACTTACTCAGTCTCGTGTATCAATTAATGTTTCATACTCAGTCTTGCATTCATGAATCAGTTATGTAATGTCCTTATGCATCAGACATGCATGTTTAGTATATAAACTTAGCTTATTAGTAATCCAATCATGTATTCATGAATCATGTTCAACAATACACTCATGCATCAAATATGTATGTTCAGTATGATAATTCAGTATATTAGTAATTTCATTAATGAAATCATACTTCAGTTGTTCGTGTTTAGTGTCTATGTCTAGTCTATCAGTATTCATTGTTTAAGTAATATCATTTGAGGATGAATGTTCCCAAGAGGGAGATATTGCAAGACCCTATAAAATCATAAGCTAACATAGTCTTTTAAGCTTGCTAAGGGGTCCTAGACTTAGAAAATTCTTGCTAAGTATTCATACTTAGTATTATTTTGGCCTTTGTAAGTTAGCAACTCTATTTCATGGCTCTTATGACTTTAAAGTATAAATATGTATATTGATTCATAATTAGGAATGTCAGTAGGTCTTTTCAAACGAGTTTTGAATTTTTCGGACCTCGTTTGAACCACATTTGGGAATCAAATTAGTGCATCGATGCTATCATGGTGCAACGCATCGTCCATTGAATCAATTAGTATTTTTACTTGGATTTCGTGTAAATTTCAAGTGAACCGATGTAGACACAGCGTGGCGCATTGGCCATCGCGTTGATGCAAATAACGCGATACATTGGTCTGTGTGTCCACAGTTTTGTATTCTGTCTTTAAAAAGCCGCATCCTTAGGAGTAATTCGGTTTTTAACCACATCATTAATCCCCCAAAACACGATATTAAGTCCCTTTAGAGGCTCATTCTTTATTCTCAAATTACTAAAGAACAGAAACCCAGGGGGATCAATTTCAAATTAAGAACTCAAGAAACCACCGCGAATCTTTCAGAATTCAGGCACTAAGGTATGTGAAGTGTTCATCAAAGGGTACCCTTCCACCCTTGGAGTCCAAGAAACTTTTTTAAAATATAGATTAATTGATTTCATGGATTTCATGATCGATCTTTAATGTATTCATGATTAAGATATTAATGGTGATCTTACTCCATGATTTGTCCCAAGTTTCATGTAAACTAGTTAATTGTGAGTTGAAATTTGTGAACTTCATGTTAAACTCTTGAGTTTGAAGTTGAATGTATAATTCATTATAGTACTACATGTGTATTGATAGGTAAAATTTCCATGCTTCTCAAGTGTTTGTCCAAATGCCAATGTCAATTGACTAGCCCAAGAATAACATGCTATTAAGTGAATTTAATCTTGCACATGCCCAATGTATATCAAGTGTTTGACAGAAATGCCTACGTGAATGTATTGTTAGTAAGATAGTAACATTCTGCCACTAAATTCATGTAGTGATTTGTTTTTTATGCAATTGTGTCCTAAGGTATTTATTACCTGACAATTTAGTTATATAGATAGAGCCAGTGTCGGTTACAAAATAGTATTTAGCCATGTCACGATTAGTAGAATTCATTTAGTTTTCAGTCAGTTAACAGAATGTTGTAGTATTCTGCCAGTCCACGAATCTCAGTAAAATTAGTTTAGTTTATTTAAATAGTATGATCAATCACAGTTCAGCCCCGCTTAGAACAATTTAGAAATGAGTCCAGGTCTATTCGGTTGGGAGTAGCATTCAGCACCGAGTGAACCCAAGGATAGGAACTCACCTACCAGTAGAGGGTGTGATCCTTAGAAGCAATCCTTATGTTCCAGAACTACATAGCCAGCGTAGGCTGAGACATCAACTTGCTAGTTGAGGGTTGATCAGGTGATTTACCTGCCCGTAGAGAGTACCATCATTCTCCTTCAGAGATCCTGCTAGATAAGGGTGACTTAGCTTATCTTTACCCATGGCATGGTAATGACACCCTTCCAGCTGGGGTTATAGGTTGTACCTTAATTTGTTTATAAAGGGGCATGCCATTTATATGATTACTTTCTAGAGTCTTAATTTTAATCCCAGTCTCAGAATAGAACTCCGTTCAGTTTTATGAATTCAGGACTGTCAGATATAGTCACCCAGTTCAGTACAAAACTCAGTATAGGTCCATAGAATCAAGATTATCAGATACAATTATCAAGTTATCAGTAATTCAGTAACAGTATACTCAGTTATCAGTTAATCAGTATTCAGACTCAGTGTTCAGTGTTATCAATATTTCAATTACTGTTTACATATCCATGAATGTACTCTCATTCAGTAATATTCTTGTCATTCAGTCAGTATTGTTCATGCCTATGAACCCATTCATTTTTGCCTACCTCACTTAGCATACCAATACATTCAAAGTACTAACACAAACTTTTCTATTGCCCTATGATGTTTTATATTGTAGGTTCAGATGCACGAGCTCCCGAGCACCCTTAGCAGTTTAGAAGTTCAGTAGTCAGAGTTAGTGGTGAGTCCTCATAGTTCGAGGAAATGATTAATATTTTAGAATTTTATTTTATTTCAGTAGACAGAGTTAGTTGGGGACTTTTCCTATCAACTCCACAATTCAGATAGTTTAGAGGCTTTTCAGTCAGATGTTTTCAATTTTGGTATTGTTATTCTGTATTCAATTTTATTTTAGTATTGAACCTTATGGCATGTTTTTTGGCTAATCTATGCATAATTACAGTATTACTATTCAGTTATTGTAGCAGGTACCTGTCATGGGTTAGCTTATGGTCCGAGATTATGAGCACCATGTAGCATCGAGGGCACAGACTTGGGGTGTTACAAAAGATAGAAAATCAAATAGCAATGTGGTCTAATCTACACAACTATTCTTAACCAGCCCAAAACCACAAACCATATCCTAACAAGCAATAAGAAACTTAAACTCATTCTCCCCTAAGGTACTAAAAAACTTAGGCAGAGGGTCAACCTCACGAGTCTACCTAATAACTTCTATTTCTCAGAAGACACATTATGCTGGGTCAGGACCTAATAAGTAGCTACCGACTAAACAACTATCGGTGCAAGTGGAACCTCAAATTTGAGAGCCACAACTATAATTTGCGCCCCCGCCTTAGTGACACTTTAATTAGTAGACTATGTAACTTTAGATGAAACACCACCAATAATCTAAACAACAAGATTCAAGGAATATCTAAGCAATGAATAATGAACAAAACCTTGTGATTCCTAGGCAGGTCCCTTGTAAGACCCCACAAAGTTCCCTGGTAGTTCGATCCTTAGAGCGTGTCAAGTGAAGTGTAATTCCGGCTCTAAAAGATTTAAAAGAGACTTTTCAAGTGGTTGGTATTTAAACTATATAGAATTTTCTTAAATTTGACTTTATCTCATGTAGATAATTGAATTAACTTTCCAATGACACCAATTTCATCTAAATCCAGAATATGGGTAAGAAGTTATGGTTATTTTACTGAGAGTTGTCAGAACCACCGAGGTGCGACGGACGATTCAATGGATCGTTGAGTCTGTGATGGACCATAGCTCGGTCCGTTTCAACCATGGTAGTAACTCTATTTTCTGGCCCAAGTGCGATGGCTAGGACGATGGATCGTCAAGTCTGCGACGGACCGTTGCTGAGACCGTCGCCACTAAGAAAGTGTGGTCTCATCCTAGCCAACCTACGATGGACATTCTGACGGACCGTCAAGACGACGATCGACCATTGCTTAGACCTTTACACCATAGTAGTGTGTTCTTTTTTCGACCGGCGTGCGACGGATGATACGACGGACCGTCACTCCAACCGTCGGAGCCCCCGTTCAGTATTTTTAACTCATTTGTAAGGGATTTTCGGTCTTTCTACTCTTTTATACCCTGATATATATTCCAAACAAATAAAATGGTTGAAGTCATCATCCAAAATACAAGAGTGCTAGGGTTTCTCCCTCAAGATCAAATATAAAACATTTCACCAAGAAATCCAAGAACTCACCATAGATTCTACCAAAAATGTTTAGATTTAAGTTCCCAAAGTTCAAGGGTTGCAAGTACCCTCTCTCAATAGTAAGAAGAAGAGTTGAAGCAAGCTTGTTCATTCAGTTTCATAATCTAAGGTATGTGGGGTTTTGAACTAGGGTAATTCTTTCACCCTTGTGCACAAAGGCTTATTTAAACTACAATTTTTTGCAATTTATGAGATTTTAAATTAAATTTAATTGGGGGTTTTAACCCATTGTTATTGGTTGCAATCTTTTGATGTTTCTCCATGAATTGAGAGTCTAATAGCAAGATTTTTACATATTTTCTTGAGAAATTTCAGCTCGGTCTATACCCCATTATTTTAATCCTTGAGAAGTTAATAGTTGAAATGTTTGAGATATTGAAGTATTTGAATATTTTGAGATTATAAGATAAATTGCAGTAAATTCTAGATTTCTTTATGATTTATGAATCTATATGCTATCTAATATGCATTTTGATGAGTTTTAACTTGAGATTGACTTATGGGTCATTATTCCCTACTTGAGACTTGCAATTTTATGAACTTTTGTGCTATAAGCACCCTTGATTTATGTATTTTGAGATTATTGAGAAATATTTTGACCTAATTGTCATAGCGTTTTGAATCCACTCTACCATATGAAATTACAAGTTTGATTGTTGTGTTCTTATGAACCATGATATTATTTTGGAAGTGGATTTCCATGAGATGAGCGAGATAAACTAAAGAGAGTAGTATTTAGAACCGAGTTGGGTAAGTTACCATGGTTTATTACCCCAGAACTACGTGCCATCGAAGGATTCAAATTTTGGGCCTGAGGCCGAGATGATTGTGCCCAAGGCCGAGATAAGTGATCATTGAGATGAAGTTATACTCCTTGCCAAAAGTATAATTCCTCTCCGGAATGTGAGGTTTCTTCCTTAAGAGTACAAGACGTTGGACTTCAGGTATCTCGCATGGTTTATGTCGGTTAAGAGAACCTCCCTAAACTAAAGTATTTTCCATTGAGATAGAATATTTCCCCTAAAGCTTTGAGAGGAGATATTTTCTAAAATTAATGAACTTCTTTGAGTATCTTCCAAAGAAGGAATTAGTTTTCTCGACTAATATGAGTTGATCACCGGTTTTCAAACCAAAGTTATAGAATTCTGAGTTCCTAACGTCTTGAGTTTAAAAGAGTTCTAAGTTCTTGAGCATTAAATAAGTTTTACTCTCCATGTGATATATGCATGAGTTTGAAAGTATTGCTTAAAGCTTTCTTTAGTCTTCGAGTAATGAGAATAAGAGAAGAGTTCAGATTTTAATGTTAAAGTATAATGACTCACGAGATTTGTGTACATGCTACATTCTACATGATTTATGTTCTTTACATTTTGACTTACTCAAGCCATGTGAGTCATGCCAAATTGCATGCATGATTTGATTGAAAAGTATTGATACTGTTTTTATACAAATGCATACACCCCCATATACACAGTACATTCCCAAGTGTTGATCCACATATATGTCTATGTGCTGCATTGTCTTATAATGTAAGTTCAGGTGCTCAGTCCAAGCCTCGTCAAGGATTTTCGAGTACCTTTGTCTACATCTCCATAGTGGTGAGTCCTCATAGTTTGAGGACCTAGATTAATACATTTATTATGCAAGTGTTTATGTTATTACTTTCAGTTCATTTTGAGTCAGTTGGGGACCTATCCCAAAGGCTCTCAAGTTCATGGATTAGTAGAGGCTTTGTTAGACTAGATGTCAGATTGTGGTTGTGTTGAGATTCCCAGTATTGTGGTCGTTTGGACTAAGTATTATCTTCGTATTTCCTTTATTTTGATATGACCTTACTAGAGTTTTATATATTCCATCTTGAACGAGTTATTATGAGAAGTGATAGGCTCAAAGAGTTAGGTTGGGGATACTTGTAGCCCTAAGAACCGTGTGACGTCCCGAGAGGTGATTTTGGGTCGTTACATCCCTAGCCCATCACTGGCAATGGCGGAAGAACCTCTGGCTCAGGTACATAAATAGGTTATAGGAAGGCTGCCGATCCTGGTAACTAGCTGGGGATATATTAAGAGGATATCATCGACCAATAGGTAATCAATAAGTAGGAGTAGTATCCCTATGCTCGGTCTTATAACACTTATCTCGTGTAGAGGTAAGACGTGTATTGTCCATCTGCAAAGGAGTAAAATTAATGGAATATTCTAGAGACCAACTCAAAATCATAGAATGAAATGATTGAAAGAAGTGATGAATTCCTAAGAATGTCGCATAGCCTTTGAAAGATACGAAACAGATGTCAACATTCTAATCTGCAAGACTCTACTAGACACTTGCTATTGTACTAACAATATCTATTAAACTTTCCAGTAATACCCATTTGTCATGACCCGATTTATAAGTCATGATGGAACGTACTAAATCCCGCAATTCAGTAATCCAGTACCATAACTCAGAGCTATCCTAATGAGACAATTTTGTTAGAAGTGCCAACATAGGCCAAATTTAATGAACACAAGTTAAAATATAAATAAAGTTCTCTATTATAGATAAACAATCACCGTAAGATACCAAGTCCATGACCTGGTAAAGCAAGTACAACAACATCAAATGTTTATAATAAAACCCAAAATAATTAAAGTATGGCCAATAAAACTGTCTCAAATACTAAAGACTATATTTAAAAGATAGTGGGAAAATGCACAACTCAAACTCCATGAGCTCACCCTATCTCCAAAGATCAATTCCACACAAACTTGAATCAATGTTGATAGCTAGTACTTAGATCTGCACCAAAATGGTACTAAAGTGTAATATGAGGACCATGACAATGGGTAATCAGTTTTTATCATCGGTCGACTGTACTAAGTCAAGACATAAAGATGATATAATGCAAGATAATACCAAAAAAGTAATGGTACAGAATTAAACTTGAATCATCTCCATCAACACTGAATATAATAAGTACTTAAAGCAAACAAAAGTATAACATATAGCACCAATGCATACCAATACCATCATACATAAGAAATAGACAATTTGAAATCATAACACAACATAAGGCATACATACAAACAAGCATAAGTAAGAAGTTGGTGCCAATACACCAACTGGCATATAAAGTAAAGAACTCATCACCACATTCCATACTACGGGAGAGTACACCCAAGAGAGACGATAATAAGTCATTTAACAAAAAAATATATCAAAGTCTCATCATTACACAACCTTATATCACATTTATCATCTATAAATTATTTTACTGAAACTTCACTTGTTACCTACATCGACCACATCACCATATTCCATACAATACCATTATTAGCAACTTATCCTCAATACCCATTATCCACTATATATTACCTACGCAAGGATCTTTAACTAGTCTATTAAATCCCAAGACATCCTATGATAAAATCATTTATTAGGTGACTATGCACCACATTAGCAATCTAAATAGTCAACATTACTTATCTAACTAACATTATCATTAACATTCTCACTAAGTGAATCCTCATTTTATAACTAGTTTCCCACTTACCAACTAGTAATGATTATCATGTAGACAATATCCATAATCACTAAATACACCACTTAAAAAACATTTAACACTAGTGTGATATAATCGGTGTACAAATATCAACAACCTACCCACAAAACATATGAACAAGTGCATATACATATGAGCATACAATTTCCATACATAATGCTAGCCAAAATCAAACAAGTAGATGTACACATAGGCACATCAAAAATTATACTTTAGCCTTATTTTTCATATCATCATAGTCACACTCCAGTATTGTCCAACATCGATATCATCATTATAACATCCTTTGGCCTTGCTGATATCAAAATAATCATAACAAACTCCTCCAGCCTTGCTAAATAGCAATATCAACATCATATACTTTGCCGACCTTGTTGGGTATCAACATCATCCAAACATGCAATTCAAAATTGATATTAAAGAAAAAGCCTCAGAAGGACTAATTTAAATGACAAGCCCAACGAGAACCAAAGTAAATAAAAATAGTAGAAAAATAAAGAAGAGCAAACCTCCAATACTCAACATTTGTCTTCCTTGTCAATTTATCAATATATATACATATATATATATACTACATGATCATTACTATTATCATTAGGTTTTAAACATAATAAGCCACACAATTTTCTATATGGTAAAAACTCACAATATTAGCAATACGAGGTCATTCTAGCATGGTAACTAGTTTGGTTACTATACAAGAGTACAACATAAGTAATAACATAGCCCAAATTCTAAAATAATAACTTAAGTAGTGGTACACATGATAACATAGTCATGGGCTTAATTTATTGCATAACCATCACCTCTAATGTCAATACCATAATAAAATACTCAAATTACCCATCATGTTTTGAAGGGAGTTTTTTCTAGGTATTTAGTAGCCATTTAAGGTCTTGAAGAGAACTATGCAAATCCAAACTTAAGGTGATTCAAAAACTCACTCTAATTCCCCAATACATTTGAAGTGCAACTTTCTCTTGGGGATAGGCTAAGATATCTAACTAAATTTGTATATGCATAGAAAGCCACCAATAGTCATAAGCCAAATGTCTTCCCTAAACATTAAATTTAGTTCAACCATATTAACTTAGGCAGTTCCATTAAGGTAAGAAACTAGGGTAAACTTCACATAATATGAGCGACAATGTCACTAAGTTCAACTTTAGTAACCATAGCATCCTTATATTAGGCAAGAGACATGAACTAAAATTCCCAAAGGTTTAAGCCTACAAGTTAAGTATTCCAATCTATAAGTTCAAATCTCTGAAATTAAGAAACTAGTCCCAATTCTTAAAATTTATCTATCCAATACCTAAAACCCATTCCAATCTAATAAGATATCATAATTATACTATGACATTGATAAATCTAGCAAGTAATATGCCTAACCTACCTCAAACACAAAAAAAGCTCACAAACTACTAAACATTCACTTTTTTTTCTGAGAATCATCTTTAAGGTGCAATGCAATAAAAAACACAATCTACACATTATAACGAGAACATTCATACCCATATTACACCATTGTGCTTTGAGTCCAAACACAATACCAAAAACCTCAATCGGGTCCCATATATCAAAAATATATTTTGTTGGTAAACTCAATGTTCATACACCATCAAGGAATCATATCCCTTAAGATATATGAGCGGGTTAAGGTTATTTGTGTCTAAATTAAGCCTTAAAGCTATTTGGGGTTTTTTTCATGAATTCAAGAAATTTAAGCATGCAATGGAAGGATACATACCTCAATTCCATTGTTAATCACAAAATTATATGTTATCTAATCACCAGAGACGTACCCTAGACTCAATTTGAGTTTAGCATACCATTTTAGGGCACCTAAGTGTCAAGAGTGAGTGAAGAATGCTCCAAAACTCAGCCCTAAAATCCTTTAAATACCCATCCCAAGCCCTCAACAATGGCTATTACCATCCATGGTTCGATATTAACCAAGGGAAATCACTACCAATTACATGGAAATCTCAAAAGGGCAATCGGAATACACTTTTAGCAATTATGCACACCTCAACACCAGCTACTTGGAATATTATACATTTTTATACAACGCCTCAGGATTCATCCAAAATCTAATTTATGTAGATGACCTATAGATCCATACTAAATTCAACATTCCAGACGCATTGGTAAAGTTAAGCTTTCCATCTAAGATTGTTTTGTCAAAATGTGGGTCCCACACTTAAATTTTCTAACTATCCAACATTTTGACCAATAGTTCAAAATGTATTTAGGAGTATTGAGACTCGAGCCAAAGGTATACCTTGCCTAAAATTACTTCTAGAGTTACTGATAAAGCTAAAATTTGCATTTGACATCAATTTACTGATATTTTTTTCATGTGGCTATTTGAAACCAACGAAGATGTCTAAATAGGGAATTGACTCTAAAGCTTAAATGAACGAAGATGTCTAAATAGGGAATTTACTCTAAAGCTTAAATGAACTTTCGGTAACCAAGCTATAAGCTCCAGCAAGTCATAAATGTCTTACGACAGCTATAAAAAAAGCTCTAACAGTGAAAATAAGTAGAAAGATAGAAACTGACCTTGAGGGTCATTACAATAATTCTAAATCAAGACCTCTCACAAAGCAAAATAATGCAATACTTTGCTACTTACTTTGTGATTTGTAAAGCTAGGTTATATTGAACTATTTATAGCATATGGTCTAATATGCTATTTATTTGTTTAATATTTTATTGTTTCAATATAATGATCAATTATCCTTAAACTGAGAAACACACAGAGTTGCAAAATTTCACAAACAAAAAACAAAGGTTTCAATTCAACATAAAATACTTGAAAAATTGAAACACAAGTTTATTATATACATTTAAAAAAATCCTAACTTTTCTCCCACCATATCATCAAAAGCAACTAAATGTCTAAAGATTCATTAAAGAGAAATAATAAAGGTTTAAGTTGATGTTATAGTGATTATATAACTCATAGTTCAATGCTTCTAGTACATTAGAATGGTCGAAATCATGGACAATGATATAATAAGAATGTATGACTTGAGATTTATGCAGAAATAGGATTAAAGTTTTTACAAAATGCACTTCATAAAGATTGTTAAGGCTTTGTTGCATCTCCTCCAATCACACCCTAAATGAGTGGGTGTTCTTAGAGCTCTTGTGGGCATGAAAAAAAGGCTTGAAAATAGAATTAATAGAATATTATTTACTTTCTTAAAATATCTTAACTCAAAGTTGCAGCAAGAAACATTAAGCTAAATACTTAGATTAGCCAAGACTAGATATAGGCAATCCTAATGGTAATTCCAGAGTAGAGTTGTATGGTGCAGAAAGTTGCACACTAATGAATTATAAAGGAACTTGAAATGATTAAGATGTTTCCTTTTTTCTTCAGATCTCATTTATCAAAACATATTAGTCATCACAGAGGTAACAACACCAACCATATTAATAAACCTTTACAATGGTATATGAAAATATTTGCAATGGTAGTGAAAGACAGTTGTCCATTCTCTGTCCCAAGATATAAATTTTATGGAGAAGGTAGCGGCTTGTTAGAACATCATCTTTCAATAGATGTAAGAATAAGAGAACAATTAATAGGAAGTATATACATATGTAATTGTCATGACTATATTTATTGCAATCTCATCCAGAGATAAGGCTCGCAAACTATTAGTCATAGTGCTCTAGTACACCATAGAAAAGATACATGTTGTTATTAGCAATATATTTTATCTAATAATAGACTTGTATTCAATCCCATGATGGACAATGTGACAAGTCGTTCATAAACTGTCTGTTTTGTTTTACCTCGATTCCCTTTAATTTCATCAGAATACCCTATTAACCTCAAATTTCCTTAGATCAATAGTTTTTAAATTATAATTAACATCATATTGTGGATTAACAAAAAAAAATCATATTCAAAGTGAAATAAATAATTGGTAAAATAGTCACTTATAAACCTTCCTTCCCCAAGTTGAAAGACTTTGCTAGTCCTCAAAAATCAACAACAAATTTTACACTTTATGTTCTCAAATTAGGAACAGTGACTATGAAATTGGTTGGTACTAACAATTAGTCAACAAGCATATGAGTCTGACCCAAAAAACTCCTTTAAACCAAATACCCTTTTAAGAACACAATGTATTTAATGATTAATTTAGTAACAACAACTAATTCTTGAGAAGTTACTCAAAAACACTAGTCAACCAGCATGCTCTCTTAACTCATTTCTTGAATTTATCAACTTCACTAATCTATCATAATTCACATGACCCCACCAGAAAGAAAGTCCAAAAACCCACAATATTTACAACACTTATAAAAGAAGGAAATGCAAAAACATTTATACTCAATAAAGATTTTCCACTGCAAACATACACAATACCATAGTTTGTCCTTATTTTTGATTGACACATATGTAAACATATCAGTTAGGAATATTAAAGGACTTTTTCTAACTTGTAATGTATGATAGGTAGAATATGTATTTAGGATAAAATTAAATGAACCTTTTTTGAACTCTACAAAACATAGTATTGTCACGACCCTAAAACCTAGGGTCATGACAGAACTTGTCACGGCAAGCATTGACAAGTAAGCCTTTGCCAAAACAAATATAAAATGAGAAAACAATACCAAAAAAAGGAATGAACTCTAAAATAGAGATGAGCCATAAATATATATATATATATATATATATATATATATGTATATATATATTTAGTAAAATCAAAAATATTATCGAGATACAAACAAAATCCCAAAACCTTGTGTCATAGTGTAAGAACTAACTAGTATAACTTGAGCTTAAAAATAACTAATATATATAATAGGAGAAATACACTATATCATGGAATAATTAAGACATGGTCTTAATAAAAAAATATAGAAGTATATCCTGAATAAACTATTAATTTGGAGCACTAGTACCTAGATATACACTGAAAGGGTACAATAAGGATGTGTATGATACAGTTGTACTTAGTAGGTATCATAGGCTTACTGAGTAAATTAAAAAATAGAGCATATAAACACTAACTATAGGCATGTCACCTATAGTTAGAAATGTTCCAAATAGTAGTGCACGCCGTATTTAGTAATAGTTTTACTATAAACACATACAACATATATGGAGAGGAAAAGATGAACAAGTATACACATACATCAACTATAAGTATAGGAAGGTAGAGAAATAGATTGATATCAATTCAAAGAAAAAAATACAATAACAACACAATCATAATATATGAAATGCAATAAAGATGATTAGAATGATGATGGTGATGTGGTGCACTGAAACACCCTAGGTTTTGGTCCCTAGAAAATTTCTTAGTTTTGTTGAGGGTACTTTTCATATGATAAGGTATGGTTTAGGGGGTGTAGGTCATATATAAATTAATGTGGTTTTGTTGGTTTCTTTCCAAGGTACGAAGGAATATTACTAGTCATATGTTGGGGTACAAGTGGTATGATGTAAATCGTATGATGTCCTATCTCTAGCCTAGGTGATTATATTCTTCCTAAGGTACGGTTCTAGGGTACTTGTCATAAGGTTGTATATGAGTTAGCCTTGGTGCTCACATGATGGATACTATTAGGGTCCAAGGTGAGGCCTAGGGTATGAGTGGTAGGTACTACTCATATTGTGTGTTATGGTTTAAGGGAAGGGGTGGTTGTATATTTCTATGGGAATTTCATATAATTTAAGTTTGGGGTATTCTGGACATTTCTACTCTTAAACTCTTTTGACCCCACGACTTAAAACAATATGGGGACCTAATTTACCTATTATTCAAATCCTCAACTCTGAAAAACAATCTCTAAACTCACTAAAGATTTTGGGTTAAGAGAAGGATAGGGTTTCCTCTAAGGTGGTTAATTAAGGCTCTAAAGGGTGATTTTTCTTTGTTTTCCTGGTAGACAATGACATGTTACTCCACCTTCAGTGTTAGTTCAACTAATGATATGATTTCATGTATGGTTTTCATGGAATAATTGTGGTATGGCTTCAGATTGTGAATTATATGTTATGGGTTTTGGGTTTTCAATTATATGTTGGGGGTTTTGGTTTTAAATGGTTTGTTATGGTTCTCCCATGCTTTTACTTATGGTTTTTCTGTGTTAACGATGGTAAGAACATATGGTTTCATGGGAATTACTAATTGGTACATGGTTTTGGTTTTGGAAACATGATGCCCTTAAATTGCTTGATAAAATACCTATGAGAATACTTTTGTTACATTGTTGAACTATTAATGAAAACTTTGCATGGTATAAAGTGGTGATGAAACCCCAATTATTTTTGATAGTTTTAAACCATTACATGATAAGGTCTTGGTGGTCATATTTATGGTTTAATTAAAATCCTTGTGGGATACATGGGAATCCCCCAAGTTAGCATAATAATAATGAAATCTATGGGGTACATGGGAATCCTCTCTAAAAATGTGGGCTGAGGACATTACTTGTAAGTTATAGTCTATATAGCGATACAATTTCTTATAGCCTTTTTTAGTAATAACTTGAATTGGTTTTTTAGTTGCGTGCTAATGCTTTTAATTAGGAAATAATGGTGGGGTATGAAAGCTAACTTTTAACATGTGAGTCTAATGGTCGAACATTGGAAACTCATGTTTGCCGACATGAGGATTGGTCTTGGCGACAATATACTACACTTATGGGGTACACGAGAATCTTTTAAGTTACACTTGTATATATGTATCATGGAAGGTAAAGGGTACATGAGAATCCCTTACCCCTATGGTATCTTTGGTTATTGAGGCTACATGCACTGGGGCCCATCCTTAGAGTAACATGGGACCCGTAGAGCCTGTTGTTCAATCTAGAATAGTTAAGATAACATACCTAGGCTAATGGTTTTAAAGGCATGCTAAAGACAATTCCCTTTCCCGACATATACTTATGTATGGATGTGAATGCGCATGGTTATTTACATGGTTTTAAAAGTTATCATTCTTTTATCTTAATCTTGAGCGCATGCAAACATTCAGCTTCTAACCCATCTTCAGGTGTTGTATCCAATGTGACGTAGGAACCATCCATACTAATCCTCTTGCTTAGCAAATGGATTCAGGATTAGCTTGTGTTGGATTGAAGTAGAGATCTTCCATACTCTAGAAGGATCCATTTTATATAATAGACTTGTCTTTATTGTTTAGTCATTTCATAGAATTTGGTTTTTGATATGGTCGGGGGCGTGTCCTAATAGAATACCATTTTACATTCGGATAGTATCTTTGTGAGACTATGATAGGTTGATATAGGTGGTGCCAGCATTCATCTAAGACTTGACATTGGTATTGGTATTATGGCTGATACTGGTTGACTAAATTTTATTCATGATTGTTCAATATTATCATGTTATAGAATAGTTATGGATTGGCTTATGCTATGGCATTTGGTTCAGTATAAGATGGTTCGACTTATTATAGTTTGTCATTGTCACAAAAATATCCTAGAGTCTTGAATGGTACATAACTCTATCTTTTTATATGTTCAAAATTCATGAAACTTAGGGTATGTGTTTGGAGCTTGGTTTAGGTATTAGGGGTGGTCCCTGCTCCTAATAGGACTTAGGATGCCTATTACGACAAACCCCTGGTTTGAGTCATGTCATTTTGGTATGATAGCCCTAGGTTCATGGTCAATTAGGAGTCCACAAAGATGTGTCAAATAGAGTCTCTTTAAAGGTGTGTAGCATGCGATGCCCATAAGTGAGAGGATACAAGGCATTTTGGAATGCTTTCCTTTCTTGTGTTCTGATTTAAAGTTGTAATGTCTATGTCCTAAAATCCTCTCTATTTCCTATTTGTTCGCTTTTCAAATCATGCCTGTATGATAAAATATGCACTAAAACTTCCCTAGCCCAACTGTGGACAATGTTAATGGGACACGCTCTACTCATGGGATCCATTCTTGGTCTAGGGCTCTAGTTCCTAAATGTCCTGTAGTTCCACCATTTCCCTCTAGTCCTCCTTAGGCTGACGTGACGAATGCTAAGTTTTTTTAGTTTATTCATATGATTGCTCAGTTGGTGGCTTCTAAGGATTAGCATGGTGCAACTGCTACTTAATCTTCTAAGTCCACAAGGGTTGGCCATTTCATAAGGTTAAGCCCACTACTTTTAATACTGGTAAGGTGGAAGGGGATCACCAGGGTTTTCTTAATGAGATGGAAAATATTTTTAGTGCTATGCATCCAACAAATATGGAAGAGGTGGAGTTCACTACCTACCAGCTAAAGGATGTGGTGTACCAATGGTACATTGAATAGAATAAGGCAAGGGGTGATGTTGATGAGTCATTTCTGTGGTAGAATTTCTCTATTACCTTTATGGACAACTTCTAATTTGTTAATCCAAAAGAAGAGAAAATATCGATCAAGGAGTATGCATTGATGTTTTCTTAGTTGTCTCGGTATGCTTTAGACATAACATCTGATATGAGAAACCAGATGAGAAAGTTTTATTTATGATTTTCACATGAGTTGATCCTTGAGAGTAAGATTGACTTACTGATCAAACACATGGGCATATCTAGGTTGGATGCTCATATGCATCTGGTGGTGAAGGAAAAGAAAAAATAGGCTAAGAAAGATTATAGGCAGGTTAAGAAGTTTAGGGTCTTTGAGCAGGGTAGTGGCCAACAGCTGAGTGGTAGGGATTGTGGTAACTGGACAAAGAATAAGTTGGGGAGTTCTGCTCCTGTCTCCACAACAAGTCCTCATTACCCGAAGCCATCAGGTGAAAGACGACATTAGGTTGGCGATAACTTCAGGGAACATGGTGACCAATCTAAGGATAGTGGGGTTCAGTAGACTTCATCATGTCCTCCTTGTAGGTTTTGTGGATGGTTTCATCAGTGTTATTATTATGAATGGAGATACAAGTAGTTCAAATGTGGTCAACTAGGCCATATTCTTAGAAACTGTTCGTTTGGTAAGGTTTCTTTAGGCGCGAAAAAGGTTCTAGTTGCTTTATCTTCATCTTCTGCAACAAAGGGTTCCCCATATAGTTCCAGCACTGATCAAAATCATCTATATGCACTTACTACCAGGCAGGAGTCTGAGGCATTGCCTGATGTCATCACTTATATACATTGCAACTCTTTCTCGTGATGTGCATTGTTTACTTGATTTGGGATCCACTTTTTCTTATGTGACCGCATTTGTGGCTGTTTTTTTGTTCTAATCCAAAGGATATAGCAGATCGTTTTTCTATTTCTACCCTGGTAGGTGACATTGTGAATGCTAAAAGAGTCTATAAAAGGTGTGTTATATCTATTTGTTGTAAGGAGACTTTGTTGGATTTATACTAGATTTGGTGGATTTTCATGTTCTTTATTGTATGGATTGGTTAAAATCATGCTACGCATTATTAGACCAAAAAACCTATAAGGTTGTCTTTAGGTTCCTTTGGATACGGTTATTGAGTGGGATGGTGGTTCCCTAAAACCTAAGAAGAAGTTTATATCAAATCATATAACTCAGAGATTAATGTCCAATGGGTGTCTCTATTATCTAACCTAGGTTAAAGATTCTAACTCAAAAGGTTTTTCTTTGTATTATGTTTCGGTGGTAAGTAAATTTAACACCCCAAAAATGGGTCCCAAGATGTCATACAGTGCTTAAGGTCACAAGTGATCCCAATCTAACCCTTCTACTGGCATACTTACAAGCAACTAAATAAAATACATAAATCTGAACAAAATCAGCGGAAACATAAAACTTCCCTGAACTTAGTCAATACAAATCTGATTTTACAAGATTACAACTCTGCTTTTGACAACAAAACTGAAATAAAATACATTAACAGTACTGACTGTCTATGAAGCCTCCACTAGTACATAATATAGGTAGCTAGGTCTTGACTCCCAACTATCCCAAATCAATACAAATGAATAATAAAAATACAATACTTCTCAAACTGTGTAACTGAATCGAGCGCTTGAATCAAAAAGACTCATCATCTTCTGACTGGAAGCTACGAACTGACTGATTATGGTAAATGCGCTACAACTTGTTCCTACATTATGAGAAAATGTAGCACATAGACATATATGTGGATCAGTACTTTTCAGATGTACTAAATATATGGGGGGTGTATGCATCTACATAACCAATATCATTACTTTTTGTAAAATCATGCATGCTGACATAAATGACACACAGTTTAAATAAAAGTATGAAATATAAATTTCATAAATCATGAATAATGAAACATGTAGTACAAATCTCGTGAGTCGTTTCACTTGCTTCAAAAATTTGTAGTCTCCTTTTATTCTCATAACTTGTAAGCTAGATGAATTTTGAAACTCGTTCTATATAGTAAACACTTTAGCTCAAACTTTAAATCTATAAAATTGTTTCAAGAGTGGGGGACATCTTTGGGATGTTCTTCTAACTAACATAAATCATGTGATCTACATGGCATCCAACATTTTGTCTTCCTAAGAAAGAAACCTCACTTTGGGAAGAGGCGGCATACTCTTGCGAGGGTGTATAACCTCAACTCCATGATCACAATCTCAGCCTCAGGACCATAAATATCAATCCTATAGTGGCACGTAGTTCTGGGAAGTAGGATGCGCTAAACCAACACTTCCTGCTCAGTTCTACATACTACTTTCATATTTAGGCTTTGAACTTTTAGGAAATCCACCTTAAAGTAACTCAAGGGTCTATAATAACGACCAAACTCATATCTGTAATCAGTAATAAACTCTAAAAAGTGGGTTACAAAACTCAACTGAGGATCCGAAGATCAAATACTACTATATAACTCAAAATATGTAAATCTCATGGTTCTTAAAGCACAAGTTCTTGAAATATCAATAATCAAATTAGGGACTAATAACCCATGTCTCAAAATCATGAAAAATCAATGAATTTGTGCTTGTTAATGCACTCAATAATAATATTACTCAAAATCTGAAAATTTATACAATAGGCACAAAAATAAGAGAATAGAAATGAAACTTATCTTCAAAATCTCTCAAAAATCATAATCTTGTAAATAGTGCTAATGGGTAAAAATCCCAATTTAAAACTCACGTATAAACATTCAAAATAATAGAAAAACAACAGGCTCAATATTCTTCTTGAATCATACTTTAACAATATCAAAATAATAAAATCAAGAATCTCAATATCTTCCTTAAACTCAATTTGGAAAATCTGGAAATTCGCATTACATGCATAAGTATATGAAATTTATCATGTAATTCAACATTAAATCACTTGAAATCTCATAAGCTTCAAACAATATGATTTGGGTATAAATATTAATTCCAATTTCATGAGGAATCACATAGAATTCAGTAATGTATAATTTAAAACAAGTTTTGGACAGAAGAACGAATGGATTGTCCTTGTTGAAACCCAACATACCTTAGATTGTGAACTTAATGAATAGGCTTGCTTTTCAGATGCTACTTGTACTCTTGAATGAGGTTTCTTAGAATTCTTGCACTAAAAACTTGGAATCTTTGCTCAATTTAGAGAATGAATGGAGAAATCTTGAGTTTCTCCGAGGAGAAGTATGATGAACTGGGATTTGTAATGCCCCGAAATTGAGTCCCAAGATGTCACATAGTTCTTAGGGTCGCAAGTAACCCTAAGCTAACCCTTCTACTGGCACATCTCATAAGCAAATGAATAAGAAGTACAAATATATATATATATGCAAATCTGTGGAAAATAACTCTTTTTGAATTTGATCAATACAATACTAAAGTTACAAGATTTGAATTCTACCTTTACAGCCATAACTGAAACGAAATGCATCAACTTCTACTGACTGTCTATAAAGCCTCTACTAGTACTGACTGTAGGTAGCTGGGTCATCACTCCCGACTAAACCAACTCAATAAGACTGAATAAACAAAATAAAACATTTTTAATTCTGTATAAATGACTAAAGCCTTTGAATCAAAAGGACTCATCACCTGCTGACTGGATACCACGAACTGACTTGATCTGAAGGTGCAAACTATACCTTGTACCTACATTCCGAGAAAATTTATCCCACATACGAATATGTGGGTCAGTACCATGGAAATTTACAAAGCATATGGGGGTGCAATGCATATATAAAATAATATCTTAATAGCATCAAAGTTATAAAATTATGCATGCTGATATAACTCACTTAGCTCGAATTAAAATCATCATAATCATAAGAGAGTAAAATATATCGGGTGAAACATGTGAGTCATCATAATAAATCTCAATTAACTTCCATCTCGATTCCAAATCATCAAATCAATCTAATCCCATAACAATTCTCTTTGGAATATATGTTCATTAAATTTTTTGAAAACAATGACTTTCTGAAACTCAGTCTTTCAAATAAATATGTTTTCATCTCAGATAGAAGAATATGACTTTTTATATTAGATAGAAGAATACAAACACACACATTGGGAGTCTCTTATAACCGACACAAACCATGTGAGCTACATGAAGTCCAACGTCCAACCCACGTTGGGGAGAGCTGTCCTATCCTTGCCATCAGAGTAGGACCTTAATCATTCATTCACTAGTGATCACTATATCATTCAGCCTTAGGCTCATATCCTATCGGGGCATGTAGTTCTAGGGAAGTACCAATCACAGCTATACCACCCATTCGATACTAAAGACTACTCCCGAACTTATCTTAGATTATTTCACAGCAAAATCCATAACATCACAATTCAACAATTCATAACGGGAGCCATCATGCTACCCCTTTTCATAATCAATCAAAATGTGGATTTCTTTTCTCATTCGAGTTCAAAACAATTCATTCAAGACCAAAAGATCAAATCATTCTCATCCCAAGTTGTATAGAACACATAACTTCTTAAAAATTCATAATCTTGAATAGGGGGTTCAAAATCCATAATTCAACACTTAAGCAAAACATTTCAAGATTTATACTTTATGTAGCAACATGTATAATTCATCAAAATTCACAACATCATAGTTTCTTCAACAAGAATATTTTCATCTCAAATTCACAAGTAAATCATGTAAAATCATGTGTCTTCTATAATAATATAAATTTTGGGCACAAGAACGAAAGGATGTTCTTGTTGATATCCCAACATACCTCTATAGTAACAAAATTGTTGAACGATTAGACCTTCAAATCTTGATTGTTCAACCCTAATTGTTTTGCTCTTATTATGCTCTTAAATGATGTGCTTAGACTAATAATAGGGTTATGATGTGTTTAGGAGCAGGTAAATTCATAGGGTTATGTTTAGGGACGTGTAAGGAATGTTAAAAGGCTTAGTTATCCTTGAAATAACACAAAAACGGAGTGTTTTCATTGCTGAAACCCTAAGTGTGCGTTGCACACCTGATCTCATATGTTAGAGTATGCGCCGCACACCTTATCACACAAGATAAGGTATGCATCGCATACCTTATTGCACATCCATACTGCCTCTCAGGGAAATGGGAATAACTCATCACTCGGGTATTGGATTTTTGCGAAATTAGTATCGTTGAAAAGCTAATTCAATTATCTACTCTTTGATAGGTCTTGGGATGAAAAATTCCATGTATACTAAGAGATATACACGTTTGAAGTAGACCCTTGTAGAATCGAATATTAAATGATAGACAAATCAAATGGTCTTAGCTCAACTTGGATCTAAATGATTTATATTAACATTGTTGACCTCAAGAGCACTTCACATACTAGGATAAAGATCATGAAACTTGTATTCACATTGAACTCATTTTGATTAGATCTTAGATGCGCAGGAACGGTTAGAATTATAGCACAAAAATACAGGATATTACATTATGTCCCCCTTGGGAACATTCGTCCTCGAATGTGGATAATTAAGATGAAACACAGAGGACTCTCAATCTTTAAGATAACTTGTACAACTGATATAAACTGAATCACTAAATCTCAAACATAATGAGTCACTGAACTGAACTACATGTGCCTGAATTCTCATGAAAATAATTATATGGCTCAGGCAGAAATGAGAGTGTCAACTTATGAGGAACCATTACTTTGCACTGGATCTGATCTCATAAGAAAAAGATGATAGCTTTATGACATGAAAACTCAGGGTATTATAACATCCCCCTCTTGGGATCGTTCGTCCTGAATGATAATAATTTTTGAAAATACTAGGAAGAGACTGTGACACTATACAGGATACTTACGAACTAAATCATGACTCAATATCTAAAACTAAAACTGATTCATGAAATGAGCAAAATCATTCAAACTTCTATCATGAAACTGAATTCTAAGCTTACTCTACTTTACTTCCTTTAAGGAACTGATACATGTTGAGAGTCGAGGATTCACTTGAAGTGTTCATGATCCATTAATACATCTCGAACTGAGAAGTGATAACTTATGCAAGTGTGAATCATGAGACAACAAGACTTAGATCATACAAGGGGTATTACACCGTCTGGACTAAAACACTTGGAAATTTGAGATTATGTGCTGAACACTTATGAAATAAGTCATGTTTAAATTGCCAAATCTGAAACATGATGCTTGGATTGAACGGAATTATCTCACAAAATAGTAATACTCATGAAGCCTTAGATAGTAATACTAGATGAGAAGTTGGAACTCTATAAGAGCTTATCGGCTTGCTTGTTAACTGGATTGCAGGCTACAAGGACTGAATCATATTGACTACCCATACTCAAATGGAGTATTTCTTCAGCACTCTTTCTATGAAATTCTATTAACATTACCGAGCAACGGATCTTGGGCATGATCTAAACAAGACATCTGACTAAGGAATCACAACATTTACACTACTCTATAGCATCGAATATAAACATATAACCCATAAACTAGGATAGGATTGCTAGGCCGCAGGCAACTCAACTTATTACTTTCAAGCTTAGCATCACTTCTTAAATGCTCTCTCAACTATACTATTCCTCTTAAATACCATACTCATTTGATTCAACTCATAATTCTCACATGGGCACTAATTAATATTTTTGCAAGGTCTAAAGTAAACTAAGTCCTCTCGCTAATGTCAGAACTAACTCAAAAATAATAAGATACAACATGCCACCCCAAAATACTAGTCTAAACCACATGATTCAATATTCTACATCTTCTTAGAGCTAACACCCTAAGTATAACATGCCTTACCACTTCAATGACTAATTCAAAACTCTTAATATGGATACACTAGCACATATTGCATACATCATCTTACACCCTACATGACATTCAAGCCTATCAGTAAAACCACATATAACTTTAAGGAAAATACCCCTTAAGGCTTACTCCACAGATTCTCTAAATCTTTATCGACAATAATTATCTTCCACTCTTCTTAAAAACATACACACAATTTCTAACTAACCAAGGCATGTGTCAAAGACTTGGCCTCAATCTTACTTCACACTTTAGTCTTAAATAGAAAAGCGTAAATAATCTTTCTTAATGAGGGTCATCAACTCTCTCACACCTAAACCATTGCTTATCCACTATCATCGCCATTATCTAAACATAGGAAAAGTCACAAAAGGGCTGATACATAAGATCCTGAAGCACGAAAAATATAATACATAACATTAACGTTTATCTTAGGCCTGAGACATAAAATATCAAAGGCATGGGTTCATCCAAGAAATCTAAGATGAGGACATGCATAATATAATGTGAACTTCACTAGTATAATGAGTTTAAAAACTAGTCATACTCTGAAACACGAGTTCATACATATCATGAGCTATTTAACATAAAACTAGAGTTCATAGATTTATGAGAGATAAATTCAAATCACAGAATGAAGCTGTAACATGCCTCCTAAAAGATGAGATTGGGCTTGAGCATACATGATGGGCATAAGCATAGTCTTGTGGCATGGATTTATCATGCTAGTGATAGATTTGGTGTTGTAATGACTGAAATCCAAGGAATACTCTAGAGTAAGAAGGGATCACTATCTCATCATAACTCATTATTGACATGTATCACAATCTAATTCTAGAACTTAGTTTGGTTCTTCACTAACCATCTCCCCCTTAGGTCAAAGCTGGTATTTTAAGCATGAAGGTCTATTCCATATCCTTGAGGCTAAGCCATAATTTCATCATTCTAATATCTACACATAAATGCTAAACTCATAAGAATAAACAAATTTCAAACTTACCGACTTCATTCTTGAAAAATCCATCCATATGTCATCCTTAATTCCTAGCTTCAATAATCATCATCAAAGACTTACACTCTCATTTGCAACCATACCTACATCTCTAATCACATGATCATAGCCCACCAAGGTCACACTTCTATTCTTATATATTTCCTAAACTATGAGAATAAAATCATACTAAAAAGACTCAACATCTTCAACCATAACTCCTTAACCTACCTATCAAGAACATCATAAATTATCTAACTAGCCTTTCTCCACCTAGCAACGCAATTTTACTACTAACCACACAATATGCAATAATGCTCGAAAAATAATGCAGCCCCATAGCACCTTGGGCACACCTCTATATCATACTTAATTACGAACACATGATCTTACACTCTTGCATACACTGTTCAGGCCTACTAGATCACCTCTATATAACTAGCATCAACAATCGAACCATCAACTGTTCAAACTTAATGTCTAGTGCAAAACATGATTTACAACCCAATCTCACATAAAATTCTCACTTCAAAACTATAGAATACAAGATTAAGAAAAACAAGTACACAATGACAATCGATCATAATCATATGGCCTATCTTATTCATAATCTATTAACACATTCTCCTTCTTCACATCATTACTATTTACCCATTTCACACCTAAATTACTTTCATAGCTCTATAAATTTCAACCAAACTCCCTTTTGGCAATCTCAAGAAAGCCTAAATTAGCGACGCTCACCCACCAAAGTTCTTACATCAATAACCTATAATTTTCTAGCACAACAAATACCGTCAACAACTCTTTTCACACTCCAAGCTAACTATAATTCATCTTAACAAATAACTCCTTCTCTACCTTCTTCTAAACTAAAACACAAAGACATAGAACTTCATTACTAACTCAATCGTATGCAAAAAGAATCGTTTGTATATATTCAATAAATTGCCCTTACCACTTTTGTTATCACTAACCCTCTAAACACAAACTTTCAATCAACACAAGAACAACAAGATAAACAACAATTTTCTAGTGAATCGAAATAGGCCTCACACGGCTTCACTAGACTATGGTTTTTCACAAACACAATGATAACAAGATTACATAATACAAGAGATAAAAACTTGACACACGGTATTCAATGATCTAAGAATACACCTTACTCTGTCTTAATTTAATAACTTAAAAGAATGAGGGTATAAATTCAAATTTGAGCGACTTATAACACACTAGAAGGCTCCTCTCAAGCCGCTTTACGTAACTTCTGAAACTTTTACTAGCAATTATAAAAGCATTATCAGGGAAGGAACTGAAACTTTCCAAATATGTTAATTCAAGAACATAGATAGGGAAGTACAGATTATCATTATGGCTTCTGAGGAGAAACTCGAAAGCATATCCGACTTAAGATTTGTGCACAATTTCTACAGACCTGATAAAACACTTCAATATTTTGGACTCAAAAGAACTGACGGATACTTTCTAGCTCTCTTATGGTCCCATAACTATCTATAAAGAATGAAGCTCAACTATTTCTGATACCTTCAAAATGAGGCATAGTTGGCCAGAATAGAGTAAGATAAGAATTTATATAAGTTTCCAAGAGAACCTTTTCATGGCACAATCCTAGACTTGAAAGAAGGGGAAAACTTCCTAAATGCCTTGTAGCCTCTCAAAGAAAAGTCTAAACATCTCTGTACCATTCCACAAGACTCTACTAGACACGGCTTCAAAGACACCCTAGGACACTTGAACTCTGTGCTCTGATACCAAGTTGGTAATGCCCCGAAATTGGATCCTAAGATGTCACACAGTGCTTAGGGTCATAAGTGACCCCAAGCTAACCCTTCTACTAGCACATCTCATAAGCAACTGAATAAGAAGTACAAATATATATATGCAAATCTATGGAAAATAACTCTTTTTGAATTTGATCAATAGAACACTAAAGTTACAAGATTTCAATTTTGCCTTTACAACCATAACTGCAACGAAATAAATCAACTTCTACTAACTGCCTATGAAGCCTCTACTAGTACTGACTGTAGGTAGCCATGTCATGACTCCCGACTAAACCAACTCAATACTACTGAATAAAGAAAATACAACATTTTTAATTCTGCATTACTACTCAAGCCCTTGAATCAAAAGGACTCATCACCTGCTAACTGGATACCATGAACTGACTGGATCTGAAAGTGCATACTATACATTGTATCTACATTCTGAGAAAATATAGCCCACATACGAATATGTGAGTCAGTACCATGGAAATATACCGAGCAGGTGGGGGTGAAATGCATATATAAAATAATATCTTAATATCATCACAGTTATAAAATTATGCATGCTGATATAAATGACTCACTTAACTCGAATTAAAATAATCATAATCTTAAGAGAGTAAAATATATCTAGTGAAACATGTGAGTCATCATAATAAATCTCAATTCACTTCCATCTTGATTCCAAATCATCAAAGCAATCAAATCTCATAAAAATTCTCTTTTGAAAATATGTTCATTAAATCTTTCAAAAATAATGACTTTTTCAAACTCAATCTTTCAAATAAATATGTTTTCTTCTCAGATAGAAGAATAAGACTTTTCATGTTAGATAGGAGAATACACACATACACATTGGGAGACTCTTATAACCAACATAAACTATGTGAACTACATGGAGTCCAACGTCCAGCCTATGTTAGGGAGAGTTGTCCTATCTTTTCTATCGAAGTAGGACCTTAATCATTCATTCACTAGTGATCACTATATCATTCATCCTTAGGCTCATATCCTATGGGGGCATGTAGTTCTAGGAAAGTACCAATCATAGCTATACCTCCCACTCGGTACTAAAGACTACTCCCAGACTTAGATCAGATAATTTCACAAGAAAATCCACAACAACACAATTAATCAATTCATAACGGGAGCCATCATGCTACGCCTTTTTCAAAATCAACAAAAATATGGATTTCGTTTCTCATTCGAGTTCAAAACAACTCTTTCAAGATGAAAAGGTCAAATCATTCTCATCTCAAGGTGTATATAACACATAACTTCTTAAAAATTAATAATCTCAAATAGGGGGTTCAAAATACATAATTCAACACTTTGGACAAAACATTTCAAGATTTATACTTTATGTTGCAACATGTATATTTCATACCAAAATCTGGAAATTCAACTTAAATCATGAATATTCACATTAAGCTCATGGAATTCATCTTTAAAACATCAAAATATCATAGTTTCTTAAACAAGAATATTTTCATCTTAAATTCACAAGTAAAGTATGTAAAATTATGTGTCTTCATAAAATAATATAAATTTTGGGCACAAGAGCGAAAAAATATTCTTGTTGATATCTCTATATACCTCTATAGTAAAATAATTGTTGGAAGATTGGACCTTCAAATCTTAATTGTGCAACCCTAATTATTTTTCTTTTATTGTGCTCTTTAATGATGTTCTTTGACTGATAATAGGGTTATGATGTGTTTAGGAGCAGTTAAATTTGTAGGGTTATGTTTAGGGACGTGTAAGGAATGTTTAAAGGCTTAGTTATCCTCGAAATAACTCAAAAATGGAGTGTTTTCATTGCTAAAACGCTAAGTGTATGTCGCACACCTGATCGCATATGCTTGGCAATGCGCTGCACACCTTATCGCACAAACTAAGGTATGCGTCACATACCTTATCGCACATCCATACCGCCTCTCACGAAAATAGGCATAACTCATCACTCGGGTATTGGATTTTTGCGAAATTGATATCGTAGGAAAGATAATTAAATTATGTACAATTTGATAGGTCTTAGGATGAAAAATACCATGTATATTAAGAGATATACACGTTTAAAGTAGACCCTTGTAGAATCGAATATCAAATGTTAGACAAATCAAATGGTCTTAGATCAACTTGGCTCTAAATGAATTATATGAACATTGTTGACCTCAAAAGAACTTCACATACTAGGATAAAGATCATGAAACTTGTATTCACATTCAAATCATTTGGATAGATCTTAGACACCCAGGAACAACGGTTAGAATTCTAGCACAAAAATACGATGTATTACAGTTTTGGTTTTGAAGAGAATAAGGATTAGGGCATAAGGTGCTTTTTTATGTAAATGATTTTATATTTTTGGATGGATTGGGGGTAAGGTAATTGACCAAAATACCCCCCTTTAACTCTTAGCAAACTGGAAAAATGAAATGTTTGCAAACTAAGAGTCCACTGCGTGCGCCACTATTGTGGTGGCTTATTGGAAATCAAACACTGGGAACTGGGCAGACTCTGTGATGCGGAGCCATCGCGGTGCCCCTTTCGAATGCCATTTTAGCACCTGGTGCAGTGCGTTAATATTGTGCTAAGCTACTGGAAACTGACAATTGGGATATTACTCCACTCCGCAATGTGCTAAGGGTCTAATTGATGGTTTTTTTACAACTGGAACTTCAATTAGCCATAACTTCTAGGCCGATTATCGGATTTGGAAAAATCTTATATCGTTGGAATGCTAATTCAACTGCCCACGTGATAAAATGTCAAAATTAGGAAAATTATATATGATTTAAACATTACTCACTTTGGAGGTCATTCATCAATCATATAGAGACGAAATTAGTTTTAAGGAATGTTCGGGGTATTACAATATCTCCTCCTATGGAACATTCATCCTCGTATGTGGATAGATAGGCTATGAATATAGAGGGAAACTGAGGGTGCACAGCTGAAATAACTTGTTAAACTGATTCTACCTCATTCTAAACCTTGGAGTACTCTTGTGTGTGCCCGAACTTATAATAAGAATAACTATATAGCTGAATATTTCATTAGGAAGGAGCTAAATGATGGAAGACTATTACCTTCGACTGAACTTGTCTTTACTTATCGTAAGTAGCTGATTCATGCTGAGAGTTTAGATCTTACTTGAAGTGCTCATGGTGTGATCCTACTAATAGATTGCAAAGTGATAGATTATGCAGGCATAAATCATTAGAAAATGAGGCTAAGATTACAAAATGGGTATTACACTGTCTGAGCTGGAACACTTAGAAAAAAAAATATTGTTCAATGAATACTTATAAATTGAATCATGACTAGAGATCCGAATTCTGAAACTAATGCCTGGTACATATACTGAGTTGAATTTGCAAATTTTCATTGGTGCGAACAACTATTTACTGGAATGTCCGTACTTATGAAACTTCAGGTAGTAACAACTTTCGGCATGATTTGAAAAAGGCATCTGAATAAGAGCTTACACTATTTCTATGACTCTATAGCTTGGAACATAGACCCTTCGAATCTGAATTTTTGGGCCTTAGGCAATGCAACACCTTACTCACAAGATTAGACATACTTCTACAATATTCTCTCAACTATTCCTTTCCCTTAAAGACCATACTCATTGATTCATCTTCTAATTATCACATGGTTGTTGATATTTCCATCTACTTATGTTCTAAACTGAACTAAATTCCCTCACCATCTTCAATACTAACCCATAATCACAGGATACACCACATAACACTGTAATTCTAGTCTAAACCGTAATTCAACGTGCCCTGCACTTCACAACTTCTCATCTCATGCAAAATTCTCATTACCGCTCTAACAACCACATTCAACCTCATACTAGAAATTTACTTACGTACAATGCATACATCCATATTTATACAAACATGATGTTCAAGCCTACTTCTATAACCACATATACACTTCTAAACACATTCCCATAAAACACCCCTATCACAACCTACAAACCTCTATCAAGAATAACATCCATGCACCACTCTTAAGAATACATACATAACATATTCTGAACTAACTAGGTAATATACAAAAACTTCTTTCAATATTTCTCCAGACTCATAGAATTACATAAAGAAAGCATACGACCAATTTCCCCAACATGACACATTTACTCTCTCCTATCTACACAACTTCTCATCATCACTATTTTTGACCTAAGGAAAAAGTCACTAAAAGGTTAGAACATGAGGACCTGTATCATGAAGGGATACCATACGTAACTTGGGCACTTATCTGAGGCTTGAGGAATAGAGCATTTTACATCATGAACTTATCGAAGAGGTCTAACCTGAGGACATGCATGATATAAATCCGGATTTCAATGCTCATTAAAAGTAATGCTTGAGCAATTGAACTGAACATACCGCAAATCTTGAGTACTTGAGTCATGGGTTGCATGACCAAGATTTGGAGTTCATAACTTATGGAATGTTATTCCAACTGCTGAAATAACTAGAACTCCTCCTTTTGGGAACTAGGAGAGTATATCATTCTCTATCATATGTATGAACATTAATTAAGATCATGGAACTAACACATAAGGCATGAGTAGGTATTGGGACAATTGAAAATACTGAAATAAGATTGAGTCAAGCATCAATCTTTCTCACAGCTATTCTACAACTTACTGGTAAAGCTACTAAAATCTCAAAGCTTAACTTAGTTACTCATTCTATCATCTCCCCCTTAGCTTTAAGCCATCACTCTAAGTTTGTGAACCATTATATTAACTCTAACCTAAACTACACTCACTTTTCTCTAGAGTCTAGGATATAATTAATACACAGGAAACCAAACTTACCCTGAAGGACTATATCTTCATGTATATCACCTAAAGCTAATACTACTTTCTAAGATTTGACTCTTAAAATTCTATGACCCTAAAAGTCATCATATAACAACTAAAACACTTACCAATTTAGATTTTTTAATACTTAACAAGGATATCATCATTCTTTGATAAACCAAGCTACTCTCTTCATACTCTGCTAACATCACATCACTAAAATTACATTTTCTCTAAACTATAGGAATCAAGATCATACCAACAAGCCTCAATACTATGACTCAAAACTTCTTAACTTATATATTAAGAAAATCATCCACTACACAACTTGTCTCCTTCCTCTTAGCAACTCAACGGTACTACTAAACTCACAACACTTAATGAATTTTGAAAATAACGGAGCCCTAAATCACCTTGGGCACACCTCACCATCATACTTACAAAATCATTCTTATTCACGAATATCTTGACTCAAACACTTGCATCTACTTTTAAAACCTATTAGAACACTTCCCTATAACTTGTACCATTAACCAAGAAATCATCACATCCTCTTTCATGACCACCAATCGTTCAAACTTAATGTCTAGCGCTCAACATGATTTACAACCCTACCTCACACTCAATTCTCACTTGGAAACTATAAAATAAAACATCAAGAAACATTATCCCACTAAAACCTCATAACAACAATAATCTATGATAATCATATGGCCTATCTTAATGACAATCCATTAACACATCCTCCGTCCACACATCATTACTATATACCTATCTGTACACCTAAACTTCTTTCACAGGTCTATAGGTTTTAACTAAATTCCTTCTTGCAATCTCACGGTGCCCTAAATTAACAATGCCAAGTCACCAAGTTCATTCATCAATAACTGATACTTTTCTAAAACAACAAACTATGTCAACAACTCTTTTCATACTTCAAGTTAACAACAATTCACCTTAACTAATAACTCCTTCTCTATATTCCACTAAACTAACACACAATGACATATCACTTTATTACTAACACAATCATAAGCAAAAAGATTCAGCTATACATATATTCAATAAATTGTACTTACCATTTTTCTCATCACTACAACTCTAAACCCCTAGTTCCAACCAACACAAGAACAACAAGATGAACAACTAGCTGTTACTGAATCGAAATAGGACTCACACGACTTTACTGGACTTCAAATTTTAACAACACAATGATAACAAGATTATAAGAGATGGAAACTTGACATACTAATTTCAATGATCGAAGAATACACATCTTACTCTATCTCAGATGAATGACTCATAAGAATAAGGCCAAAAGTTTAAACCTAAGGGACTTATAACATACTAGAAGGCTCCACTCAAGCCGCTTTATGACACTTCTGAAAATTCTTGGTAGCAAGTCTGAGAGCATTATCAAGGGAGGAACTAGAACTTTCTAATCATGATAGTTCAAAAATAATACAAGGAGAGGGAATTATAAATTTACATTATGGAATCTGAGGAGGAATCTGAAAAAACATCTGACTAGGCCTTAGTGCACGACTTTCTATGAACATGAATAAAGCCCTTCAAACTTTGGAATTTAAAAGCATTGATGTGATACTTTCTAGTGTGCTTAAAATTCCATAAATATTTGTAGAGATAGTCTGAGAAAGGTTTATTAGTAAATACATAAGCTTGACTATTTCTAATACCTTGAAAATAAGTCAGAGATGGCCTGAAGAGAGTAAAATAAAATCTATATAAGTTTCTTAGAGAACCTTTCTGTAGCACATTCTAAGACTTGTAAGAGTGGAAATATTTCCTAAATTCCTCGTAGCCACTTAAAGAAAAGCACATATATTATTGTACCGTTCTACAAGAATCTACTAGACACGGCTTCACAGACATCCTAGGAAACTTGAACTCTATGCTCTGATACCAAGTTTGTAACATCTCAAAAATGGGTCCTGAGACATCACACAGTGCTAAGGGTCACAACTGATCCCAAGCTAACCCTTCTACTGGCATACTTACAAGAAACTAAATAAAATACATAAATCTAAACAAAATCAGTGGAAACATAAAACTTCTATGAACTCGATCAATACAAATCTGAATTTAGAAGATTACAACTCTGCTTTTTACAACAAAATTAAAATAAATTACATTAACACTACTAACTATCTATGAAGCCTCTACTAGTACTGACTATAGGTAGCTGGGTCATGACTCCCAACTATCCCAACTCAGTATAACTGAAATAAAAAAAAATACAATACTTCTCAAACTGTGTAACTTACTCGAGCCCTTGAATCAAAAGGACTCATCACCTTCTAACTGGAAGCTGAGAATTGACTGATTATGGTATATGCACTACAACATTCACTTATATTATGAGGCAATGTAGCTCATAGAAAAATATCTGAATCTGTACTTTGAGGATGTACTGAGTATATGGGGGTGTATGCATTTACATAAATAATATCTTTCCTCTTTACAAAATCATGCATGCTGACACAAATGACTCACATAGATTGACTAAAATTTTGAAATATAAAATCTCATAAACATGAATAATGAAACATGTAGTATAAATCTCATGAGTCATTTCACTTGCTTCAAAAATCTACATTCTCCTCTTATTTTCACAACTTGTGAGCTAAATGAAATCAGTAACTCATTTTGTATTGTAAACTTTTTGGCTCAATATTTTAAATCCATAAAACTATTTCAAGAGTTGGGAACATCTTTTGGAGGTTCTTCTAACCGACAGAAACTATGAGAGCTATATGGAGTCCAATATTTTGTCCTCTTAAGAAAGAAACCTCACGTTGGGGAGAGGCATTATACTCTTACTAGGGAGTATAAACTCAACTCAGTGATCACTATTATGGCCTCAAGCTCATAAATCTCAATCCTATTGTGGAATATAGTTCTGGGGAAGTAGGGTGCGCTAAACCAACACTTCCCGCTTTGTGATAAATACTACTCCCATATTAGGCTCAGAACTTTTACCAAACCCACCTTAAAGTAAATCAAGGGTCTATAATGACGACCAATCTCATATGTGTAATCTGTAATAGACTCATAAAAGTGGATTCCAAAACTCAACTGAGGATCCGAAGATCAAATACTATTTTTTAACTCAAAATTTGCAAATCTCATGGAGCTTAAAGCACAAGTTCTTGAAATATCAATACTCAAATTGGGGCCTAATAACCCATGTCTCAAACTCATGTAAAATCATTGCATTTATGCTTGTTAATGCACTCAATAATAATATTACTCAAAATCTGAAAATTTCTACTATAGGCACGAAAATAAGAGAATAGACATGAAGCTTATCTTCAAAATATCTCAAAAATCATAATCTTGTAAATTGTGATAATGGGTATAAATTCATATTTAAAACTCACATAAAAACATTCAAAATAATTGCAAAACATCAGGCTCAATATTTTTCTTGAATAATACTTTAACAATATCAAACTAATAAAATCAAGAATCTCAATATCTTGCTTAAAGTCAATAGGGAAAATCTGGAAATTCAAATTACATGTATAAGTATATAAAATTTATCACATAATTCAACATTCAATCACTTGAAATCTCATAAACTTCAAACAATATGATTTGGGTATAAACCCTAATTCCAATTTCATGAGGAATCATATATAATTCAGTAATGTATAATTTAAAACAAGTTTTGGGCACAAGAATGAAAGGATTGTCCTTTATGAAACCCCACATACCTTAGATTGTGAACTTAATGAATAGTCTTACTTTTGTGATGCTACTTGTAATCTTGAATGAGGGTTCTTTGAATTCTTACACTAAGAACTTGGAATTTTGGCTCAATTTGGATAATGAAGATAGAAATCTTGAGTTTCTTAGAGGTAAAGTATGATGAACTAGAGTTTTTGTTTAAAATAAAATAAGGATTAGGGCATAAGGTGCTTTATTATGTAATTGATTTTATGTTTTTGGACGGATTAGGGGTAAGGTATTTGACCAAAATATCCCTCCTTAACTCTTAATAAATTGGAAAAATGAAATATTGGCGAACTAAGTGGCCACTGCGATTTGCCACTATTGCGGTGGCTTACTAAAAATCGATCACTGGGAACTAGGAAGACTCTGCGATGTGGAGCCATCGTGGTGCCACTTTGGAATGCCACTTTAGCACCTGGCGCGATGCTCCAATATTGGACTAGGCCACTGAAAACTGACAATTGGGATATTATTCTTCTCCGTGATGCGCTAAGGGTCTGAATGACAGTGTTTTATGATTGGAACTTCAATTAACCGTAACTTCTTGCCTAGTTATCAGATTTTGACGAATCTTATATAGTTAGAAAGCTAATTCAATTTTCCACACGATAAAACGTCAAAATTAGGATAATTCAATATGATTTAAACATTACTCACTTTGGAAGTCATTTGTCTATCTTATTGAGACAAAATTGGGCTTAAGGAAAGTTCGGGGTAGTACAGTAAATTTCATAAGGTCTTCCCTGATAACCTTCCAAGTGTTTATCCAAATAGGGAAATTGAGTTTTGGATTGATCTTGTTCCTGACACTCGTCTAATTTCTATTCCCCCTTATAAAATGGCTTTGATTGAGTTGAAGAAGCATAAGTAGAAACTTTAGGATCTTTAGGATAAGGGTTTAATATGTCCTAGGGTATCCCTATGGGGTGCTCCAGTGTTATTTTTGTGTAAAAATGTGGTTCCCTTCGAATGTGTATAGACAATCGGTGGTTGAATAATGTTATAATAAAGAAAAGGTATCCTATTCCAAGGATATTGGACCTGTTTGATTAGTTGTAAGGTGAAAAATTCTTTTCTATGATTGATATTCTGTTGGTTATAATCACCTTAAAATTAGGGAGGTTGATATTTCTAATACTATTTTTCATACCCTATATGGGCACTTTGAGTTTCTGTTCATGTCTTTTGGGTTAACCAATGCCCTGACGAGATTCATGGATTCGATGAATATGGTTTTTCATCTATTTCTAGATTTATTTTACATTGTGTTCATGGATGACATTTTGTTGTACACTAAGAGTGAGGTAGATCATGCTAACCACCTTTGTGTTGTGTTTTATACCTTGAAGGAGCAGCAGGTCTTTGAAATATTTTCAAAATGTAAATTCTGGTTAAACGTTGTCACTTTTTTGGGTCACATTATTTTTAGTAAGGAGATCATGGTGGATCTATGTCATGACCTGAGTCAGGTCCCTGGCCACGACGAGCATCCCGAATCGTATAGGCTCGGCGCCTCTTCCTATTTGGTACTCATGAACACCATTCATAACAATAAATAAAAAAGATTTCGAATATAACAAGCGGAATCATGGTAATACTCTGAGTTCGGTTTAATATTTTGGGAATAAGTAAATTAACAACTAGACAGCCTCTGTTCTAGTCTGCGAAATCTCTATTACATATGAAATTATCAAACTATATAAAACTGGGATAAGGCCCCGTATGAAGCTAAACCAAAGTAAATGACAACTATCTATAAAGAAATAGGCCTTCAATAATAGAGAAGGCTCGCCAACTGCGCACATTACATCTTTGAGAAAAACTCTACGGCTTAGCAGGACCTCTAGATTGAGCCTCAGACATTGAAATATAGGGGGTCAATACAATTGTACTGGTATACAGATCAATCCAAAATAATGTATATAAACATATATAACATAAGTGAGAGAAAGTCATAAAACATTATACATGAACTAGTTCAAAATACATGGGCCATCTTGAATGCTCTTATAGCAATCTTGTAAATACAACTCTATGCTCTGTACTACTTTTAAGCTAGATGGTAGACCCTACAACTTTGAAATTCCTTTGGCTTTATGGAATATGTACTTGACTCAGCAGCGAAGACCACAACTCAAGTTTTCCACAAGAGTTGGAGTCTCTGTCTCTGATATGCATAGGGCACTAGGCCAGTGTATAGTACCTCTTGGGGATGTAATGAAATTTGTATCAGCAATACACGATTTTGGGCTAGGAGTTATTTGAACTCAAGCCTTCTTCGGGAAACCAGCTAACCCTCTTTAGGCCTATTTTTAGCTCTTTAAGACATATATTCTCTGAAATCAAGTCTGAAATTCTTACTCTATTATGGCATTCATTTATATGGTTTCATCATACCATTGACTTACAAGTCAAATCTCTAAGCCATAAAATACCATAATGTAATCTCTTATTCCAAAACCTAATGTTTGGATCACCATACATCAAACAATTCGAGAACATTTATACTTCAAAACATTTGTCAAATTATGCGAAGAGTCACTCTTTTTGACATTTCAACAAACATGGTGTGGTCATGTATTTTTGACAAACAAAGCAATTCTTTCATTATATATTTTTAATATTTATCAACATGTAAAACCCTCTCTCTTCAATTCAGAACCATAATCAAATCATGAACAATAATCAAGACCTTTGTGTTATTATATTTTCTCAAAATGCATTAGAAATAATCCATATCATATGAAAAGACTGGGAAATCATAGCAAGAGAGGGATTCTATATGTTCATGCTCTCAATTAAATATTCAAACCCAATTTCTACATGCATATATGTACGAGTAGAATTAAATTTGGGGAAATTGCCTCAAGACCAAGACAATAATATCATTAAAGAATTCATGATGCAAGATTATATACATAATTCCAAAACCCTTCATAAATTCATGATCTCAGTATGTTTAAATGGTATTGAAATAATTTCCTTATGGCCATGTAGTTTGAGGAAAACCCCACGTACCTTAAGTAGTTTAATTCGAGAATTGAAACTCCAATCTTCACTCTTCTTGGATTCTTGAACTTAGAATATACGGTCTAGATCTTTGAAAGGGAGGTTAGGGGTTTTTTGTACATGATAATTTTGAGTAAAACTAGGCATAATCAGCCCTAAAAACATTTTAATCCTCAGATAATACGGTTAAGAATTGTAGGGAAAAAGATAAGACTACCCTCGGACTTAAAAGTTGCTGAACAAATCCCATCTTTGAGGCTTATTACGATGCGGTGATCATGTCATCACAATACCCATCGTGACGCGGTGGAATCATGGTGACTTGCTATTTAATGAGAATTGTTGTTTTGGGATTCACCTAGATGCGTTGCAATCGTGGTGACCAACTGGAATTTGAGAAATGCCTATTTGGCCACTACCGCGATGCCATGGCCTTCGTATCACTATTCTCACTGCAATGCAGCCCAATCACGGTAAGCCACTGGAATAAAATCCAAACAAAATTTTGGATGCTCATTAAGACTCAATTAATGGGGAGGCATTTGGAGCATTTATGCATAGGAATGACGGTCTACATTCTAGCCTAAAAATGCGGGGTGTTACATTATATCCCCCTTTGGATCATTCAACCCCGAATGATAGGTAGGGACTTGTTGAAGTTATTAAAGTGTAGAATAAAGAACAAAAAATTGGATTGAACATTCATCCTTAACAAAATATGCAAGGGCATTTACCGAGCTTCATGATAACCCCTAGTGAAACATGAAAGCAAGAAACATGGGATAATGAGACTTTACATAGGGATGATCTTGCACATGAGTTGTATGGACAGAGTCATGACAACATAAGGCAGAGATTTATTTAATGATCATAAACCTGATTTATATTGGTACTAATAACGAAAAAAGATTTTGCGGATGTTAAGATTAGGAGCATTCTCTACCTTACAAAGTACTATGAATAGTCTTAAACTTAGACGCACTAATAGTCTACACCCCAAACAATAAATAGAATACTTCACACTCGCCAACTTACAATTCGGTAATCATACCTCTAGCCACAAGAAATTTGAGTCCCACTATTAGTTATGCTATGTTAAAGCCTAACTCGAAGTTAAAAGGTGCAAACTTAAGCTATGGGACTCTATACTCTATATACCTTTAAGAATATTTCTTTACTTTATCACTACCATCAAATACACTCGAGATTTAATTTAGATAGAACTGACCACATACCACATAGGTTTGTATTTTCAGCAACCACAACATTCAAGATTAATCATTACTACACCCAATACATGGATCTCCCCACTTAAGTCCAACAATCTCAATCGCTCTCACAAATATTTTGTCACATTCCTCCTTCTTAGAAATTTCACAAAATAAAAGTTCATATTTTTCTTTTCCCTTATACCTATAACCTTTGCTCGAGAATTCACATCAAATTTTGTCCCTTCAAGAACATATACTCCCCTACCTAACACATTACCATTCTTTCACAGCCACTATCCTACTATCATATGGAGGGTCATTAAGGGACCCGAGCATAAAGATCATGAATAGAAGTAACACTATTAGACCATAACTTATACTTATTTTACAACTCAAGGAGTCACATGAAATAAAGATACGATAAAATAGGCATAATTTCTCCATTTATCAAGTGTATGGATCTTAAGTAGAGAGTCATTCGAAAGAAGCACAATATAGCATGAATTCTTAAAATAGATCACAGTGAGAAAACATTGGTGCACATATCAAGATAAAATGAGGTAAAAAAACTAAATTACCCTCCTGGATGCTAAAGTCAGTAAGATAAACTGGGCACCCGACGCAATAATCGACGTGATGCTTCGATATCGCATCGGGCCACTACTTCATCAACGTGATCATCAATGTAATGCATCGACCTCTCATAGGGACACTATTTTAATCATCCAAAAAAATCTATAACGTTGTCCACAAAATCCTAAAATTCCCAGAAATATCTCCTTTACTCCCCCGAACATGAATCAACTTAAAAATCCATATCTCATTGTTGGAAAATCGATTTAGAAATCAAAAAATTTTAGGAGTTTAAAATATAACTAAGTGTTTTTTCATAATTAGAAAAATTTTTAGGTTATCAGCTCTCCATACATGCAACCGAGTGTGATATTAAGTCGAGAATCCAACGGGGTGTTTCATTACAACTAAGACAATGATTTCCGGTTGAAACGATTGCTCCTCATTGAATGACTAAGATTTGACATAAGTTTGCATAAAATTTATCACTTTGGCTAAACCAAACATTGAATAAATTAGTGGCATATTGAAACATCTTTTAGTAGACAAAGCATGCTGAGAGACATTAACTTTTATGGATCACGAATAATACAACATATGGCTTGAATACAAAAAAAGACTTGAATAATGAGAGACATAATTGCTTCTAGTTTGGAGGTCATATCATAAACATAAGTCCATAGCGAACTCAAACCATTGGCACAGGCATGACTTGAACAAATGATGAAATACATTAGTAGGATACTCTACTAAATCAAAGTAGGAGATTACGCTTGAGTAGAAATAGGTTTATTATGGTTTCTCCTCACAACTTGCCCCACTGAGAAAATTTGGAAACTACTATCATTCTATATCTTCTCCTTAGATCAAAGTCACAGTCCTAGACTTACAGACATATCCCTAAATCAAAATCTATAGCCACAACTCTCAACATAAAAGAGACATCACCACAAACATAAACTCTAAACTCTCCCTGAAGAACTATACTTATGGGGATTGGTCTTGGCGAGCATATACGACACTTATGGGGTACACAGGAATCTTTTAAGTTACACTTGTATATATGTATCATGGATGGTCAAGGGTACATGAGAATCCCCTACCCCTATATTATCTCTTGTTATTAAGGCTACATGTACTGGGGCCCATCCTTGGGGTAACACAGGACCCGTATAGCCTGTTTCTCATTCTAGGATAGTTAAGCTACACATACTTAGGCTAATTATTTTAAAGGCCAGCTAAACCTGATTCCCTTTTTCAACATGTAATTATGTATGGATGTGAATGACCATAGTTATTTCCATGGTTTTAAAAGTCAGTATTATCTTATCTTAATCCTGAGTGCATGCTAGCATTCAACTTCTAACCTATTTTCAGGTGTTTTATCCCCATGCGATGCAGGAATCGTCAAAACTACACCTCCTACTTAGTAAACAGATTTAGGATTAGCTTGTGTTGGATTCAACTAGAGATCTTCCATACTCTGGAAGCCTCCATTTTTTATTATGGACTTGTCTTTATACTCTAGTCATTTCATAGAATTTGGTTTTGCATAAGGTCGGGGGCATGTCTAAATCGAATACTATTTTATATTCGGATAAAGTCTTTGTGAGACTACAATAGGTTTATATAGTTATTGTCAGCATTCATCTAAGCCTTGGCATTAGTATTGGTATTATGGTTGACACCGGTTAACTTAATTTTATTTATAACTGTTCAATCTTATTATGTTATAGAATAGTTATGGATTGGCTTATGCTATGGATATTGGTTCTGTATTAGATGGTTTGACTCAGTTTGGTTTTTCATTGTCATGGACATATCCTAGAGTCTTTAATGCTACATAACTCTATCTTGTTATACGTTCAGAATTCATCCAACTTTGGGTATATGTTTGGAGGTTGGTTTAGGTATAAGGGTGGTCCCTGGTCTTTATAGGAATTAGGATGCCTATTACGACAAACCCCTAGTTTGAGTCGTGTCATGTTGGTATGATATCCCTAGGTTCATGATAAATTTGGACTCCATAAGGATGTGTCGAGTAGAGTCTCTTTTAAGGATGTGTAGCATGTGACACTCATAAGTGAGAGGCTACAAGGCATTTTTGAATGTTTTTCTTTCTTGTGTTTTGATTTAAAGTTATAATGTCTAAGGTCCTGAAATCCTCTCTAATTCCTATTTGTTCATTTTTCAAATCATACACTAAAATTTCTCTATCCCAACTAGGGACAATATTGATAGGACACGCTCTACTCATGAGATCCATTCACGGTCTAGGGCTCCAGTTCCTAATTATCCTGGAGTTCTACCATTTCCCTCTAGTGATCCTTAGGATGATGTGATGAATGCTGAGCTTTGTCAGTTTATTCATATGATTGATCAGTTGGTGGCTTCTAAGGCTTAGCGTGGTGTAGCTGCTACTCAATCTTATGAGGCTACAAAGGTTGGCCATTTCACGAGGTTGAGCCCTCTAATTTTGCTACTATTAAGGTAAAGGAGGATCACCAGGGTTTTCATAATGAGATGGAAAATATTTTCAGGGTTATTTATCCCACAAATGTGGAAGGGGTGGAGTTTACTACATACCAACTGAAGGATGTGGTGTACCAATGGTATGAGGAATAAAATAGGGCAAGGGGTAATGTTAATGATTCATCTCTATGGTAGACTTTCTCTAATGCCTTTATGGAAAACTTCTTTCCTTAAGAGTTGTGGGACGTGAAAGCAAAGGAATTTGTTTATCTAAAACAATGGAAAATATTGATCAAGGAGTATACCTTGATGTTTTACTAGTTGTCTCTATATGCTTCAGAGATAGTATCTGATATGAGAACCCAGATGAGAAAGTTTTATCTATGATTTCTTCATGATTTGATCCTTGAGAGTAAGATTGACTTGATGATCAAAGACATGGACGTCTCTTGGTTTGTTGTTCATATGCAACATGTGGTGAAGGAAAAAAAAGTAGGCTGAGATAGATTATAGACAGGTTAAGAAGTTTAGGTTCTTTGAGAAGGGTGGTGGCCAACAGCTGAGTAGTAAGGATTGTGGTAAGTGGACAAAGAAGAAGTTGGGGAGGTTTGCTTGTTTATCCACAACAAGTGCTTATTACCTGAAGCCATTAGGTGAAAGAAGACATTAGGTTGGCGACAACTTTAGGGAATATGGTGACCAATCTAAGGCTAGTGGGGATTAGTAGGCTTCATCATGTCCTCCTTGTAGGTTATTTGGATGGTTGCATCAATGTTATTATTATGAAGGGAGAGACAGGTACTTCAAATATGGTCAACTAGGCTATATTCTTAGAAACTTACCATTTGGTAAGGTTGCTTCAGGCGAAAATAAGGTTCTAGTTGTTTCACCTTCAGCTTCTACAATAAAGGGTGCCCCATATAGTTCCAACACTGATCAAAATCATTTATATGAACTTACTACCATGGAGGAGTCTGGGGCATTATTTGATGTCATCAATTGTGTACATTGCAACTCTTTCTCCTGACGTGTATTGGGGTCCACTCTTTCTTATGTGACCCTATTTATGACTGTTATTTTTTTTCTAATCCCAAGGTTATAGAGGATCTTTTTTCTATTTCAACCCTGGTAGGTGACTTTGTGAATGCTAAAAGAGTCTATAGAAGGTGTGTTGTATCTATAGGTAGTATGGAGACTTTACTGGATTTATATGAACTAGATTTGGTGGATTTTGATGTTAATTTGTGTATGGATTGGTTTGAATCGTGCTACGCATTATTATACCGCAAAACCCGTAAGGTTGTCTTTAGTTTTCTTTATGATACGGTTATTGAGTGGGATGGTGGTTCCCTAAAACCTAAGAAGGAGTTTATATCAAATTTTATAGCTCGGAGATTAATGTCCAATGGGTGTCTATGTTATCTAATCTGGGTTAAAAATTCTAGCTCAGAAGGTCTTTCTTTGCATTTTGTTTTGATGATAAGTAAATGTAACACCCCAAAAATGGGTCCCAAGATGTCACACGGTGCTTATGGTCACAAGTGGTTCCAAGGTAACACTTCTACTGGCATACTTACAAGCAACTAAATAAAATACATAAATCTGAACAAAATCGGCGAAAACATAAAACTTCTCTGAACTCGATCAATACAAATCTGAATTTACATGATTACAAATCCACTTTTGACAAGAAAACTGAAATAAAATAAATTAACATTACTGACTTTCTATGAAGCCTCTAATAGTACTGACTAAAATTTGTCGGTACATGACTCCTAACTATCACAACTCAATATGACTGAATAAAAAAAATACAATACTTCTCGAACTATGTAACTGACTCGAGCCCTTGAATCAAAAGGACTCATCACCTTCTGACTGGAAGTTCTGAACTAATTGATTATGGTATATGCGCTACAACTTGTACCTAAATTATAAGACAACGTTGCACATAGACATATATGTGGATCAGTACATTGACGATGTACTGAGTATATGGGGGTGTATGTATTTATATAAACAATATCATTACTCTTTATAAAATCATGCATGCGGACATAAATGACTCACATAGCTTGAAGTACTAAGATAAGTACATTCACCTATCGTTTCCCCAAATCAGCTGCAATAATAATAGGTAGCGTATTCCTATTGCCTAGAAACACGTATCGTAGGTGCCCAGAAAATTCCTTCAATTGCAACACCGAAGGCTCCTCAATAGATGGCTTGGCTGGTGGAGTTGGTCATTTATCCAAGTCAAGGTCTAGCTTTTTAGGAGCACAAGGATATGAACCCATGCCTGTCAAGGCACAAAAGTTCTCGTCATACTCCCCAATTCCTTCACTATCATAATTCATCATGACCGCAGCTAAAGGTTTGATAACAAGTTGCTCAGCTATGGGCACCTCTTGTTCGTCCTCATAATACACATCAACTACTAAGAACACACTCATCTCTTCATGTTACTTCATTGATTTTCCAATATCAAATCATACCACTTTATTATTCATCCTAAATAAGAGCTCATTCCCTCTCAAATCAATCAGTACACTTCCTATTGTGAGGAAAGGTCAACCCAAGATTATGGGCACCTCAAAGTCTACCTCGCAATCCAGAATGACAAAGTCTATAGGGAGTATAATGTTGGACACCTTCACCAACACATCATACAGAATGCCAACAGGTCGCTTTATTGACCTATCCATCATCACGAGTCTCATGTTGGTGGGTGTGGGATTTCCTAGACCCAACTTTCTATAAATAGTCAGTGGCATCAAATTAACGCTTGCTCCCAGATCACATAGTGCTTTGGTGAATTCCATTGTCCCAAATTTATAGGGAATAGTGACTACACCTGTGTCTGGCTTCTTCTCTACTAGGGTCCTTGTAGAAATAGCGCTACAAAGGTGGAGACGTGCCTCCAATTCACAGCTCACTTCTCGTTTCTTAGTCACAAGGTCTTTCATGAATTATGCCTATCCTGGCAACCAGGGGAACATTTATTGTCAATTGCTTGAGCATTGCCATGAATTTGCTGAATTTTCCACCATCAGCCTTCTTCTTTAATTTTTAAGAAATGGGAGGTGGTGGTCTCGGGATAGATTTCAACACCACTTCCTCTTCCTTCTCTTTTTTCTTTCTCCAAAGCATCAACAGAACGATCCATTTTCTCAAACTCTACTGGTTTGCTTTCTTCAAAGTCATCAACAACTACCTCACCATCTACAGATTTTCCCACAGAAGGGCCAAGTAAGATCTTACCACTCCTACTGGTAATCGTCATACACGATCCATCATTTCGCAGATTCTGAACTATATCACTAGGTAAGGGACCACTTTTTCTTTGGTTCAGTATTGTATAAAGATGGCTCATCTACTGCTCCAACTGCTTGATAGAAGTGGAGTGTGAACTAACCAACTGACTCAGGGTAGAGAATTCACTCTTCATAGTGGTCACCCCCAACCTAGTAGCCTCAAATCTTTTCAAAATATTTTCCATCATGTCCTCTATGGACATCTTGCTAGATCTAGTTGGTTCAACATCCCGACTTCCAGGAGGAACATACAAACCACTCCTATTATTATTGCTTCTCCAATTTCCTTTCTCTCTATCTTTATAATCAGACTTGTCATAAAAGTTTAAACCTTGATTACTTGGCTATTGCCTCGAAAATCCCCTGATAATTAACATAATATGCCTCCTCATCTACATCAATATCAATAGTGCACTGAGATTACAAAGCCTTAACCTTTTTAGTTTTGCCTGACAGCAAGTGCTTGGTCAGCAAGTCCATCTGAGTCTTTAAGTGGGCCATGTCTTGGTATCACTCCTCAACCCTTCTATACTGCTCCATAGTCATACCACCAGAAACAATCAGGCTAGCTACCACAGAATCCCTGGTATGCAAGCTTGACTCTGTTCGGTCATTCTATTCAGCATGTCTGAAAAATCTCGAAAAGAAAGGTCAATGAATGAACCACTTGCAGCACTATCTACAATTGGCTTTGTCATAGATTTAAAAGCTCTGTACAAAGTCTTCATCAAGTACAAGTCCATCATGTTATGGTTCGGACACTGTGCCATCTTCTTCTTTAATCTCTCCCAAGTTTCATACAATGCTTTAGTCGGGAGCTGCCTGAAGTTACTAATTTTTTCCCTCAACTGTATCCTTCTGGAGGGTGGAAAGAACCATTCTAGGAACGCCTCTTTCAACTATCTCCAGTTGGTTATAGAATCAAGCTTCAGCTCATTTAACCATATTGTTGCCTCCCCAGACAGAGACAATGGAAACAATCTCAATCGAGTCATATTCTGGCTCACTCCCGGATTATCAAAAGGTTTGAAAATGTGATAAAGTTCACCAAGTTCATGGTTGCATCATCACCAGGAAAGCGTCCAAACAATCCCTTCAGCTTCAGGAGTTGAATCATAGTACTTGTTATGCTAAATTTTAAACCTGGTGCCAACGGTGGAGGAATGATAGCACCTATTGAACCTACTTTGTCCCTTCCTTCATCATCGTCATCAACCTTATAATGGATAGGTTGTTGACCATACCTTCCTCTGACTGGATGGTTTCTATCAAAATTTTGTTGTACTCGTGCAGCAATTTGCTCAGCTCACCTTGGGTTTTGAGGATTCAGCAATTCCTCATCAACCAAGTCTTTATCATTATGGTTTGGGCGATGTACTTGTTGACCCTAGTTCTGTACGTTCACCTGAGCCCTGGCCAACTCTATTAGTCTATCAAACTCTTATTGTTCTTCCATTATCCCAATCAGCTGAGGTTTTGGATTAATTGGTAATAACAGTTCTCTGAAACTTCTTGCTTTTGGCATAAACAACAAGGAACCTTCAATAAACAAAAACAACAAATAAACGTAAATTTAGGAAACCTAACTAACAGTCAATTAGCGCACACAACTTTCAGTTTTCAATTGTATTCCATGGCAACGACGTTATTTTAGATAACACTCAAACTATAATCTTGAGTGGGTGTATGAGATCATCGTCAATATAAAACCCAACTAGGTTGGGGTCAAATCCCACAGGGAATATGGTGTGAACTCAAGTCGTTTTCTATTTAATTCACTAATAGTTTAACGTTTCCTAAAATGGGGGTTTAAGTTTCACAAATGATAGTTTGTCACTTTAATTTCGATTTTTGTAACCAAGATCTTAAGAAATAACCAGAATTATGTTCACTAGGGCTTATAATACATGACAAATGCTAAAGGTGACTCAAGATTCTCACGGTGGTTTGGATAACAAGTTATCTTTATCGATGATATGCTCAAATGTCTCTCAACCTATTTAAGTGTCTAATTTCCTTATCCTCTCAGACTTAGGGAATCACTATTCACTGCCCAGATTTTACCTCAAGTTAATAAACCTAGTTACAACACTGATTATTAAACAAAATATTTCTGAGTCTCTACTAATAATTCACTTCCTACTGTTTATGATTTCTTTCTCAAGAAAATCAAAGTAGGTATGCTTGCTATTTGCAACCAACAGACATCAATTAAGATCTTAGAATTATCAAGAAATCCTAACACCCATTAAATCTTGAGTGTTTAGCACATCGTCGTGACCTAACCCTAGATCCCATAATTCAGGTTAATGGAGTTTAGCTACTCATGATGCAAGGATCAAGTACATGAATTGAATTCATAAGTGAGAAGATTTACTTACAACAATGATGAAAATCAATAAGTATAACTTGAATTGAACCATCGTACAAAACTCCTAAAATATATTTTAACTAGCGAGAGAGAAATATTATATGTTTTTTGAATAAAGATGAGTCAAAAAATAAAATCCTTCTCGAAAACCCTAAAACAAGGCTTTAAATAGTTTAACCTAATTAAGGAAATAAAATCAAAGTTACATCTTTTCATCGAAATAGATGACGACGTCTGTGATGGCTTATCATGAGTATGAAGGCTTATCACGGATGCCGTCATCTCCTCTGTACTTTTGGCTTTCGCTGCATAAGGCTAACGATGACGATGATGCCTTATCATCTGCCTGACAACGTGTCATGGATGTCATCACAAAACTGTCTTTAACTTTCATCTTCTATTTAAGGCTAACGACGCTCCTAATGCCTTATCACCAGCCTAACGATATGTCATGGATGTCGTCACAAAACTGTCATCAACTTCCATCTTCTGTTTAAGGCTGATGATGTTCCTGATGTTTTATCACCATCCTGATGCCTTATTATATAGTTTCATCACAACTTTAACTTATGTCGAATCTCTGGTTAAGTCTAACGATAACTGTAATAGCCTATCACAAGGATGACCACTTATCACAGATGTTGTCAGCCACACTTCTCTTCAGATTCCTCCAGATTTCAACTTCTTTAATTTCATTCTTATTGGTTCTCTATCCCAACAGCTTAAACTGTAAAATATGACATAAACAAATCAAAAATGACAAAAGTTGCTTAAGACTTCGCAATTATTCTTGGTTAAAGGTCTTTAATTTGTTAGCAATTGCTCACACATCAAGAAGCAATCCTTCTCCTAAGAATTCATTAATTCCAAGAAGACCAAGAGCATAATGTTCCTATGGCTGAACAACAAGTAGTTTGTAGGAAGGTTAGGAAAGTGGTAGTCCCACTTCCAACGAACTTGACTTCCCCAATTCAAAGAATGGTAGCTGGGGGGAATTTCAAGTTGAAATACAATATGGTGCAACTTCTTATTAGCAGTGGACAATTTGCAGGGATTTCATACGAGGATCCACAAGTCCACTTGCAGACCTTTATTGAGCTTATAGATACATTCACTCCAACCGGGGTGACTCCAGATTATGTGAGGTTGTCACTCTTCCCCTATTCGCTTATTGTGGAAGCTAAAATGTGGTTGAATGCAGAGCCAACCATTTCAATCACAACATGGGATGACTTAGCCAGAAGGTTTCTCATCAGATTCTTTCCATCAGGCAAGACTGTGAAACTTCGCAGTGAGATAGTGAGCTTCAAACAAAATCCAAATAAAAACCTCTATCATGCTTGGGAATTCTTCAAGGCCCTTCTTTGGGATTGTCCACACCACCAACATTCGAATGAGGTACTTGCTCATACTTTTGTAGAAGCTCTTGATCACAATACAAAGATTTTTCTAGATTCAATCGCAGGTGGTAAAACGTTGAAGCTAACTTATAATGAGCTGTACACATTGCTGAACCGCATAGCACAAGGAAATCCAGAGTGGCATGCATATTCTAGAAGTGCTCCGAAAAAAATTACGGAAGTATTGGAGGTGGACTAATTCACAGCCTTATCAGCACAGGTTTTTTCCTTACAAAATTTAATCAATAAAACATTCAACCCCATTAAGTTGGGAGCAACACAACCTTCAGCCAGGGTCAATGCCATCAAACAAGCCATATGTTGGTTCGAGGTATGTGGAAATAATGGTCATGTAGCGACCATGTGTGCTTCAATTCCAAAATCTGTGATGTATGTCGGCAATGCTCAAAGGCCAAATTATGGTAATGCCTACAACATAAAGTGGAAAACTCAGCCACCAAATCAGTCATGGAATTCCCCATAGCCACAGGCCCAATCGAGTTAATCAACTAGAAATATGGAAGAGATGATGAAGTAAATTGTAGCTAGTCAAACACAATTAATTACAGATCTGAATAGTCAAAGGGCAAAATTACAGAATCAAAAAGTGACGTAGAGAAATTTAGAGTTGCGGGTTGGGCAGATAGAGTAAGAATTTAATACCCATCCTTAAGGTATTCTACCCGCTGATACAGAAAATCCAAAGAAAGTCATGGCAATCACCTTATAGAATGGTAAAGAGCTTCAAGGAGAACCTCCTAAGGCAACAAATGGGGTAGACATTGAGGTGGTGACCCAACAGGTAAATGAAAGAGTTGCTAAAAATTCAAGGAAGTTTGAGTACTTGAAGGAAAAAGTTGTTGAGCCAGAGAAGAAAAAGATACTGCCATTTCCCTTCCCTCAAAAGTACATAAAAGCAAAAGAAGATGAATTTTTCAAAAAGTTCATTGACAAATTCAGAGAGTTGCATATTAATCTACCTTTGCTAAATGTTTTGCAGAGTATGCCTAAGTATGTGAAGTACTTGAGGGATGTGGTGGCTAAAATGGTAAAATTTCAAGAGGTATGATCCATAACACTCACTGAAGTGTGTAGTATGGTAATGACACAGAAAATCCCCAAGAAATTAATATATCAGGTAAAGTATGCTATCCCTATTCAAATTTAGAATAAAGAGGTTCATGCATTGAGTGACTTGGGGGAAGGTATAAATTTGATGCCCCTGTCTGTGTTTGAAAAATTGGGCCTAGAAAAGCCTAGATCGACCATCGTGGTTTTGTAGCTAGCAGATAGTTCCATGGCATATCCGGAAGGAATAATTGAAGAGTCCTCATAAAGGTTGGTAAATTTTTTATTCCTGCTGATTTTTTTGTTCTTGATTTTGTGGCAGACGAAAAGGTACCAATTATCTTGGGGAATCCATTCTTAGTGATCAGAAGTGCTTTGATTGATGTTATAGAAGGCACACTTAAGATGAGGGTATATGATGAAGAGGTGGTATTTGATGTTTGCAAGGCCCCTACTGAAAATTCCTTATATAAAGACTTATGCATGATCAATGTGTTGGAAAGGGATGAGTGTGCGGTGCTTAAGCCACTAAAGACCTCTTTCGACTACCTGATTGAGCGGCCTAATATGAAACCACCGATTTCCAACATGTTAAAAGGTAAAAAAGGTTTGAAACGAATGAAAAAATGGCTCCCAAAAGGGAGTAAAAGGGTGAAGGAATATGGTTGAGTTGATTTGGGTCGTACCGCGATAATAAATTAGGCGCTTCTTGGGAGGCAACACATATTAAGTAGGTATGTTTTGTTTTCAATTTTTAGTTTTTATTTTACATAGTTTTTGTTTTTGGTTGAGTCACAGATTATTGGAAAGTTAGTTCCCGCAACCCTAGCTAAGGGCTTTAGCCTCTCATTGTTGTGAAACGATCAAAGGAATTCATAATTAAGGACATTCAAACAATATAACAATAATTAATAAATAAAAGTCAAAGTCTTTAACTAAATTATCAACCAAAATCAAGAACAAAGTAATCCCAAGATTAAAATCAAATCCTGGAATCAAATATATGTTTGTAAATATAGAGAGTGCATAAACTAACTAAATAATGTCAAAATTGTATATTGGGTTACAAGGAAATCCTAGGAAACAAATCCCAAATAAAGAAGGAAAGTCAAGGTTGATGTCCACTTATTCGGCTACCTACGGATCGTAGGTGGTCCCACATAGGTGGCCTGGTCCTCAAACACTATAGAAACTCTTTTGACATTGCATTTTGGAACCTACTCTATCACTTGTAGATCATAAGTGGACCCTACAGGTCATAGATTCCCTCCATAACTGATTGGGTCTTCTTTTCTGAACTTTTGAATCTCTGGATCTCAATTTCTGACACCAACATTGGCACCTATGGACTGTAGGTAGCACATACAGGCTATAGGTGCCTACTTTAGTGGCCCAAATCTTTAACTTTCACTACTTTCTCCTAGAATAGTCCCAAAACCTAATTTCCCACAAAACATAGCACAAAATCCATCATATCTAATAAAACAACCTAAGTAACTTGCATATTTTCATCATTTTAAGCATCAAAAGTGCTATAAAACCATAGCTGTCACGACCCGATTTCTTAGGTTATGATGGCGCCTACTATAACCCACAGTAGATAAGCTAAACCCATAGATTAGAATGGCTAGCAACGGACTACTGAAATAGATAAAAGAAAAAACTGAAAATTGTTGTATTAAGAGATCAAATACATAATATAGTCCCAAAACCTAGTGGATCTTCTAATAAAATAAGAGTACAAAAATGAAATACCAAGGGAATTATACTAATACAACTTATCTCCAAATATAACATAGAGGCTAGTCTAGTACATAAGAGGGAGGTAAATAATACTCTGAGTGTTAGGAACTCACTCTAAGTCTTTGAATCATGGATGCTCCGCATGACGTACACATCAACAGTGATAACCCTTACTATGATCTGCAGGCTGCAAAAGTGTAGTATGAGTACCAAACACATGGTACTAAATAGGCAACTGACAACAGAGCTCCAAAGATAATGCAGATATAGATAACATATAAATAGAATGGAAACTACACCCAAGTATTCAGAAATCATATAATAAAGTTAGCGAGATAGTATGGGTAACTACTCTACTCATAGCCACGAACTATCATGAAAGGCTAAGGGAATATCAAGGATGAGCCATCCTATTCCAGCCATACTCAAAATTCTCAATGCTACACCCTATATCCCTGGCCTATATACGAATAAAGGGAAAAATAAGGATACATATATAATAGTATACAAGGCCAAAGAATGAATATATAATCTGAATATATGAAAGAAGGAAGGGATATATGGTATACCATAGCTAAATGTAGCTAGTTATACATATACATCTATACAAAAACTACTTGAAGAACAACCTAAATCATCATATCTTTATTTTTAAGACCTCATAATCCTAGCAGGATTTAGTACTAACAAACTCAGGGCTTCTCATCCATACGTCTAATCATCAGTTAATCATGCATAATAATGAAATCGTAAGGTAGAAGAGAGCATAATCATACCCCAAATCTTGAAACTGAATCAATAACTAATCTGTCACAAATTAGCCATAACAATGGTTATATCAATAATAATAATAGTATCCATGTTAACATGAATAACTGGCTAATCCGAACAACCAATACCTAGCCGAGCCTTTTACGTGCCCCTCCTACCCCAAGCTTAGAAGATCCAATCAACATACAATGCACCATAAGGTATAGTCATCACCCATACCTATGCAACCCATACCCCCAATATAGGCGGATAGATATAGGCACATACTGGTGATAGAAAATGTGCATGTAAGAATGAATGCAAAGGATCTGCAATACCATAATCGATCCAAATATCATAATATATATTTGGACTCGAACCGGTGGGTATAATCAATATCATAATATCATCATCATAACCATCATCATAAGCATCCTCCATTCTTGTCGGGTACATATAGATAATTGCCACACATAAGGCTAGTTGGACATGAACCGGTAGTTGTACATATAGGCACATCAATTTAATCATCCTTCGGCCTTTCTAGATATATATATATCATTATAATCAAGAATAGGTGATTCTACCTATAATCAATCTTAACATTCACATCCACATGCAACATATATCATGCATCATCTTACGAAGAACAGTAGACAGAAGCCTACCTCAAAGTCAAACTGCACATCCTTAAATCGTTCACCAAACATTGTCTTCACATCACGATCCCAAAGTGTCGTCACTCTATCAAAATTGTAATCTACTCATCAATAAGAGAACAATTATGCCCATATTGCACTATTGTGCTTCGGGTCCAAAAATAACATCAAAACCTCCATATGGGTCCCACTTATGTAAATCATGCTTTTGAGGCTAACCCAATGTTCATACATAATCAAGGAATTATAACCCTCAAGAATGGTTGAAAAACAAGATAAATTGGGCTAAAATCAGGCCCTCAAGCTATTGGGGTTTTGGTCAAGAAATCATTAAAATTTCACCAAGAAAGGGTGGAATCTTACCTTAATTTGGATGATAATTACGAAAATAGATGTTAAACAAGCTTTCAAATCACCAACAAGTTTCAATTTTGAGTTATCACACCCATTAGGGCTTTTTCTCTCAAGGTATGGATGAAACATGGGCTAATTCGCAACCTAAGGGGTCTATTTATACCCCTTCCATGTAATCAGGTGTTGCAATCGCACATCTAGGTGTGCAGTCGCACACCCTAGAATCAGGAGCAAGTGCGGCAATTTCCACAACCTTTAGTATTATCTCACTACCCTCTATACACACACTAGTGTGATCACCACTCAAGAGGTGCAATCGCAGAGGCACCGATTATTAGCTGAAACTTTGAAAAAATTCCAAGTTTTAGCTAAGGCCCCAAGATTCATTTGGAATCTGATATATGCAAATAAACTATGTAACAATACACAATTTGATATTTTGGATGCAATGGTGAAGTTAAATTTTCCATCTGGGGTCATTTCAACCAAATGTGGGTCACACATCTATATTTCTAATTTTCCAACTTTTAAACTAGTAGATCAAAATAAGCTCGGGTGCATCAGGACACAAACCAAAGTTCTACCTAGCCTAAAATTGATATTTCGTAGCTGTTGGCACAATTAAAATTTGTATCTGAGATCATTTTACAGAATTTTTTGCTCGATGGTTATCTAGAACCAACGAAGATTTCTAAATAGGGAATTTGCTTTAAAAAACAAATGAATTGTGCGGTAACTGAGCTGATAGTCCTAGTAAGAAATAAATGGCTTAAGAAAGCTATGGGAAAAATCTAATGGAGACAAAAAGTAGAAATATGAAAAATAACCTGGAGGGTCATTACAATAGCACATAAATACCCTCAACTTAGAATGTTTGCATGTCCTCCAGTAACACAACAAAACAAAAACAAAATGGCTCTTAACTTGGAGAACTCTAAGCTATCTAAGATAGTCAATGAACACTTTTAGTTCATAAACATTACCCTCTCAAATTTTAACAATTCAAAACCAACTGTGTGTATGTATGGAGCACAACAATGTCCCGTAAAGGAATCAAGATATGGCATTACATTAGCAATAGACAATCATGCATATATACAACTTACGCTACCCAGACAAGTAAGCATCTAGAAATACAATCTATGTGCCTTCAAAACAAAGAATCCCCACTCACTCATTTGGAATAATGCATATCAATGCAAGGACAGTCAAGAGAAACTCACGCTCAAAAGAGAAGTTCCACCAATGTGCATCAAATACCATAGGCTTTCGCTTATTTTCTTTACCTTAAATTTCAAACAGTCAAGTTAGGACCACTATAGGACTTTATTCATCTTGTAATGTAGTCTTAGGGGTTGTTATGGTACATATGGATATATTAAGTGATTAATACCCCTTGGAACTAAACTTAATTTGGGGTCCACTGAACAACCAATTTATTTTCTATTTCAACCTTAGTTCTCTCTTTTTATTCTTTTATTGTACATTCATATTGGGTGTGGTTTCTCTTATTTTTTTTCTTTTCTTTTCTTTATCTTTTTCTACCACACCTATACCTACTATCATCTTTTCTCATTTTACCTTTCTTCATACGCACTTTATATTATGTACCCCTATGACAGCCACCTTCAACTTAGGCGATTTGCCTGATATGAGGTACTCAATGTCCATGAAGGATAGGGCTAAAATAGGTTCATTGTAACACACATGGGAAGGTGAAAGGTATAATAAGAAAAAAAGGCTACAAGGGTAAAAAAATTAGGATCAAGGGATACTTTTGACACATGGAAAGTCATTTAGGCTCTAAGTGGACTAATATCAAAAATTACATATGATTCTTTCCTAACCGACTATCATACAACCTTGGCAAGACTAACCAGGAAAGTTATGGATTTAAAATATAAAGGGAACTAAGTAGTATCTCACATGCACATGGAAAGAGTAACATCACAAGCTACTACCTATTCGGTTAATTCAATTTTTATCTATGATTATCATGTCCCTAATTTTAGTACCATAATAAGATCCAAAATGGCCACACATATATATATTCACATAGTTCTAGAACAAATTTTTTTAGGGGTATCATTTTTCTCAAAAATCAACAACAAAAACATATAAACTGCCCTAGATACTCAAGAATCTCCTAATTAAACAAAAATAAAACATGATACAAAATTAATGCCAGTTCAAAAATTGTACCACGACAGATAAGAAAAGAAGTATGGCAATAAAAAAATTGTGGCAGCTGTAGTGTATCCCACCCCTAACTAAAAGACTGTGCACTATCCCTAGTGCATGTAAATAATATAAAGCAAGGGAATTAAGATATATCTAGGATGCACAAGGCATCCGAATCATACTAAAAAAATTTACTTTGGGTTGCCTCCTAAGTAGCGGTTGATTTACTATTATGGCACAACTTAGTTTCCTTGGATACTCATACTTCACCAAGGTCTACATCAACATGTACTTTCACTTCCTCAATGTTTCTCATATAGGTTTTCACCCGTTGCCCATTCACCTTGAATGGGGCTTTGCCATCATGCTTTAGTTTTATATCACTATATGGGGATACCGGAACCATGGTGAATGGCCCATACAACCTAGACTTCAGCTTTCTTGGGAACAAGCAATGTCTTGAATTATACAACAAGACCAAATCACCAAGTTCAAACATTTTTTTCTTGATTTTCTTATCATGATACAACTTTACTCTTTGTCTGTATATGGCAAAACTCTCATAAGCACAGAGTCAGAATTCATCCAACTCATTTACCTTGTTCAATCTTGATTTTACTGTAACACGCCACTTAAAATTTAGCCTTTTCAATGCCCACAGTGCCTTTTGCTCAAGTTTGAGCAAAAAGTGGCATGTCTTGATGTATATGAGATGATATGAGGAGGAACCTATGGGAGTCTTATAATTTATCTGGTAGGCCCATAATACATCATCCAACTTTATAAACTAGTCAGTCTTGTTGGTATTCACAGTTTTTTCCAATATGCACTTGATCTCTCTGTTAGAGACCTTATCTTGCCCACTTGTCTGAGGATGGTAAGGTGTTGCCACTTTATGCCTTTCACCATATTTATCAAGCAGGGCCTTCAATAGATGATTGTAAAAGTGAATCCCACCATCACAAATAATTGCACATGGAGTTCCAAATCGAGAAAAGATGTTTTTCTTCAAAAATACTATGACAATTCTACCTTTATTAGTTAGAAGCACAACAGATTCCACACATTCCAAAACATAGTCAACCACTGCCAAAATATACTTCATGTCATAGGAGCTTATGACTAAACCCACGAAATTAATCTCTCATACATCAAATAACTCTAGCTCTAATAGGTGTCATAGGGAGTTCACGGCGTCGTGAAATATTGCCTTCATGCTGACAATAATCACAAGTTTGTTCAAAATCATGTCCATTCTAATAAATTATAGGCCAGTAAAACCCACACTATAGAATTTTATGGGTTGTGCGGGTATCACTATAATGACCCCTAACTGGTGATGAATGACAAGCTTCAAGAATACTCATTATCTCCACCTCAGGGATACACCTCCTAATAACACCATCTGCACAAACTCTGAAAAGATATTGTTTATCCCAAAATAACTTCCACAGTTTATGTATTAATCACTTGCACTGCTAGAAAGAAAGGTCTTTTGGGACAAGATCACTTGCAAAATAGTTAGAAAAATAAGCAAACTAGCAAATTAAGCCTTGTGATGATACCAAGACCCGGTCATTTGGAAAAGTATCATCTATTTCAAGCTCATCCCCTACTTTCTACATTGCCTCCTCCTCAAGCTAGACAAGTGGTCTGGAACCTGGTTTTTAGTGCATTTTTGGTCCTTCTTCTCGAAGTCAAACTCTTGCAACAAGAGAGACCAATGAATCAATCTCAGTTTGGCATATTTTTTCAATATCAAATACCTCAAGGTTGAATGGTCAATGTGAACTATGACTTGGTCCCAGTCAAATAGAGCCAAAAAATTTTGAAGGCAAAAACCACCATAAGCAACTCTTTTTTTGTAACTGTATAGTTCTTCTTTGTGGGGTTTAATGCCTTGCTGGCATAATAAATTAGATAAAGAATCTTCTCAGTCCTTTGGCCTAGGACAGCATCTAAGGCCACTCCACTCACATCACATATGACCTTAAATGGTGTAGACAAATTAGGGGACTTAATGATAAGAGCTAAAATCAAATGCTCCTTAAGTCACTTGAATGCTTTAATACATGCATCATCAAATACAAATTTCACCTTTTCCTTTAAATTCTTGCATAGAGGATTTGCAATTTAGAGGAGTCCTTGAAGAACCTTCTATAAAAGTCTGCATATCCCAAAAAGCTCGGTCTACCTTTAACTGAGACTTGTGGTAGCAACTTTTTAATTACCTTAGTATTTTCTTTGTCCACCTCAGTACCCTGTTTGGAAATCTTATGCGCGATAATAATACGTTATTTTATCATAAAATGGCATTTTTCCCAATTCAGTGCCAAGTTGCTCTTTTTATATCTCTATAGTGCGCTGGCCAGATGGGCCAAACAATCATCAAAAGAGTCCCCAACTACTAAAAATCATCCATAAAAGCCTTGATAATTTTATCCACCATTTTAGAAAATATAGAAATCATATACCACTGAAATGTAGTGGGGGCATTGCATAATATAATGGCATTCTTTTGAACGTAAAAGTCCTATAGCAGCAAGTAAATATAGTCCTTTATTGATCCTTGAGAGAAATAGTGATCTGATTATAACCCGAGTACCTATCAAGAAAAAAATACCGAACTCGGCCTACTAATCTATCGATTATCTGATCCATAAAAGGAACAGGTAAATCATCCTTTTGTGTCTAAGTATTAGACTTCCTATAATCCATACAAACTATCCAACCGATCACCGGTCTCATGGGCACAAGTTCATTCTTCTCACCTGGAACTATTATAATTCTACCCTTCTTTGGCACACATTGAATTGAGCTAACCTACTTGCTATCTACAATGGTGTAAACCACTCCAGCATCTAACCACTTTATAATTTCTTTCTTCATAACCTCCTACATAGGAAGGTTTATTCTATGCTAATGCTTAATGTTGAGAAATATTTTAGCTCAAGCATTATTTTGTGAGTATAAATACCTAGTGTAATTCCCACAATATCTGCTATGGTCCACCCATTAGCTCTTTTGAACCTCTGTAATATGGATATCAATGCTTCCTCCTGTGACTCTATAACGTATGAAGTAATGATCACCAGTAAGATATTATTAGCACAAGAATGCATACTACAAGTGATATGGGGAGGCCTAAAATCTGTGGCTCCTCAATGGATTGTTTTGCAAGAGGTGTGGTTCTATTTTTTAGATCAAGATCCAGCTTCTTTGGAGAAAAATTATAAGAACCTCTACCATGCCATTCGTTAACCATCTCATCATATTCTTTGATGCCATAGCTCTATATATTCATGATTACCACTGCTAACACTTTGACCCCAAGTCTCTCTTTAATGGGAATAGCCCCTGCACCAATATTATCAGCAATAGTGTTTATCACCGATGCTACTCGCATATCATCTGGTTGCTACATGGAGTAACACACATAAAAAATCACTTGCTCATCATTCAGTATGAACACCATCTACTCCAACTCCATATAAATCAATGCCCTACCTATGGATAGGAAGGCTCCATCCAATATAATAGGGGCTTAAAAGGGGTAACGCCTAAGCTACACCTTCACTCTAAAGGTTATGCAGTCACTATCAAATATAGTAACCCAACAAAGGTTAGGATTTAATACCAAGGGAATACATGGAATCGTGGCTCTCAGCTGTTGTAATCAACGAGCAGAACTTGTAAAGTTAATGGAAGTTTTGAGTAGTAATATTGAACAAGTGGTAAATTTTAACTTTGGATGTAATCATGGGTGAATACTAGGATAATGTTCCCCTGGATTCTCAACTATGTAGGCTTATTATGCTATGTTAAAAAAACCTAATACCTTGCATAAAGAATCTGATAAGTTATGTACCATCTATAGTCTTTTGGACGAGCAGACAGATTTTACCCTTTACCTTTTGAGTCTCAGGATGTCGCCTTACTAACCCTTATCTTGATCTTACTTAACTATTACCTTTTAAGTCTCTAGTTATTAGATGAAATCTAACCATATTAACTCAATAATACCTAGTAGCGTGGATTGACAGTTGACTCTCAAATTACTGTTGTCATTATCTTTTCCTAGTCACTACTCTAGCAATAATCTAGGTAGGATCCAAATATTTCCAACCGTTAAGATAACTATTAAAATGAAGATAATTCAATGCATGCATGGGTATTGGTTCAAAACAATAATATCACTTTCTCTACTTCATTAATCTGCTAGGGTTTCTACAACCCTAGCTAAGGATTTTTAGCCACTCATGCTTGTGAAGTAATCAACAACATTCGTGATTGAAATCATAAGGTGAAATCACAACAATCACAAATAAAAACTCAAAACTTTAACTAAATTAATCAACCAAAATTAATACAAGAGATTCCAAGACCAATGATAAATCTCGAAAACAAAATATGTTTGTAAGTAACAAGAGTGCATAACTTCTACTAAGAACTCATAAGGGGTATTTATAGTACATGAGGAAACCCTAAAATCAAAGTTCGAACAAAATAGGAAATAAAAGGATCAATGGCTACATGTGGTCTCCACATGCGTCCTAGGCACATGTGGTACATGCGGACTGAGGTTGGGTGCATGTCGCCACTGCATGTGCTCAAACCAAAAATTCTTGCAGTTCTACTCTCAAAATTTTTGACTTCTTACACATGTTTTGCCTATATGCGGTCCACATATGCTACATGTGGTCTTCATGCTGACCTAAGTAGGTATCGGAAGTCTATTTTTAGCTCTTATTCAATTTTTGCACATGCTTTGGTCATGAACAATCTGAAAAGTATCCTGAGCACCTATAAGTGATCACATAATTTACCAAAAACACCTTTTTCATCTTTTCCATGAACTTAGCATCCAAAACCTAGTTTCCTGCAAAACATTCCCAAAACATATCATATCTAACAAAACAACCTCTAAAACTTACATATTTTCCTCGTTTTAAGCATTGAAAGTCCTATAGTTCTATAGCACATCAAAACCCTCAACTTAGAATGTTTGCATGTCCTCGGGAAATAAAATAAAACATAATGCTTAATTAAGAGAATCTAAGCTATTCAAGGCAATCAATTAACAGTTTAAGCTCAACTCACAGCATCCCCTCCCATCTCATCTTTTCAAAATCAATTGTGTATAAACATGAAGCACAACAATATAACACAATGGGATCAAGTATGACATTACATTAGCAACAGAGAACCATGCATATGTACAAATTACACTACCCAAACACATAAGCAGAAAGGAATATGACTCATGTGCCCTCACAACTAAATTGTCCTACTCACTCATATGAAATAATGCATTTCAATGCAGGGATAGTCAAGATACACTCACACTTAGAAAAGAAGTTCTAATCAACGTGCATCAAATACCATAGTTTGCCCTTATTTTCTTTACCTTAGATTTTAGATAGTCAAGCTAGGATCACTGTAGTACTTTTATCAACTTGTAATGTTGGCTTGGGAGGATGATATGGTACATATGGACATATCCAGCGACTAAGACACCTTGGCACTAGGCTAACCATGAGGTCTCACTTACTAGCTAATTTCCTTTTTATTCCATCTTTATTTCTCCCATTTTTATTCTTTATTGCACAATCAGGTTGGGTGTGGTCTTTTATTATTTCTTTTTTACTTTTTTCATAATCGCTATTTTTCTTTTTCTTTGGCTACCACACCGATCCCTACTAACTTTTTCTCTTATTTACCCTTTTATATACCCACTTTACACTACACACCCCTATGATACCACCCTCAACTAGGCATTTTGCTTTAGTTGAGGTGCACAATGTCCCAGGAGGACCAGGACCAAAATAGGTTCATTACAATACAAATAGGAAGGTGAAAGGTGTAACAAGAAGAATAGTCTATAAGGCTCAAAATACGGATCAAGGGATACTATTTCACATATGGAAGGTCATTTAGTCTAAAAGTAGAATAAAATAAAAAATGTACGATGATCCTTTCCTAACCGACAATCCTTCAACCTAGGCATGACTAATCGAGCAACTTCTGAATTCAACACATAAAGGGAACTAAGTAGCATCTCATACACACATAGCATAGAGTCAACATTCCAAACTACTACTTATTTGGCTCATGCAGCTGTTAGCAAGTGATTATCATGTCTCTAATCCTAATGCCATAAAAAGATCCATAATGTTCACACACATATATACATTCACACAATTCTAAAACACAATTTTAGAGGGGTATCATTTTTCTCAAAAATCAATTAAAAAACATGACAACTACCCTAAATACTTAAAAATCTCCTAATTACACAAAAATAAAACACAATACAAAATGAAACATAATATGACATAAATTAACCTAGACATGCCGATTCTACAATTATACTGCAGTCGACAGGAAAAGAAGCATGACAACAAAAACCCATGACAGCTATAGAATACCCCCTCCCCCCAACTAAAAACTGTATACTTTCCCTAATGCACAAAAATAATATAAAACAAAGGGAATAAGGACATACCTAGGATGCACTAAATGTTTGTGTTATGATCATCCGCAGATGGGGGTATATTAATTGGCAGAGGCAGTGGTGGTGGCGGTACACTTCTAAAAGATGCACCCACTATTATCTTTGTATGTCTCTGCCTCTCAACAATTGTAGAATCTATCAAAGAATATTTGTCCTTTTTAACAGCCTAGTTATATGGGTTATCAGGATCATACAAATCTTCTATGTGACCTCTTTTAGCCTACCTACCAGAACCTCTTTATCATCCTCCGAGAAGAAATAAAAAATATCTGGGTGCATACAGAGGTAATATCCAGACCACTGGGGGTATGACAAAAGGAGTGGCTACTACGTAGCTCTCTATGAGAGAGCATACCTCTACTTGTAATCTGATTCCTGATTTACCCCTATATTTGTTAACGACCTTCAGATCCCAATGAAATTTATGAGGTGTATGGTTACATTATCTATAGGAAAACCTGTAAATATACCTTTCAGATTTAAGAGATGGATCATTGCGCTCATTATGTCAAACTTAATGCCTGGGGGTAAAACTGGAGAGATAATAGCTTCAATATCTATCGGCTCAACGTATCATAGATCTTCTTGATCATCTACATAAGATTGGACATACTGATATGCTGGTATCACTTGAACATGGGCACCTTTAAATCTATTTTGATTTCCATCGAGTGCTGCTCGATAGTCTATTTATTATCTCTGCTCAGCTAACTCTACCTCTCGAGCTATACATTGAAATTTTCTACTGCCCTTCCCTTATTTTCAATTTCATTAAAAAGCTCACCAATTTGTTGATCAGTAATATTTTGTACTCTTTTGAGAGGAGGGGGAGGCACATCATCATGAACCCCTTCAGAAATATCATCTCTTTTCTATTCTATCTTCATACTAGGTTTTTGTAGGATCCTCTCTGGATTTAAATTCAATAGGAGTAAGAGATTTCATTTACCCTTTGTGTTAGGCATACACTGGCATATACCCAAATATGAACAAAAACAAAAAGAAAACCCGAAAAATACAACGGCGCCAAAATTTGATAACACCCAAGCTACACCTTTACTCCTAAGGTTATGCCATCGCTATCAAATATAGTAAACCAACAAAGGTTTGGGTAAAATCCCTAGGAAATATGTGGAATCTTAGATCTCAACCGTTGTAAATGATGGGAAGAACTAGAAAAGTAAATGGAGGTTTTGAGTAGCAATATCGAACAAGTGGTGAATATTAACTTTGGATATAATTAGTCATAGGTGAACACTAGGATTCTGTTCCTCCTACCTTCTCAACTCCATAGGCTTATCGTGCTATGTTGAACCAACCCAATACCCTGCAGGTAGAATCTAATAAGTTATGTACCATTTACAGTCTTTTGGATGAGCAGACAGGTTTCACCCTTTACCTTTAGTGTCTCAGGATGTCACCTTACTAACCCTTGTTTTAATCCCAGTTAACTATTACCTTTTAAGTCTATAGTTATTAGATGAAATCTAACCATCTTACTTAGATAATACTTAGTAGCGTGGATCCACAACTGACTATTAAATTACTGTCATTATTTTTTCCTAGTTACTACTCCTATATAGGAGTAAGTAGCAATAATCTAGGCCAGATCCTAACTTTTGTAACCACTAAGATGACTATTAAAGTGAAGATAATGCAATGCATGTATGGGTATCTGCTCAGAACAACAATAGCACTTCTCCTACTGCTTCAATCCACCAGGTTTTCCACAACCCTAGCTAAGGGATTTTAGCCGTTCATTCTTTAAAAGTAATCAACAACATTCATGATTAAAAGCATAAGATGAAATCAAAATAATCACAAGTAAAAATCCAAAATCGTAACTGAATTAATCAACCAAAATTAATACAAGATAATTCCAAGACCAAAAATAAATCTCAAAATAAAAATGTGTTTCTAAGTATCAAAAATGTATAACTTCAACTAAAAAACACATAACGAGCATTTATATTACAGAAAAAAACCTAAAATCCAATCACGAATGAAATAGGAGAAAAAAGGGTCAGTGGCTACATATGGTTTCCACATGCAGCCTGGCTGGGCGTATGTGGTACATGCGGCCCGAGGATGGGCGTATGTGGCCACTGAATGTGCTGAGACCAAAAATTCCTACAAATCTGCTCTTGAGATATTGAACTTCTGACACATGCTTTGCCTACATTCGGTCCACATGTGCTACATGTAGTCCACATGTTACCTAGGTAGGTGTCGAAAGAATTTTTTCAGCTCTTCTTCAATCCCGTACATGCATTGGTCACGAACAAACTAAAAAGTATCACGAACACCCATAAATGATCACATAAGTAGGCAAATACACCTTTTTCATAATTTTTACAAACTTAGCTTCCAAAACCTATTTTTCTACAAAACATACCCAAAACGCATCATATCTAATAAAATAACCTCCAAAATATGCATATTTTTCTCATTTTTAGCATCAAAAGTGCTATATTTCTATAGCACATCAGAAAGTCCACCTCATAGTCAAGAATTGTGAAATCAACTGTGAACATAAAGGAGGCCAGCCTTACTACTACATCAAATAAAACACCCACCAGTTTCTTTACAGATGAATCAGGCATCAATAATTTCATGGGTGTAGGTTTGATTTCCCCTATCCCCAATAGATTGTATATAACCCATGGCATTAAATTGATGGCATCTCCCAGGTCACATAATTTATGTCTGACATTGAAGGGCCCAATAGAACACGGAATAATAAAAGCTGCAGGGTCTTCCTTCTTTTCTACCAAGGACAAGGAAGTAATCGCACCATAGTAGTGCACATTATCATTAGGCTCGCTGACCCTGTCCTTATAGTTACCATTCTCAAAGTCATCATTAATACCTATCAATTTCTCAAACTCTACCTCAAGTATCTTATTAATCATAGCACTATACTTCCTTGACTCTTCAATAATAAGCACAAGAAGATCAATAGTAGAAACACCACTCCTAGTGGTGATGACTAGACTATGACCAATGTTTGTATTTTCAACTATGTTGCTCGGAGTACTCGGCTACCTCCAATTTAAAGTAGCAGACATTTGCCCAAATTATTGTTGTAACTGCTTGATTGCAGTCACATGAAACTCAACCTTCTGGGTTAGACCTAAGATATCAGCCTTAATTTTCTTAAGGCATATTCCTTGATTTTCTTTACCCTTAACTAGTTTAAACAATAATACCTATATTCTCGATTCAATATCACAGCTACCTATCAAAACAAATATGTGTTTTTTTCTTTGCAGTCATCTTTCCATCTTTAATCACCATCATGCTTTGTGCTACAATTACTATATCTATCTCCATAATAGTTACAACCTTGGTTTCCTTTCTCTTTGGCTAAAAAACCCATAAATTTTCGATCAAGATACTTAGCCTCCTCTTCTAAGTCAAACTTATATGCTCTAGTGGATGAACCCTATGAACCTATCATGTTTACCTTCTCAAAATTCACTACTGCGAACTGTTTTGTTAGCAACCCAATATCAGTGTTCAGTTATAGAATTTCTTGCACATAGAATTATCAACTGCTCTATGGCCACAGAAAACTCCAATATCATATATGTCAGCACCCCCTCTCAATATCCTGAGTATGCCACCCTCAATTAGTGAGAGAGATCTAGTTTAAAATATCAGAAGCCACTTCCCAGCATATTATCATAAATGATCCTCCAGTGATTGAGTCTGCCCTAGATCAGTAGCTGATGTTTAGGTCTTTCTAAAATATCTCTAGCAAGATTGTCCATAAAATACAAGGATTGGGTACCATGCTCAACTTCTTAAATTAAAACCAAGCCTCACACATTACCTCAGAATATAGTTGCGTGAAGTTGTATATTTCATTTTTTTAACTATATTTGTAAAGCCCTGAGTCTGCACGCTGGATGCCACATGGTGCTTAGGACCCCAAAAGACCATAAGTTAATCCATGACTGATATCTGCTATGAGCAATGAGTAATAATACTATAATAAATGTGGAAAAATAGGCTAAAATGCCACAAGGTCCAAAATCTAAAATACTAATAAAGAATAGCAACTGTAATAATAATTTGTACAATGGAATACAGACTGAAAGTTTAGTCTAAAAGCATCTAACTGAACAGTCTGAAAGTGGAGTTGATGGGATAAGTCCCTAACTAACTCTAACTACTAAAATAAACTGAATACTAAAAGAATAAAATAATAACTCTATCCTCGAACTATGAGGACTCACAACTAAGTTTGCTATTGATAATTGGACTGCTAAGTACGGTCAGGAACTCGTGCATCTGAACCTATGATATAAGATATCATAGCGCAAAAAAAAGGTATGCATCAGTACTTTGAATATACTGGTATGCTAAGTTAGGTAGGCTGGTATGCAAGGTTTAATATGCATGAACAATAACTGGCTGAATAGCATTAATACAACTGAATGAGAGTACAAGTATAACTGAGACTGATGAAACACTGATTATACAATACTGTACACATATCTACATATACTACGCTTGAGATCATAGTAACACTTGATATTGAGATATGATAACTAAATGACTGATATCTGAGTTTTCTGATAACTGTATTACAGATAGCTGGATGACTGTTTCTGACAGTCCTGATTTTGTATAACTAAAGTAAGTTCAATACTGAGTTGGGTGATTGTGTTTGACAGTCTTGATTTTGTAGAACTGGATTAAGTTCTATACTGAGACTGAAACTAAAACTGTGAGAGGTAATTATCTAACTGATACGCCCCTCTCTAAACTAATTGGGGTCTAACCTGTAATCAAAATTGGAAGGGTGTCAGTACTGTGCCACGGGTAAAGATAAGTGTTGAGTCATCCTCATTGGCTGGTCCTTTAAATGAGAATGATGGTACCCTCAACTGGTAGGTAAGACACCTTATCAACCCTCAATTGGCAGGTTGATGTTTCAACCAACATTGGCTACGTAGTTCTAGAATGCAAGGACTATTTCTAAGGAACACACCCTCTACTGGCAAGTGAGTCCCCATACTTTGGTTCACTCGGTGTTGAATCCTACTCCCAACTGAATTGACGCTAAACTGATTTCTAAATTGTACTATATTGATTGAACTATTTCTAATCGTTCTGTGTAACTAAACTAGACTGAGTTCACTAAGTTCTATTACCGGACTGAGTACGCTGAGTTCTGTTAGCTAGATGTATATACTAAGTTTTGTTAACTGGGTGGATACTATTGTACGTGATATCACTAAGACTATATTGAAGCTACTGTAATTCTAGGTAATCAACTAGATTGTCGGGTATTAGATACCCCCAGGATTCGATAACATAGAAAGTAAAGCATAGCATGATCTTGAAAAATATTACAATGTTAATAACTCATTCATAGAGATATTTTATCAAATACTTGTAAGATATAAGCTTGTACATATGCCAGTATGTCATGATTTCCCCATTTAATTCACATGAGCAATTTATCAAACACTTGGGGAACATAATCTATACACATGATACTAAACCACATGTAGGCATCATGATTTAAAATCCCAACCTACAAATTCAAGGGCTTAAACATGAATTCATATAATACTACATACATGTCAAATAAATTTACATGAATCTTGTAATAAATCATGGATTAGAAACCCAATTAGCATCATAATCATGAACAAAATTAAACCTAATATGGATTTCATGAAATTAATAAATTTGAAGTTTTAAAAGAGATTCTTGAACTCCAAGGGAGGAAGAAAACCCCTGAATGAACAGCTAACATACCTTGATACTTGAATTCGTGAAGATTGATGGTGAATTTCTTGGATCTTGATCTTGACTTGATGGACTAGGGTTTGTTCTTGAGTGGATTTTAGAGATAATAAGTGAATTTTGCCTTTTTGATGAGTTAATTATGTGTTTTGGGGTTGATATAAGGTGGGAAAATAACCCAATTACCCCTATGTATATGGAGTTTTAATGACTCAAACGTGCCCAATGACACATAGATGATGCATCGCGTCGATGACATCAACGCGATAACCAAAATACCGCGTCGAGTTTTTGTTGGTTTTTTGAAATTACACTGAAAGCTGAGGGGAAATTATCAATCAGTGTGATGGGCGAGATGATGCATCAAGATTGCATCGACCCACTGTTTTGGTCACCCAAACATGTTTCAAATGAGGTGGTCCAAGAAATACGAAACTCACAAGATGTGACCTACTGACATTCCTAATCATTTCTTATTTGTGACCAATTGCTTAATAAAGCTGGAATATCCAGTCATTTTCTCCAATGCCTCGAGAAGAGGAATATTCAGGCTCAACACTTTTAGCATCTCAATAAATAACTGGAATTTTCATTCCTCTCTTTTCTGTTTCAGTCGCTGAGGAAAAGTTGGGGGTGGTCTTGGAATCTATCTTATTTCCTATTCCATAACCGGACCTTCACCTTTTTCCTTACTAAGTGTATCATCACTACCTATTTCCTTTTCTAACTCCACAATAGGTGTCTCATTAATAGAAGCCTCATCATGTCTGGGCGCTTTTGTAGTAGGTAATAGAGTATTCATAGTAGTCATACCATTTCTTATGGTAATGGAAAGAACATGACCGTCGTTTTACAGATTTTGCACAGTGTTACTCGAAAGGATACCTGGCTACCTCTAATTCAGTGTTGCTAACATCTATTCGAACTGCTGCTCCAACTTCTTAATAGTAGTTTCATGGTATTCAACTTTCTAAGTCAATCCAGAAATGTCGGCCTTAATCTTCTTAAGGATTATATCCTGATTTTCTTGACCCTTTACCAACTTAGCCAGCATCTCTTCCATTCTTGATTCTACATCTCTTGTACCAAGTTGAATGTACCAATCTCTCTTCTCTCTATAATCACCCTTCTTTCTCTAATCACTATCTTTCTCTCTACTATGATCTCTGTATATGTCATAGCAGTTTTGATCTTAGTTTCCTTGCCCTTGGGCTCATAAACCCGCCAATTGATGATCCAAATAGTTTGATTGCTCCTCTAATTTTGACTTATTAGCTTTAGAAGTTGAACCTTATGCTCCAATTGCCTTTACTTTCTCTAAAATTGATGTTGCAAAAAACTTTTCCAGTAACCTAAGATCAGTTCTGGTCACATGAGGCACCAAGAGCATATGTACTAGATCCCCTCTTATCCACCCAAGTTTGACACCCTCGGTTAGTGAGTGAGATCTAATCTAGAATCTCAGAAGCTGCCTCCCAGCGTAGTCTCATAAAAGCTTCTCTAGAGATGGTTTCTTCTATGGCTCTGGAACTAATGGTCAAGGCTCAGTAAAATATCTCCAATAAGATCGGCCCTGATATCCTGTGGTTGGGAACCATACTTAGTTTCTTCTTAAACCTGAACCATGCCCGGTATATAGATTCTGACTACAGCTGCCTGAAATTACGGATCTTTTCCTTAAGCCACAATATCCTAAATGGAAGAAAGAACTGCTTCAAGAATTTCCTATGCAACTCATTCCATGTAGTGATAGATCCTCTTAGAAATTCCCCCTAGCCATAATGATAGACATAATAATCCGCTTCCTGATTCACCCCTGGATTCGTTAACAAACTTCAGATCCCAATGAAATTCACGAGGTGTATGATTGCATCATCTATAGGCAAACCTGCAAATATACCTTTCAGATTTAAGAGATAGATCATTGCGCTCGTTATGTTAAACTTAATGCCTGGGGGTAAATCTAGAGATATAATACCTTCAATATCTATCGGCTCAATGTATCACAAATCTTCTTGATCATCTACATACGGTTGGACATACGGATATGCTGGGATTACTTGAACATGGGCACCTTTAGCTCTGTTCTAATTTCCATTGAGTGTTGCTCGATAGTTTATTTATTATCTCTACTCAGCTAACTGTACATCTCGAGCTATGCACTAAACTTTTGTATTTCCCTTCTCTTATTTTCAATTTGAGGTAAAATCTCACCAGTCTTTCGATCAGTAATATCTTGTACTCCTTCAAGAGGAGGATGAGGCACATCATCATGAACCCTTTCAGGAATATCATCTCTTTTCTATTTCATCTTCCTACAAGGTTTTTGTAGGATCCTCTCTAGATTTCAATTCAATAGGAGTAAGAGATTTTCTCTACCCTGTGTGTTAGGCATACACCGGCATATACCCAACTATGAACAAAAACAAAAAGAAAACCCAAAACTACAACGGTGCCAAAATTTGATAACACCCAAGCTACACCTTTACTCCTAAGGATTCTGTTCCTCCTAGATTCTCAACTCCATAGGCTTATCATACGATGCTGAACCAACCCGATACCCTGTAGGCTGAATCTAAAAAGTTGTGTACCATTTACAGTCTTTTGGATGAGCAGACAGGTTTCACCATTTACCTTTAGAGTCTCAAGATATCGCCTTACAAACCCTTATTTTAATCCCAGTTAACTATTACCTTTTAAGTCTATAGTTATTAGATGAAATCTAACCATCTTACTTATATAATACTTAGTAGCGTGGATCGACAACTAACTATCAAATTACAGCTGTCATTATTTTTTCCAAGTCACTACTCCTATTTAGGAGTAAGTAGAAAAAGTCTAGGCCGGATCCTAACTTTTGCAACCGCTAAGATTACTATTAAAGTGAAAATAATGCAATGCATGTATGGGTATCGGTTAAGAACAACAGTAGAACTTCCCCTTCTATGTCAATCCACCAGGGTTTCGACAACCCTAGCTAAGGGTTTTTAGCCTCTCATTCTGTAGAAGTAATCAACAACATTCATGATTGAAAGCATAAGAAAAAATCACAATAATCACAAGTAAAAATTCAAAATCGTAACTAAATTAATCAACAAAAATTAATACAATATAATTCCTAGACTAAAAATAAATCTTAGAATCAAAATGTGTTTCTAAGTATCAAGAATACATAACTTCTTCTAAAAAATACATAACGGGCATTTATAGTACATGGAAAAACCCTAAAATCCAATCTTAAATGAAATAGGAGAAAAAAGGGTCAGTGGCTACATATGGTTTCCACATGCAGCCTGGCTGGGCGTATGTGGTACATGCGGCCGAGGCTGGGCGTATGTGGCCATTGCATATGCTCAGACCAAAAATTCCTACAAGTCTGCTCTTGAGATATTGTACTTCTGACACATGCTTTGCCTACATTCGGTCCACATGTGCTACAGGCAGTCCGTATGTTACCTAGGTAGGTGTCGAAAGTATTTTTTAGCTCTTTTTTAATTTCCACACATGCTTTGGTCACAAACAATCTGAAAAGTGTGACGAACATCCATAATTGATCACATAAGTAGGAAAATACACCTTTTTCATCTTTTTCACAAACTTAGCATCCAAAACCTAGTTTTCTATAAAACATACCTAAAACGTATTATATCTAAAAAAATAACCTCTAAAATATGCATATTTTTCTCATTTTTTGCGTCGAAAGTGCTATATTTCTATAGCACATCAGAAAGTCCACCTCATAGTCAAGAATTATGAAATCAACTGGGAACATAAAGGATGCCAGCCTTACTACTACATCACATAAAACACCCACCTGTTTCTTCACAGATGAATCAGGCATCAATAATTTCATGGATGTAGATTTGATTGTGCCTATCCCTAATAGATTGTACATAACCAGTGACATTAAATTGATGTCATCTCCCAGGTCACACATATTATATCTGACATTGAAAGGCCTAACAAAACACGGAATAATGAAAGCTTGAAGGTCCTCCTTCTTTTCTACCAAAGATAAGGAAGTAATCGCACCATAGTAGTGCACATTATCATTAGGCTCGTCGACCCTGTCCTTATAGTTGTCATTCTCAAAATCATCATTAATACGTATCGATTTCTTAAAATCTACCTTAAGTGTCTTATTAATCACAGCACTATCATTCCTCGACTCTTTAACAATAGGCACAAGAAGATCAATAGTATAAACACCACTCTTAGTGGTGATGACTAGACCATGACCAATGTTTTTATTTTGAAATATGTTGGTCAGAGTACTCGTCTACCTCTAATTTAAAGCAGTAGACATTTGCCCAAACTATTGTTGTAACTGCTTGATTGCAGTCACATAAAACTCAATCATCTAGGTTAGACCTAAGATATCAGCCTTAATCTTCGTAAGGCATGTTTCTTGATTTTCTTTACCCTTAACTAGTTTGAATAGTAATGCCTCCATTCTCGATTCAATATCATAGCTACCTGGCAAAACAAACATATTTTTTTCTCTTTGCATTCATCTTTCCATCTTTAATCACCATCATGCTTCGTGCTGCAATTTCTCTATCTACCTCCGTAATAGTTTCAACCTTGGTTTCCTTTCTCTTTGGCTCAAAACCCCACAAATTCACGATTAAGATACTTAGTCTCTTCTTCTAAGTCACACTTATATGCTCTAGTGAATGAACCCTGTGAAGCTATCGTGTTTACCTTCTCAGACTTCACTATTGCAAACTGCTTTGTTAACAACCCAAAATCAGTGTTCAGCTACGTAATTTCTTGCACCATATAATCATCAACTGCTCTATGGTCACCGAAAACTCCAATGTCATATGTGTCAGCACCCTCTCTCAGTATCCCGAGTATGCCACCCTCAATTGGTGAGAGAGATCTGATCTAAAATATCAGAAGCCACTTCCCAGCATATTCTTATGAATGCTCCTTTAGTGATTGAGTCTTCCATAGATTAGGAGTTGATGTTCAGGGCTTTATAAAATATCTCTAGCAAGATTGTCCCTAAAATACAAGGATTTGGTACCATGCTTAACATCTTAAACTTAAACCAAGCCTCATACATCGCCTCAGAATGTAGCTGCGTGAAGTTGTATATCTTATTTTTTAACTATATTTGTAAATCCCTGAGTCTGCATACTGGATGCCAAACAATGCTTACGACCCTAAAGGACCACAAGTTAACCCATGACTGATATCTACTATGAGCACTGAGTAATAATACTATAATAAATATAGAAAATAGGCTAAAATACCATAAGGTCCAAAACCTAAAATACTGATAAAGAATATCGACTATAATAATAATTTGTACAACTGAATACTGATTGAAAGTTTAGTCTCAAAAGAATCTAACTGAACAGTCTGAAAATGGAGTTGTTGAGACAAGTCCCCAACTAACTCTGACTTCTAAAAATAAACTGACTACTGAAAGAATAAAATAACAAATCTATCCTCGAATTATGAGGAATCACCACTAAGTCTGTTGTTGATAATTGGGCTACTAAGTAAGGTCAGGAACCCGTGTGTCTCAACCTATGATATAAGACATCATAGCGCAAAAGAAAGGTATGCATCAGTACTTTGAATGTACTAGTATATTAAGTGAGGTAGACTGGTATGCAAGGTTTCATATGCATGAAAATAACTGGCTGAATAGCATGAATACAACTGAATGAGAGTACATGTATAACTAACACTGATGAAATACTGATTATGCAATACTGTGCACATATCTATATATACTGCGTCTGAGATTGTAGTAACACTGTATATTGAGATATGATAACTAAATGACTGATATCTAAGTTTACTGATAACTATATTACTAATAGCTGGGTGGCTATTTCTGATAGTCCTGATTTTGTATAACTAAATGGAGTTCAATACTGAGTTGGGTGATTGTGTCTGACAGTCTTGATTCTGTGGAACTGAACTGAGTTCAATACTGAGACTAAAACTGAAACTGTGGGAGGTAATTATCTAACTGATATACCCCTCTCGAAATTGATTGGGGTCCAACCTGTAATCCTATTTAGAAGGGAGTCAATACCGTGCCACGGGTGAAGACAAGTGCTGAGTCACCCTCATCTGGCAGGTCCTTTGAATGACAATTGTAAGACACCTTATCAACCCTCAACTGGCAGGTTGATGTCTCAACCTCTATTGTCTATGTAGTTCTGGAATGCAAGGACTGCTTCTAAGGATCACACCGTCTACTGGCAAGTGAGTCCCTATACTTTGGTTCACTCAGTGTTAAATCCTACTCCCAACTGAATAGACGCTGAACTAATTTCTAAACTTTACTATGTTGACTAAACTGTTACTGATTGTGCTGTCTAACTGAACTAGACTGGGTTCACTGAGCTCTATTAGCTGACTGAGTACGCTGAGTTTGGTTAGCAGGCTTTATATACTATGTTTGGTTAAATGGCTGAATACTATTATAAATGATATCACTAAGACTATACTGAAGCTACTGTAATTCTAGGTGAACAACTAGATTGTCGGGTATTAGATTCCCCCAGAATTTAATAACATGGAAAATAAAGCATAGCATGATCTTGAAAAGCATTACAATGTTCATAACTCATTCATAGAGATATTTTATCAAACACTTGTAAGATATAAGCTTGTACATATGCTAGCATGTCATGATTTCCCCATTTAATTCACATGAGCAATTCATCAAACACTTGGAAAACATAATCTATACACATGCTACTAAACAACATGTAGGCATCATGATTTCAAATCCCAACCTACAAATTCAATGGCTTAAACATGAATTCACATAATACTACACATATGTCAAATAAATTTACATGAATCTTGTAATAAATCATGGATTAGAAACCCAATTAACATCATAATCATGAAGAAAATCAAACCCAATATGGAATTCATAAAATTAATAAACTTGAAGTTTTAAAAGAGATTCTTGAACTCCAAGGGTGGAAGGAAACCCTTTAATGAAAACCTAACATACCTTGATACTTGAATTCGTGAAGATTGATGGTGAATTTATTGGATCTTGATCTTGACTTGATGGACTAGGGTTTGTTCTTGAGAGGATTTTAGAGAGAATGAGTGAATTTTTCCTTTTGGATGAGTTAATTACGTGTTTTGAGGCTGATATAAGATGGGAAAATAACCCAATTACCCTCTATATGCGGAGTTTTAATGACTGAAACATGCCCAGTGACACATTAATCGATGCATCGCACCAATGGCTTTAACGCGATGACCAACGTGCCGCATCGAGTTTGTATTGGTTTACTAGAGTTGCACTTAAAGCTATGGGGAAATTATCTATCAATGCGATGGGCGACGTGACACGTTGAGATCGCATTGATCCACTATTTTGGTCACCCAAACATGTTTCAAACAAGGTGGTCCAAAAATTTCAAAACTTACCAGATGTGACCTACTAACATTCCTGATCATGAATCAACATATACATAATGATATAAGAAATCACATTCTGACTAACCTGATATAAGTATTTGAAACTCACCGGATGTGACCTACTAACATCATGAATCTTGGCATGGGCTGAATAAAATATATGAATAAGAAATCACATCCTGACTAAAATTATATAGTGTAAGGCGAGGCCTACAAAACATCATATAAGATAGAGTGACTAATCCTTATGCATTGCACCTACAAATTTTCAAGCTTAGACATATTCCTCAAATACCCACTCAACTATATTCTCTACCTTAGTACGACACTTCACCTAAAACTACTGAAAATATTCACATAGACGCTGAGCACGAATGCATAAACATACTAACTTATATGATTAATTGAATGGTTGATAGCTGAATACTGGTCATGTAATTTTGAACTATACTTAGTTTGGACTAAAACTACAGAGTACTATGCATATAAGGTAAGGACTGACTGAGTAACATGAGATAACTGAGCATGAATTCATGAAAACTATATTATTTGAGAATGCAAGACCAAGCGTATAGCATTATTCTGAAATAGTCTATAAACTAAGGTACTGAAATAATGATAACTCAATAACTGATAATTGTATGCTATGGTCAAGCAAACCTGAAACTGAACTGAGTTACTGATCTGATTACTAGACTGGCACTATGACTGAGACTGTAATTGGGACTATAATTGAGACTCATACTGGAATTAAATGTTGGGTTCTGATAACTATATGATGGATACTGACATAAATCAAGGATCTAAATAAACACTAACACTCGGAAATTTCTCAACTCCTCATCTCATGAAAAATTCTGATTTCCCTCCCTTCAACAACAAAATACAACTTCTTGCTAGCCATTTACTTAGCACACTAACCTAACATTTAGGCCTATTTTCATAACTACAGCCTCGTGTAAAACAAGTATGCAAAAATCTTTCCTTACCATGTAACATTTATTCTCTCTCATCTAAGCAATCGCTCATCACTACATTATTTCATAAGGAGAGTTCACTAAAGGGTTAAAACATAAGGACATGAATCATGAATGAATACTATGTTAAACTCTACACTTAACTGATGCCTGAGGAATAGAATACCAATACCATAGATTTATCAAGTGATCTAAACTGAGGATATACATGACATAATCAATATTTAGTCGACCGTTAGGAGTGTAGCATGATTCATGGGAACTGAGAATACTGTAAAGCATGACATGAGTACATGGATCATGAGCTACATAACCTGAGTCTGGAGTTTCTATATTTATGGAACATTATTTGTAATACTGAGTGAACTAGAGCTCCTATACTAGGGACTATAAGCGTACATGATTTTTGCTAACGTGTACGAATATGAGCTATGATCATAGAGCTAACATGTAAGACATGAATAGATATCAAGATAACTGAGTCTGAAGTACAATTCTAAAATGACCTGCGTGATCATCCTCGCTACTGGAATAGACAAGAATGTCATTGATGAAGACTACAACGAACATGCCCAAGTACTACTTGAAAAATCAATTCATTAAGTCCATGAAAGATGATGGGGCATTAGTGAGACCAAAATACATGAATAGAATTCAAAGTGACTATATCGAGTTCTGAAAGCTATTCTCAAAATATCACATTCTCTGACTCTGAGCTAATGATAGCCTGATCTGAGGTCTATCTTAGAAAAGTAACTGGAACCTTAAAGTTGGTCGAACAAGTCATCGATTCTCGAAAGTGGATACTTGTTATTGACTGTGACTTTATTTAGCTGAAGGCAGTCTATACACATTCTAAGAGAACCATCTTTCTTACGCATGAATAGAAATGGTGTGTGCCACGGGGAAACACTGGGTCTGATGAACCCCTTATCTAGGAGATCTTTCAACTGTCGTTTTAACTCTTTGAGTTCTGCATGTGCCATTTTATATGGTGGAATAGATATGGGCTGAGTATCTGGAAGAAGGTCAATTCCGAAGTCAATTTCTTTTTTGGGAGGAACTCCTGGAAGATCTTCGAGAAACACATCTGGGAATTAACATGCTACTAGATCTGAGTGAAGATTAGGGGTCTCTGAACTAGAGTCTCAAACTCAAAAAAGAAGATAAACACACCCCTTAGATATCATTTTCCTCGATCTAAGATAGGAAACAAGTTGACCCCTAAGTTAAGCGCTAAAGTACTTCCCCTCCACTCAAGGATAGGTTCATTCAGAAATTAAAAATGGAAAACTCTATTTTTTTAGTCAACTGAAGCATAGTATGAATGAAGCCAATCCATGTCGAGAATGACATCAAAATGGGTCATCTCTAATTCTACTAAGTTTGCTGGAGTGAATTTTTGAGATACCATAACTGGATAATTCCAGCATACCGATTGGGCTATGATAGATTTATCCACTACGGTAGAGACTGAGAAGGGCTCTACTAGGATTTTGAGACTAACTCCAAAGTCAACAGCTATATAAGGAGTTACAAAGGACAAAGAAGCTCCTGGATCTAGTAAAGCGTAAACGTGCAAATGATAAATGCATAATGTACTAGTGACCATATCAAGATAACTTTCCTGATGCTGTTGGTACTGAAGTGTATAGAGTCTGTTTGGGTGTTGCCTACTAGTGGCATTAGAAGTGGCACCCTGCTGATTTGGGCGACCGAACTGAGCTGAGGGGTGGATATGCTGACTCTACAAACCTGACTGAGGACAATCTCTAATTCTATGGCCCGTCTTGACATATCCAAAACACAACCTACTACCATCCCTACACACGCCCTGATGGTTTGTACCATATTTTTGGCAAAAAGGATTTGTTCGGACACTTTTTGGCCTTAGCATTCTGGCCCTCTTATTCTTTCTCCCTCTTTTCTTACATCTCTTCTTCTTACTCTGAGAAGCTTGAGTCATAAGCCTAGATAGGATTGTAGTCAGTTGATTGTTCTGGGATACTACTGAATAAGCTAAGGAAGTAAAAGCAATCCTAAGTTTAGAGTGAGACACATGCTCATTTAGGGGATCTGCCTGAACGGGTGAAGGCGCTGGCTGGTTTCTAGTTCTCCTTATATTAGTCTTTTTAGGAGGCATGTTCTATAAACAAAAGTAAAAAATGATTAGACATAGAATGTAACATCAGCTCATGTTCACTCACATGATATAAATAATGAAAGAAGGGAAACTTTTTCTAAAATACCTCATAGCCTCTTGACATAAGTGTGGCGTGCTACACACCCATGCACAAGACTCTACTAGATGTGGATTTCAGACTTCCTAGGACTCTGTTGAAACTAGCTCTGATACCAAGTTTGTAACGCCCTGAGTCTGCACCTCAGATGCCACACAGTGTTTACGACCCCAAAGGACCAGAAGTTAACCCATGACTGATATCTTCTGTGAGCACTAAGTAATAATATTATAATAAATGTGGAAAAAATAGATTGAAATGCCATAAGGTCCAAAACCTGAAATACTGATAAAGAATACCAACTGTAATAATAATTTCTACAACGGAATACTTTTTGAAAGTGAAGACTGAAAAGTCTCTAACTGAACTGTCTGAAAGTGGAGTTGATGGGACAAGTCCCCAACTAACTCTAACTACTGAAATAAATTGAATATTAAAAGAATCAAATAAAAACTCTATCCCCAAATTATGAGGACTCACCACTAAGTCTGGTGCTGATAGATTGGGTTGCTAAGTGTGGTCAGGAGCCTGTGCGTCTGAACCTATGATATAAGACATCATAGGGTAAAAAAAAGGTATGCATAAGTACTTTGAATGTACTGGTATGCTAAGTGAGGTAGGCTGATATGCAAGGGTTCATATGTATGAACAATAACTGGCTGAATAGCATGAATACAACTGAATAAGCGTACATGTATAACTAAAATTAATGAAACACTGATTATGCAATACTGAGCACATATCTACATATACTGCGTCTGAGATCATACTGACACTGGATGCTGACTTTTGATAACTGAATGACAAATATCTAAGTTAACTGATAACTGTATTACTGATAGTTGGGTGACTATTTCTGATGGTCCTGATTCTGTAGAACTAGACTAAGTTCTATACTAAGCTGGGTGACTGTGTCTGACAGTCTTGATTCTGTAGAACTAAACTGAGTTCTATACTGATACAAAAACTAAAATTGTAGGAGGTAATTATTTAACCGACATGCCCCTCTGAACTAATTGGGGTCCAACCTGTAACCCCAGTTGAAAGGGTGTCAGTACCGTACCACAAGTAAAGAGAAGTGTTGAGTCACCCTCATCTGGCAGGTTCTCTAAATGAGAATGGTGGTACCCTCAACTGGTAGGTAAAACACCTCATCATGTCTCAACCTACACTGGTTATGTAGTTTTGGGACACAAGGACTGCTTCTGAGGATCACACCCTCTACTGGCAGGTGAGTCCCCGTCCTTGGGTTCACTCGGTGCTCAATCCTACTCCCAACTGAATAGACGCTGAACTAATTTCTAAATTGTACTAGGCTTGACTGAACTGTTACTGATCGTGCTGTCTAACTGAACTAGGCTGAGTTCACTGAGTTTTATTAGATGACTGAGTACACTGAGTTCTATTAGTTGACTGAGTACTCTGAGTTCTATTAGTTGTATGTATATATTGAGTTCTGTTAACTGGCAAAATACTATAGTATGTGACATCACTGAGACTATACTGAAGCTACTATAATTATAGGTAAACAGCTAGATTGTCAGGTATTAGATACCCATAGTACTCGATAACATGGAAAGTAAAGCATAACATGATCTTGAAAAGCATTACAATGTTCACAACTCATTCATAGAGATATTTTATCAAACACTTGTAAGATATATGCTTGTACATATGCTAGCATGTCATGATTTCCCTATTTATATCACATGAGCAATTTATCAAACACTTGGGGAACATAATCTATACACATGATACTAACCAACATGTAGGCATCATGATTTCAAATCCCAACCTACAAATTCAAGGGCTTAATCATGAATTCACATAATACTACACACGTCAAATAAATTTACATAAATATTTTAATAAATCATGGATTAGAAACCCAATTAACATCATAATCATGAATAAAATCAAACCCAATATAGAATTCATGAAATAAATAAACATAAAGTTTTAAAGGAGATTATTGAACTCCAAGGGTGGAAGAAAACCCTTGAATAAACACCTGACATACCTTGATACTTGAATTCGTGAAGATTGATGGTGAATTGCTTAGATCTTGATCTTGACTTGATGGACTAAGGTTTGTTCTTGAGAGGATTTTAGAGAGAATGAGTGAATTTTGCCTTTTGGATAACTTAGTTACGTGTTTTTAGGGTTGATATGAGGTGGGGAAATAACCAATTACCCCTCTGTATGCAGTGTTTTACTGACTAAAAACATGCCGAGTGATGTGCAGACCGATGCACCGTGTCGATAGCATCAATGTGATGACCAATGTACCACGTTGAGTTTGCGTTGGTTCACTAGAATTGCACTAAAATCTAGGAAAACATTATTTTTCAACGTGATGGGCGATGCGACGCGTCGACCCACTATTTTGGTCAGCCAAACATGTTTCAAATGAAGTCCGAAAAGTCCAAAACTCAGCCGAAGTGACCTAATGAAATTCTCGACCATGAATCAACCTAACTATCAATATTTTAAGGTCGTAAAGGTCATAAAATAGGATCGCCAACTTATGAAGGATAAAATAATTCTAAGTACAAATACTTAGCTAAAATTACTAAGTCTGAGACCATTTTTCAAGCTTTAACAGACTGAGTTAAGCTTAGGATTTTGTGGGGTCTTACAATATCATTCTAATAGGAGGAAAGAAATATTTTAAGAATTACATGTGAAGAGATCAATCCTCTAGGAAGTTCCCCCAACCACAAAGAAGCTTCTCCTGTCAACAAAAAGGGGAACAACCTTAATCTAGGTGCCTTCTAATCTACCCTCGCCCCTCCTCCTGAATAGTATAAGAAGTGCAGATACTAATAAATTAGCAATATGCATATTTGCATCGTCTGTAGCTGAGCTCGCAAACATACTTTTCAAGTTCAAAAGCTGGATCATGGCACTGGTAATGTAAAATTTCACATTTGAGGGTAGTGCAGGAGGAATGATAGCTAATATTTTAGATAGTTCAATGTATCTCATATCCTCCTCATTATCATATGGATAGAAGTACTGGTATGCTGGGATCACTTGAGCTTGACCTCCTCGAACTCTTATCTTGATTACCATGGAGTACTGCTCGATGATCAACAATTGGTCTTGGTCTGGATAGCTTTGCCTACTGAGCTAACGGTCGGCTCCTCGTCCTTTCTCTCATTAGCAGATGCATCTACCAACAACTGCTCCGTTTGCTGATCAACAATTTTTTGAGGATCACTTGGAGAATGAGGAGGTACCATATTAGGATCATCTCGAACCCCTTCAAAATAGCCTGCATGTACTGGTTTTGTTATCGTATGATTAGGCTATAAGATTCACTCTATGTTAGGATTTAAGGGGAGTAAGGGATTACCTTGACTCCTTATGTTAGGCATACACTGGCGTATACCCAACCAAAGATAAAAACCAAAAACCCAAAAACTTTAGCATCTCAAATCAACAACTCAACACTTTATTCCCCAACAACGATGCCAAAATTTTAACCAACATCCAAACTAAACTTCCAAAAGAAGATAAAGCAGTCGTTGTCAAGTAAAGTAACCCAACTCAGGTTGGGGTCTAGCCCATATGTAATATGTGGTATATTATCTCTCCTTTACTAGAATCAACGAGAAGTACTGAAAGTAAATGGGGGTTTGTATTAATAATCTCGAACAAGTAATAGAACTCAACGTTGGTTGTAATCAATCAAAAACAGACATAGGGTTGTATTTCCCCTGGTTTCTCAACTCAGTAGGTTTATCATGCTTTGTTGAACCAACTCGATATCTTGCATGCAGAATCTGATAATATATGTACCATTAACTATCTTGTAGACCCATTGACAGATTTTACCCTTTACATTTTAAGTCTCAGGATGTCGCATTACTAAACCTTATCCTAGATTCCAGTTAACTATTACCTTTTGAGTCGTAAGTTATAAGATGAAAGATAACCTTCTTAAGTAAATGATACTGATTAGCCTAGATCGATGATTAATCTTCAAATTACTATTGTAATTATCTTTTCCTAATACCTACTCCTCTTGTGAAGTATGTAGTGATATACAAGGTGGGATCTTAAAATTTCAAACCATTGAGAAAGCTATTAAACTGAAGGTAACCACAATACATGCAAGAATATCAGTTCAGAACAACTTAGCACTTCTTCTACTTTATTAATCTACCAGGGTACCTATAACCTTAGCTAAGGAATTTATCCACTCATTGTTGTGAAATGATCAAAGGAATTCATAATTGAAGACATTCAAACAATATCATTAATAATCAATTCATAAAATCCAAAGTCTTTAACTGAATTATCAACCAAAAACAAGGACAAACTAATCCCAGGATCAAAATTGAATACTAGAATCAAATACATTTTTGTAAGTATAGAGAGTGTGTAAAATAAGTAAGAATATCAAAAGGGTATACATAGGTTACAAGGAAACCCTAGAAAACAACTGACAAATAAATAAGGAAAATCAGGGTCGGTGGCTACTTACTAGGCTACTTATAGGTCGTAGGTGGTCCCATATTGGTACCCTAGTCCTTAAACACTGCAGAAACTCTTTGGACTTTGATTTTTTGGAACCTACTCTATCACCTATGGGTCGTAGGTACCCATAATAACTGGAAGGGCCTTTTTTCTAAACTTCTGAGTTTTTGGATATCAATTTCTGACACCTACTTTGGCACCTATGAACCGTAGGTAGCATATACAAGTCGTAAGTGCCCACTTTAGTTGCCCAAAACTTCTACTTTCTCTCATTTCTTCCAGAATAGTCCCAAAACCTTATTTCCTACAAAAGATAGCACAAAACACATAATATCTAATAAAACAACCTAAGTAACTTGCATATTTTCATCATTTTAAGTATCTAAAGTTCTATGAAACCATAGCACATCACCTACTCTACTTTAGGTGTCTCATCAACCACAACACTAGCATTCTTCGGCTCATCAATAGTAGGCATAGGGGGGTCAACAATTGCCTTACCATTTTGAGTGGTAATGGTTAGACAATGACCATCATTTTTAGGATTTTAAACTATGTTGGTCGTAAGAGTGCCCGACTGCCTCTGATTCATGGTTTCAAATATTTGTCCAAATTATTTCTCTAATTTTTTATCACAGTAACATGTAACTCTACTTTTTGGGTCAACCCTCAGATAGCTGCCTTAATCTTCACAAGGCAATTTTCCTGATTTTCCTGATCCTTGACCAATTTGTACAACATAGACACTATCCTTGACTCAGTGTCACGACTACCTTATGAAACATACACACCACCCTTCTCTTTATAATTATCCATACATCTCTAATCACTATCTCTCTCTCTGCACCTATATCTGTACTGATCCCTATAATATTTTTAACCTTGGTTTCCTTTCCCCTCTGCTTGAAAACCCACCAACTCTATATCTAGGTACTTTGCCTACTTTTCTAAATTAGAATTATATGATCTAGAGGCCTTACCCTGCAAGCCTAATGCATTCACCTTTTAATAACTGATCATTACAAACTACTTTATCAATAGTCTAACCTCCATCCTTAGCTGAGTAACTTCTTGTGCCACTGTATCAACAACAACTTTGTGCTCAGTGGAAGCAGCAATAACATATGTTCTAGTGCCTCTCTCTGCCTCTCTAGTATGTTATCCTCATTTGATGAGAGAGATTTTTTCTAAGATATCTGATATTGTCTCCCAGCATATACACATGAATGCTCCACTAGTAATAGTGTTAGTCATAGCTCTTGAACTGGTGTTAATGGTTTGATAGAAAATCTCAAGTAAGTTCTTCCTAAAATCATGGAATTAGGTACCATTATCAACTTCTTTTTAAAATGAAATCATGCCTCATAAATCGACTTAGAGTGTAACTGCCTGAAATTATATATCTCGTCCTTTAACTAAAGCATTCTGTATGATAGAAAGAAATAATCCAAAAACTACCTCCGTAATGCATTCCAAGTAGTGATTGATCCTCAAGGAAGTTCCTCAAACAATAATGTAGATTTAATAATGCTTAAATTACTCCATTATTTATGGGCAAGGCGATCATTGTCAAATACATTAACCCAACTAGAGTTAGGTTTGAATCCACGAGGAGTGTTAATAGTGCTCAAATCCTATGGTTGTTGAAAGTTACTAAAGATATACCCACAATGTAAACATGATGAAAGACATAAATTAAAATTTGGTGGTATGGTTTGGGTGGTTGTTTTAACAAAATCTACTCAAACTACCAATTAAGAGCAATAAATGTAGGTAAGATTCCAATAGGAGAAGAGTCTTGGGATTATGGTTTCCTAGGGGCAAATAATGCATAGATTTATGATAATCAAATGCAAATTCTAGATAATGGTGATATGGCTAGTATAGGTTAGGGGTTTTGATGTGATTTTTTCAACCAAACACCAAAAATATCACACATGAACCTTTTCGAATACCTCAAGGGTGCGGCAAACAAATCCACCCAAAGCCTCAACTGGGCATCCTTATTTCTAGGAAAATGCCCAAGACATATCAAATTCATAATGCATTCTTATTTCTAAGACAATATAAAGGAATAGCTAACATCTAATTTTTGTTCACTAATACCTTGTCACCCATATCACTTTTTCAAGGATGATATAGGTTCCAAATACATACCCACATCCCTTTTTCAAGAATGATGTAAGATTTTGGAAATTTGCGATTTGCACCCACAAATTCTAATTCAACAAGCAAGTATTAGTGAAACCCAACATCATTAACTAAGAATCTACACTAATAATCAAAACCCACAAATATGTGTACCTTATTCTAACATAATCCCTAGATCGAAGTTTAGTTACTCATAAAGTTTGAGAAAAGAAATATACCAAAATGGCCATTCAATGTTTCCATTAAAGAGGAAAAGTAAGAATATTGTCAAATTTAACTTCAATCATAACTAAAATCCTTTGAATATTTGCTACAATAATGTTTCCCAATTTGGTAGGGTTTTTACAAAGCCAAAACTTGAATTCTAGTTCAAGATATCAAAAAAGTGAAAGGGTTTTCGTCCTATAGAGCATTGGAACCAGCTATGGGGAATTACAAAACTGTCCCCGACCTATTTTTTGCTCCATTGTGATCATCGGTGCTTGATTGCGATTGTGGTGAACCCCTCGTGATTGCATGCCTTGACTGATTTGAGTTGTTTGCAATCTTGACTCTTAGACCGCAATTGCGGTAACTGAGGGTCAGATCTTGCTCCTACTTTTCTAGATTTTGCGCTGAGTCTTCCTTTTTGATCTCTTTTTAGCTCATTTCACTTCTTTTATTCCCGTCACCTTTATGCCTGAAAAATATGGTAATTAGTGCATTCAAATGACAAATTTATCTTATTAACACCTTTATCCACAGTAGTGTGCGCAAATTGGGATGTAAATGAGTGGTAAATTTACCACTCTTCAACACCCCCAACTTAAACCTTTGCTTGTCCTCAAGCACACTACTTCTTACGCAATGATACAATGAAATTTTTAAGACTATTTCTATGACCAAATGATCACAATGACTTCGAACTTGATTAGCACCAAAAAGTATCTCTCAAGCATAAGTAAATCTATTCTCATGACTCCCCTCAACATGAAACACAATTTACTGAATACAAAAGACTTTAAAGAACAATAATGCAACAATTACCAACTATCTAAAAATGACTCCCCATCGATAGCGACTTAATTATACTCATTTTCCTCATTTTTGGAATATGACAATTTCACCCGCCTCAATTAGTCTACCTGCCTCTTCACAAAAAGAAAATCCCACACACCAATGTATATATTATGCAATAAGGGATTTAAGTGAAAACACTCACTATCATAAGAAATCTCTCAATGTAAACGAGTATCATATCATATGCTTTCCCTTATTTTCAATCGCCACTACTATGAATGCACTTTATTGGTGATCTCGAGGGAGTTTTTCAAGCTTGTAATGTAGGATTGAGGAAAGGGTATGGTATCATTTTTGAATGAAGTGACTAAACCCTCCTTGAAAATTTACATCATGCTATTCAATCAAACTTTGGACTATGGGCCACTTCATTTGTTTCCAACTTCACATATGCCTACTTTTGCTACCTTTATTCACCCATCTCTTTAAAAGCATTTTATTTTTGCCCATTTATGTCATTCATTATTTTGATGATTCCTTTCTTTTTCACTTTTTAGTTTCTCTCTTAGCTTATCTTTTTAGGTATCCACTTACAATATCATGGACCAAGGTCACCTCTTCCAAGACTTACCACCCCCAACTTAGCAATTTGTCCTCAAGTTTCATTTTTAAAGTTCCAGAAAGGTAGGGTTCAAAAGAGGGATAAACTTTAAATGGTTCAAGGCTTGTAATGTGGTTGCCAAAGATAGGCTTGAAGGCTCAAAATGGCTAACTGAGGATACTATTCTATGTTTGGGTAGGTTATTTAGGCTAAAGTTTGTTCTTACGTTCATAAAGAAGGCCTAAGATCACTTCATTGACCATGAATAATCCCAATTACCCTTAAGAAACTAACGAGGCAAGTTCTAGATGATACAAGTATGCGTGAGAGTTACATAATTCCACTCACCGCACATAACATGCAAACTTTTCAAGGAGGATCAATTGCATTTCCTACTAGAGACAAAAGGAAGAATTTACCATATACTACAAACTAAAGACTTCAGAGTCACAAAAAGAGGTAAAGCATTATTATAAAATTATTAATGTCCATGCCCTTGGTTTTTAAAAAATTTGGTTGGAGGGGGGTGGTTGCTTCGCATTTACACCATGAAAAATTTGCTATTGATGGTGCCGAACCAAGTCGTCCTCTCATATTTCGTCTCATATATGGGCAACCCATATGGCTACTCAGACTTCACCATAGGTATAAGGGTGATTCCAAAACTCGAATGCTACGAGTACTTAACTTACCCTGCATTTATGGCTCAAAACCTAATCACAATGATTTTTCTTTAAGAATATCGTCACTCAATCCATCATCTAAAAAGGATCATCCAAAATCAATCAAAAGAAATACAACAATCTCTATGCTCGAGGTAAGACTGTTAGATTATGATGCCCGAACACAAATATAACCCCATCCCTAACTTAAAGAGTTGAAGTACCATTACTACAACACATAAAAGAAGTAGAAGGATTAGAAAGGGCTCCCTGAAATAGCAACAAATATTTATCTGGACCTTCGTGATCACAATAGGATGAACTGCGATTGTGACACCGTGGTAACTGAGACTAATTTTTCCCCTGTTGTGCCTATTTTTCTGCACAGCTGCCAACTTTCCAACTCTATTTTCCCTTACTTTTTGGACTTCCAACTTGTGTCAAAAACACCTACAGAACATCAAAAATACAATAAGTGTAAAAATGATGGTTTGTCTCCCATCAAGAGCCTAATTTAACGTCGCAGCACAACTCTTCTTTATCAACATTGAGGATCTTTGAAATGTACCAACTCTAACTTGGCCGCCCCAGGGCCTCCTACATTATAGTGATTCACCCTTTGCTAGTTTACTATAAACCTATTTTTCTCATTCTAATTTGATCGCACCACTAGGGTAAACACTCAAAATCACAAAGGGGCCCGACCACTAAGAACAAAGCTTTCCCGTAAAAAGCTTCAAACAAGATTCATAAATAAGTACACTATCGTCTACATGAAATTCACACCTTAGTATCCTAGAATCATGTCATTTATTCATTTTCACCTTATACAACGATGAACTTTCATAGGCTTTGAGTCAGAAATCCTCCAACTCGTGAATTTTAGTGACCCTTGACTCAAAAGCTTCATCCCAATTTATATTTAACTTCTTCAATGCATACAAGGTTTTATGCTTAAGCTCGATGGTCAAGTGAAATGTCTTCCCTAACACCAATTGGTAGAGGGAATACACCCAAAGTGCCTCATTAAGTTGCCTTGCCTAATTAGTTTGGCCCACATTTACGGTTTTCTCAAGTATATATTTGATTTCTTGATTGGAAACTTTATCTTGGCCACTTACTTGGGGTGGTATAGGGTGGAAACCTTATGTTTTATCTTATGTTTATCAAAAAGTCTCTAACTACCCAGTTGTAAAAGTGTGAGCCTCCGTCACTAATGATGGAACGTGGCATTTAAAATCTTGAAAAAATATATTTCTTTAAGAAGAAAGAAATGGTTTTGCTCTCATTGTTCGGAAGTGCCACAACCTCTACCTATTTGGAAACATAATCAACTGCCACCAATATATACTTTTAAAGAAGGAGCTCACACAAGGGCCCATAAAATCAATTCCCCATACGTCAAAAAGTTCAACCTCAAGATTCGGTTTAAGGGGCATTTCATGTCTTCTCGAGATGTCACTTTAAATTTGACATTGATGGCATTCTTATACAAATTCAATGGCATCACTATTAATGGTGGTCTAATAATAACCATATTCAAGAACTTTGGTGGCGGTTCAAATCCCCCATGGTGACCACTGAAAGGTGAGGAGTGACATGCTTTAAAGATATCTTTCATTTCAACTTCCATAACACAGCGCCTAATAACACCATCGGCGCATTCTCTATATATGAAGGGTTCATCCCAAAAGTATTTTTTATATCAAATAAGAACCACTTTCTTTGATGATAGCTAAGATCCTAGAGGAGTACTCCACTTACCACATAATTAGAATAGTCGGCAAACCATGGTGCAACTCTTGCCGAGGTTGACATGACTAGCTCATCGGGAAAAGCATCATTAATATCAATCTTACCATGCCTTTCATAATTATTACTAAGACTCCAAAGATGGTTGGGCACTTGATTTTTGCAACCCTTTTGGTCCTTTACCTCAAAATCAAATTCTTGCAAGAGCAAGATACATCTAATTAATTGTGGCTTAGCTTCTTTCTTTGTCATGAGGTATTTAAAGGTGGTATGATCTGTTTACACCATCACTTTGGTGCCTAAAAATAGGTGTGAAACTTCTCAAAAGCATAAACCACCGATAATAATTCTTTCTTTGTAACCATGTAGTTATGTTGAGCATCATTCAAGGTCTTTCTTGAATAATAGATCAGATGAAATAACTTTTATTTGCATTGACCCGAGACCGCCCCAATGCAATTCCTCTTTCATCAAACATCACTTCAAATAGAGATAACCAATCGGGGTCCATAACAATTAGAGTCGACACAAGCAACTCATTGAGGCAATTAAAGGACTTCAATCATGCATCATCAAAATTAAATTTTGCCTCCTTTTCAAGGAGTTTGCACATTGGATGAGCTATTTTGGAGAAATCCCTAAAACATTACTGATAGAAATTGGCATGCCCAAGGAAACTCCAAACACCTTTTACAAAAGTGGGAGGACGTAATTTGGAAATGACTTATACCTTATCTTGATCAACTTGTATACCCTTTCTCAAGATTTCGTATCCCAAAATAATACCCTCTTTCACCATGAAATGACATTTCTCCAAATTAAGGACAAGATTGGTCTCCACACATCTATTAAGTACCTTGCTTAGATTCTTAAGGCATGACTCAAATGAGTTTCTCACTACCAAAAAATCATCCAAGAAGACTTCCATCGAATCCTCAACCATATCCACAAAGATTAACAACATACACCGTTGGAATGTTACTGGTATCTTGTACAAACCAAAGGGCATCCACTTGAATGTGAATGTTCCATAGGGGCAAGTGAATGTTGTCTTATATTAGTCTTTTGGGCAATAAAAATTTGATTATACCCCGAATAACCATCTAAAAATCAATACCACCCTCCCCCAGCCAACCTATCTAGCATTTGGTTCATAAAGGGCATGGAAAAATGGCCCTTCTTGCTCTAAGAATTCAACTTACGGTAGTCCATGCACACCCTCAACCCCGTGACCAGTTGTATGGGAACAATGTCATTTTTTCATTCACAACTACCGTATTCCACCTTTCTTAGGAATACATTGCACCGGACTCACCCATGTGCCATTGGAGATTGGATAGATGACTCCGGCGTCAAGCCATTCTGTAATTTATTTCTTCACCACCTCTTGTATGGGATGATTTATCCTCCTTTGATGTTCCATACTTGGTACATTATCTTGTTCTAGTTTGATTGTGTGGGAACAAATGTCGGAGGCTATGCATATGATATCCATAATTGTCCATCCGATTGCTTGAATGAACTTTATCACTACCAATTTCAAAGCCTCAACATGGTAAGGCTCAAGATCACTTGAAATAATGATAGGAAAAGGGTTAACATCACCCAAGAATACATATTGAAGGTGGGGCGGTAATGAATTCAACTCAATTTGAGGTGTCTCAGGGATGGATGGCTTTGCGGGAGGTCCCTCCCAATTTTTTAGATTAATATCCAAATTTACTAGGTTCTTGGTATAAGATCTAATGCCCATTAAAGATGCAAACACTTCATCGAACACTTCAACTTCATCACTTTCTCAATTCCATAAGACTCCCACTAATGGGTCATCCACCAAACTCGCATCAACATAATTTGACACCACATCATATATAACATCGATTACCAAAATTACTAGCAAGTCCATTGGTTTTTTCATGCACTTGCATACATTGAAGGAAGCCTCTTCATTATTTATATAGAATTTCATCTACTGCACTCCACATCCACCAATGCTCTCCTAGTGGATAAAATAACATTCCAAGAATAATAGGGATTTAATAGTCTAATGCATAATCAAGGGTCACAAACTCGGCCAAGAAGATGAAGTGGTCGACTTTAACTAGCACATCATGTAGTCCCAATAGGTTTCTTGATAGTCGGGTCGGCCATTAATACTCTCATAGTGGTAGGTTGCGGTTTCCCCAACCCTAGCTTGTGAAATTTGTCATATGGCATCAAATTTACACTTTTCCTGAGGTTGCACAAGGACTTTACAAACTTGAACATTCCAATGTTACACGGGATTGTGAAAGCTCTAGGGTCTTTCTTTGTTTCCATCATCGTGCTTGATATACTCTTCCGTTGTCTCATCCTCCACAAGCCGCTTTTTGGAAACTAGTTCCTTCATAAACTTAGCATACCCCGCCATTTTTTGCAAATCTTTGATCAAAGGGATGTTGATGGAGAGGTTGCTAAATTTATCAAGAAATCTTTTAAACTTGGCATTTTACCTTTTTTTCTGGAGCCATTGAGGAAAAAGAAGAGGAATTGTAATTGGTGGTATAGAGAAAGTTTGGGATTTTTTTCACCTTGGAATTTTCAATGATAAATTCATTATGCTTTACTCATCATCATTTAGCCTTTTCCTTTTCATATTTGTTTTCTGATAAATTTCTCTTTTGCTGAGGTCATCATAAAACTCCATGTCCTTGCGAAGAGTTTGCCACTTTGAGTGAAAATATCATTTGTTACCATACCACTCGACCTTTCTTTATTTTGTCTTTCTATGAGGTACACTGATATTTGATTCAATTTTGCCTTTAGTTGTTGGATGGAAGTTGAATCAGATTCTATGGTTTGGTGTAACTTGGAGAAGTCACTTCTTATTTCTCTCACTATCATGTCGGTCCTCTCGACTCCTATCAAAATTTAAGCCAAAATATCTTCATTAATATACCTCTCTATTTCACATGGAGATATGTCCCGATTTTCATTGTTCCGCCCTTGATTGCTACCCCTCCCTAGCGAGAAAACATGGAAACCCTTCGAATAGTTTTGCAACAATCTCACCTTTTCATCAAGTATCTCCTCTTTTGTGTCTTCACATTCCATAGTATCCCTTGCATCTATAACGTTAACTCTTTCAATGGAGGTACCTATCACATGTTTAGTAAGAAGTTCAAGGTGTGACATCAATTTGATAAAAATTTGCATCTCTCCTCCTCTTTTTTACTTCAATAATGACACACAAAGGACAAAGAGGGATCTCCAGCTGCCACCTCGACATTCTTTATGTTCCAACCCCTAGCTAGGCTAGTAACTTGGTCTATTATACTTGATGCAACTCTATAAGGAAATTTAATAAGGGATCCTCCGAATGCATTATCCACTATGGCTATGTTTACTTGGTCCAATGCCCTATATAATATTTAGAGGAGCAGCTTCTCCGGTACCTCATGGTTTGGACATTTCATAAGTTTCTCCTTAAATCTCACCCGTGCTTAATACAAAAGCTCTCCATTGTGTTGACAAAAATTTGTGATTTCATAATGCAATTGCAATATCTGTAATGATGGGAAATAACAATCTAAGAAAGAATCAATAAGTTCACCCCATAATGTGATAAACCCGGTGGGAAGAGACCTTAACCACAACACCGCCTCACCCATTATAAAGAACGAGAAGAGGTGCAATCGTATGGATTCTTATGAGATATGAGAAATATCAAAATGGTGAGCATATTTCCACAAAATTCCTCAAATGAAGGTTGGCATCTTCATACGGTTGACCCCCAAACAAACCCTTCATATAAAGCAAGTGGAGTATGATACTTGTAACATAAAATTCTCCATTTCCCTCGTTGGGGGGAATACGGATGGCTTTAACATGCTTCTCGTCACCAAGATAATCCATAACTTCTACATATTCATATGATAGGTTGTGGATGATCCCTTCTTGACTCGTGGCTATTTAGAATAGATAATAATCACCTAATAAAAAATCAAAAACAATAATAAAAGTGAAAAATGACACTATGAGTGAACCCAAAGTCACTCTCAACTCCAATAAGCGAAAATAAAGTTTCACTCCCTGGTAATGGCACCATTTTGATCACGCTCAACTTACTCCATGATTTATGGTCAAGGCGATTATTGTCAAATATATTAACCCAACTTTAGTTGGGGTCGAATCCGCGAGCAAGGTAAATATTGTTCAAATCCTATGAATGATGAAAGCTACTAAATATATACTCGCAATTTAAACGTAATAAAAGACATGAATTAAAATTTGGGGGTTTTGGTTTGGAAGGTTGTTTGAACAAGATCTACTCAAACTACCAATTAAGAGCAACAAATGTAACAAGATTCCTATAGGAGAAGATTCTTGGGATTATGTTTTCCTAGAGGCAAATAATGCGTGGATTCATGATAATAAAATGCAAATTCTAGTGAATGACTATATGGTTATGCTAAGTTAGGGGTTTTTATGCTAGGTTCTCAACCAAACACAAATAATATCACCCATGGTCCCTTTCAAATATCTCATGAACAAATCCAGCCAAAGCCTCAATTGGGCATCCCTATTTCTAGGAAAATGCCCAAGACATAGCAAATTTACAATCATCCTTATTTTTAAGACAATGTAAGGAATAGCTAATATCTAATTTTTGTTCACTAATACCTTGTCACCCATATCCTTTTCTCAAGGATGATATAGGATCCAAAATCATACCCATATCCCTATTTAAAGGATGATGCAAGATTTTGTGAATTTGGGGTTTTCACCCATAAATTCCAATTCAACAAGCAAGTATTGGTGAAACCCAACATCATTAACCAAGAATATATACTGATAATAAATATTTGCACCATATTCCAGTATAATCCTAAGATATGTTTAGCTACTCATGAAGTTTGAGAAAATTAATAAACCAAAATGGTCATTCAATGCTTCCATTGAATAGGCAAAGACTATTCTCAAACCAAACTTCAATTACAACTAAAATCATTTGACGATTTGCTAGAAGAATGTTTCCCAATTTGGTAGGGTTTTTACAATGCTAAAACTTGAATTCTAGTTCAAGATATCCAAAAAGTGAAAGGGTTTTCATCCTATAGAGAATTGAACCAGCTATGGGAAATTACAAAACTGCCCCTGAGCTATTTCCACTCCATTGCGATCGTCGATGCTTGATAGCGATTGTGGTACCTGTGATCATAGTGAACCCTCTCTATCGCATACCTTAACTGATTTAGGTTGGTCGCAATTGCAACCCTCTGACCTCGAACACGATAACTGTGGGTTAGATCCTGCTCTAGCTTTTGTACTAACTCTTCCCATTTTGATCTCTTTTTAACTCATTTCACTTATTTTCTTCCTACCACCTGTATGCCTACAAAACATGGGAATTAGAGAATTCAAATGATAAATTTGTCTCATTAACACCATTTAACCATAGTAGCATGCATAAATTTTGATGTAAATGAGTGGTAAATTTACCACTCATCAAGCTTCACCAGTCAAAGAAAAAGGGAACAACCTGAGTCTGAGAGCCTCCTGATTTACCCCTAGTATAGTGTATGGAATGCAATTCCTAATGAAGTCTGTGATGTGCATATTTGCATCATCAATCAGTAAGCGAGCAAATACACCTTTCAGATTTAACAACTGGATCATAGCACTGGTGATGTCAAACATTACATTAAGTGGTAATGCAAAAGGAATAATAGCTCTTGTCTTAGTAGTGTCAATGATAATGCTTAACTAACATCATCAATTCGATGCAAGGCAGACATTTTCTATATATACCCAACAAAAGTCGGGGTTAAATCCTCAAGGTTTGTAAAATAGCTTTCAATACCTGTGTGGGTTGAGAGTTAACTAGGAGTTAACCTGTAATGTGAAATCTAAACAAAACATAAAAGTAAATTGGGTAGATCTGAATGAAAAGTTTGTTTAATACAATAACAGAAAATACTAGAGAGAAATTGAAGCAATTGACAGATATTACCAATTAGAGAAGAAGCTTGGGGCTATATGATATCCTAGGTGGTATTCATGCATGGGTAATAAATAGTTAGTTCAAGTTGAGCTAAGGGTTTTGGGTAGTCAAGATTTAGGGTCTTATTGTTAATCTTTCAATAAAACACTAAATTTCACTAATGGATTCTTTTGAACACCTCATCAGCGTGCTAAGTTTACCAATCCATTACCTCAAACTAGCATCCTTATTTCTAAGATAATGCTTATGAACATAGCTAATTCACATAACATCCTTATTTTTTTAGATAATGCTAAGAAAAAAGCTAATTCAAGTTGTTGTTCACAATTATCTCTCACCCACATCCCTCATTTAAGGAAGATGTAGGATCCTTAGGAAATTTGGGGCTTTCACATCCAATTCTCAATTCAAACATGGGATAAAAGTAAACCCAAAATAATTAACTAATTATTTGGACTAATAATTAACACCCACACATTATTCACCACCTAATTAAACATAACCTCAAGATAGAAATAAAGCTATTCATGAAATTAAATAGAGGAAATATACCCAAGTTGGCGCATCCATTGAAAAGCAAAGCAAGAATAATTCAAAACTTCAACTTCAATTTATAACCAAAACATCCTTAGAATTATACTAACAATTGTTTTCTCACTTCACACTAAGTATTTGTCACTCAATAACTCCAAAATTAGCTAAAATATCCTCCAAAATGTAGAGGGTTTTTGCCTTTTGTATTTTGGGACTCAGCTCTGTGAAATTCCACTTTTGCCCTCAAATTTCTTGACTCATCGCGATCACAAAAGTCACACTATGATCCCTACTAGTTGAATTTTTGACCTATTATGATCACGACCCTCAAAGTGGAATTACAGCATCTGAGGATCATCTCCTAGGCTTGATCTTGAGCTTTTTCTCCTCTTGCTCATTTGCCTTCCCTTCCAGTTTTGTCTGAACTCATTTTTATCAGAATTCCTACAAATTCACAAAAATTGGAAATTAATGTATTTGAATAAATAGTTATCCTCATACACATAGTTAATTCACTGTACTGTTCAAGAATTTAGATATAAATGAGTGGCAAGTTTGTCACTCATCAACACCCCCAACTTAAAATTTTACTTGTCCTCAAGAAATACTACTCTATAGTCAATGAGACTAATCAACTTATAAGCCTACTCTTATAACCAAATGATCACCATGATTTTGAACTCGATTAGCACTAACAATTAGACAACAAGCATGGGAAGAACTATTCACGCAACTCTCCTCAAAATCAATCACGTGCTCAAGAATGTAAAAGACTTTTAAGAACAATCAAGCAACAACTACAACCTCTCAATAGGTGAATCTCTATCAATAGTGACTTAACTACACTTACTTGCCTCATTTTTTCAATATGACAATATCACCAAGCTCTATTATTTTACATGACTCCTCATGAAAGGAAGTCCCAACATATTAAATATTCACTCATTCAACAAGGGACAAATGTACAAGCACTCACTCTCACAAAGAAATTCTCAAATTCAAACAAGTGTTATGTCATATGCTTGCCCTTATTTTTAATTGCTACCAACTCAAAAACACTTGGTTGAAGATCTCAAAGGACTTTTTCAAGCTTGTAATATGGGTTCGGGGATGGATAGGATAAATATTTGGGATAAAAATTGTCTACATCCTCCTTGAAATCCACATAAAACACTTTTTAACCAAACTTTTGGTCATGGGCCACTTTATTTATTCCTAATTCACACATGTGCCTACTTTTACCATATTGGCTCACCTATCTTTGAAAGCATTTTCTTCTCATTTCTTTCTTTTGTGCAATCTCATGTTTTTATTTATTTTGTTGACCCCTTTATTTTTCTCATTTATTTTTCCTCATTTCTTAGCTTTTAGGAACTCGCTTACAATATTGTGGCCCAAGATCACCTCTTCCAAGATTCACTACCCAACTTAGGATTTTAACCTCAAGTTGCACTTTCATGTTCAAGAAGGGTAGGGTCTAAAAGAGGAATAAAGTTCAAATGGTTCAAATCTTGTAATGTGGTTGCCAAATAAAGGTTCAATGGCTCAAAAGGGATAACTAGGGATACCCTTCGCGCACGGGTAGAATTATTAGGCTAAAGTGAATTTCCATGATCACAAATAAGGCCAAAGATCATTCTTTCAACCACACATAATCAAGATTAGATTTGAAATACCAACGGGGCAAGTTCTAGATGACACAAGTAAACATGAGAATCAATTAACTAAGCCCACAGTGCATGGCATGCAAACTTTTCTAGGAGGATCAAATGCATTTCCTATTTGAGGGTAAAAGGAGTTGTTCATTACACCCTACCAAGTAAAGAATTTGGAGTCACAAAATGAGGTAAAGTGTTGTTACAAAATTACTCACGTCCATGCCCTTGATTTTTACAAAAAAAAATGGATGGAGGGGGATTCTTGCTTCGTATTTCACCATGCAAGGTTAAGTATAGTTGGCACTAAATCAACCCGTCATCTCACTTTGCGTCTCTTGTACGAGAAAATCATATGGTTAATCAAGACTTTACCATAGGAATAATGGCAATCCCACATCTATAATGCCACGGGACTTAAATTTCCCCTACATCTATAGCTCAAAACCCCAACACAGTAATTTTCCCTTAAGAATATCGCCACTCAATCTATCATGGGGAAAGGCTCATCTAACATCAGTATTAAAGGAAATAAAAATCAAAAAATGAAAAACAAAAGTGACAAATCTGCAAAACATAGGCATCATTAGGATGACTAATATTACAACCCAAATTGTCAAATCATCCACAAAAAATCAAAAGTAAATCATACAAATAAAATATAAAACATCCAAATGAGCAACCAAATAATATAGACTCAAGAATCAAATATCAAATAAATACGGATATGGGCACCCCCAACTAAAGAGCTTATAGTGTCCTTGTTACACATCATGACGGTATAAAAAAAGTTTACGGGGCTCCTTAAAACTGTATCAAGTACTACCATCACTCACAGTCGCCTCATCATTATAATTAGACTGTGGCTTATTATCCTTGGACCACCTAGAAGGGATATCATCATCAAAATCTTCTCTATGGGAGGGAAGTCTCTCTTTGGGCTTCAGGACCTTTTATAAGCCCTTCACCCCTTTCAATATATAGATTAAAATTTGTCTCTCCTCTTCTCCCTTTTCCTTATCTCATTATGACTCTCGAAATGACTTATGTGACCGTGCCAAGGAAGAGTAGTCCCGCTCAATCCTAGAAATAGTAGCTCCGTGCTACCTTTAATCCTTAAGAAACCTCTCATAATCAGTCTTAGAGACATAGAAGTGGCAAGTGGTGAAAGTTTATCTTGGACCCTAAGGTAGATTAGACTCTTTTAGTATCTGTATCTAACTAGAGTGTTCCTCAAATAGCCCTACCGAGAATGGCCTGTATGAGTCAACATCATCATCCACCGATTTACCTAAACTGGTATTCCTTTTCTTATACTTTGAAAGTGTACCCTCACCATATATCTTAAATGGGTAAATGGGTATCTTCGGGTATATCCAGTTGTCCTTTGAATATTCCTAAACTTTATTCTCTTGCATAATTTGATGATCAAGGATAGAAGCAAGAACATAGGGCCACCTTTTGTTCTTGAAATGCCTGATCTCCAAAAGTACAAAGTGACCAACATTAAAGAAAATGTTGTCCATAAGTAAAGATACCATTTTGGCTTGCATAACATGGACATGATCATGTTGGTAGTTGATGATACATGGCTACAAATTATGGCTAACCAAATTTGAGCCTCGGCCATGAGCTTATTCATTATTATCTCTATTTTTGTAGCGGCCCATGACACTTCTCTTTCTAGGCATAGGCATAATTGAGAATCTAACTAGCTTTGGGAAGCATAGTTCTTATCATCGTATCCTCCCATAGCGGCATTCGGCAACCCTTAAACTTTATTGATTTGTTTAGCCCCAAAATAAACTTGCTTTCCCTCAAATTCTCATAACTAGTTTGGAGATTTTCACTACGCTGAGATTTGCATATAATTATCTAACTGGTTATTCATTTTCCTAGCACAAATCTAGGTTAAAGCATCTCCAACCTAGGATACCAACCTCTCATAGAAAGTACAGAGCTTTTCAGGTATTTGTTCAATTGCTATGCCCCTCTTAAAATGTAACTTCCTGCTAGTGAGGTCCTTATAGTAGATAGTCTGACACTCAGGAGCCATGAAACGAGTTTGATCATATGTTTCCATCTTCAACTTTAAACCCTAAAAAATAAAAAACATAAAGCACTAACTATCAAGATCATTATGTGAAATCAATGTTATGTGAATAAATTAATCTAAAGAAATGGTTCAGGAATCAAATTTAGGCTTAAAATAAGAGTTCAGGATTTTGGCCAAGCCTGTCAGGCAAGCCTCATATGTTGTGGTCACACTCTATATGGATCACGATCGCAGAACTTGAGAGGCCTTTCAGACAGGCCTCAAGTCTCATGATCACGAGTCAATGGATTACAATTACGACACCGTGATCATACTTTGGTAATCGCAATTACAGTACCTGAGGCTATTATCTTAGGATTTATCAAAATCTAAAAGTTCTTATTTATCAACTAATTTGTATTTGTAAAAATTAAATATCACTAAAACATTAAACACGGTCCCTAAACACTCAATCATGCCCTTAAATTCATTGAAAACTACCAAGGAACTAATTTGAGCATTTTATGAAACACTTGGTGTGCACATACATTTTATCCTAATTTTGAACAATTTTTGGTACTCAAAAATTCTCAAATAATGCACATACCAACAACAGTCACCATACCAAGCAATATCTATTTAGACACTAATTATGCCCAAAAAATCAAAGATTTAGGCCATGGCCCTAAATATGCTTCTAAGGCCCATATTTAAGTATAAAGGAGAGACTAAAATGACATACAGGATTCTTGGATGTAAATAAGGATGATATGCACTCTAACATGGATCACAATGCTAAAAATTTAAAGAACTTTGGGTATTTGAAGGAAATTGAGTGTAGGAACTATTTTGGAGATGGTTCCTATTCAAAATTGCCTTATGCACGATCGTGGTTTAGCCTCTATGATCCTGATCACATAAGGATCGTGATCATAATCAACATCTGCATTTGCAGTACCCTAGGTATGGCTGGGAAAACCTGAGCCTCAAGATCATGATTCTGATCTAAATGTCGCAATCATGGCACCTGAGGCTAGGTTCAATCCCTTATTTTTCACTTGTTTTGCCTCTAACTTAATTTCACTTCACCTATTAGCTTTCACTTACTCAAATTCACCTTTAGAGTGCCAAGTTTGCATGGATTAATCAAAACAAACACAAATACTATAATAACAATTAAAATATAAAGGATACAAGCCACATAAATGGCAGTGATAGGTTGCTTCCCATTCAGAACTTAATTTAACATCGCGGAATGATGTCCATCTATCATCATGTTAGATCCTTGGTGTGAGGAGACCTAAGATTAACTTCCTGATCCACAACATCAACTACGAACACCACTTATAACTTTATTAGTTGTTTTTTAGTTTTGCACACACTAAAAGAGACTTTATCATCATGCACCTCGAACTGCATCACTCCATACTCCATATCAACTAGACATTTATGGCTAATAAAAATTATCACTCAAGTATGATTAGTATCTCATGATCGATTTCACAATCAAGGACTACAAAATCAATCAGAAGGATGAATCGGTCAACCTTAACCAATACATCATTCAATTTTCGCACCATTTTTATAATTGAACAATATGCCATCAAGAATCTCATGGTGGTAGGTGTAGTATCACCCAACCCTAGACTTCGATACACAGCATATGGTATCAAGTTGATACTAGCCTTAAGGTCATACAATGCTTTTTAAAATTTGTGTGTCCCGATAGTGCAAGGAATTCTAAATGCACCTAGGTCTTGCTTTATCTTCTCCATGGCAACATGATATCACTAGAACTATGAGTCACTTCAATAGTTTCACAATCCACAAGTCACTTTTTTTACATCAAGTTCTTAATTGACTTAGCATACCCCGAAATCTCTTGAAGAGCTCCTAGCAATGGAATATTAATCAAGACGTTTCTAACTTTTGCAAGGAACCTCTTTAACTCGGCATTATCATATTTCTTTTTTAATTGTTTTGGAAAGGGTGGAGGAATTTTCATTGGGTGCAATTGAACATTTTGATTTTCATCAACTTTTATCTCATCACCATCAATCACTTTAGGAGTTTCCTCCTTATCACCCTTTTTCAACTGTCATTGGTTCCTTATTATCAACCTAATGAGATATTAGAGCACCATCACTTGTCTTGTCAACCCACTTTCTCTTTGCACTTTCTTATTTATCAAGAGACTTCCCATCAACCTCAACCAAATTTTTACCAAGATTTCTATCACTTCTAGTGAAGATTACCATAACATGGGCATCATTCGTTGGATTGACCATTATATCACTGTATAGACCTCTTTTTGGCCTACCATTGAGTTGGGTTAAAATTTGGCCCACTTGTATCTCTAATTGCTTGATGTAAGCCAAATGAGATGTCACTATTTAGTCCAACTGACAAAAGTCACTTTTCATATCCCTTACCATTTTGTTGGTACCTTCAACACACATCAAAATATGGGCAAGGACATCCTCGATTTTAAATTTTTTTGGGTCCACCGAGATTTATTCCTTGTCTTTAATGTGATCATGAGGAGGAACATTCCCTCCCTCTATTGTGCAATCACGATCCCAATCTCAATCATTCCATCCTTGATTTCAGTCTTGCCTTTGGTAAGTGGGCAGGAACCCTTCGGATGGTTTGTAAAGAACCTTATCTCTTTATCAAATGCCTTATCTTCATACTCATTATAACTTTTGGCACCCTATGAGGCAATTTCATTGACTGCTTTCAGAGGTGCTCCTATCGCATGTTTAGTAAGGAATCTAATTGGGTCATTACTTTGGCCATATTTTCATTCCTTTCCTCATCCTTTTTTCTTTGCTCTTTGTTGACATAAGATGTGGCGAGGGACCCTATGTCTACTTCTGTTCTTGAGTGTGTCCCCTCTATTTTGTTTTGTAACTTGATCGAGCAAGTTAGATGCAACCCCACAAGATAACTTGATAAGAAACCCTCTAGATGTATTATTAACAATGCTTTTATTCAATTGTTCTAATGCCTGATAAAATATTTGGAGAAGCATCTTCTCCAGCACTTCATGGTTTGGGCATTGTATAAGCTTGTCATTGAACCTTTTCCATACTTTAGGGGCTCACCACTAAAATGACAAAAATTTATGATTTTATCTCTTAGTTGTAATATTTTAGAAAGAGGGAAATATTGATCCAAGAACGCCTCCGTAAGCTCCACCCAAGATATAATATTATTGATAGCTAGAGACCTCCACCACAATATCGCTTCCCCTATTAAGGAAAATTGGAAAAGTCACAACCAAATAGACTCTTAAGAAATATGGGCAATGTCAAATAGGTGCACACCTCAATGAAGTTTTTCAAATGTAAGTTGGTGTCTTCGTGTACTGGGCCCCCAAATAGACCTTTTATTTGTAACATATGGGGCGTCACGCTTGTGATATGGAATACATCATTTTCCTTGGTTGATAGGATGCGGATGGCACTATTATGCCCCACATCATTAAGATGATCCTCATCCTCGAGGTATCAATCAAATGAGTCGGCGTTGCTCCCATTTTTGCTTATAGTGTCCTGGACACTATTTAAATCACCTACCAAAAGACAAAAATGACAAATAATGTATGCAATACACCTCGAGTAACCCAAAGTTACTAACAACACCACATAAGTGAAAATAATATTTTCACTCTTCGGCAATGACATCATTTTTTATACGCTCAACTTACACCATATATTCGATGCAAGGTGGACATTGTCAATAAATACCCAAAAGAGTTGTGGTTAAATCCTCAAGAAGTGTAAAATATCTTTCAATACATATGTGTGTTGAGAGTTAACTAGGATTTAACCTGTAATGTGAAATCTAAACAAGTATAAAAGTAAATTGGGGGGAATTCAATGGGGACTTTGTTAAATGAAATAACCAAAAACACTAGTGAGAGATTAAACCAATTTATAGATATTACCAATTATTGAATAACCTTGGGGTTATGCTATCCTAGGTGGTATTCATGCATGGGTAATAAATAGCTAGTTCAAGTTTAGCTACGGGTTTTGGATAGGCTACATTTAGGGTCTTTGTGTTAATCTTTCAATAAAATACTAAATTTCACTAATGGATTCTTTTGAACACCCCATGAGCATGCGAAATTTACCAAAATCCATAACCTCAAACTAGCATCCTTATTCCTAAGATAATGCTTATGAACATAGCTAATTTACATAACATCCATATTTCTAAGATAATGCTAAGAAAGAAGCGAATTCAAGTTGTTGTTTACAATTATCCCTCACCTACAACCTTCTTTGTAGGAAGATGTAGGATCTTTAGGCAATTGGAGTTTTCACACCCAATTCTCAATTCAAATATGAGATGAAAGCAACACCCAAAATAATTAACTAATTATTTGAACTAATTATTAACCCCACACATTATTTACCACCTAATTAAACATAAACCCAAGATAGAAATTTAGCTACTCATGAAATTAAATAGATGAAATATACTCAAGTTGGCATTCAATCCATCCATTGAAAAGCAAAGAAAGAATAAATCCAAACTTTAACTTATATTTACAACCAAATCACTCTTGGAAGTATACTAACAATTGTTTTCCCACCTCACAACAAGTGTTTCTCACTCAAATACTCCAAAATCAGCTAAAAGATCCTTTAAAACATAAAGGGTTTTGCCTTTTGTATTTGGGACTCAACTTTGTGAAATTTTAATTTTTCCCCTCAAATTTCTCGATTCATCACGATCACCATAGCCTGGTCATGTTCATATTTCTTTCAATCATAGAAGTCACTCTAGAATCACCATTAGCTGACTTATTGTGATTGCGACCCTCAAAGTATGATTTCAATATTTGAGGGGTGTCTCATGTGCCTGATCTTCAACTTTTGGTCATTTTCCTTAACTTCCAACTTTTTCTGAACTCATTTTCATTAGATTTCTTGCAAATTCACAAAAATTGGAAATTAATGCATTTCAGTGAAGAATTAGCCTCATACACACAATTAATTCAGCGTACTGTGCAAGAATTTGGACATAAATGAGTGGCAAAAATGTCACTCATCACTCAATGTATCCTAAGTCCTTATTTAGATCTTCATATGGAGGTAATTACCAATAAGATAGAAGTATTTAAGCTCTACCGCTTCTAACTTTATCTCAATTTTCATTGAGTGTTGTTCGACGATCTATTTTTATCTCTGCCAGCTAGCTCTGCCTCTCAAGAAATCTTGCAAGCTTCTGCATCACTCCTCTAGTTATTAGCTTTTTCTGCTAATAGTTTCTTGGTTATTTTATCAACAATTCTCTAAACATCTTTAGGAGAAGGGTGAGGCACGAAATTTGGGTTATCCCAAACCCTTTAAAGATGGACTTGACATACTTGTTCAGTCATCCTAACAGTCAGCTATGTGATTCTCTCTAGGTTAAGATTAAATGGGAGTAAGGTAATACCTTGACTCCTGGTGTTAGGCATATACCGGTGTATACCCAACCAAGAACATAAAAGAAAAACCCAAAAACTTCACTAACTACAATAAAAATCGCACCATATTTCCTAGTAACGACACCAAAATTTTGATGTTGCCCAAACTACACTTCTAATTGAAGATAATGTAGTTGATGCAAAATATATTAACCTAACTCAGGTTGGGGTCAAATCCATCAAAAATAGGTTAACTGTCTCTCAAACTTGCTAAAATCACCATGCAGTACAGAAAAGTAAATGGGGGGATTACAGTTGTAATATGTGAAAAGTAATAAGATGTGGAATACTTTGGTTGTAATCAATCAACAATGAATAATAGGCTTGTGTTCCCCATGAATTCTAACTCTGTAGGTTTATCATGCTCAATCCAACTATAAAACTATTGTACACGTAAAATCTGGCAAGTTATGTATCACCAATAACCTCTGACACACTTTTGTGAATCTCACTCATCTCCTCTAGCTCTCGTAGTACTACTAACTCTTGCTTGGAGCCCAGTTTTAACTATATCCACTAGGTTTTAAGTTGTTTAGATGAATATAATTATCTTAAGTAGATAGTGATGATTAGTATCTTTTGACAATTAACTTCAAATCACTATTATGATCTCTTTTTCTCAATCTCTACCTCCCTCATAGGTTCATAGTGAATACAGGCAAGATCCTAATCTTTTCAACCATTAAGAAGTCAATAAGCACAAAGAAAACCATAATTTATGTAGCAACATTAATCTAGAAGTATTGAGAACTTCCCCTACTTCATTAATCTACCAGGGTTCCCATAACCCTAGCTAAGGGAATTAGCCACTCATCATTGTGAAACAATTAATGAAATTCATATTTAAGAAAATTAAATTAATCTCACAATAATTAACAAATAAAACTAAAAGTCTCAAATTGTTTAATCAACAAAAACCAAGAACAAAGAAATCCTAAGATAAAAATCAAATCTTGAAATCAAATATATGTTTGTAAGCAATAAGAGTGTGTAAACTTTGCGCCCCAGGGCATTCCCTGCGTATGTTAACTAAAAACTTCAAAAGGTTATTTATAGATTATATGAAAACCCTAAAAATCAAAACCACAACAAAAGAGTAAAACTTGAGTCGATGGCCACCTACGGAGCCACTTATGGGTAGTAGGTGGTACCTACGAGCCATAAGTCACCCCACATAAGTAGAAGGCCACATATAGGGCTTCAAAATCTTTGGAACTCAACTTTCTATCACCTATGACCCATAGGTGTCACCTACATGGCATAGGTCTCCTAATAGGTAGTCTCGTTTCATCTTATGACTTATTTTTCTTCCGGTTAGCTCCCAAAACCTATTTCTCTACAAAATCACTTCAAAAACACAAAAAAACAAATAATATAGCCTTAAGTACATGCATATTTTCTAGTTTTAAGCAACAAAAGTTCTATGAAATCATAGTACATAAGAGTTATAATTGGTATAGTTAGTATTATTTAGATTGTTTAGACTATTATGGAACCGTAATTTAGGCGTAATGGCTCAGTTATTCATGTTCAGAGTAGAGTTTTATAAGTTCCCGCTAAATCCTAAGCTTAATTCCGTCCATTTATTCTTGTTAAGAGGGGGTCCCATACTTAGAAATTCAAGTTTGCAATCTCATTTTGCGATCTTAACATTCTTAAGTGGTCTATATTTCCATTATTCATGATTAGAAAGGTCAATAGGTGTTCTCGGACAAGTTTCAGATTTTTTGAAACTCATTTAGATCATGTTTAAAATCCTAAAATAGTGGACCAATGCGATCTTGGCGCGTCGCGCCGCCAATTGCATTGGTTGATATTGTTGCAGGTTGCCAGGTTCAAAGTACTGAGGCTCGACATGATGATAGTGCAATGCGTCGACTATTGCATCGATGCCATGATACGCCGTGTCGCTAATAGCGTCGGTGCCTAGTTCTCAGTTATTTAAAAACCGCATCCTCAAGGTTATTTCGGCCTTTTTCCCAAGCCCTTCAGGCCCTCATAACACGAAATTTAGTGCTCTTTTGTCTAATCTTATTCATTATTCACAAAATCCTAAAGACCAAAACCCTAGGGCTATCAATTCAAGACTCAATTTCCAAGGGATTCCACCATCAACCTTCAAGAATTTCCCAACTAAGGTATGTCAAGTGTTCATCCAAGGGTTTCTTCCACCCTTGGAGTCCAAGAAACCTTTTTAAAAACTCAAGATAATGTTTTGATGAATTTCATGATTTAGTTTGATTTGTGTTCATGACTATTATGTTAATGGGTTCTCTAGTTTGTGATATAATTACAATATCTATGTAAAGTAAAGTGATATATGTGTAGTATCATGTGAAACCATGTTAAACCCTTGAAATTTGTCAATGGGAATATGAGTTATGATGCCTATTTATTATATAGAGTTATGATGAAATGTTCTTGAGATTAGGTTGATGAAAGTATGACATGTTTATATGCAATTCCATCCATGAACAATATTATGATAACCATGTGCTTCATGAAATCCCCAACTTATTGTATTATGAATTGTTGATATTGGTAATGTATTCAAGAAGTGTCAAGTCTTGTCAGTTTCATGCTATCGAGTCCTGGGGGTACTTCTACCCAACAATTTAGATGTGTACCTAGAGCCAGTGTCAGTTTTCACGATACTCTTAGTCAAGCCATGATCATTAGAATTCAGTTAATTATATGACTCAGGAAAACTCAGTAATCTCAGTACTCTCTAAAATCTCAGTAATCTTAATAATCTCAGTTAGTTATCAGATCTCAGTAGTATTCCATCAATAAACGGAAATTTAGTGAACTCTGTTCAATTCAGCTAAAATATACTATCATTAATAGTTCAGTTCAGTTTACATTAGTTCAGTGTCTCTTTAGTTGGGAGTAGGATTTAGCACTGAGTGAACCCAAGGATGAGGATTCACTATTATCCAGTAGAGGGTGTAATCCTTAGAAGCAATCCTTGAGCTCCATAATTACGTACCCACCGTAGGTTGAGATGTACCCTACGAGTTTAGGGATTATACACCTCATCTGAGTTTCCTACTAGGAGGGGTTGACGGAAGAGCGTCTTTTCAGAGAGGTTTTACTCATATTTCGTCTTTACCTGTGGCACGGTACTGATACCCTTCCTACTAGGGTTACAGGTTGGAACCCACCAGTTCAGATTTGGGGCATATCAATTTGATGATTACTTCCCACAGTCTCAATTTTAGATTTAGTCTCAGTAACAAAACTCAGTTCAATTTTATAGATATCAGGACTGTCAGATACAGTCGCTCAGGTCAGTACAGAACTTAGCTAGTTCTATCAGAATCAGAACTGTTAGATACAATCATCCAGTTAAGTCTAGAACTCAGATAGTTATTCAGATTCAGGACTATCAAATATAGCCACTAAGTCCAATAAAGAACTCAGATAGTTTCTCAGTATCAGTATACTCAGTTATCAGTTAGCAATATTATTGTACCTGTAAACTCAGATATAGGTTACCTATAAACTCTGTAATTTATATCATTAATAGACCCAGTTATTTAGTATCCTACTATTAGTAAACTCAGATGTCAGTACATCAGTATTCAGTATTATCATGATCCCAGTTCCAGTTTATGTATTCATGATTGTATTTCTCACACGTTCATGTTTATGTCATCAGTTAGTTATTATTGTTTATACATATGAGCCCTTGTATTTAGCTTACCTCACTTGCATACCAGTACATTAAATCATACTGACGCATTTATACTATGGTGTTTTATACCCTAGGTTTAGAAGCCTGAGCTCCTAAGCATCCTTAGTAGATCAGACGTTCAGCAACCAGACTAGCAGTGAGTCCTCATCATTTGAGGATAACATAATTCTTTTATTACTTTATTATTCCAGTTATAGGAGTTATTTGGGGACATATCCCATCAACTCCATAGATTTCAGACAGTTTAGAGGCTTTCAGACTATAGCATGTTTCAGACAATTTATTTCAATTTTGGGTATTGTTATACCCCATTACAGACATTGTTTTGTATTCAATATTATTTTAGTTTTGAAATTTTTGTCCTTACAGCTTATATTCTACATATTTACAGTATATTATTCAGTTCTTAGTTACAGATATCAGTCATGGGTTAGCTCATGGTCCTTCAGGGTCATGAGTATCGTGTAGCATTTTGAGTACCATATTTGGGGCATTACAAACTTGGTATTAGAGCCTAAGGTTTAACAGTGTCCTAGGAAGTCTGAAAAGTTACATCGAGTAGAGTCTTATCCATGGGTGTGTTGTGCACCACACTTATGGACAGGAGGCTATGAGATATTTTAGGAACAGTTTCCCCTCTTTCAGTATTCATGTCATGCCAGTAAGCATGAGCTCAAATTTAACTCCCAGTCTAATCCGCTCTTCCTTTCAGTTACATAATATGCCTCTCATAGGGGCTAGTGAAAGGAGAATCGATAATCAGTCAGCACCTTAGCCCATTCAAGCAGATCCCCTAGGCGAACATGTTTCCCATGCAGAATTTAGGACTGCATTCACTACTCTAGCTAGTTCAGTCATAACTCAAAATAAAAGGCTAGCTATAATTCTAGCCAACCCAATGGCTAATTCAGCTGCAGCCAGAATTTGGGACTTCACCCAAATGAATCTTCCCCTATTCTTCGGTTCTAAGTCCAAAGAGGATCCATAAGAGTTCTTCGACCAGGTTTAGAAAGTCACAGATATCATGGAAGTGAGTCCTAGTGAAAGTGCTGAGTTAGCCGCCTATCAACTATAAGATGTATCCCATACATGGTTTAAACAGTGGAAGGTAGACAGGGGTACAGATACAGGGCCCATAGAATAGGAAGAGTTTCTCAAAGTCTACCCAATGGGTCAGTCTATCATAGCCCAACAGGTATACAGGAACTGTTCGGTTATGGTACCTCAGAAATCCTGGCCTTCAGATTATAGTAGTAGTGCCAGTATGTGTAAAAAATCAATAAGGAAAGACGATTCCCGACCCATTCCTATCTCGGTGTAAAGTTTTGTACTTCATCCATCATGATACTTATGCATACTTTACATCATAATTCTGTGAACCCAGTATATATTTACATTTTCCATAGAATCGTGTGCATTTTAAGTTCCTAGTATAAGGAATCCCAGTTCACTCAGTGTTATGAATTATGTCCCATGAACACAGAAATTCCAAACTCAGGTCATGCAGCTCACGACTCATGCTATGCTCCTAATGATCAGTTAAAAAGAAATTAATTTAGACTATGTCATGTATATCTATTGTTTAGACCTCTCGGTGAATCCGTGGTTTCGATGTTCCATCCCTTAGCCCTCAGTTACAGCATCATTCAGTAATCAGTATTTAGTAAAGGACTCAGATAGTCCTACAGAACCATGGCCTTCAATTATCAGTTATTTATCCATCAAAATTTAGTAATTCAGTACCAGTCTAGCCCTCAGTTATCAGGAACCAGCATTCAATCCTAGTTATAGTCTTAGTTACGGTTACAGTCTCAATTACCATCTTAGCTACAATCTCAGTCTCAGTCCTAGTCCAGTTAGATCATAAACTCAGTTCACTTTTAGGATTACCCGACCATAGCATATGCCCATCAGTTACTCGGTTATTAGTATTTCAGTACCTCAATTTACAAAATATTTTTGAATTATGTTGGATACTTGGTCTTGCATTCTTAAGGTAATACAGTTTTCACTCATTCATGCTCAATTACCTCACATTACCTAGTCAGTCATTACCTTCTATGTATAATACTCTATAGTCTAAGTCCAGCTTTCTAAGCTAAGTATAGTGCAGCCTTACAGACCCAGTAGTCAGCTATCAATCGTTCAGCTAATCAGATAACTTAGTATATTTATGTATTCATGCTCAACACCCACGTGAATTTTTTTAGTAGTCTAAGTGCAGTGCATAAGGCTTAGTCACTTTATCTTAGATGATGTTTCATAGGCCTTGTCTCCTAATACAAGAATCCCAGCCATGTAACGATCTCCTATTCTGATGTCCTGCTCAAATCAGGCCAAGATTCGCTTTCTCCCTATAGTCACTAGAACTCTACAGAAAGAGAATGTCATAGGAATGCTTCAGTCGAGTACAATTTTCCACTATGAGTTAGTTAAGTAGCCAGCAATTCAGTTTAGCATCTAGACAGACAAGTACAAATGGTGTGGTTTCCCATCTTTCCATCTAGTTGCACTATCAGAGTCTCAGTAATGTGATTATTCTAAGAAGGACTAACCAGGTAGTTGCGTGTTCAGAGCAGTTCATGTATCATGCCTCAGTTTCAGATCCTAGATAATCAATCTCAATTCAATTCCTAGGTGCCTTGAGCATCACCCTTGCTTTCCTCAGTATCTCAACAAAGTTAGCCCAGTATTTTTTTTCAAGGGACATAGTGTCCCAAGAGAGAGATACACTATAATTCCCCAAACCTTTATGACATAAATGTGTCAATCTCTTTTTTCATAATGAATCCAGTTTGGGGTAAGGGGTACTCATGAGTTGACCCTTAAACTTCAACCTCAGCCATAAGTCATATATTCAAGGTACTCAATTTAGATCATAATATCCAGCTCACGTATCATGTTCCAGACTCAGTTACGTTCACGTGTTTCCACTTATGCATATCTAGTAATTAATTTCAGGCTTATTAGCATTTTAATTTTAAGGAAATGGTCTCCCTTGAACTTATCCAGTTTCATGCTCAGATTTCTATTATAAACTTGGTATCAATTACCATTGCATATTTAATCATGTATTCACACATCATATGTGCATGTTCAATATAATATATTGAGCTTATCAGTCGTGCCAATCATGAAATCATGCATCAGATATGCATGCTCAGAATAAATCTCAGCAAATCAGTGATGTCAGTCATGTACTCATATTTCAGTTGTTCATGCTCAGCATATACTTCAGTTTGTCATTTCCCCCATTTTAGTCCTAAGCTTAATTCAATCTATTTATGCTTGATATGTGGGGGGTCCCATACTTAAATAATTCAAGCTAAGTTTCCAGACTTAGTTTATTTTAGCCTTCAAAATTTTGCAATATCGTTTTGCAATCTTAACATTCTTAAGTGGTCTATATTGCAATTAATTCATGATCAGGAAGGTCAATAGTTGTTCCCAGAAAATTTTTAAATTTTTTGGAACTCGTTTAGACCACGTTTGGAATCCTAAAATAATGGACTGATGTGATCTTGACGCGCCGCATCACCAATCCCATTGGTTGATATTGTTGCAGGTTACCAAGGTCAAAGTATTGAGGCTTGACATGATGATGGCACAACGCATTAACTATTGTGTCGATGCCATGACACACCGCGTCGGTAATAGCCTCAGTGCCCAGTTCTCAGTCATTTAAAAACTGTGTCCTCAGGGTTATTTCAGTCTTTTTCCGATGCTCCTCAGCCCTCATAACACAAAATTTATCCCTCTTTTGGCTAATCCTATTTATTATTGACAAAATCCTCAAGAACAAAACCCTAGGGTTATTTATTCAAGACTCAATTTCCAAGGGATTCCACCATCAACCTTCAAGAATTCCCCAACTAAGGTATGTCAAGTGTTCTTCCAAGGGTTTCTTCCACACTTGGAGTCCAAGAAACCTTTTCAAAAACTCAAGATAATATTTTGATGAATTTCATGATTTAGTTTGATTTTTTTTCATGACTATTATGTTAATGGGTTCTATAGTTCATTATTCAATAATAATATCTATGTGAAGTAAAGTGATATATATGTAGTATGATGTGAAACCATGCTAAACCCTTGTAATTTATTAATGGGAATATAAGTTATGATGTGTATTTGTTGTATAGGGTTATGTGCATATGTTATGCTCACCAAGTGTTTGATGGAATGTTCATGAGATTAGGTTGATGAAAGTATGACATGTCTATATGCAATTCCATCCATGTACAAAATTATGATAACCATATGCTTCATGAAATCCCCAACATATTGTATTATGAATTGTTGATATTGATCATGTATACAAGAAGTGCAAAGTCCGGTCAGTTTCATGCTATCGAGTCCTGAGGGTACTTGTACCCGACAATTTAGCTGTCTTTCTAGATCCAATATCAGTTTTCATGATACTCTCAGTAAAGCCAGGGTCATTAGAATTTAGTTAGTTATATGACTCAGGAAAACTCAGTAATCTCAGTCAGTTATCAGATCTAAGTAGTATTTCGTCAGTTAATGGAAATTTAGTAAACTCTATTCAATTCAGCTAAACAATACTATTAGTAATAGTTTATTTCAGTTTAAATCAGTTCAGTGTCTCTTCAATTGGGAGTAGGATTCAGCACCGAGTCAACCCAAAGATGGGGACTCATCTCTTAGCCAGTAGAGGGTGTGATCCTTTGAAGAAATCCTTGCATTCCAGAACTACTTAGCCAGCATAGGTTGAGATATACCCTATGAGGTTAAGGACTATACACCTCATCTGAGTTTTTCTAGTAGGAGGGGTTGATGAAAGAGCTCCCTATCAGAGAGGGTTTACTCATAGCTCATCTTTACCCATGGCATGGTACAGATTAGACCCCACCAGTATAAATTTAGGGCATGTCGGTTAGATGATTACTTCCCATAGTCTCAGTTTTATATTCAGTCTCAGTAACAAAACTTAGTTCAGTTCTACAGATATTAAGACTATCAGATATAGTCGCTCAGCACAATACGATACTCAGCTAGTTCCTTCAGAATTAGGACTTTTAGACACAGTCATCCAGTTAAATCTAGAACTCAGATAGTTATTCATATTTAGGACTGTTAAATACAGTCACTCAGTCCAGTAAATAACTCAAATATTTCTCAGTATCAGTGTACTCAGTTATTAGTTATCAGTAATATAATAACAGTAACCTCAGATATTGGTTACCTGTAAACTCTGTAATTCATATCATCAATAGACCCAGTAGTTCAGTATCCTAGTATTACTAAACTCATATGTCAATACAATAGTATTTAGTACTGTCATGACCTCAGTTCCAGTTTATATATTTATGCATGTATTTCTCACTCGTTCATGTTTATGTCATCAGTTAGTTATTATTGTTCATGAATATGAACCCTTGCATTCATCTTACCTCACTTGCATACCATTACATTCAATCGTTCTGACACATTAGTGCTATGGTGTTTTATACCATAAGTTTAGAAGCCTGAGCTCCCGAGCATCCTTAGTAGATCAAACGTTTAGCGGCCAAAATAGCAGTGAGTCCTCATCATTCGAGGATAGACTGATTATTTTATTACTTTATTATTCTAGTACATCAGAGTTAGTTGGGGACATGTCCCATCAACTCCATAAATTTTAGACAATTTAGAGGCTTTCAGACTACAGCATATTTCAGACAGTTTATTTTAGTTTTGGGTATTGTTATACCCCATTACAGATATTGTTTTGTATTTAGTATTAGTTTAATTTTGAACATTTTGGCCTTACAGCCTATAATTTGCATATTTAGAGTATATTATTTAGTGCTCAATTATATATATCAGTCATGGGTAAGCTTGTGGTCCTTCAGGGTCATGAGCATCGTGTAGCATTCTGGGTACCAGATTCGGTATGTTACAAGTTTCTATATTAGGGATAATTGTGTCCTATTTGATATCTAGGATTAAATTTAGATACCTTAGCCTAGTTCAGGATTGAATTTGACTTAGAATGGATTTCGATGATTAAAAGCGAGCCCCTTCGGCCTCCTTAGGCTAAGACTCTTGATTAGTTCCTTATAGTCTTAATGGGCATATTATATTTGTAAACTTACATATTTTAGAGTTTGAATAGACTAGATTTTTCATGCTTATGCTAGTTTGATACTTGTGAATTGATATGAGTTTTGATTTAACTCTGGTAATTTATTGATATTGACTTTCAGTTTTAGTTCAGCAATTGATGACATGAGTTTTGATTCATATCCTTTAAATAATAATTATGATGATAAAATGACCTCTGGTTTGAGTCCGATATTGAGAGGTTATTTATGGTATGCTATGGTATGGATGGATTCATATTTATGGCTTGATATTTTGTAAATTCATGGTATTTTGATTATTTACTTTCTTGCTTGCACCCTCTAGGATTATCGATGCCCGCATTGGGTTATTTACTTTTCTATACTTACTGGATTATAGGGGCTAGTCTTTTAGTATTAATTATGCTTTTTTTCATATTATACATTCTTCGATTATTTATTCATAGTGTTGGAGCTTATTTCTAGGTTTTTCCCTTTACCTTGACTTAGATTATTTATCTTGCATCTTTATTATACGTATATAATGATTTATCTTAATCATTCGATGATGTTGACTGAGTACCCATAGTTTTGGTACTCATAGTACACTTCCTACCTTTTTGGTGCCAATCCGAGTACTAGTGGCTGTCGCGGACCTAACAATTGTGCTATTTAGAGTTCGTAGGTAAGGTGTGATCTCAATGTTGTAGTTTCTCTTTTCTCCTTATTTTAACTATGCTTAGTCTTTCACTTTTCAAGAATAATGTACGTTGACTATTACAGTACTTGTTTTCTTTTACTAGTGGCTCTTGTACCGACACTACTAGGTCATGGGATGTTATTTCTATCTTATCTATCTCTTAGATTATTATTACTTGAATTATATTGTAATCCTTTACTTGCAAATTTCTAGCTTTTATGCCTTTTCCACTAAAATAGCCCATTATTTTTTGATTTGGGCTATGATTCCGCTTACCTAATAGCATAATAAAGTAGGTATCATCATAACTCACAAATTAGGTCGTGACAAATTGGTATCAAAGCCAGGTTCACCAGTATTGTTGGTGCAAGAAAAAGTGTCTAGTAGAGTCTCATGGATAGGAGTGATGACATTTATTTCTTATCTTTAGGAGGCTATAGAATATTCTTAAGAGTTTATCACTTCTTTTACTCATTTCATGCTAAGAGTCTAAGTTGGTTTCTTAAGATTTCTTTAGTTTCATTCTTTCACAGATGGCTAGGACACTTGCTGTTGCTACACAAGACGAGGATCTCGAGTTTGAGCCTAAAGATCCTATCATTATTCATGGATAACCTAGGGTTGAGGACAACCAAAGGATGCATCTCCAGCTATGGAACAGGATAAGGGGCCTTCACCAGACCCTATTCCTACTCTCGAGCTAGATATTTTTCCACCTCAATCAGCAGTGGTTAGGGACCAGCCCAGGCTTCACCGAGATTTATTTATTCTTCAGTGCTTAAGGATGCATTGGTTCAGCTTTTAGGATTAGTTGGTGGTGTACTATTTGATGTTGCACAGTCTATGGATTAGAATAGTACTTATGTGGGGTTGCACCCTGTAGATGTGGTTTCCATAGTTGAGGTCCCTCCTGCATCAATAGTTTCTTAGCCAGTAGTTGCTCAACCAGTGATTTCCTAGCCTGCTATGTTTTTTGAGGAGTAAAAGGTGTTGGGTAGGTTCTTGATATTAGCTCCGGCTAGGTTTTTTAGTTCATTGGGCGAGGATGCTTATGAGTTCTTGATTTAATTAGATAATAGGCTCAATAATTTAGACCTAATTGAGACTTGTGGTATGTATTACACTACTCTTTAGTTGTCCTTGGTAGCTCAACATTGGTGGAGAGGTCATCTTGATTCCAGGATAGCTGGATCTCCCTCTATTTACATGGACTAAATTTTTTGAGTCTTTCTTAGAGAATTATATGCCTTATATTCAAGGAGGTAGGTTTATAGATCAGTTCTTAAGGTTAGACCAGGGATCCATGACTATTCAAAAGTATAAGGATCGATTTTATGAGTTAACTAAATATGCTATATCTATTTTGACTACCAAGTATGAGAAGGTTTGGCCTGTACTATAGATGATTCATTGAGAGTTTTTCTATTACTATAGCGTCGATGTCCGGATTGACTTAGAAGGAGGTTCTTTTTTGGTTGTTCAAGATGTGTGAGTCGAGCTTTAGAAATCTCAAGAGATTTCTCACTTTATCTCCTTTATTGGCTCTTCTTATTAAGGGCGAAGGATTCAGCATATATTATGATGCCTTAGGTGTTAGTTTAGGTTGTGTGTTGATTAAGCAGGGTTAAGTTATTGCTTATGAATTTACATAGTTGAAAATGCACGAGCGCAACTACCCAACTCATGATTTGTAGTTGGCGATGGTAGTTTTCATACTTAAGATTTAGAGGCATTATCTTTATGGCCAGCATCATGAATCATCGTAGCCTTCAACATTTTATAACCCAGAGAGAGCTTATTCTAGGTAGCGTAGATGGATAAAGTTTCTTAAGAATTATTACATCTCTATTTTGTATCATCTAGGCAAAGCAAATGTGGTAGTGAACACCTTGAGCCAGAAGGCAGTGAGTATGGGTAGCTTGGCTTCTATCTCAGTTTCTTAGAGGTTGTTGGCATTACACATCTGATCCATAGCAAACTTGATTGTGTGACTTGATATTTCAGACCCTAGGAGAATTATTACTGGAATTGAGGTGAGGTGTACACTACTTGAGCAGATTTGGATTCATTCGTTTAAGGATATAAAAATTTACATAATCCATGATCAGGTGTTGAGTGGTTAGTCTATGAGGGATACCATAGAATCTAAGGGAGTTTTGAGATTTGATGGTTGTATTTGTATTTTGAGGGTTGTTGACTTGATTCAGTTGATTTTGCGTAAGGCTCAAAGCTCTAAATATTATATTCACCTAAGTACAGCTAAGATGTATAGATATTTGAGGCACCATGATTGGTGGAGTGGTATGAAGAGAGATGTGGTAGACTTTGTAGCTCGTTGCCTATGTTTTCAGCAGGTGCAGGCCGAGAAACGGAGACTTGGTGGCTTGATTCAGATATTTCCCATTCCTGAGTGGAAGTGAGAGTGGATTACTTTGGCCTTTATTAGTAGTTTTCCTCATACTTACCGTGGTTCTGATGGTATTTGGACATTGTGGATCGGCTGACCAAGTCAACACATTTCATTCCTATTTAAATGTACTTTAGTGCAGAGAGGTTAGCCCTATCTATGTTTATGAGATAAAGTCCATTTGCATAGTGTGCCTATCTCTATCATTTCAGACTGGAGTTCGGTGTTTGAATCTATCTTCTGGAGAGCTTTTCAGGAGAAGTTGGATACTCAAGTGGATCTTAGTATAGCTTTTCACCCTTAAACCGACAGGTGGTCGGAGCGGACTATTCAGGTTCTTGAGGATATGCTATGAGCTTGTGTTATGGATTTTGGAGGTCAGTGGGACCACCATTTAGCTTTGGCAGAGTTCGTGTATAATAATAGCTACCATTCGAGTATTGAGATGGTGCCTTTTGAGGCTTTGTATGGTAAGTGATGCCTTTCTCTGATTTGGTGGTTCGAGAACTCTAAGATTGAACCTCGTGGTACTGAATTACTTCAGGAGTCATTGGATGGAGTCAGGGAGATTCAGTATTGGATTAAGGCATCTTAGAGTAGGTAGAAAGATTATGCAAATCATTGACTTTATGCCTTGAGATATAGAATTAGAGATTGGGTATTACTCCGAGTATTACCCATGAAGGGTGTGATAAGGAAAGGCAAGCTCAGCCCCAAGTATATTAGACCTTTGAAGAGGTGGAATATGAGTTAGCCTTACCCCCTAATTTTGCTATTGTTCATCTGGTTTTCCATGATTTTATGTTGCGGCAGTATATTCCCGATGAGTCTCATGTGCTCCGGCGGGACTCGGTTCAGTTGGATGACCGGTTGACATTCATGGAGATTTGGAGTTCATTTTAGCCAGGGATATTAGATAGTTGGGTGCAACAGAGATTCCAGTAGTTAAGGTTCAGTAGAGGAACCATCCAATAGAGGAGGCTACTTGGGAGATTGAGTTTGAGAAACGGACCCAGTATCCTCACCTATTTGAGGTTCCAGGTACATCTTAATCCTTCACTTTCATAGATGAAAGTTCATTTAATAGTAGATATTGTAATGATTCTCCTAGTCATTTTCTCCATTTCTGCTTATTTTCACTATTTAGAGAATTCCTATAGATGTCCCAAGTAATTTATGACTTGCTAGAACTAATAGTTCAGTTACTGGGCAGTTTGTTTAGTTTTTAGAGCCAAATTCTATTTTGAAGTCTTCACTGATTAGAATTGACTATTAGGCAAAAACTTTAATCAAATGACCTTGTATGCCAATTCTAAAGTTTCAACAGCTCCAAAACATTGATTTTAGTCTAGGTGGTAAAATAATTTATTTCGGGTCCCAAGGCTTCCGAACATATTTTGGGATATTAGTCAAAACTTAAGAAAAATGACACTTCGGTGTGGGACCCACTTTTTATTGAAAATCTCAAATGAAAATTTTGACTGTGCCATTGAATCCAGAATATCAAATTTGATAGGGTAGCATAGTTCATTTGCATATACGAGATTCTGAACGAATCCCGAGAGGTTGGTGGAGACTTGAAAAAATTAGTCTCCACCTGGTACGATCGCTTTAGCGGCCCTTTGGGTGCTTTAGTGCCCTTATTGGTGCTTTAGAGGCCTTGGCCCAGCTCTAGCGAACCGCTAAAGCACTTTTTGCTTTAGTGCTAACTGCCTGCTTTAGCGGCATGCCGGCATGGACAGGTACCGCTTTAATGGTACCTGGGCTCTTTAATGTTGACTGCTAAAGTGGCTCAGTGCCTGTTTTAGCAGCAAAGCGGGCAATGGGAGCCCTATAAATGCTCCAATTTTCCAAATTCTCTCATATTTTCACACAAGTTCAAGAGTGAAAACCCCTAGAACGTGTGAAAACTTGGGAGAGACATTAGTAGGTGATTTTGGTGAGTTCGTAAGTTTGGATTACTTATTTCTTCGCCGAATTCTTAAAAGTTTTCATCAATTACATGGTTAATTTCTCTATTATTTCCCAAAATCCCTAGAATATTGGTAGGTTGACTGTAGCACCATTTGAACTCAAAATTTACCCATTCTTAAGGGAAAATGTTCCTTGAGCATAGAGGGACGTGTTGCCGATTTTGAAAGTGTGATTCTGCAATTGGGGTCCGACATGGGATTTTTATGTAATTATGGACCTGAATCACAAAAGTACAATATGGGTATCATTGTTCTCATTTTGATAAGTACATTATGATTTTGATAGCATGGCATCTTGCAAAAGCTTCTTATATGGGGAAATCAACAGTTTAGCATATTTCTTTAGGCTTACTTCAGCGCCCAGGTAGGCTAGGTTTACCTTTCTCATATATTGATCTAATTTATAATATATTTATGATATTATGCTAGATATGGAATGGTTATTAGGTCTTGCAGGTATAATGTCACAAAACAATTTCTTAGGTTATGATGGTGCCTACTATAACCCACCAGTAGACAAGCCAAACCCATAGTTCGGAACAGCTAATAACGGACTACCATACAGAATAAGAAAAGAATGTAACAAAAGATCAAATACATAATAAAGTCACAAAACCTGGTGGTATAAGTACAAGAGCTTTTAATATAATAGATTGCAAGAGTGAAATAGATGATATAAATTACGCTGATACAACCTATCTCCGAATACAACATAAAGACCAGTATAGTACATCAGAGGGAGGTAAGTAATACTTCAAATGTCAGGATCCCACTCTAAGTCTCTGAACCATAGTTGCTTTGCACGATGTACACATCAATGGGTGATAACTCGTACTATGATCTACAAGCTGCAGAAGTGTAGTATGAGTACCAAATGAATGGTACTCAGTAGGTAACTTCCAACTAAGCTCCAAAGATAAAGTAGATATACATAACATATAAATAGAATTGAAACTACACCGAAGTATCCGGAAAAGACATAATATAGTCAATAAAGTGATAAGGATAACTTATCATATTTATGTCCAAGAGACTAATCATAATAAGACTAATTGACAGCGCCCAAGCGCACACGCAAGTGTACGTGGTCTTATTAAGTAGTAAAGTGGCTTCAAGAAAGCCCAAGTATAAATCTCTTAGGGACTTGCGTTCGCTGCCTATCAAATTCTAGTTTAACGATTGAGAAAAAGTAAATAAGGAGTTTTAAGAACTGTAAACTAAAAAAAAAAACTAAACTAATGTGGAAAATTAATGACTTAGGACAATCAATGGATAGAATCCCAGGGTTAAGGCATAAGAACAATCATATTACTCTATTGAATTTCATTCGTTAACTTGTTTATCTTGGTTATTTGTAAGGTTAATTGCATGATCATGGTTTTCTAACCTCTAATACTTTTACCTAATTTGGACCTCACACCTCCATCGTTGAGCGGGGATGTAATAATCCAATTAAGTTTTTTATAGGTATCATCCTATGTTTGAATCAAGTAAGGCATCTAAGTACATCCCTGTCCTAGATGCTAATTCAAATTCCTTATTTTATAAAGAAACAAAAAGCATACTTTGTTTATTCCCATGTTATATCTCCCTATTCCCTTTTTTGAGATCAAAAGGTTGACAATTGATGTATTCAAAGGGTAGTTAATCCTTAAAATAGTTAAATTAAGAACAAACAAACAACCATAATGATAAGTAAATCAAACAAACTAAATTCAAAACGAAGGTATTCATGATCTTGGCCTTAACTCCAGAAAGGGAGTTTAGCCATGAATGGAAATAGTCATCATCCAATCCCTTGGAGTGATGATACAAACCATACAAAAAACTAAATTAAAGAATGATAAAACCTAAAAAGAAGTTGTGGTAGCCTCCAATGATGTCTCAAGTGATCTAGGGTGTTCCACGATTGTCAAAAACATGTTTGGGACGTTGTATTTATAGTATATAAGTCATAAAATAACTTAGATTAGGTTTATAATTCGTTCTTGGCAGAATTATACCAATTTTGGTGGCCTCCGCATCACGGTGACATACTAGTTCACAATTGTCAAAAAATCTGTCAAATTCTAGTAGCTTGTTGTGATTTCAACATGTCACGGAGCCTCATTAAACCTCATTATAAGGTACACGCGCCTATGGGTCAAATACTTGCACTTATTATGAATCCAATGATGTTTTAAAGAGTCGATTAGCCTCTCTTACAGTCTACACGCGCTAAATACTTTACAGGGGTCCGAAATTGCGTCCAGCTTGCATCTTGTGTTTCCGTGGTCATTTTCGAGACTTTTTAAGTTGTTTCCACTTGATTTAAAGCTTTTATATCCTTATTATAACATCATAATCAATTCAAAAATCATCCTATAACATTAAACAAAAAAATTTAGAGCTCAAAACAACACAACATCCTCACCAATGAACAAGAAACACGAGCTAAGCATAGGCCAAATTCACATTGAGCTTAAACTTATTGTTTTGACTCTTTTCTTGATTCAATTGACCCTTGAACATTATAACTAAGTTTTTTTTACATATAAATACATAATAATAACCTTAGTAACAATTAAAACATATTAGAACCCAACACAATAGACTAGAAACATGCCTAGCTCAAGCTAGTTATACTAGTTTTCTCGATTGACTTCTAAATAATCAATTTGAATCAAAACTCATGTAAAACCACCATTAAACATTGTAAGCACATACTTGGACATATAAATGCTCATTTATATCATTATAAACACATATAGAATAGGACTCATATTCAAAACAAGGATAAAAAGACTAGAATAGTAGCGCTAGAATGCATAAATACACCCAACATACCACCCCACATTTAACGCCTTGTTCATCCTCGAACAACTCTTAACTATAAATACCATGAGATGGAGAGACTACACACTTCTACTAAATACAAGACACTCAAGATATCACTACAATGACTACACAAAATGCAAGTTTACAACACTGAAGATGTTATACACAATTGAAAGCTCATGAACACTACTCCGAAACATCCTAGCCTCAAGAATTGACTCACCTAAGTGGCAAACTCATGCTTATCATTTAATCAAGGACATCATACAAATCTCCCACATTCATCAAACATGTGTCCATCACAACAAGAGAGTTACCCATAATCACTCACAATAATGCAAATTATCATAATGGGTATACAAATTAAGCTATGCTCACTCTCACAAAGAATTCACAAGTTACACATAATGAATCATAAGCTTGACCTTAGTGTAGTTCTTTACTAATATTAGAATGATGAACTTAGGATCAATTTGGTCTTTTATGGGCAGTAATGTACACTAAGGGACGGGTAGGAACTATTTGGGAATAGTGACTAACCTCTCTAAGTTATTTAATACACTACATTAAACATTTAAAACAAATCTACAATAACCAAATTACACTTTTTTATTCGCCCATACCTTTTGTTTTTGCCCCATCTCTTTTAACCGTTTTCACAAACACGTGGTGGACACATAGTTTACTACCACAAGAATCAATTTTTTTCCTTTTTTTCACAACCATGGAAATATTTTTAGCATAAATTATATCACAACCATCCACTACACATAAATTATACACCAATAACTATTACCTTGGGGCATCAATTTCACCTTTTCCCTCTTATTTCTTAAACTCCTTATTCAATTAATTTTTCATTAAAGCACTCATGAGCTTTTTGTATCAAATTATAATCTATCAAAGAAGGGTTAGGCTACTTATGATATTGCCAAAGAAAAATCTAAAGGCTCAATGGGGGTTAACTAGGATAAAGCACAAGGGTAGGAGAACTAAAAGGTACAAAACAAGGCTATCAAAGAAATGCCTAGATCATCACCTAATCCCACACTCTTTATTTTGCTTCACACACATAGGGCAAGTTCTAAATATCATATGCGATAAGGAATATACAAAAATCTCACACGCACATGGCGCATGCTCAACTTAATAGGATCATCCTAGACTCCCAACCAAACAATGGCATGAATTCAAATTTAAGCCAAAAAGTACAAGAGTCAAAAACATGAGCCTAAGAGTCTCAAAAATAGTAATTCACACTTCACCAAACAAAACACTTTCACCATGCAATCAAAAAAAGCACCAACAAGAATATCTCACTTATTCCTATCCTAAAAATTTTACATTGAGACAAAATTTGGGAATTTTCCCCACCCCACACTTAAAAATCTACTTTGTACCCAAAGTGAATTTAAAAGTAAAAATATAAAAATACTCCCTGAGACCTCTAGGTCAAGCTATTAGCATCTTCACATAAATTAGATCCATGGGACCTCACACTTCATCCTTGCCATGCTTAAGGCTCAAGTTTATGATACTCAGACTTCCCATTAACCTGTGACTCAACCAAAAACAAAACTATGTGAAATAAAAACTAAAAAAAATTGAAAAGAAAACATACCTAATTAACTTGGGTTGCCTCCCAAGTAGCTCCTGATTTAGTGGTGTGGCATGACCCAACTCAACTCACCCATATTCCTTCATCTTTTTCCTCACACTTGGGGGTCATCTTCTTATCACCCCTTTTGTGTGTGAATTTTCAAGAGCAGCAGGTTTCTAAACTTTAACCTTTTCAGGTTCATCAACTGCTATTATGTCAGGCTTAGGAGATAGAGTCTTAGGATACTCAATCAGATAGTTTGAAGAGGTCTTTTATGGGCTAGCCACCCCACACTTTCCCCCTTCAATAACATTGATCATAATAAATCTTTAACTTGGGAAGTAATTGTGGGTGCTTTGTATACATCAAACACCACCACTTTATCCTCTACCCTTATCTTGAACGTGCCTTCTATAACATCAATCAAAACCCCTTCGATTTCTAAGAATGGATGCCCCAAAATAATTGATACTTGTTCGTCTGCATCAAAATTAAGAACAATAAAGTTAGCAGGAATAACAAATTTATCAACCTTAATGAGGACATCCTTAATTATTCCTTCCAAATGTGCCATGGAACTGTCTGTTAGTTGCAAAACCATGGTGGTCGATTTAGGCTTTCCTAAGCCTAATTTTTCAAACAGCAATAGGGGCATCAAATTAATGCTTTCCCCTAAGTCACTCAATGCATGGACCTTTTTGCACCTAATTTGAATAGGGACAACAAACTTTCCCTGGTCTTTTAATTTCTTGGGATCTTCTGTGGCATTACCGTACTACACTCTTCAGTGAGGGTTTTTACTCCCATATTTTACAATTTTATCTTCTTTGCCAGCATATCCCTCAAGTACTTTGCATACCTAGTCATACTCTACAAAACATCTAAAAGAGGTAAATTAATATAAAGCTCTCTGAATGTGTCAAAGAACTTTTTGAACATTGCATCCTTCTTTGCTTTTATTTGCCTCTGAGGGAAAGGTAGTGGCAGCCTCTTCTTCACTTCATCTACAGCTACTTTTTTCTTCAAGTACTCAGAGTTGATTGAATTTTCAGCATATCTATCATTTACCTGTTGGGTCACCACATCAGTATCTACCTACTTTGTTGCCTTGAGAGGTTCTCCTTCAAGCTCCTTACCACTTCTCAAGGTGATTGTCATAACCTATTTTGGATTTTTTTTATATCTTCTGGCAACCCACCTTGTGGTCTGGCATTTAGTGATTATGATAATGGGCCCCATTTGCAACTCTAAACTTCTTATGGTAGCTTGCTGATTCTTTTAGTCTGTAGCAAACTATGTCTGATTAGATAAGATTTGCTTCAACATCTCCTCTAGGCTTCTAGTTGACTGACTGGGTTGGGCCTGTGGCTATGGGATTTGTTGTTGTTGTGCATTCTAAGTCTGAGTCTGCCACTTCATGTTGTAGGCATTACCATAATTTTGCCTTTGAGAATTACCTATATACATCACAGATTTTGAATTTCATGCATATATGGCCGTTGTATGACCACTGTAGCAGTAGGTTGTGCTACACCCAACTTTATGCTGCTAATGATTTATTGATCAAATTCTGTAGTGTGGAAACCTGTGCTGATAGGGCTGTGAATTGGTCCACCTCCAATACACCCGCAATTCTTTTTGTGGCACTTCTAAAATCTGAATGTCAATCTAGATTTCCTTATTCTATGCGATTCAGTAATGTGTATAGCTCATCATAAGCTAGCTCCAATGCTTGACCACCTGCGGTTGAATCTAGCAAAATCTTTGTATTGTGATCAAGAGCTTCTACAAAAGTGTAAGCAAGTACCTCATTCGACTGTTGGTAATATGGACATTCCTGAAAAAGATCCTTGAAGCATTCCCAAGCATGATATATTTTGGTAGGTCATGGGATCAATTATTAGTAGTATAACGAGATATATGATCATTTGAAGTTGGATATGGAAAAATCCTTCCCAAGAATTAATTGGTAAGGAATGTTTTGATTCACCTAATCGCTAGGACATCTTTGAGGCCTTAATACACATCACCCTTGATTAGAAAATAACCAAAGCACTATAATTTATTTCTCATGAGATTGATTCATGGTTGCACTATTGGTTAGAGTCTCGGGGTATTATAAAATGGCTCTAACTCCCTCACCAGGTGTCCGATTCGGGTGAATCTTATGTTGATGGAAAGCTTATCCAATTCTCCACATGATAGAAAGTGGAATTTAGGGAAATACAACACAATATAAACAACAATTACTTTGAAAGTTATCCATATTCGCTCAAAAGACGGATTTAGGCTTTAGAAATGATCGGGGTATTACAGATATATTTTTATCTCAATTTTATCGAGTTCTTTGCTCTAGTTTATTCAAGCATTATTTTCTCTTAATGTTTAGTGTGCATTCATAAAGAGAGGAGAGAAACACATAGTTGGTGATGCATTGTATCAAAAGTGAGAAAGAAAGAAAAAGAGTGTGAGTCATAGCCAAAAAACTTGACTCGGTACTTTGATTTGATTCACGAAGAACTAGTAGAATTTCCTGCGATCCAAGGGGACTAGAGTAAGACATACTCCCTCCATTTCAAAATAAATGAATTGTTGAATTATTTTTCAATGTCCAAAATAAATGAATTGTTCATTTTTCAAAAGACATGTTGAAAATTTCTTTCAATTTTACCCTTTTATTTAATGAGGTTCTTAAGTACTTCACATTTTCTAGAAGAGTAATTTATAAATAATTAAAGGGGTAATAGTGGAAACTAACATATAATTTATGCCCTAAAATATTTTTCTTAAAGGGTGTGTCATACCCCAACAATTTAATAATTTTGAAATGGAGGGAGTATTAGAAGTCCCAACCAATATAAAATATCTGATGTCATTCCGTTTCAGCATTTTATTTCCTGAACTTTATATTATTGGTTCAATAATCAACTATCTATCTAAGCGAGTCAACTATCAATTCAAAAGGAGTTATTCTTAGTTCAAAATAAATAAATTTTTGATATATTTTTTAATACAAAAATAAGTGAATTGTTCATTTGTCAAGAGACATGTTGGAAATTTCTTTCAATTTTATCCTTCATTTACACTTTTTAGGTTATGAATTCCAAAAAACTTAAACAGCTTTATTTAATGTGGCTGAAATATCAAGAATAGTTTGATGATATATAGAAAGGTACGATGAAATGTAAAGGGCAATTTATGTCCTAATTATTTTCCTTAAGAAGTGTGCATTGAGACAAAAACTCATTTATTTTGGACTAGAGTGATATTAGGTATTAGAAAGTAATTTGAAAAATAAGTAATTAATACTAAGGATAAAACATGAAAAATAAAAATACGTCCTCCGTTCCTAATTAATTGTCATCTTTTTAAGTTGCACACATTTTAAGAAAAATATTAACTAAAAGGTACTCATCTTTATTTAATGCTTTTTTTTTTGCACTATATTAATATTTTTTCACATTTATTACTAAAGATAAAAGTAAAAATAAATAACTAATTGTGCATTAATTTTGTAAAATGACAATTATTAAAGATCACCTATTTTTAGTAAGGACGACAACTAATTGGAATGAATAGAGTTAATTATATATAAAAGTAATAAATAAAAATAAAAATTTATTTTTGAAATAGTATTGCCTCTATTTTTTTTTAATTTTTCCCATTTATTTTTTACAGTCAAACGGTATAAGCTTTGATCAAAGTTTTAAGATGTATTTTTTAATCAAATTAAAAAAATAAAAAATTATAATCTATATTATTTTTAATGTAACTTTTGAATATCTAAATTTTAATATAAAAAATTAAATTAATCTAATCTAATTTAGGTTTGAAATTTAATCAAATTAATCCTTAAGAAAAGGAGAATAATTAAAAAGGAATGAAAAGGTATAAATAAGCGAACCCACGACCAAAATAGGCGCCCATTTAAAAGAAAATACCAAAATATGTCATGTATATAAAGTGGTACCAAAATAGGCTTAACTCACAAAAAAAGTGAGTTATACCTCTTTTTTAACGATACTTTGGCTGACGGCGTCATCTTTATAAAAAGTGTATAATTCACTTTTTTAGTGAATTATCTTTTTTATTTATACATGGCTCACAAAAAATTTATTTATACATATAACTCACGTTTTTTGTGTGTTATATCAATGAAAGTTACATAACTCACTTTTAAGTGAGTTATCCTTTTTTGTTTATACATAACTCACAAAAAGAGTGAGTTATATTTATTTTTATAATTTATGTACATTTTTATAAAACTTACATATTATGTGAGCTTTATATTTTTCTTTTACAATTTTTATTTTATAAAACTCACATATTTATTTTTCTTTTTTCAAAATCTATTTTAATTTTATAAAGCTCAGTAATTATGTGAGTTATGCACCCTCTATTTTTATCTTATAAAACTATCATATGCCTCTATTTTTATCAAATAAAACTCACTAATTATGTGAGTTATTTAAATATAAAATAAGTAACTCACTTTTTAAGTGAGTTATGCATTTTACACACGTCACGCCCTGTTCTGACAACAGTCTTTATTAGTGATGTGAAATATGAATATAACTCTAAAAATATGTGAGTTATGTGCACAACTTTGTTAGTGATGTAAAATATCCCCCCAAAAAAGTGATGTAAAATATAAATATGGTGCTAAAAATATATGAGTCATACAAAACAAATTATCTATATATATTATAAAGCAGAGGACAAAGCACCACGATTAGTCAAGTGGCAAACTATTGAGAGGCCACATGGCAAATTTTAGGACAAAGTTTAATGTTATTCTAATAAAAATTTTGAATTAAAGGATATTAAATATTTGAATTTGAAAATGTATTATCCTTTTTAAAAAAACCATTAGCTTAGAAATAGAAACTTATGGTTGAAGAGTCCTAAATAAACTCTTTGTATTTCATAAATTTCTTCTTTTTATATACTATAAAATATATTTGAATACATTTAATTTAATAATAAAAATAATAAATAGTAATATGTGTAATGATTCTTACTAAAACAAAAATGTGTAGTAATAGTAATAGTGTGGTAATAATAATAATAATAATAATAATAATAATAATAATAATAAAAATTTAGAAAAAGTAGTAACAGTAGTACGAAGTAGTAGTGTTATTATTATTATTATTATTATTATTATTATTATTATTATTATAATAATAATAATAATAATAATAATAATAGTAATAATAATAATAGCAATAGTAGTAGTATTAATAGTAGTAGTAGTAGTTAATAAAAAAATACTAACATGAATTGTGGTGCAGTGGATGGGGCTGCTCCACCCTTAACCAGAGGTTGGGGGTTCGATCTTGGGTACAGAGAAAACTCTATTAGGGTGCGCTTCCCCCCGAATGGGGCCATACGCGGTGCGAACTCGGATTAGTCGGGCTCCAATGCGGGTACTGAACACCGGATAGACAACCAAAAAAAAGTAGTTAATAATAACAGTAATAATAATAATACTTTCATTCTTAAATAAATTATTTTAGCCTTTTCATTTTGTCCATATATAAATGGTATTTTGTATTTATATGAAGATAAATGGTACAAATTATGTTGGAGATATTATTTTGAATTATAACACAAATATTGAATTGATAAATAAAAAGTTAAGTTTAAAATTTGAATTCAAAATGAGATATATAAATGTTTGAATTAAAGAAAAGATAAAGATCATATCCAAAACTGAAATTGAAAATACAAAGCAAATTTTATTTAGCTATTTAGTAAGTTTTTAAACTTTTCAATTCAAATTAAAAAGATATAAAAACTATTAAAAAAAATATCTTTTGAAATATAAAGAGATAACTTTATTAATTTGTTAGAACTAGAGATAATAACTCTCTAAATAAGAAACAAGAATATGTAGTATAGTTTATTTGAAACTCTTTCACAACCCTTCTTAAGCTTATCCTACTAGATATTATAATCTCATGCAATTTCTTATTTTAGAATTTTGAAATTACAACTTTTTTTTATCCAAATCAATATGTCAACTAGCATATAAATGGAGATATATTTCATTATCTCTCTCTTTTTACTATTAACAAATAGCTTCTTCTCCTTTTTTTATTTTATTTTATAGTTCAGTTTATTTATTTATTTTAATGTCCATATATTTTTTTATGTGTAATTTTGAGGTTTAAAAATATCGTATTGATTAGTTTAATGAAATCAAATATTTGTCTTCTTAATTATTATTGTGTTGATTAATTTTCTTGCAGATATACAAACGGCTTGACATGAAGTACATTAGAAAAATAATATTAATATGTGATAGCAATAGGTGAATAACCCTTTTTTATATGCTTCAAATTATTATTTTCAGTAACTAAAGTAGTAGTATATTATATGCAGAAAAGTAAGAGAAATTATGCAAATATGTTTTCATTAAGCCATTGCATAAAAAAATATTAATTATTATATAAATTTGATTATGTTGTTCAAGAAAGCAGCATGTTCAATTGGTCAAATTGCAGAATTTGAAGATTTTAAATGGAGGTACGATATTAGTTCGAAAATATTCATGAAGACAAGATATTCAATGAAATGTTGCAATTGAAATTACTTAACAAGATTTGTTATGTGAAATCTGATGAAATTTAGTGAATTCAAAAAAAGTGAGGAACATGTCATGTATTTGAAATATATCATGAAAAGTTATGTTAAAAGTTCAATACTTTTATTGTTGCTGTTATATTATTGTTGTTTACAATTAGCATTATATTTATCTATTATTATAGATGTAACTAAAACAATTTGAAGTTTCTATATATGATGTATACAAATACCTCATAAATGTTAAATAAATAGTTGGACCTTTTCTTTAAAAGTAATATGATTTAACATGTTTGAAGTATTATTAAGAAACAACACAAATAAGTAAAGATATAATTATGAGTATTGTGATGGGGGAGGATGAGCATAGAGAATTATAGTGATCGAAACAGGGTGGAATGAGCAGGGTGCGGGTGGGGCTAGGCTAGGTAGTGAGGGGGTAGGCAGAGTGGTAAATGTAGGTAGCGTTTGGGGTAGGGAAGAAAAAAAATCTAATAAAAAGTAAAAATATTAATTTTTTTTTTTTTTTTGGGGGGGGGGGGGGGGTTACTATAGGGGATGGGAGTAAGAAATTCTTTTATAAAGATTCTCAAAAATAACAATAAAAACTTTTGAGAAATGCGAGGGGGGCAGGTGTTAGGTAGGAAGTCGGGGCGGATGATAAGGATTAACGGTGGTAGTGTAAAGAAAAAAGTTCTTATAAAAATAAAATAAAATTTATCTTTTTGTTTGGGGAAGAAGGGGGTGAGAAAAAAATTAAAAAATTAAAAGTCCAATAAAATTTTGGAGTGGGTGGTGGGATATAGGCGAGGGATGAATGTGAGATTTGGCGGGATAGGTGATTTTGAGAGTAACATAAAAAATTTTAATTGAATTAGTGTAGAAGATATAATAATAATAATAAGTATAAATAAAATGGTTAAAAGATATTAATGATGAAATAAAACAAGAAACAAAATCACAATAATAGAACAAAGTCTGAATTTGAAGTTGTGAAATAAAAATTTAGAATTAGAAGTTTTGTAATTGACAAAGTTAAGTACTTTTAGTGTTTAAAATAAAATAAAATTTTGATTTTAGTTTCTGCAGAAACATGTGGATGATGACTTGTAATGTGTTGTGCTTCACATAAGTGAGTGTTGCGATACTTAACAATTTCAAATCTATTACAACTTTTAAGCTTTGTAGCTCGCAGCCACCAATCACAATTTTAATCTACGCATCTAGCATAATACAATTTGTACAATTCTTCACCGATTTGAATCTTTGATCTTTCTTCACGGAAGCAAGCTTCAACAATTTAATTAATTCTCGCTTGTCCTTGAAAATTTTACCTTTATAAAATCCTGTGTCGTCATCATCTGTGTGGCTGTTTTGCATTGGTATAGAATGATGTGCAATTTCTTCATTTATCGAAATATCCATAATAATATGATGATCTTCATTATTTGAAACTGAATTTGTTGTTTGTACCATCATTTCAGCCACAGGTATTATTAAAATGGGCCTACTTTGATCATCCAAAAAAAATGCAAATCACGATCGTCTCTTATCTCAGAAGGAGCTTTTTTTTTTCACAAAGCCAAGCATGCAACTAATGAAGAGATCATCTTTATCACAAGTTAACCCAAACCTGGAAATAATGATCTTAACCAACTCCTCATACGTAAATTTCACACGTATCTTTATAGGTACAGTCTCTCGGCCCTTCGAACACCAAGTACAACGAGTAGGATTTTCTATCCATTCACCATGTAAATCAATTCCTATTTTTATTTGATCTTCCATAGATGGGCACAGTACCTGAAGACATCACTGTTGACACCCAATTTTGACCTCCCGATATCACTTTTAGTCCGTTATTATCAAAATTATTTAACCTTAATTATTAATATTTTTACATATTATTTCCATATTTAATACATACTAACGTGTCCCATCTGTAACTTATAAAAATGCATAAATTATTTTATTATCTTTTTATATATAATTTTTAAATCAAATATGATATTTTACATAATTTCATTAATTAAATTATTTTTCACGTAATTGTTCACTCATAGTGTTACAAATACATTATCTGATTTTCCATTATTTAATGTTATTTATTGATATTATTATTTTTATTTATTAACATTGATATCATATGTATTATAATTCCTACTAAATTTAAATAACAGCCTAATTTTAAAAACCAATTTGTCCAATTTATTCAACTTACAGCCTAATCTTTACAAATTGAGTCAATTTTGGCTACTTCAAGTTAAATTTAGTCACAAGTATTTCATTTTTAACCAACTCAAGTTATTAATCCTATTTTAATCCTAACCGTTGATCAAAATTAATCCAACGGCTACGATCCCTCAACCTTTTCTTTCCGTTTTAATATCCCAAAACCCTAATTTCCTAGAAATATTTTTTCATCCGCCTACACCCCTCTCTCCTCTTTCTCTCTACCCCTCTTCTCTTCCTCTAATCCCCCTCTCCTTCTCCTTCTCCCCATCGTCCCTCTCCTCCGGCGAACCAAGCGCCGTCACAAAGCAGCAGCAACAGCCACCACGAGCCGCCTTCATCCTCTGATCGACGTACCACTGCCGCACCAGCCATGGCACCTCCATCAACGAAGTCCACAACAACGCCGTCATCTCCGTACTCCTAGTAGCCACGCCGCCACCAACAGCAGCGAGTCAACCCCAGCGCTGCCTTTTCTCCATCACCAGCAGCCATGGTGCCACGCCAGTCGCCCAAAGCTGCACCAACAATAACGGACCTCCCCGCCGTCCAATCGATCCGTCTCCTCACTGTCGCCGTTGCTTCACTCTTCCCTCCCTGGTCGACAAAAGACCCCATTGTCACTGTCTAGTTGTCATAACCAGCAAGGCTTTCGACAAACATATACTATTTCTATCTGGTTTGATTTCTCAAACTCTTAATTACATGGTTGTTTGCTTTGGTTAACATGCATGATGGTTTGCTATGGTTGCAAATCGAAGCCCTGCAGCTTTATAAATTACGATGCTGTGACTCTGAATTTTGCTCCTATTTGTTAATTTTTGGGCTTATGTTCGTCTCCAGACTGACATACCTATACAAAGCCCTAAGTTTTATTATTTTAAATTCGTAATTTGAAGTGTGATACCTCTAAATCTGATATCTTTCACTTACGAGTAAAAGTTGTTACTATTTGATCTAAAATGTGCTTGGGTCATCTGTTTAAAATTTGAATTTGCAGCCATTTTTATTTGGTGAGCTAAAAGTATTATGACAGCTGATTATAGTAGGATCTAGTTTATTTACAATCAAGTGGGATTTTTTTATCGATATATGATTGGAATGAAATTGTGTGATAGCTTTTGTCCTTACGTATTTTAGGTAAACTGGGTATGTCTGTGATTTTTCTAATCTTTTATTCTTGAATGGTATGGAAAGTTTTTTCTTTAAAACTGGACTGATTTATGGTAATTACCAATGTTGATATGTTTTCTACCATTAGTACTTATTCCCTCATAAATTAGTACTTCCTTGTACTCATCTTTAGTCTATTTACGGTAAACCTGCTTACAATTGATTCTCCTTACTTAACTAAGGAAAATAATATTATGGATTGATTCTCAGCTTATTACCCTCTCCTTAATTGATTCTGATTGAGTGGAAAAAACATTTTTTCTCTTTTTACCCTCTAATCCCTTTTACTATATAAACTCATTCCTTTTTTCCATCAAGGAATAAATTCACAAGTTCCCAAGCTCTCACTTCTCAAGTTCAGTAGTTCACAGGCTCTTAAGCTCTTAAACTCTTAAGCTTTGACATTACAATTACTACTACTCTCTAAGGCAATTAAATATTTTAAAGTGTTTCTCTTTGGAGGCTACTGTTAATATCTTGCATACTTCAACTATTACGTGTGCTTGGCTTTTGGCTCCTATTGTTCTTATTCTCTCTGTACTGCTGTTCACTGGTGAGTTCTTGAACGATGTAATTTTTTATTCTCTTATGTGTGTTGATTGCATCGTGTTCTAAAAACCTTCAGAAAGCATGTTTTTAGGAATATTTTGATATTTGCTACAATGTGTTCCTGTCTGCTTGCCATTATAATATGTTTCGCAGGTTAAACAGACACTTACCAGTTCCAAAGAGTCTCCGGAATATTTAAACTATGTAAATTTTAACTAGTTGTTTTTCCTTTATTTCTATTTGGTCTGTAATATTATTGTAAACATTCCTATCATTGTAATAATATAATTTTGGGGACTGCTTTGGGGGCGAAAATTTACGTGCTCTGTGAACGGTATAAATAGGCACAAACTAGGATTATATGCAATACGTGCTACGTGGATCATCTAGGATTCATTAACATATGCAATGCTTAATTTGTTTCTAACGAATTTGAGTCAATCCCGATATATTAACATAATTTTTGCATTAGGTGTGAACGATTTAATATGCCTATCTTGTTAACACGAATATAAGCATATTAACCTGACATTATGTATTATAGCATAACGGGCACACTAATCCGACATAAACATATCAATGTATCTTCTGGTATGTCATATAGTGAATCTTAAACATATTGACATGTTGAGGTAATTATCGTTGAGCATGTTAACTTATTTTAAGAATGTTAAATTAAGTAAAAATAGGTTAATACATTCACTTTTTTCGCTTATCATTATTTTAGGCTATTGCAATTTTCAGCATGTTTATATGGTATTTCGGCACATTAAGACAAATCTCAGCATGTTTAAATAAATTTCAGCACGTTTAAATCATGTTTTTGTGTATCTATACAAATTTAGCATGTTATTAATATTAGAATATTAAAATTCTGCGCATCTAATAAATTTCAGCATGTCATAATTACTTTTAGCATGTTAAAGTTTTTGTATGTTGGCATATCTCTATCATGTTAAAATATATCAGCATGTCAAAATGTTAGTTTTTAGCCATCTTTAGTATGTTGGTAAATGTTTAACATGTCACTATGAAATTCCTGCAATAATACAATTGGTGTTATATAAAAATACATACTTTTGAGCACTTTTCGGTTCATTTAAACACTAGAGTAAGTATATTATGGCATCCTTAACATGTTAGTGTTTTTTAATATTCTTGTTGATTTCTCTTATTTTCATTAGTTTGCAACACTCAATTCACAAAATATTTCTTGACACATTTACCACACTTGTGACACCCTCATGAACACACATTACATTGTTGCATGCACGAATCACAGTTGTCCTTTATCACCACTTGATTGAACATTTAGACATCATGCCTATAGGTTAATGACATATTATATAATTGTTTGTCTTCGCATGGTATCACGTTAATCAATCAAGAGACTAACTTGGAATTATTATGTGCTACTTGTTGTCCAATATATTCGCGTTTCGAGTCCTAGGCAACATAGCTTTCTTTTAGTCTAGAACACAAATCCAAAATAGTAAAGTCCAATGCCTCTTGGACGATAGTTGGGACGATAAGTATTACTAAAAACATTAGTTTTGTCCTTGTCATAGAACGCTCTTAGACTTGACATCCAGCCTAGGTGGGGTGAGACGGGTTGCCCTTTTCGAAAATGATGATCACAACAAATATTAATGGCGAGTCTAATGACATTATTACTCGTCTAAGAGTTCGGCCTTTGGGTCGGATGATGATTAACAAGTTGAGTTTCTGATCCGAATAAAATCAAAACACTCTTTGTTTAACTCGGACGATTTCTTTTAGTCTTTTTATTTATTTTACATGTTTATCTAGGGTAGCTAGTTTTTTATAAAGCAGTCCCCCTTTTATTATAAATTATGTCGTTTCTTTCTCCTCTCTTATCTTATTTCTATGTTTTTTATTTATTTTATCACCTAGATAATCGTCAATTAGCATTAACAAATGACATGTGTTTGCTTATTATCTATCTTATCGCTTAGCTAAATAGTAAATTAACAATAAAAGAAGAGACCTTTATTTGATCATATAAAATCCCCATGTAAAGTATGAATTCGGCTGGAAACCACCTTTGTGGACCTTGAAAGGTGTCTAACACCTTCCTTTTGAGGTAATTTGAACCCTTACCCGAACTCTGGTGAACTAAGACTAAATAACAAAAAATAGGTTTGTAGTATCCTAGACCGGTGCCCTAACGCACCTCAATATGTTACGTGGTAACTCTCACACCCTTCTCTAAAGCATCTCAAAAAGAGTTTGTCAAGTCGAATCCCGCCTTCCGTAAGAAAAACGGGGCGCGACAATCACAAAGTACTTCAGTAATACTAATAAGTGAGACATTCATCAAACAACTTCAAAATCGCTAAAGAATTTTCATTACTCGTCTCTACACCCATTTAGTTGTCTCACAGCTATCGACAATTGTCAGAAAACTTTAGTAGCTTTAGATACTTCTATAATTTTTAAAATATTTATTTCAATAATTAATAAGTTGCTCTAAATTTACATTGTTTGTCCAAACAACTAATTAGTTGACCAACAACAGTACATAGTTGTCGAACAATTTTAAGAGTTGTTGAGACAACTAACATAAGTAGTTCCACTATTACATTATTTGTCCTAAAACTATAGATAGTTGTCGGACAACTTTTGTATTTCTCCGACACATTTAACTATTCTACAAACAACTTCAGTAGTTATTTGGACAACTACGAAAGTTATCGGTTGAGACAATCAGATTGAGTTTTCTAAACCCAGCTGAAGAATGGCCACAATGTTATTTTTATACTTATCAATAATACTCTTTTGAGTTAATTTCAAGCTAAAAAAAAAAATTTAAGAAATTTTAATAATATTTTGATATTCTCTTTTCTATAATTTTTTTTAAAAAAAATGAAGAAGAATATGGGGAAGGACAAATATATATCTAAAATTATAATTTTAGGCGAGTTGAAGGGACGGTGGAAGAAGACCGGTGGAAGGCGACAAGAACACCGCCTTTTCTTTGGGTATATTTTGATAAAATTGAGATATTTGAGGCAATAAATAAAGAGATGAATATGTAAAAATTAAAAGCTTGGGGACCACTGAGTTATTTTTTTTAATAAAATTTAATCTCATTAACGTTTATTATTCCTTAGTAAATATATCTGCGCTTCGCGCGATTCTATTTTTTTTTTTTAATAAAAAAGAGAAAAAAATTGTATATTTATCAGTGCCTACATGTGGTTTAAAACATTTATTTATATATATTGTATAACTTTCATTTTTTATAAATATATTATTTGAAAGCAAAATCAAGAGGTGATAAAAGTATCAGACAATTTAACAAATAAAAAAACAGAAAATAAAAAAAAGGAAAATAATTTCTCTTTGCAAAATTTATATCCCCAAAACTTACATCATTTATATTACAAAATTCAACATTAGTATTCCATCAAAATACACACCTAAAAGGAAATTTAAAAAAAAAATAAAACAAAAAAAATGCAGTGAAACCAAAACTATAAGGTCGCAATTTTGGGGACTTTGGTATTACTTTGTTTTGTCTCTCTTTCATCTTTGTTCTTTTCTCTTGGACCCAACAATCAAATATTTATCTCATAATTTTCACAATTCCTCTTTATCATAATATATTTATATGTTTAGTGAGTGATTGATGAATTTATTACAATTAATATTTGTCGTTTTTTCCTCTTCATATTCAAGAGGTTAATTATCATCTTTAATATTGTCATTAATTTTTTTTTAGTTACATAAGATGTCTTTAAGATACAATGAGCTTTATCTCATAATTTTCACAATTTTTTTTTTAACATAATGTATTTATATGTTTAGTGTTTGATTGATGAATTTATTACAATTAATATTTGCCGTTTCTTTCCTTTTTAATTTTGTCATTAATTTTTTTTCCTAGTTACATAAGATATCTTTAAGATACAATAAAACTTTTTTTTTTCAAAAGACTATGATTGACATATTTTGAATAAAGTCAGAGATAGTATTTTGAACCAAAAAAAATTATGAATTTACTCCAATTAGAAATTCATATAAAATACAAAATAAAAAATAGAGAGAATATATAAAAACTAATTAAGAATACAACGTCACTATTGCAATCTTTATCATTAAAAAACAAAACATAACTATGAAGAAAATGTACATTCTTTCAAGCTCTGGTCGGCATTCACTTCACAAGTCGATTACTGTTCAATTCTTCTATATGATTGAGCATTTTACCAAGCCTAAAAAAGTTACTAAATTAAATCATCCGAATAACAAATTAATGGAAACAACATGTGATAAAAGAAGAAAATGATTTTACCTCATATTACAAATCTAATAAAATAATCGAAATACGAGAGACAATAGATAATAGAAAAAGTTTACAACAATCAGTTATTTATCTCATAATTTTCACAATTCTTCTTTACCATAATGTATTTATATGTCTAGTATTTGATTGATGAATTTATTACAATTAATATTTGTCATTTCTTTCCTCTTCACATTCAAGAGGTTAATTACCATCTTTAATATTTTCATTAATTTTTTTCAGTTACATAAAATGTCTTTTAGATACAATGAGTTTTTTTTTTTCAAAAGACTATGGTTGACATATTTTGAATAAAGTCAGAGACACTATTTGGAACTAAAAGAAATTATGAATTTACATCAATTAAAAATTCATATAAAACACAAAATAAAATAAAAATATATAGAGAATATATAAAAATTAATTAAGAATATAACGTTATTAGTGCAATTTTTATCATTAAAAAATAAATAAATAAATAAATATGAAGAAAATGTACAATCTTTCAAACTCTCGTCGACATTCACTTCACAAGCCGATTACCATTCAATTATTCTAGACGATTGAGCATTTACCGAATCTGAAAAAGTTACTAAATTAAATCAACTGAACAATAAATTAAAGGAAACAACGTGTGATAAAAGAAGAAAATAATTTTACCTCATATTGCGAATTCAATAAAAGAATTGAAATACAAGAGACAATAGATAGAAGTAGAAATTTTGTGAAAATTGCAACTAAATTGATTAGTAAGAAAAGCTCACTCAATTCTAATGAAAAAGCAAGTTAAAAAAATTTAGGAGAAAATGATACAAAAAAAAAAATTCTCACCAAAGGTGACACCAAAAATTGGACACACAATAGCATATCATCGCATGATATGAAGAATACAAAATCGATTGTGATACCAAATAAATTGAATTAATGAGTATTAGTGGGAAAGGAACGTGGATAAATAAAAATAATTAAATTTTTTAGCTTGCAAAATGAATTAACAAGTCAAAAAAATTAAAAATAATTCTAAGTTTTAAAAAGCGCGATGTTATCAAAGCCATATTTCTCCCCTCTCTCTCTATATATATATCAAGCCTTGGGAACAGCCTCTAGCAGAAATGCAAGGTAAGACTGCGTACAATACACCCTTGTGGTGGTATCCTTTCCCGGACAGCGCACATAGCGGTAGCTTTAGTGCACTGGACTGCCCTTTATATATATATATATATATATATATATATTGATATACTCCCTCCGTTTCAGAATAAGTGAATTATTGGGGTATTTATTGGTGTTTCAAAATATGTCATTGAATTTTTTTTAAAATTTATCTTTATGATTTGACAATCAATTAACTATTGAAATGTATTAAAAGGTTAACTTTTTTACTTTTTGGAGTAAAAATGAAAAGTTGTGTTAAATTTAGTCTTTAATGCTTTTTCCTTAATCTTTGTGTTAAAATTCAATAATTCATTTATTATGAAACGGTGGTAGTATTAATTATTCATTTGGCCCTTCTATCCATTTCTCAAGACATGAAGGTCCAGTTATTTGACTATCTACTTTATCTTCTCCCAAAAGCAGGTGTAGCAGTTCAGTCCAAGTAGAATAGGAAAAGGACAAAGGACTTTGTCCAGGAAGTGAATGGACACGTAACACATTTTGTCGGTTACGTTAGTTAGACTTGAAAAGACGTAGGCGATTTGGCGATTTTTCTCTCTATCCATTGAGATAATAATGACGCCACGTCAGTTCCAAGTCGCCATCTCTATTCTAAAATTGAAGATTAAGTAGGTAAATTACTTGCTTATTTTTGGTGATTATCACTTACATTAAAGAAATGCACAATAAATACATGACTTGCTTGTTCTGATCACCTTAACAACTTTCATGCTCTCCATTGTAGCTTCACGTTCAAAGAGAGGTCAAAAAGGAAGAAGAAAGAGAAAAAGATTCAGTACAATTACTTTACAACTCAGGTAAAAAGTTTCTCAAAGTATATTCCAATGGATTCCCTTTTTGGGTCTAATCAGTTATTTTTTCCTCGTTGATACGAAATTAGCACAAATGGTGAAATGGGGGTTTTTTGTAACGTTCTGTGTGAATTTTATGATGTAAGTTTGGCAAAAATAAGAGCGACCATGTTGGTCAATAGAATTAATTCCATCTGTTAAAAAATAATCCTCATCTGATTTCTAGTTTTGTTTTTGCTCTGAGAGTACTGAAATAGCTTTAAGGAGATTAGTTTGGAGTAGCGTTTTTCTGATTATTGGAAATTCAGTTGATGCCAATGTCTTCAATGTGCAGTTTGATCCGCTAGAATAAGAGGTTGTGGGGACGTGGATTAGGGTAGTGGGGGTAGCTGGTAGTAGAGTGTTGTCTTGCTAATCCGTCCATGCTACTAAGTCAGTATTACACTTGTAGTTTCTTATCCTTCGATTTTTGTTACTATTTGTTATTTCTTGTACTTAGATCTACGATTTTGTTGTAATTACTGCTCAACATACGTTGTTATTCTTTTGCATCCGCTTTTATTTTTTGGATTGCTTTGATTTGTTTTTCCTTGAGCCAAGGGTCTATGGAAATAACCTCTCTACCGTTGAGGTTGGGATAAGATTTGCTCACACTGTACCCTCCCCAAACCCCACTACGTGATACACTAGGTATATTGTTGTTGTTGTTGCTAATGTCTTTATTGTTTCCTTGTTTTGGCTTTAAGAATAATTTGCCAAAATTTGATCAAGAAATACTTGGCCATTGATAATGTTTGGAAATGGAGTTGTCGGTATCCTCTCAGAGACGACCAACAAATGGGAAAGACGGGCTCCTCTGACTCCTTCACACTGTGCTCGACTGCTGCACGGTGGCAGGGGTAAGACTGGTGTGTCACGCATCATTCTGCAGCCATCTACAAAGCGCATTCATCATGACGCTCTCTATGAAGATGTTGGATGTGAGATATCGGAGGACTTATCTGGATGTGGTCTCATCTTGGGTATTAAACAGCCCAAGGTGCTAATTTTATTTTATAAAAATCTGATTGACTTCTAAAGATTTGCTTTCTGAGGTGATGATTATTTAACTTGAATTGCAGTTGGAGATGATTCTTCCTGATAGGGCCTATGCCTTCTTCTCCCATACTCACAAGGCACAAAAGGAAAATATGCCCTTGTTGGATAAGGTATGTAGCTCTAATTCTAGTCAACAATGATTGAACAGGCGTGGTGAATTTTTCTCGAAGATTAACATTCTGATGAATATTTAGATCTTAGCTGAAAGGGCATCTCTGTTCGACTATGAGCTTATAGTTGAAGACACTGGAAAGCGGTTACTTGCATTTGGAAGTTTTGCTGGTAGAGCTGGAATGATTGATTTTCTACGTGGATTAGGGCTATGTAAGCATTTCGTTTGTAACTTGAAAATGATTCATTGAATTTGATGTATAGTTTCTTGAAGGATTTTGTATGAACATAGACCCTGCTGTTTATATTACTCCAGTAAACGTGTGCGCATGCGTGTTCTTTTTTTCTCTTGTACCTTTTGTCTTTTTTCTAAAACTTAAGGATGCACATGTCAGGGTATCTCAATCATGGCTACTCAACACCTTTTCTCTCTCTCGGCTCATCGTACATGTACTCTTCATTGGCTGCTGCTAAAGCTGCAGTAATTTCTGTTGGTGAAGAGATAGCAACTATGGGACTTCCAATGGGAATCTGTCCTCTTGTATTTGTTTTCTCAGGTTGTGGAAATGGTAATGTGGATAATAACTTAGGCTCACTAATTTTAGTTTATTGACATATCTAGTTCAGCTTCTATTCAAGATAACTTTATTCACCTCTTTCCTTGATTCACTCTTTTCACAATGTGTTCCAAAGCACTTCTCATTGTATATCTTTTGGATAAATCTTCATATCCTTTGTAGTGTCTCATGGTGCACAAGAAATTTTTAAGCTTCTTCCTCATTCATTTGTGGATCCTACAAAACTTCCAGAACTACATGAGATGGTAAGATTTGAGCATACTTCCTTAAGACAATGTAATTGATATATTGCTTCACTTGATCGAGTTTTCTACCTTTTATTTTCCCACTTTGCTTTTTTCAACTTCTCCGAGACCATAGCTCAAAGTATGCATTTATATTCTGTGAAGGGAACACCTTCAAGCTACAGCTGCAGCTGGAGGTTTAACATGAAACTTCATCCTTTGTTTTGTTTCCACTGACATAAATTATCAAAATTGTATCTGTTATAACTCCAAATGTTGTGATTTCGATTATGTCTATCCAATTCTTATATTATGTCTTTTCCTACGTTGTTTGGTCTCAAGGGGGAGGGGGGGTTGTTCTATCAGAAACAACCTCTCTACCTCACCTCTGAGGTAGTGGTATGAACTGCGCACATTCTACCCTCCCAGCGTGGGAATTGATTGGGTATTTTGTTGTTGCTGCTATGTCTATCTAACTGGTCTGGCCAACCCAGAACCGGGCTGAACCAAACCAGTTTACGCCTGGACCAGACCGGTCCGGCTGGGCTGGGGCGTTGTGTTGGGTTGATCCCACACGGGTCAAATTGGCCAACCAGCAGCCTGGGACCGGCCTGCACGGGCCAGATATTGTCCAATTAAAACTCCGATAGGTTGGAACTAGTCCCTCCAACCCGCTAACCAACCTGGACCCCAGATCTGCCGGGTTGATTTTTTGGTGGACCAGACTGGTCCGGCCCTGCCTCTTGACACCCAGAATTTCTATTCACTTGGAGAAACCGTTTCACCAGCATTCCTAGAGTTGGTAAATTCTATCTAGTGTAACATCCGAGTTCTTACCAATTTTGAATCAACAAGATACTTAATGCCAATGATCTCTAAGATTCTTCATGCCATGCCAAATCTTCACTTTTTGTACTTCAAATGCTTGAATTAAAAAATTCATAACTTTGTGTTAGAGAAATCTTTTTTTTTTTCATGTGTAGGCCAGGGATCTTACCCAATCAAAGCACCTTTCAAAGAGAATCTTTCAAGTGTATGGTTGTGTAACTACCAGCCAAGACATGGTGGAACATTCAAATCCTTCAAAACCCTTCAATAAGGTACATACTTTAGTGTTTAAGTATGATTGCCGTTTTTTAAAAAATCTTTTATCTTTATAGTTTCCATTTTCCCAAAATTACTAGCATGTGCACTTTATTTCCTTGTAGTACTAAAATAACATTTGGTACATTTTAGGTTTTGAATAGGTAGGTAATGAAATGCGGACAAAATAGAGCTGTGTAGATGTGGCCAAATCTGCTTGAATAATGAAACTTATCTTCATTATTTTCTTTCGAGGAAAAAGCTGGTTAAATATCCCTTATGGCCTAAATCCAGTTTCCTCCGTCTTTGTTACTCCCTCTGTTGCAATTTATGTGCCACCATTCAGATTTCGAGAGTTAAACTTTTTAATTTTAACCTTTAAACTTTTTAATTTTAACCTTAAATTTTGATATAGAATCTTTGAGTTTTTTTGAAACAAAATTTACATATTTGGAAACTATGTAAAGAATACTATGAGTCACAATATAAACAATTCAAAATATCTACAAGGCATGTGAAAAAATTGCGATCTTGATACTTTCTAAGAGTGAAATGCAGTACTTCTATTTTGAAAATTCAATATAGCAAACCAGTACATGAATCAACTTCCTAATATCAAGAACTGAATGTGTCCTCTTATGTCATGATCGTTCTATACTAATCCAATAATTCTTTCCATTGAAGTCATCAGGACTTTTACATTGGAGCTCTGAACCCTGTTGTGCTTGATTGCTTTAGTATGAAACATTGTAATACAGTTAAAATAATTGACCATTTTAAATTTCGCCGTACTTCTTACCCAGTAACCGACTTGAGGGCTCCTTGTAGTTTTGAGGTGAATAGGTTTCCTTATCTCAGTAATGGATATTTCCTCGTCCGTTGGAACCTTAAAAAAGTGTATTTCTTGCTAACATGAATAAAGATATCCTGGAGTCTTTCCTTCTTTAGCTTTGGTAGTTTTATGGTCTTTGTAGTTCTAAAAATGGGCAAGGGAACACAATCAAAATTTTAAGTTGTGCACATTGGTTTTGGTACCTTTTTATTTAACATCATTGAAAATGAAAGCATCCAAGTACTTTGCCTGTCATGATGTATCTTATGCATTACACTAACATTAGACATATCATTCATTCAGGCTGATTACTATGCACATCCGGAGCAATACAAACCTGCTTTCCATGAGAAAATAGCCCCTTATGCATCTGTCATAGGTCAGTCATGATCAGGCATTTTATATTCATTTTCTATCATTTTTAGGGAAATCTACTTCACTATCCAGTTTTATGTATTTCCGGCTTCCTCTGAATACATTTGACACATTCTAGCCAACTGTAACTTTCATTTTCTACACATGAGCATGCATTTGTTTTCCGGAGTGAATCAAAACTTTCAATGCTAGATTGTAAGACTCATAACCAAGACCTTTGTATTATATGAAAACCTAGTGTCGCCTTCATCTTTTTATTTGTTTCTTATGCATTTAACAGATGCATCAGCTGTGGAGATGAAAATTATGGTTTTTCCATTCTTATTACTGCTATCATATTACAGTTTTGACATATTTTTTTTAAAATTTGAAATGTAAAGATATGGTACTTGGGTACTCAACCCCAAAATCTAGCTCAGCTAGCTCATGATGGGTGGATTGATCAAGTCTATATAAGCAAACCATTATTCTGTTCCCCAACTAATGTGGGACTCTAAATCCACTATAACACCCCCTTCACGCCCAGGCGCAAATGGAGCTTGGACCGGGAGCTCAAACAGGAATGGATCTAGCTCTGATACCATGTAAACATATGACACCTACTCTTAACTCAATCCAAAACCTATCTCTTGAGGGGAGGATTGCCCAAGTTCATATAAGATAACCATCAGTCCATTCCCCAACCAATGTGGACCCACTCTAAGATGAAACATTCTTCTGTAATTGAACCTCGTTACATTAGTTCTACTGTATCAAGTTCAGGATGTCTTTTAAGTTTTCCTTTTATAATGCTTTCAAGCATTTTGTGAAATTGCGTATTTGGTAATTCCCCCTGCGTCTCCCAGTAAATTGTATGTACTGGGAGAGAAGGTTTCCTAGGTTGTTGACTACTAAGCAGATTCAAGACCTTATGGGAAATGGATGCCCACTTGTTGGAATCTGTGACATAACTTGTGATGTGGGAGGCTCGATCGAGTTCATCAACCAAACCACATCAATAGACTCACCTTTTTTCAGGTACTTTTTAGCTTGTCATGAAGATTCTATAGTATCTTTTCGATATGTTTGTTACTTCCATTTCTAATATACTTTATATACCTCTCCTCGTTCCATGGCATTTATTGAAAACTCAGATGGGGTTAGAGTGCAGATTTAATGGTGTATCAGTTTCTTATTCAAAAAGGAAACAGGGAAAGATATGAAACATATTTAGTTTTGTCAACCTGACGCCCATCTACAGTTACACAAAAAGCTTAAAAGAATATAATTAGGTGGAGCACTTGCAGTGCACATTTCTTATATTTTAGCCATCTAATTTGTTCAAATTTCTACTGTTCGTCAAGAGCTATTTTTCCTAATGTCACCAGGTCTATCTGTGGCATGATTAGAGTGCGATAAATTTAATCGTCACTCTTTAATGTTTTCTCTCTTGCAGGGATTAGTGGGTATAAGTTCAATGCATTGTAGTAAGTTTTATGGTATTTCTATTTAGTTTCTCACGGGGCAGATTCCATCATCATATTTGGAAATATTTCTTTTTACTCAGCATTTTATGCTCTTTTCCAATTTAATTTACAATAATGCACCTAAGTAATTTTTCCTGGTTCTTATAATTTGTTAAACATGGGTCTAGGTATGAACCTTCCAATGATTCGTATCATTATGACCTAGAAGGTAAAGGTGTGGTGTGTTCAGCTGTTGATATTCTTCCCACTGAGTTTGCAAAAGAGGTATTCTCAACATCAAGCTACGAACGATTTGTGTTTATTTCTATGAGTTACTAACATTTGTAGCTATGATATTCTTTGATGTAATAGGCATCCCAACATTTCGGAGATATTTTGTCCCACTTTACTGGAAGCTTAGCTTCATTTAGAAATCTTGAGGAGTTACCTTCCCACTTAAAGAGAGCTTGCATAGCCCATTATGGAGGTCTTACTCAGTTGTATGAATACATTCCTCGAATGCGGAAATCTGATCTACAGTAAGTCGTTCATGCTAACTATATTCTTTGTTATTGTGCTTTTTATCTTCACTCTTTTAGAAACCATTGGATAATTCATGTGTTGATTTGTTGTATCGTAATCATCAACCAGTTATTTTCTTGTCTGTTGGTCAAAATCCTCAACTAGAGTGAAGCGAACAAAAAACCCTTTTTTTTTTAATCTATGATAGATAACTGTCTCTTATATTACCGTCATCTACTCTCAACTTGTATATCCTTGCATAACATAAAATTATATTAAACCCATTATGTGCTTTTTAGTTCTCTTTGATGTCCATAAGTTTCATAAAGCATGTATGATATATGCGTTGATATTATTCTTCTGGAACTGATATGACGTAGCTTGTATTTTCTCATATGAAATAATGATGTTCTGTTATCTCGTGATTGACAGTGATCCTTCAATAGTTCTTTCTAATTCCAGTGCCAATGGGAGGAAATACACCGTATTGGTAATCTCGATATGTTCTTTATTTTATTATTGTTTGTTAATTGAATGTATGGATATGCAGTTTTGTATTAGTTATTATTCTGATACAGAAAGGGGTTTGAAGAAGACTAAGGCTGCATTTGTTTTTATTAAGATTCAGACATAATCTGAATGCATATCTGAATGATTAAAATGTTGTCTTCAGATTTGAAAACTGAATAATTAAGACTATTTGTTTTTCAATATCTGAATATGTAAAATTTATTTATTTGCATACATAATAAAAAGTATAATTTAAATAACAAATAATTATATATTAAAAAATATCTGATTTAATACAATAAAATTATTATTTGATTGAAAAAAAATATTTATATTTGTTAGTGATAATAGAGATGGTTTGTAAGGGTGGTGGTGGTGGTAGTGTTTGATGTTAGTGATTAGTAATGTTGGTGGTGATAGTTATGATGGTGGAGATGTTTGGTATTGTAGTGACTGTTATGATGGTGACGATTGATAATGGTGGTGGTGATGTAAAGTTGGTTGATGTTAGTATTTGGAGGCGTTGATTGTGATATCTTAAAAATGAATGCATGGTAGTTGACAATGTGTTGGTGGTAGTTGGAGATGTTGTTAGCTGTGATGGTGGAGATGATTATTAGTAAAGATATATTGTAACGATGATGGTGGTTGAAGCGATAGTAGAGATGGCAACATCGGTATCTATGATGGTGGTGGTAGGTGAAGAATGTGTGAAATCTGATGATGTGTTAGTGATAGTTAGCGGTGGCGCTACTTGTGATAGGTGAGTTGGTTAGTAGTTGGGATTGACCGATTGTGGTTGATGATGGTGGTGGTGTTGGAATTGGCATTGGCGTTGACGGTAGTGATAGAGGCGGATATAATTAAAATAATGGAGGTGATAAATATGAGCGACTGAAAATAGTGGTTAGTAGCAATTATTATTGTGAATGGTGGAGGTGGTTGGTGGTGGTGGTGGTTGGTGGCTAGGTAGTGGTTGATGGCTAGGTAGTGGTTGACAATGGTGGTGGCGGCAGAAGTGGTTAGTGGTGATGATTGATAATTATGGATAGAGTGGTGGTGAATATTAAAATACCTCTTAATGATTAAGACTTAGTTTTAGATCTGAATGATTAAGACCTATTAAGAGCCAAAATCTTAATGAAAAACAAATGCACTTAATGGTCTGAAGTCTGAATCATTCAGATTCAAACCTCTATAAAGTGCAAACAAATGAGACCTAAGAAAAAGTGTGATCTCAAAGCTTGAAGTTGCTCAGAGAGAACAGGCAACCGCTGTCCAAAACTAGTCTTGTTTCTTATGTAGTAAGTTAACCTCTTTGGCCAAATATCTAGAATTTGCTTATTTTGAAAAGTAGCCAAAATGGAGTTTTTGGGGAAGATCTTTCAGATAGTTGCAGTCTGTGTTTGACCAAAGAATTCAAGAAGCAGTTTCGTAAGTATAATATAGAAGCAGTTTTCTGTTTGCCAATCTTTTCAAAAGTGCTTTTGAGCGTCAAATTACGAAAAAGACATTTAAAGATCCACTCTACAATTAATATAATTTAAATAAGTGATTTGAAATACTATGAAAGACCTTAATTAAGTTTTAACTTTATTTAGTTTTAAAATTGAAAAAATAAATCACAAATAGAGACGAGCATGTTTATGAGACTTGGGTCATAGATGTACTCTCAACATTGTATGAGGTTAGATTTTGTCTATATTTTGTTGTGATAGTTTGGTAAATTGAATTTTTGATGGGGTAACTTTTATCCTGAATTTTTTTTAAAAAACTTTTGCTTCTACTTATAAGCAGTTTTTGTTTCCTAGAAGCTTGGTCGGATAGGTAATTTGACAGGGTGTTGGGCATTTAAGTCTTCTTACATGTTCTGGATTTACTTATAACTGCAACAAGTTGTTTCTAGTTTCTGCTGAGATAAGAATGAAATATATACTTTTCTTATTTCTTTGATGATTTTATCTTCTTATGCTTGTACTCCATCATTTGAAATTGACAGGTATCTCTAAGTGGTCATTTGTTTGATAAATTCCTCATAAATGAGGCTTTGGATATTATTGAAGCAGCAGGTGGCTCTTTCCACTTGGTGAAGTGCCAAGTTGGTCAAATCACAAGTGCTTTGTCATACTCAGAATTAGAGGTTACTTTATTTCTAACCTAGTCTTAATTTGAAAGAGAAGGAATGTTATCAAACATATAAATGCAATTCTTATTAGAACGATGTTTAGATCAAAGAGAGTTGGAATGAAAATCATTGTGTAACATGAGAAAATTCGTAGAATCTACAAACTTATTTGAAGGTGTTGGTCCATGTTTTATTTTTTTGAAACTTGTAAAAATAATTTTCCTCAAATCTCCTTGAAGATCCAAGAGACATATTCATTGGACAACAGCCCTGTGATCATAGACCACTAAAAAAGCCAGGTCAGCTATTCTATCTCACCACATATGCTGGAGGGATACTCATATTCTTGCATCATACTCTAGCCAAATGCACAAAACACGTATAAGAAACTAACATTACATAGTCTTCAAGTTATTAGCGTTCCGAAACCCCAAAAGAGTAATGGTTGTCACTACACTTCTCTCACCCGTGTTAGGAACATATCATATTCCTGTCATTTTAGCAGTGTCACAGTTTCACTTCCTGGTGCTCTGCCTTTATCGTACTTTTATCTTCACTCTATAATTTTTCTATTTGTTGGAGAAGTGTTTTCACCAATATATACAACTATGCGACATAAATACTTCACTTTGATCAAACAAAATTTTGTGAACTTCTCGTAATCTTCATGATTATGTAACCTACAAGTGTGGTTTGCTTTTCATACACTGAAATATTTTAAAGGAATAGAGCTCTTAGCTTTGGCATAAAAGAATTCAATTTTTTGATATCTCATCTCCTTTTTTGAGGTAGTCTGAAAGAAACAAAGCAATGCATTTCTCCTGAGAATTACACAGACCTTTAAATAGACTGTCAGGGTACCCTGAAACAAAGACAATAAGTACCAATTACTTTCTGGTGTCACTTTATAACTTTCAGCTTCCTGTTGATAAATCCTAAAGATACAGTTTCCACAGTATTGCTCGATTTTTCAATGTGAAAATACAAGATGGGGATTTTCATGCTGTTCTTGGTTAAGGTGGAGATAAGGTGTTTGTTTCTTGTGCTTTCTTTTGGACAGGTTGGAGCTGAAGATAAAGCAGTTTTAGATAAAATAGTTGATTCTTTAACTTCCCTTGCTAATTCAAGCAACTCTTTGGGATCTCAAGACAAGGAAAACAACATATCATTGAAGGTTGGGGTATTCCAAGAAACCATCATGGATGAGAAATGTGATGCAAAGGTCTTAATTTTAGGTGCTGGTCGGGTTTGCAGACCAGCTGCAAAACTTTTAGGATCAATTGGTAGCATGCCACCTAACAAATGGCTGAAATCATCTATAACTGCTGATTTTGAAGAGCAAAATTGTGTCCAAGTGATTGTTGGTTCTTTGTACTTGAAGGATGCAGAGGAGGTATGCCTGTATATCAAGTTTCATGCTACTTCATTGATCGCTCTTATTCAAAAGGAACCTTGTGATTTCATTTCTGTACGTTGGGAGTTTGACAGTATCTTTTCACTAACAAATCTTCATATAAGTCTGTGTCTTCATTGTCCTAATATTATATTTTTAGAGATCATGTAAGATTTATTTCTTCTTATGTTCTTGTGATTTCATTTCTGTACATTGGAAGTTTGATGGTATGGTTCACGAACAAATCTTCATACAAGAACGCATCTTCATTGTCCTAATATTCTACTTTTAAAGGTTGGGTAAAATTTATTTCTTCTTATTTTCCTGGATTTTTTCCACATCATGTGATTTTCGTCTTCTCTAATTCTCCTCTCCGTTTTCTCTGTTCATCTGCTTTGGTTCTGCAATGTAGTGTTTTTACCTGTCCCTGTGTCCATGACTATGGTTTGTATGTTCTTTTTCTTGTTTGCATTGGGATTTTGTTACAGCACGAAGTGAGAATTTGTGATTGTTGTTTATTTTGTTATCAATTATCTATTATACTGTCGATTTGTTGCACATCTTGATTATAGACAATATAATTTCATTTACCATTTTTTCCCTTTCTGTGGTACTTTTATCATAGCGTATGTACTCTTCCACTTGTTCTTATTCTTCAAAACTTTTTTGAAAAACTATTCCCTTTTCCTTGAGCCAAGTGTCTATCGGAAACAGTCTCTCTACCCTGCAAAGGTAGGAGTACGGTCTGTGTATACCCACCTTCCCCAGATCTTACTGGTGGGATCTCATTGGATATGTTGTTTTTGTTGTAAGTTCATTTACCATTTGCAAGTTATGCTTTGAGCTCTATGCTATGTTTTGTTTTATTCGTTAGTAATCGTGTTTTAGTAGTACAGGTTATTAAAGGTATTCCAAATGCAAAAGCAATTCAGCTTGACATTACAAATCACGAGTCTCTTTCTAGTTGCATCGCACAGGTATTGTCTTTTGATTGCCTGCTCTTTGAGACAAAGAGCGGTAGCAGCAAGGATATATTATGTTTTGAAGCTTCCGTAATACTAAACATAGTGTTAGAACTTGGAAGTACTGGATGATTGCAGAAAGCTTTTCAATTGGTCTCCTTGAATTTATGTACGTTGTAAACAAGTGGCTCTGCCTCATGCTTTCATTCTTGTCATCAAGCAGGTTGATGTTGTCATCAGCTTACTGCCTCCTAGTTGCCATGGTATTATAGCAAAAACATGCATTGAGGTATTTTTATTCCATCTTTTCCTTTCATTTTTTTTTAGGGTGTCCTCTCGTTGTAGTTACATATTCCTATCATCTATGCATGATAAAAGAGGGTCCTGATGAATGGTAAAGCTAGAAGTGTTGACTGCCTCTTTAACAGTTTGATTTCTAGAATAGATTCGGTACTAACAGTTATTGAATTTTCATTAGAAGTCGACGGGTTAAAAAGCCCCTTTGAAGATGCCTGAGGATGGTGAGCAACAATGTAAAAGACCTTTCAGGCTTGAACCACATAAAAAGAACTGCCCTATATTATGTACTAAAACAAACGAATCTTGATAATTTTATGAATCATAATCCAATCAAATGCACCTTATGATGGCCAAAATATCACAGTCTTTACAAAATTTTCTGAGGAAAAACCCAAACATTTTAAGCTACTATCTATCGAACTCTCCTGAACTCCTGGTTTACTCCTCCTTACGTAGAGCTTCACATCTCCTGATGCAGCTGAAGAAACATCTTGTCACAGCTAGTTATGTTGATGATTCTTTGTTAAAGCTAGACCAAGATGCAAAATCTGCTGGAATTGCTATTCTTGGTGAAATGGGCTTGGACCCAGGAATAGGTAACCTTCATCTGAGAAAAATAATTGTTCTACAGTTCCTTTTTCTTTTCCTTTGATAAAGTTGGTTCTCAGTTAAATGTTCTCCTGCATATAAGTAACTTGAATGTGTCAATGAATTTGTTGGAAACTTCTTCATGTTATGAAATTTCCTTTGAATGTGATTGTGTATAACCTATGGTAATAGATAGTACTGCATTTTCAAGTTCGAGAAAATAAAATAGTCCCTTATATTGGGGTAGGTGCAAGTGCAAACTAGTCCCAGAAAATACTCCTGAATAGCTATGGTCCCTCATGTTTGCCAAAAGTGAGCACTTTTGGTTTCCATCAAATATTTGACTTGTCTCTGTTGTTAGATTAAACGGTAACTTAAAAAGGAAGATTTACCAAGAAATACAAGAAAATCCCAAACTACAATACCAAAAATTTTACCAGTAGAAATAGAACAAAAATTTCAGAAGCTGCAACTCAGAAAATTGCACCTAGATACCATAAATAGACCAAAACTAGCAGACACTGCAAAAACTGCGCCTCCAAATGTGAGTATTTGACAGAAACCAAAGTTGAGATCACTTTTGACAAATTTAAAGGACCAAAACTTCTTAAGAGTATCTTTAAGGGACTAGTTCGAATCTACACCCAAACATAAGGGACCATTTTTGTTGTTTTCCCTTGAAGTTACCTTCTGCACATGGTTCAAGTTATATTCATCAAGCAAATGTGATTGGTCATGTCATTCCTTTAAGAATTACTAGTTAAATTATTTAACTTCACAAGTTTAGTGTAATCTACTTTTGAGAGTGTTCGTATTAGAAGTTTGTTGGCCAATTTACTTATGCCCGTGTTGCTAGGTCCAGGATGTTATTATTGAGTATAGTTTGGTTGCTTGATGTTTTATGTGAGGAACCTATTTATGTTCTCTAAAGTTCTCTCACAGTAAATGGTATTGATGATTTGGGAGAATGTGGCAATAATAGTACTCAAGGACACGAAATAGATAGGTTTCATTAGAAAGTAGTTTTGTTGAAACGTAAGGGGGTTGCACCACACTATGAGGGACCAGGTCCCTCAATAAAACAGTAAAACATTGAGAAACTAAAACCTTGCAGGAAAGTAAAGAATACAATGATTTAACGTGGAAACCTTCTTGCTCAAGGGAGGAAAAACCACGGCTTGCCCTCACAAGCGCTCAACAATTCACTATAATCAAACTTTTGATTACAGACTCGATTTGAACATAACTCTAGGCTCAACTAGTTTGTAACAACTCTATTACAAATCTACCTTGACAACTCTGCCAAGAACTCACCTTGATATTGATTAACTGTAACCAATATCAAACTCAGGTAACTCTACCTAAGCACTTTCAGAAATACAAAGAAAGCATTACTCTTATAACACGAATAATTCAATTACATACCATGACTTGACTTAATAAAACCCACTTTTTCAATACATACAGAAATTAAGAGCTTGAGCAATGTTGCAAAGTTGAGTGTTCGCCTGTTTCCCTCTTCTATATTTTGATTTGCAAAAGCTCACCAATTGAGAAACATTCTTTTCTATTTATAGTGGAATAATGATTAGGGAAAAAATCTGATTGGGCCAGGTGTCCTGACTGGTGCACATCTCACCTGCGCAGTTTGTTACACTAGACGACAAAACTGTGCTGGCCATCTTCATGAAGACCCAAGGACCTGGTCCCTTGTTGTCAGCTAATCATCATCAAAACAAGATTTAGCAATTTTCCCCCTTTTTGATAATGAAAAACCATAGAACTTGGCCACAGAACTTGGAGCATCAAATTCATTCACCTTATTCAGTCAGAGAGATTACCACTACTATTGTCGATGAATGTTCCCCCATCATTATGCACTATGCTTCCCCCATCAATATGTCATGCAATCTAGGGACCTGGTCCCTTGTTGTCAATTGACATCAAAATTCATTCACTATGTTTCAATGTTCCCCCGTCAATATTCCTGCACTCATCAATGTTCATTTAGTTCATTTTCCACCTATCACATGCACCATCAACATTCAACATTCAACATTCAACATTCTTGCCCCTGTCAATATGCCATCATTCTTCACCAGCATTGCATTCAACACATATGCATATGCACCTTGTACCTGATCCCTGCTACATAATTCAGTATTCCCCCTTTTGGCATCATGAAAAAGTGATAACAACAAACCAAGAGCAAAATAAGCACAAGTTAGTTAACTCTTGGCCATTGGGGCAACACTATCATGAAGAACAACTTTAAAGAAGAAACAAATGAGATACACAAACAAAGGATTCAATCATTGTTAAGTAAGATTATACCAGTACAGCCACAACAAAATAAACATAAAATAATTATCTTCAAAAGCCACAGTAGAAACAAGAACTTAAAACTGACACAGGGATGATAGGACTTAGGTAGAGGGGGTCTTAGGGGAAAAAGATTTAAGCAACAGCTCCATTCTAGAACTCTCTGTCTCTGCAGCATGAGCATTCAACAATTGCTTATTGAGGTCTTTAACTTCAGCATTCATCCCTTGAACCTCCGTCTTAAGTTTTGCAACCTTGGTCTGGAGCCTTGCATTTTCTGCTGCAAGTTCCTCAGTAGAACCAGGTCCCTCTGAGGATAACTTTTGATTCTACATCTTCAAGTGCACTATCTTAGCATTTTTAGCAGCTAGCTTAATTCTCATATCCTCCATTTCCTTGCTTAAATTCTCCTGAGCAGCTAATAGTTCTGACATTGGACATAGTTCCCACCTTTCCTTCTATGCATTCATTTTCCATCAATATTGACTAAACTTTTGTTTTCCTATTTCGGGAGTCCCTTTAGTTTCAATCAATCCAAAATGATCAAAACCCTGTTCAAGAAGTACCCATAAGGCATCCTATGTTTTCCTTCCTTCTCCTGGATGACCTTATGCATGTGCTCCAACATTAAAGCAGGCAGACTTATCAACTCAAATTTGCTCAAACACTCGGTCAGAAACAAATCAACAGCAAAACCAATGGTCCTTTTCTCTAACCTGGGTAAAAGGACCTTGTTCACAAATTCAAATACTAATTGGAACTCACTTGTGAGAAATTTCTTTCTTACTCCAGCTATTGACGTCCCTTCATCTGTCAATCATGAACTCAGTTGAGGCTTGTTGTTTGACAGCAGTCCTCACACCTATAATAGGTACATCCAGAATCTTTCCCAGTTCCTTTTCATCCTGCTTTATTTCCTTTCCTTGCACCTGTGCAGTCAAGCTCAACCTATTATCAGAGAAATCCATTGTATAATAGAATTCTCTTACTTCCTCTTCAAAAACCATGGGAGATGGTTCCTCTAGGTGGTGTAACCATTCTTGATGTTTGACATATTCCACCAACTCTACCATGCCAATTTTCTTATAAATCCTGGTATTAAACAGTTTACCAACTCTACCAGACAATACTTTCTGAGTTTTCAAAATTTCATTCCTTTGCTTTCTAGACCCATCCTTCTTTTCTTCCTCCTTTCTTCTTCTCTTGGAATCACTACTTGATCCTTTTTCAATGGCTTTTCTCCTTCTTCTTAACAACAATGTGCTTCTGTTTCATTCCTACAGGGCTACAGACTTTGAAAGAGAGGACCTGGTCTTTCCTGCAATGTGGATTTCTTTTCTTCTTTTCTCCGTTGCAGCAGCAACATCAGGATCAATGTCCTCACCCCCTCGAACCTTTACAACTTCAATATTCTCCTCCTATACCACAACAACTTTCTGGAGTCTTGTTCTCTTAGTAGTAGAAGACTTGCTAGCCTTCATAGCAGATACAACTTCTTTTCAGACCCGTAGTAGAATACGATCTAGCAACCTTTACACCCGAATCGACCACCATTTCTTTGCCTTTGCTTCCCCTTTGTTTCTTTGTAGACCACCTCAGAGGTGGTTCATCCTCATCCTCTTCATCCTCCTAATTTGGAGGTAGCACTATTTCTCCATCCTTTGTCACATCATCCTTTTGACCAACTGCTTACTCTTCTGCACTAACAAAGCTTTCCTTAGGATTATATGCGAGCAGAAGTAAATTTTCAGCTACCCAATTTACACTACTGGAAAAATCAAACCTCTTCACTGGTATTTCTTCGTCACATAGTTGCGTAAAAATGGGGGTTGACTGAGGGAGTTGGAGAACCAGGTACTTGTTGGGTTTCTGAGAGTTTTGTTTTCTCTGGTTCTTTAGAAGAAACAGGAATTTGAATCTTTCGGTAATTTTGGTTCTTCTGAGGAAGCAGGAACTTCAGATTGAGGGATTTCTTGTTCAATTGGTAAACCAAAACCTAGATTCAAATCCTCTATCATGGTTGACGCGGTAGAAATTTTAATGGCTGAGGAAGTTTCGGCGGGCTAAGTTGCTCGGACTTGGGTGCAGGTGTCCGATTCGGGTATGGAGCTAGAGGTCGGATCCTTCACTGTCTCAAATTAAAGATTCAGGGATATGAATCTAGGGATGGATACGGGTGCAGTGATTCGGCAAAAAATATTTTAAATATATAAAAGTAGAGTTATAAAACATAAATTTTGAGATATTATGTGGAAAACTTAAGGAGAAAATATTTTTCAAGAAGAAAATCCTAAAAGGAAATAAAAAGAAAAGCAATAACATAGAAATTTCTATATACAAGGTATTCCATTTTCTTCAATTTCACCTTAGCTTTTATTTTTATTATAGAATTTCTTAAATCTGTTCGGACTTTTCCAATCGATTTTGGTCAAAGTACCCAAAATTGGTTGACTATTTCGGGTACGGATCCCACACCCACACCCATGTCGTGTCGACACGGGTGCGACACCGAAAGTGAAGAGTCCGAGTAACTTAGTCGACGGGGACAAACTCTTCTAGAGGTTCTGGAATTTCTGATTTTGTGGGGTAGAGATAACATAGGTTCTTGTTGAGGATTTAAGGAGACGTCTTCTATGATTTTGGGTGTTAAAGGATCAGACAGTTCAATTTGGGATTGTTTAGATTGATTTTCTGGGGCTTTATCGACTTCAAAATCTTTAACGGGAGTTGAGAAAGTGGGAATGTCTGCCATTTTGAATTTTTGTGAGAGAGAGAATGGGACTAGTTCAATTCAAAGATGAAGTACGATTGGAGAAGATGATTTGAGTTAATTTTGGAAGAGAATAAAAAAAGATGAATTTGGTTTAGTGATTAAGTAAGGTAATCGTTGTCGTTTAAAAGGTGCCTTTTTGAAATGACGCGTCTGACTTTAATAGGGCGACTCTTCACATTGCTATGAAATGATAGCTTTTGCTCATATAAAAAAAAGACAGTGGCTTTTTGGACAGAATTTTATGAATATTAAAGCATACTATTTTGGTACTAACTTGAGAGATGGAACCAGGTCCCTCTCTTTCTTGAGAGAATCCTCAAATTTGTGCAAGTCACATCTGTCCTTTTCCAAAGATGTTCCCATAAGTGTGTACTTGCAAAGGTATGGTACTGAGTTAGACCAATATGTACCTACTTTACCAAGGATACCTGTCTCCTGATTATAGCCAATTTTAGGTAGAAAAACTGATTTGATCTAGTATGTCAGGTTAATTTGATCAATTCTAGCCTCAAATTGTTTGTTTCAGTACACCACTTCATTCCAAAAATAGTTCTTTCAATAGGTCTGGGGACCAGGTCCCAGACTTTAACTTCTTTCAAATTATTGAAGGACAACATTTTTCTGATCTTTCATATTTTTAGGCTCAATTTGAGACAAGAAAGGCTGAGAAAGTCATGAAATTTCTAGTTTGAGCTCTTGTTTGGATTCTAGTCTCCAGAGGTGAAGTTAGATTGTCAAGGGAGTGAGGAGATCTGAACCTCCAGTTTGACCATCTGAGATAGAGTTTCATTAGGACCAGGTCCCTGAATATTTTGACTAGACCCTTCTTGTAGTCCTTCTACTGAGATCCTGGATCACCATTACCTTCATCATTCTCATCTGCATCATCTTGTCCTTTACCATTATTCTTCAGCCCCTTGAATAGAAATGAGTTCTTCAAATTCTGATTCTTCATCATCACTTGGATTCACCATCTTTCCTGACTCATCAAGGACCACATGCACATTCTCTTCAACAGGCAGAGTTCTTTTTATTGAAAACTCTGTATGCCTTGCTTGTTGATGAGTAACCCACTGTCAATCAACATAGTCCTGACAATTTCTATGAGGATCATTGTTCTTTCTTTCAACAACTTCATTTTGTTGAGAAGTCCTTGGGGCAGAGAAGTTATGACTGATTCTATTTTCAGCACAGAATCTTTTAACTTGTGAGTTCTTAGACTCAGTTCCATGATTAGATCTGAATTCAACAATCTTACAATTTAGCTTCATTTGAACTTGCTTAGCAAAGATAACCAGAACCCTATAGATTTCATCCTTGGTCCTCAAGAATCATTTTCCAGGCGAACCTGGAGTAGTCATCCACAATAACAAACCCATACTTCTTTCCTCTTCTACTTTGGACTTTAACAGGTCTACATAGATCCATATGTAGCATCTCAAGGGGTTTAGAAGTACTCACCTGCTTCTTCAGCTTAAAGGAAGACCTAATTTGTTTTGCCCTTAACACAACATTGCAAACCTTGTTGTCTGGAAATTTCAGGTTTGGCATGCCACGGACCAGGTCCTTGGAAATCAACTTGTTCAGCAAAAAAGAACTTACATATCCCAGTCTTTTGTGCCATAGATTAGCATTCTCACTTAGAGCACTCAAGCATGTCACTTCATCAGATAAGAATTTTGCTTCATTACTTTTGTCACAGATTTGAGACACACTTAGAAAACTGTACTTGAGGCCATTCGCATAGTACACATCTTCTATTGCTTGATTTGGAGATCTTTCAATCTCTCCCACACAATGAATATAGCCCTTTTAACTATTTCCAAAAGAGACGCCTCCACCTTGAAGTGTCTTGAGAGAAAGAAAGCAGTCAAGTCCTCCCTGTCATATGCTTTGAACATTCACTATTCATGAACCAGTTCTGACTGCATTCTCCTGCTCCCACCTGCAACCATAGTTATTTTCTAGATTTGGGAACCACTTGAGTTTGAGTTCCCAGAAGGAAGACAAGGAAGACAAGGGTATGATCAAATCTTTCTTGGCCCACCTAGGTAGAGAGTTCTTCTTCACATTTTTGAAGGGTATGAAACTCTTAGGATAAGAATTCTCATTCTGAACATTCTAGCACTGCTCATTTTAGCTCTATGCCAACTTTGATAGTTTTCCTTCAAAGTGTTCATCTCTTCCATAATGCGTATATAGGGGTTTGTGGATCTTGTTTCTACCATCATGGACAACTTTCCCTTGAGAACCAAGTGAATGAATTTTATACTGATATCCAAGGCCTTTACCATTATTGACACCTTGACTAGTTAGATTAGAAAGGATTTGAGAGGAGGTGATCCACTTGAGTGATTTGTTAAGTTCTTCCTCATCCGGACCAGGTCCCTTTCTAATTCTTCATTCTTATGATGAAGTGCAGTAAGTGCTTTTGAGAATCCCTCAATTTTTCTTCAAACTCAATTTGAAGCCTTGAAACATCTTTCTTCCCTTTACCATCAGAATCATTTACTTTTTCCAGTTTACTCATTAAATTCAGATTCTTAGATTTCAACTTTGTGAATAATTTTTCTATTTCAGATATTTTAAGAGTTAAAGCAATCGATTCAAGCTCTTGATTTTCTACTTTCTCTTCTAGAGCATTTTTCCCAGCAGTCAGTTCTCCCACAAAATCAATTAATACATTTACTAGCTTCTTTATCTTTCTAGCAGAGTAGTTATCTAGATTTTCCTTAATGCAGAGAGAGTTACCACATTTTCTTCTTCATCTTCAGTGTTTGCCATGACAACAAACAAGGAATCAGAGGTAACTTCGCATTCCTCTACAGCCAGCATAGACACATCTTCATCCTTTTCAGCTTCATCAGATTCACTGGAGGAATCTCCCCACACTGGTAGGGTCTGCTTCACTGCATAATCACCTGCAGCCTTTCTTCTTGATTTTACAGGACCTGGTCCCTGTTCTTTCCTTTGTCACCTCCAGTCTTGAGATATTCTTGATAACCCATTTTGGGCATTGGATAGTCCTTAATGAAATGCTCAGGACTTCCACATTTGTGACAAACCTCAACAGTGCCTCCCTTTTTGCTGCTACTTTCTCTTCTTTGAAACTAACCACTTTTCTTCATCGCTCTAACAATTCTTTTTGCCAAATAGGCAACATCAGTGTCTTTTTCACTTGAATCTGACTTAGAAGCCTTCATTGCCAGAGATTTTTCCCTTTTTATTTCCTTCTTCTCTTGCCTTTGCTGCTTCTTCAGTTCATGTGTCTTTAGATTACCAATAAGTTTATCCATAGTTAGAGTTTTCAGGTTCCTTGCCTCAGTGATAACATCCACTTTGCTTTTCGAGGATTTAGGCAGAACCCCCAGAATTTTCTCACATGTTTGTACAAAGGAATTACTTCTCCTAAGTAGTGCAACTCATTGGTAATTGAAGTGAATCTAGCATGCATCTCTTGGATAGTTTCTCCTTCTTTCATGGTAAAAGTTTCATATTGAGTAGTCAACATATCAACTTTTGAATCCTTCACATCAGTGGTTCCTTCATGAGCTGTTTTCAGGCAATCCCAAATTTCCTTAGCATTTTCACAAGCAGAAATCTTGTTATACTCATCAGGTCCTATGCCACGGATAAACAATTTCTTTGCTTTATAATTCTTCTCAACTTTCTTTCTATCTTCATCATCACTCTCTTCAACTTTTAACAATCATTTTTGTTATGTCTGCTTCTTTGACCTCTCTTACTGGCACATGAGGACCATCAAGTATTACATCCATCAGCTCACGGTCCTCAGCCATAATAAAGTCATACATCCTTGTTTTCCACCACTCATAGAACTGCCCATTAAAGCGGGGTAATCTAGTGGTAGATTGGCCTTGTTGAGCAGCCATAATAATCAAATCACTCTAGGTGTGAACCTTTTAGAGTGTTTTTGACTCTGATACCAATTGTTGAAATGTAAGGGGGTTGCACCGTACTATGAGGGACCAGGTCCCTTAGATGCAGACATAAGCAATAAAATAGTAAAGCACCGAGAAATTAAAACCTTGTAGGAAAGTAAAGAACTCAATGATTTAACGTAGAAACCTCCTTACTCAAGGAAAGAAAAACCACGGCTTGCCCTTACAAGCGCTCAACAATTCTTGATAATCAAACTCTTGATTACAGTCTTGATTTGAACCTAACTTTAGGCTCAACTAGTTTGTAACAACTCTATTACAAACCTACCTTGATAACTCTGCCAAGAACTCACCTTGATATTGATTAACTCTAACCAATATCAAACAAAGGTAACTCTACCTAAGCACTCTCAGAAGCACAAAGAAAGTATTACTCTTATAACACGAGTAATTCAATTACAGACCATGACTTGACTCAAGAAAACTCACTCTTTCAGTGCATATAGAAATTAAGAATTTGAGCAATGTTGCAAAGTTGAATTTTCGCCTATTTCCCTCTTTTGTATTTTGATTTGATTTGCAAAAACTAACCAATTGAGAAGCATTTTTTTCTATTTATAGTGGAACAGTGATTAGGGCAGAAATCTGATTGGGCCAGGTGTCTTGACTGGTACACCTCACAGTTTGTTATACTAGGCGACAACACTGTGCAAGCCATGTTACAATTGTATATTTCCATGAAGACCCAGGGACCTGGTCCCTTGTTGTCGGCTGATCATCATCAAAACAAGATTTAGCAAGTTTGTTGCCTCTTTCAGCAATCCATACGGAAGTCGAAAAAGAAGGCTGACTTCGTCAGGCCTATTCTATCAGTAAATGATACCAAATTATTGAGCCCGTGAAGAAGCCAAGCAGTCGAAGATAAAGTTCTTTCAATTGAATAAGGATGGATGCATTATGAACGTGTAATAGATGATATGATAAATATAACAAGAAATTACCACTTTCCAAAAATTTTAGAACCCAAAAGGGTGAGGTGAGGGTAAGTGCTGAGACATGAAGTAAGATTTGAGGCAAAATAGATCCGCAAATTCTTTTTAAATCCTTTAAATATTTCGAAATAGATGAATATTCTGCATAATGGAAAAGAGTATAGGTTAAAAAGTTGATTGTGAAGAAAATTATTAAGTTGACAGTCATTAAAAAAAGTTTTTAGCAATTATCATCTTCATCCATCTAAACCCTTCTAGAAAAGAATAATAATTGCTGTAGTCCTCCAAGGGGAATAGATAACTCATTAGGGTACATAGAGACATATGGTTGCTGCAATTGCCTCTGGGGAAATTTAACTAAGTATGCTAGAGGCACGCCGTACGAGCACCTGGAAATCTAGAATCACTTTCTAAGATTCTGATTATGACTATTCTCTTTTTGTGGATATGCTTTATTCTTAAATGGATATCTTCTGACCCTGTTTGCTGTTTTAACAGGTGCATTTCTTATTCCTTGAACATAGTAAAAGATGATCCTCTTAACTTTATTACAAAAACAATAATAAGTAATGCTCCTCCACATGTGTGATTGTTATTTAGTATACCATTTATCGAATTTGAAGATACCTAAGGCAGACTACTGTTTTTTTGATGTGCAAGTGTTTCTTGATAGCTGAAAGAAGAATAAAAAGTCTCGTATACAAGGTGTATGCTAAAAATTGGAAAGTTTTGCCTATTATACCAAGGGGCCAGATTGAACAGCGTTAAACAGAAAAATATACATAATATTGCAATTATTAAGAAGGATGCAAGCCCTAATTAGGTACTATTCCCCTTCCCCTCGTAGTAACACTTCCCATTTCGAAATTGTATCTAATTGTTTGAGGCAACCATAACTAATATAAGCACCAATTGCCAGATAAAATTTCCAAATTCATTAAACGATTGAACTGGAACAGAAGTGTGGTTTTGTTCTTTTTCTCATCTGAAAGACGTAAACTTACAACTCTAACCTAATTTTCTAAATTTATTGTCTCACATTCACTGCGTTTGAAACTAGGTCAATTGAATTAAATTTAGTCGAAGCGGTAAAAGTAGTTGTAACTGGAGATGTATATTAACAAGTCTTGGGATTATCGATCAATGTCACATGAGTTAGGAAGGGAATGCTGAAGACATATCATAGAAAATTGTTGAGATAAATGCTATAGCTTTTAGCTGATTTACATGAGCTTGATGAAGAACAAATTTGCTGGATGTAAATTTGTGTTATTAGTGTAAATCTTTCTTGATAAGACTAATATGCTTTTACCAAACATAGGTTAACTAGTGGCACCTATTTTATGTTGTAGATCATATGATGGCGATGAAAATGATCAACCAAGCCCATGCGGCAAAGGGAAAGATCAGGTCATTCCTTTCTTACTGTGGTGGTCTTCCCTCTCCAGCTGCTGCTAACAACCCATTAGCGTATAAGTTCAGGTATGCCTACTACTGCAATTGAGTGTTGATTCAGTAAGGTTACCTTGTCAATGTTGAGAATCTTAATTGTGTCAGCTTCTTGATGCAACATATTTGCAAAAAGATGTCGGGTATTTCGTAATTGGCACTTCTCGCAAACCAAAGGCACATAAACTGGCCTCTCCAAACTTCCTAATCATTTCCATTCAACTTAGTGATGAAACTGTCTCCACTAACTTTTGAACTAGAGAGTAACTTCTCTTTTTCCCAATGTAAGACTTTGTACTCATAAAGAGGATAATTATTTATGTTCACGCACTTGATCTATCATCGTCTTTTACCTTCTGACGTAATATATTCACATGGATGTTTTTTTATCGCATTCCATTTTGTGCTACTTAGATTTTTATCTTACTTTTTTTGGTTATTAGTGAAGTAGACATAATCTCTGTCATCTTTTACTTGTTAGTATTCTCCCTACTCTGATGATTTTATATCTCAATTGTCCTACTTATTGATTTCTATTGTTATGTTGAAACTATATCTAGTTGGAGTCCAGCCGGAGCTATACGAGCTGGGTGGAATTCAGCAGCCTACAGATATCAAGGGGAAATTATCCATATCGAAGGTGAGTTGTTTAGCATAACAACTGTTTTGATTTCTATTCCATGACGAAGTTCATTGTAATTGGTAAAGTTGCTGCCATGGGACCTGGAGGTTGCGGGTTCAAGCCGTGGAAACAGCCTCTTGCAGGGTAAGGCTGCGTACAATAAACCCTTGTGGTTCAGCCCTTCCCTGGACCCATGCACAGCGGGAGCTTTAGGGCACCGGGCTGCCCTTTTTTCTTTCTGAAGTATATTGTACTCAAAGTCTAAATCAACTTCAGAATCTACGCACTTCCCTTTTTCATATGGAGATGATAGGTTTCTATGTATTCTTTTAGACAATCTTAACGAGTTTAAGGTCCTCGGTATTTCTTTTTGTTGGTCTCTTGCATCCAAAATTATTAGCCATTCGTCTCCCATGATAATCCATACTAGCATTTCTAAAATTCCAAACCCTAACCCCCCTACCTTCCCACCCACCCACACATCCCCATCCCCCTTTTCATGGGCCATTGGCATGGCTGGGGGTTGCCATTTGTGTGTTTTTGCTTCACTAACAGTATTTTAAATGCAGGTCAGAGGCTTTATGATTCAGCTGCAAAGCTTCGTCTTCCTGATTTTCCAGCCTTTGCATTAGAGTGTCTCCCGAATCGCAACTCTTTAGTGTATGGAGACTTATATGGTATAGGAGAAGAAGCATCGACCATCTTCCGAGGAACACTGCGCTATGAAGGCATGTTACATCACTTGGCTTCATACCAAACTCTTGGTTAGAGACTTTTGAGTTCTGACCAATGGCTCAATTGAAACTGGGAATAATCGGACTAGAAAGAGAGCTTTAGATTTTACTAACATTCATATAATACATTAAAAGGGGAAAAAAAGAGAATGTTCAAGAGAAGTTGAAACACTACCCTTCTCAAATTGTTAAACTACTTCTTGGTTTTGGCAGGTCAACTATTCTTATGAATTGTGTGACTGCCTTGTCTAAAAGCTTTTGTTTAGTTATTTAGCTCTGTAACATCATACTCACATGGGAGACACCTAATTCTTTTCTCAGACAAGTATGTGGAATATATATTTTGTAAATGACAACCTTGTCTAAAACTATGAATCCAGTTTTCCTAAATAGTTCCTAGTTTGAACTTGATAACATCTTCAGATTGTAACTGCTTCATGTCTCTTCTAAATATTACTTTGAAATGACAAAGTTACTTCCAACTCCAAACTGGTGAGATAAATGCTCAAAAATGTAGTGTGTGTAATTCTTTGGGATTGTGGGAGTAATAGACTCAATTGACTTTCTTTTCATCAGACTTTTGTTTGACATATTATGGATTGATACTTTCTGCAGGTTTTAGTCAAATAATGGGGACACTTTTCAAGATTGGATTCTTCTGTACAGAATCTAATCTGATTCTTAAAGATGGGATCAGACCCACGCATGCAGCATTTTTGCTTGGACTTCTTGGAATCAATGGAAAGATTTTGCCTGACACAGTAATTGATGAAAGATACATCACAGATAGGATCTTAGCTCTTGGGCTTTGCAAAGATAAGGAAACTGCAGTTAAGACAGCAAAAACAATAATGTAAGTTGAAAAGATTATTTAAGGTCAATCAGTTCTACTTGAAGCATTGAGTCAGTATGTTCTTTGAAGCGAATATATTGGTATAAAATGTGAAGTATTGTTTTTAATTCATTAGAAACATGTTTTGGTTGATTAATAAGGGGTTTGCTTGATATCCAAATAGATTTTTGGGATTTCAAGAGCCTACAGAAATATCTTCATCCTGCAAATCTCCATTTGAAGTTACGAGTTTGCGCATGGAAGAGAGATTAGCGTACTCCAAAACAGAGCAGGTAGTTCTCATAATTAATTTTTATGTCATCTTATTACATGGAACTAGTGACCCAGATTACCACTGATATCATATAATCACTTGTGTCAGGACATTGTGCTTTTACACCATGAATTGATCGTAGATTACCCAGACAGCCATACTGAAACCCATAGATCCACACTCTTGGCACTGGGGAGAACAGAGAATGAGAAAACCACAATGGCCATGGCTCTTACAGTAGGGATTCCAGCAGCCACCGGAGCTCTGGTATTCTTCTGTTTAATTTTGCCTAATGATCACAAGTAGCGCTGTGTTATAGATGAAGTCATAGGTTATTCTGTTTTGCCAATTGCAGCTATTACTTGCAAACAAGATTAAAGCAAATGGTGTATTAAGGCCTATTGATCCCGAAGTTTATGAGCCAGGTAGTTCAACACCATTGGTTTCTAAGTTTTTTTGGAAAAATGCTTGCCAATAATGCATTGCTTGCATAGAATACTCCATTTTGATTTTATAACATTAGCTGTGATTGGTATGATACAAAATGATTTTAATGAAAAATGTTTTTCTTTGAAAAACATAATTTGTTTAGGCTTGGAAATTGATTATCGTAAAATATGTTTCATTCAAGGAAATTGTTTTATTAATGGAGGACAATTACTCGCTGTAAATCTTCCAAGATAATACTGATTAAACACATCAGCAAATTCTCAAATAAGAACGAATCCAAGGTTTTCTTCCCTAAAGGAATGTTATACCATTTTAGCTAATGTTGGAAGTATGATTTTCTTCTTGTTTTTTGTTTCAAATGAATAGTATACATTTTATTTGACCCCAGTAGTATACATTTTATTTCTCCTTTTATTTTTGCCCAAATAACAGAAGATAAGTGTGAAAAACTCTTGTTTGATAATTTTTATGTTGTAGAGTTACGTATTCTCTTTGTAACTATTTGTTGTCACCCTAGGTAAACCACCCGTCACTCTGAACAAAATATTTACTAGAACCACCACTTGCCTTTGTATAAGCAAACAAATTAACTCAAATCATTCTACTTATTCTATCAGCAGTTAACATAACATACGACGGATAAATGTTCTGCCTATTTTTATCATTTATCAGCTCTGGTTGTGATTGTAAAAACTGTTAGTGATGTAATATTTCATTTTCTGTAAATCTACAGCATTGGATATTTTGGAAGCTTATGGTTTCAAGTTGCTGGAGAAGATTGAATAATTAATGAGGAGGTTTAATTTGTACAAGTTGGATCCAGTGTTACCAATTTGATATCAAAGCTCTTTTTTCTGAAGGGCGTCAAATTCTAGGGAATATTAAGGTCATATTAATGTAAAGGGTTCTGTGCTATAATTTGTAGCACAGAAATAAAGTCGTATATTATCCTAGAAGTGCAAAGGCCGTGTCAGCACGTGCCCAACAATAAAATATGTGAATTGCAATTTTTAAGTTTTAGAATTTATGTTGGAGTAGGAAGTTTGAGCAGTAGAATATTTTTATTGGTACGATAAAATATACTTCTGTAACTTTTTTATCAAGCTTTTCTTTTATACATATTCCTTCCATTGAAACGTAGGAGTCATTTGTTATAGTGTATAAATTTTCTTTTTGAATAGAATATATTAGTAATATTTGTATTAGTAATGCTTCTATTAGTAAATGTAACATTAGTTTTTATACATTGTTTAACGTGTTGCATTAAAATTTATCTTTTCAATTTTGATATATTTAAATAAAAGTTTTTTTTTTTAAAAAAGAATTGCATATACATTTTAATATTCATTCGAGATTTAGCAAGGGTTTTATATATTAATTTTTATCTCAATTTATGTGACAAATAGAATTTAGATAATCAATCATACTTTTAATAAGTATATAAATAATTTAATTTGTTAACTATGGTAATTTATAATATTTTTTAATGTAATTTTCAAATAATATGTATTATTTTTTTTGTCTAAACTTTTGTGGTATTGATAGTCAATTATATTTTAAAAATAATTTCAGTTTTTAATTATTGTGATTTATAATACTTTTATCCTATTCTAATTTCACTGACACTAATATAATTTCAAGAGTCGACCAAATATTTTATATTTTTTAAATCTTTTAAGTTGTTAATTATTGTGATTTCTAGTATTTTTCATGTATTTTTTTTTTTAAATATATAACATATTAAATTGTTTTTAGATATTTTAATTTGTTAACTATTGTAACTTATAATACTTTTTATATAATTTTTTTTGAATAATATATGCTACTCTTCTTGTCCAAAATTTTGTGTCGACCATAGACAATTATATTTTTTAAATAATTTAATTTTTCTATTATTGTAATTTATAATGTTTTTTCTATTTCAACTTATTTGGAACAATGCTTAACTGACCATAATAATTAACTAGGAGTGATATAGTAAAATGCAATTATTATTATTTATTATTTTTATTATGTATGTGTGTTGATTCAAGAAGAATTTGGAAACATTTAGAAATGTGTTATGTTACAAATGTTAATAATCCATTTGGTGCTTCTTGATTTCTCTACATTTATCTCGTGTGTGTTTTTACTCTTTTGTCCTTTAAATACGTGACTCTTCTTGTCCAAATTTTTGTGGCATTGATAGTCAATTATATTTTAAAAATAATTTAAGTTTTTAATTATGTGATTTATAATATTTTTCTTCTAATTACGGTGACACTAATATAATTTCAAGAGTCGACCAAATATTTTATATCTTTTAAATCTTTTAAGTTGTTAATTATTGTGATTATTTTTTTTCTACTTTAACTTATGTGGCACAATGCTTAAATGACCATAATAATTAATTAGGGGTGATATAGTAAAATTACGGTTAAAGTAGACATATCACAAATATCTATTTTGTTGTTTACTTAAATATTATTAATATTTTAATGTATAAATAACTTATAATAATTAATTGGAAGCAGTATAATAATTAATTAGGAGTGATATGGTACAATTACGGTTGAAGCAGACATGCCATAAATATCTATTTTATTTTTAATTAAATATTATTAATTTTTTAATATATAAATAACTTATAATAATTAATTAGGTGTGATATAATAATTAATTAGAGGTAATATAGTACAATTACGGTTGAAGCAGACATGTCATAAATATTTATTTAATTTTTTAATAAAATATTATTAATTTTTAATATATAAATAATTTATAATAATTAATTATATGTGGACCCCATCATATTCAATAGGAGTAGCATCAATGGTAAAGTGATAATTTATTGGAATGACATGAGTTGTAATTAATTCGAAATGGAAGGACTTTTCTTATAGTTGTTGATAAGGTCCAAATATTAAAATACAAAATACAATTTTCCTAAGCAAACTAATCTTGCAAAGTATTTTATAAACCTTAGTATCCTAAAACTTTGTTTTAATATCCATAAGCTAACATGTCAAAACCATCATTTCTAATATATAGAAAAGAAAAGTTATATGAGTAAAATACATTTTATATATTAAGTTTTTTAAAAATAAAATATTAAAACTTTTGGTTTGAGTTTGAGGTGATTAAAATAACTATAATTCAAGAAGTAATTAATGTTCAAAGTTTTAATTAAAAAATTCATTAACTCGTAGGAATAGTATGCTTAATCCAATATGAATAATATGATTTGCATATATAAAAATAAATAATAATAATAATTATTTAGTAACAAATTATGTTTAACCTTATATAAGTAAAATCTTGTTAGGTATTTTTCTTTAATTTCTTTTTGCTGGTATATATTGACTTGGCACAAATCTTCAAAAAATATTTATTAAAAATTTATTTTATTACATTAGCTTTATTAATTATAAATTAAAAATTTAAATTAGGAAAACTTGTATTTTATGTAACAAATAAGGAAGAAAACAAATTATATATTTGATATGAAATGTAAATAAAGAATAAAATGTATTAAATTATATTTATCATATTAATTATTACAATAAATTATTATCATATTAATCAATTTACTTAAACGTAATATATTTAAAATAATTTTATATTATTTAACCTAAATAAAAGTAGCACGTAGGTACTCACATTCATCCTAAATATAATGAGAAATACAATTTATATAATAATTATATTTTTTCAGAAAAAAAAGATAAATAAAAATAAAAAATAGATGACAAAAGAGGGCCCACATATGGAAATGAATGTAAGGCTAAAGAGCCACATGTGATGGCATTTATGTAAATTTCTTACATGACATTATCTGTAATTAATGAGAAAAAAATGGGCTTTATTTTAAAGATTTTTGATGGTCCACAATATGAAGCTCAAAAAATTTTCAACATGAGCTTACAATTTTCTTTAAAGACTTCAATACTCTTATTTTTGAATTTAATGTCAAATAACTACCATGTTGAAACCAATGCTTCAATATTGTAGAAAAGAAAAGAAAAGACATAAGAATTTCTATTAGATACAAATAATAATAATGTCTCAGCAGTTGCCCATAGACTCGTAGATGTTTTACCATGCAATTTAATTGCTTGCACTGGCATCATAAAAATTGCACCAGCATTAATCTTTTCTTAGCTCGCGCAAATAGCAATGACTGCACTCAGCAAAGTAAAGGAGCCACCAATTTTCTGAGAAAAGGGATAAATACGCCTGACAAAATATCTGAATTGTTCTTGAACAGCTTACTCTAGAACCTAATGAGTTCGACAGCTTAAGAGAGAAATTGACGGAAAAGTGTTATTGATTGAGAATGAAGATTCCGAGCCTTACGATTGGCTGCTACTTATGTATTGAGTAACCGAAATAGGGAAATGAAATCCAAAAGTTAGTTATTACTTTCTATCAACCTACAGTTCACGTGCGTGTAACTTTACTATTAAATGAACTAATCTTATTGCTAAAATAGGCTTCTCCTTGAGGATTGAAGTGAGGGAGTTGCAGCACAAATGCTTTGATAATCTTCCCCAAGTATTATCACCCTCAGCAGCGTTGAACCACAACCAACAATTGAGAAATAGTTATGCCATTCTGTTGAATAAGTCTCCAATCCAACACCTTCTCAGGTATCAAGAGGACATGGCTGCAGGAAGTGTCACTGAAACAACGTGAGAACCAATCTTCTTTTTCAACTAGGAAATATGGAAGGTGGGATGAAGTCTCTTACTGGTAGAGTCAAAGTGTAAGAAACCAATCCAACCTTAGCCACAGTCTCAAAAGGGCCAAAAAAATTGACAGTCATTGTGAGACCTTAAATAGGTTTGTCCATAGGGTTTGGGCTTCAAATAAACCAAATCACCCACAACATAGATCCCGTCAGACCTTTTCTTATCAACATGAGACTTCATTATGTTTTGGGCTTTGAGCAAGTTAGACTTTAGCAATCTCAAGGTGGTTTTCCTTGCAGTCAAGCTCCTATCTACAACATCCAATTGGGAATCCAGAGCCATATAAGACAGAAGAGGTGGAGGTGTCTGGCCATATACTATTTCATGAGGGGTCATCAAGGCAGATGAGTGGAAAGTGGTGTTGTACCACCACTCAGCAAGTGGTAACCACTGGGGCCACTCCCTAGGCCTCTCAAATGTCGTGCACATGAGGTAACACCCAAGGCATCTGTTGACTACCTCTATCTGACCATTAGTTCGAGGTGGTCGATAGAAGAAGTGAGGAAGGAGACCTTAAGCTTGAACAATTCTTGCCAAAATATTCTGCTAAAGACAACATCTTTGTCTGATATAATAGACCTAGGAATTCCATGCGGCTTGAACACCTCATTCATGAATAGGATATTTTAATGCTAAAAGGTGAACAGTTCCTTAGTCTGTCAACCACAGAAAAATAACCTATTTCCTAGAAGCCTTAGGCAACCCTTTAATAAAATCCATAGAAACATCCCGCCAAACCCCAATGGAAACAGGAGCAGTTGTAATAGCCCAAGGTAAGCTATACTTTCTTTTTTGCACTTTCGACATACATCATAGTGTCTCACAAAGGTATAGACCTCTGCTTTATCTTCCTCCAATAGAACTCATGTTTCAGCCTTTGTGAAGTTGCCGTAATACCAAAATGACCACTAATAGAGCTCTCATGATAGAATACCATCATCTTTTGTTTCAGAGTCATACCAAAGCCAACCATCATATTTCCCTTCCTACTAAGAATACCACATGGTACATGTAGTAGATGTAGGGCCTGGCATTTTCCTGAATGAGATGGATCAACTTTTGGAACTTGGGATCATTATCCGGAGAGTGCTAGATTTCTTCTAGCAAGTTAGACTATATTATAGATATGCTACAGAGAGGAATGCCTTCCTTTATCCTACCTAGTGAGGGCATCTGCCCCAATGTTCTCTTTTTCCTTCTTATAGTCAATGGTGTAGTCATATCCAAATAACTTGACTAACCATATATGTTAACTCGGGGAGGTAAGTCTCTGCGCTAGTAAGTACTTGAGATTTTGGTGGTCTATTTTGATCATTAAGAGTCACCCCAACAAATTTGGCATCCATTTATGAACTGTTGAATCACAAGTTATTAGTTCTCTCTCATATACTAACAATGCTTTGTTTATGTTTATCAAACCTTGACTGTAGAATGCAATTGGTCTATTCTCTTGGACCAACAAAGCACTAATTCCTCTACCAGAAGCATCAGTTTCAACCATAAACTCCTTAGACAAGTCAGGTAAGGCTAAGACAGGTGCTGAAGTGTTATCTAACTTCAGGTTTCAAAGGCAGTAGAGCTACAACATTCTTGGAAAAATTTCCTTACTTCAGTGACTCATTTAATGGTCTGGAAATTACCTCATATCCCATTACGAATTTCCTCTAATAGCCAACTAGTCCTAAGAAAACCCTCAAACTCTTAATAGTTTTAGGTTATGGCCACTTTAGGATTGGTTCAACCTTCTACTAATCCATAGTTGCTCCAACCTCAGTGATAACATAACCCAAATAATCAGTTTAAGTAACACAAAAAACACATTTGCTTTTCTTAACAAAGAGGACAATTGTTTTGAAGATCTGAAAGGTTTGTTGTATATGCATCAATGATCAGACCAACTATGTATGGAGATGAGGATATCATAAAAAAACACCAAAATAAACTTCTTGAGATTGGTATTGAATCTCTGATTCATGAGGCTCTGAAAAGTTGAAGGTGCATTGATGAGGTCATATGGAATCACTAGGAACTTATAATGACCTTGGTGAGTTTTGAATTTAGTCTTTGGTATGTCATCTCCAGACATCCTTATATGGTAATATACAAACCTTAAATCTAACTTGGGAAAGTACTTATCCCTATGTATCTCATCTAACAACTCTTCAATAATTAGAATTGAAAACTTATCCTTGATGTGTTGTTTATTTCTCTATAGTCTATAGCTAATGTCCAAGAGATATCATACTTCTTTACCATCACAATGGATGAAGAGTAAGCATTAGTACTATCTTCGATCACTTTTGAACCCAACATCTTATCTATCATCTTCTCAATATCATCCTTTTGAATGGTAGGATACCTGCATGGTCTAATATTAAATGTAGATACCTCTTCCATTAATGTAATTTTATAGTCACAAAACCTGGAAGGAGGAAGTTTAGTAGGAACCTCAAACAGGTCCTGACATAACTGAAGTATCAACTAAAATTCAACATGAGCCTCATACTTCCCTGAGGTCTCTAATGAAAACAAATTGGCCTTTAAGTGTCAGGTTGATCCTCCTAGAATCTATGCACAGTTACCCTGCACAATTATGATGGTTTGTGGAAAAGCTTGTCTAGACTATGTTGTTGTATCATTCTTGCAACTATGTTGAATGCCTTTTAGTGATATCATGATACGAAACTTTATTTTAAGCTTCTTAAAGTTTCAAATAATGTCACTTAAGGTGATCAACTACTGAATTCCTACGATCACATTGCATCCTCCAATGGGTGGAATTAATATGTCAGTCAAAAGAAATACATCATGCATCTTCCACACTAAGCTCTTACCAATATGGTTATTCTGAATCTTCTTATGATCAACTACCAAGACACCAAAAGATGATATAGAATCATCAAATACCCAAGTTCCATGGAAATAATAAAATCCAAAAAATTATGGGTATTCTTTGTGTTTATCAACACATGAACAACATTTCCTTTTATTGAGGTGTTGAAATGCAGGGATTACACACCACCAAGGACCAGGTCCCTAATAGACAAAATATTGCAGTACATACAAATACAGAAAAAATAAACTATAATGTAAAGAACATAATGATTATGTGGAAACTTCCTTGTTCAAGGAAGGAAAAACCACGACTTGCACTCACAGGCACACAATATCCACTTTAATCAAAACTCATCTTAATTAAAGACTCCATTAGAACTTAACTGTAAGTTCCTCTAATTTGTAATAACTCTATTATAAACACCTCTGTCCATTTCACTCTTCAATATCGGTTAACTCTAACCTTTGCAAACTCAGATAACTCTACCCGAGAGACTCAAAATAATAAAGAAGCTTTACTCTTATATTTGAGTAAATCGATTACAAAACAAGACTTGAATCAAGAATACCAAGAACTTAAGCACAAAATATTTAGAACTTGAGCTTAGAGTGTTTTCGCCGCCACCGTGAGATTATTTTATTTGCAAAAACTATGGAGGAAAAAACATCCTTAAGTATTTATAGTAGTGTAGAATCGAGGATAGAATTTTAATTGGACAAGGTGTACAATTAGGTACACTGTGCACCTGCACAGTTTGTTGCGCTAGCGGACAAAACTATGCAGAGATGTGACAACTGGACTAGGGCAAAGTATGCGAGGGACCTGGTCCTCCAATATCATCTAGTTATTATCAAAACATGAGTCAACAATTTCCCCCCTTTTGATAATGACAAACCATGTCCCCAAGGCATTAAAATTCATTCAGATTTAGAGCAACTGTATCTACACCAGAACACACCAACATTCCCCCTACCAGTGGCATCCTTTCATTCTCTCTTATTACATATATCATAACAACATTAGTGTGTGTCCTCCTATCAATATTCTTCCTATCATTAACACTCTTGCACATCACATTACTCATGGTACCTGGTCTTTACCATGGTCAATTAATTTTCCCCATTTTAGCATCATAAAAAAGTAAGAACAGTAAACCACGATAGTAAATCAGTACAAATTGGTTAACTCATGGCCACTAAGGCAACACTAATATTAATGAACAACTATAAAGAAGGAGAGACAATTGATAGATACAAATTAAGATTCCATAGATTAAAGATAAAAAGTACCATATAGTGCAATGAAAATTAACATAAAATTCTTGATCCTAAAAAGCCACTGGAATCAACAAAGAAAAATTAACACAAGGTTTCAAAGGGAGACTAAATAAGGGGGCTTAGTGATACAAGTCAAATGGCCACCCTAATTTTTGAAGACATAATTGGAGACCATCACTTAAAGGCTCAAGATTTGGTCACCCCGAGGGCACAAGAATATGCAAGGAAAACCCATTTTGAGCCTACTATTGAGCATACCATTAATCAAGGCCGTAAGTGTAAGATTGCTTGGAGCATTGAAGACTTGGGGATTCACGATTTTGGACACTTAATAGCTCACAATTTTTGGGCCATCTTCATTGAGGGTATTTTGGTCACTTCACTTTGCCCAAAATGCTCTCCATGGCCACCTCTCTTATTAAGGGTAGTGTAGTCATTTGTCTTCTTTTGTAATGTAATATAAATAGAATAAGATAGGGTTTTTAGGACTTAGTTGTTTATTGATGTAAGACAAACTGTCTCTTTAGTGGGAGGAGTGTAATACCCCTTAGTTGTAGGGCTTGGAAAAGCCACCAATTCGTAACTAGGCCTGCCCAAGTGAGGATACACTTGTGTTGAATTATTGGCTTGATACGTTGGTGTTTAGATGAGGTAACATCTCTCTTGTGTCAACGTTAGAGTTAGGTTTGTGTCGTGGGTAGTGATGTTGGGCGTATTTACACGCCTAAGAACCATAATTTACCCATATTTCAGCTAAGTTTTGAGGACAAAATATATAATTCCTACACTTTTAGTCCATTTTCCTTTAAGTGAGCTGACCTACGTGATTAGCATGTTTTTCAGGTATTAATGATGAAGATTTCAGCACTTTATGGACTTGTGAGCAGCAAAGGAAAACTTCACATTAGAGGGAAGGCAACTTTTGGACTGAAAGTGATGCATGGGAACTTTTTCCCGGGCAAACCCAGTATTTTTAAAGATTTAAGGATGCAGTAGCAACTTAGTTAGACAAGGATACTATAAAAACCTTATTGCTGAATTTTTCAGCATTCATTATCCGATTATGATCATTATCATTCGACTATTATTCAGTTTACAGATAGGATAATAGGGGATAGAACAGAGAAAAACAACAAGGCTACACGAACGGCTAGAGTGGGAAAACGTCAATCCCTTAGTGACGCCAAATCATCTCCATCGTGAAGTTTATTCTAGTTTTGGTATGATGATTATGTCTATTGTGATTTCCGTTGTACTCATGAGTAGCTAAACTTCTCTGTTGGGGTTATGGAAACCTTGTAAGATACTATCTATTACTATGAGTTTGTGAATTCTTGATGTGTATGCTACTTATATCATTACTCTCTTCATTTTAATTAAATTCTTATGGTTGCAAACATAGAAAATATGCTAGTATAGCATTAACTTGTTCGAGAGAAAAGTTACATGTTTGAAAAAGAGAGTGTGACGAGAAAATAGGGTTACCAACCCCTGTTTACACGTTAATGCCTTAACCGGATTAACATTCTTGGAGAGTTCGTACCATTAGTTAAACACTTTAGGCTCGGGAGAGCTAAAGTGAAATAAATCCTTGATGGTTGAAAAACACTTGGATTTAGCATTAGAATATGAATCTCTATAAGTGCATGCATGTCTAAATTCCGCATTACTCATAGTTAATAGAAAAGTAGAACTTACAAGGTGGACATAACCCTAACTTATTATTCTCTGTTATTAAATCTTACTAAATACATTGTCTCATTCGTTATTTTGATATTATTAATTCACGCCAAAACCAAACCCCCCTTTTTCGTAGAATTTTCGACCAACAGTCTATTAATAATTGCAACACTTAGTGACCAAGTATTCCCTGTGGGATTCGACACCCAACCCAGTTGGGTTCTATATTTGACAGCGACCGCTTACACTTTCTCACGAGAGCTGTAATTTGGGCGTATCAAATTTTGGTGCCGTTGCCGGGGAATACGGTTGTCAACTAAGTTTGTGATAGTTAATAGACCCTTTGGTCAAAGATTCTCAAATTTTACTTTTTGTTTGTTGTTTTTGTTTTATTCAGGTTCGGTTGAGTGCATGCCAAATACTCGACGCTCTGGTCAACCGTTATTACCTATAAATCCTGAAGCTCAATTTATTGGCAGAATGGATACACAACGAGACATTGAAAGAAGAGCTGATCAACAGGAGCAGGCTAGATTAGCTGCATTGGCAGCTGCTCAAGTGCATCAACAGAATATTGATAACCCAGGTCGGGCAATAAATCTGGATGATGAGGACCTAGGTGATGAGTTACTAAATCCAAGGCGTACAGATGAGGTGGCAGTGCCTGTAAATAGGAGAGATCGTCAAGCTAGAATGAGACCTAAACGCCGAGCTGTGCAGGCTCCTTTTGATGATGATGATGACGATTTGGATGGGGCTGGTGCCACAGGGGCTATTATTCCTCCGCCCTTGGCACCCGGAGCTAAGTTTAATATCACTAGCACCATGATTCAGCTATTGCAACTCAAGGGGTTATTTGGTGGACTTGCAGGCGATGATCCGAATATGCATCTGATCAATTTTATCTCAACATGCAAGTCGTTTGACAATCCAAAAGTTGGACAGAATGCAATTCGGCTGCACTTATTTCCATTGTCTCTATCTGGAGAGGCAACTCTATGGTTGAACGGGCTAACTCCTGACTCTATTACTAATTGGAGGCAACTGAAAGACACTTTCCTAGAAAGATTCTTTTCACCATCCAAGAGAGCACAATTAAGAGACGAGATCAGCAATTTTTGACAGCTTCCAACTGAAGATCTCCATGAAACATGGAAGAGGTTCAAGAAGAAGCTTATGCGGTGCCCAAACCATCAGATGACCAATTTCCACTTGATGGAAATATTATATAGGGCTTTGAACTCGGTGACAAAGCCAGTGGTTGATAATGCTGCAGGTGGGTCATTCATGGACCTTACTTTTATTGAGGCAAGTGATATGCTGGATCGTATAACAAAGCAGAGTAGAGCTTAGCATACCAGGAATTCTGAGGTAGCAAGCTCTACTTTATATATTGGCATGACTACAGAACAGAGGCGAAGAGAAGAGGAACGTGACCAGGATATGGCTCACATAAAAATGCAGATGGATCTTCTTACAAAGCATTTATTATCAGGGAAGACAAAAAAGGTTAAGGATGTTGTATCACAGGGAAGAGACGACTCCGATTCTGAGGAAGAAGCGAATTACTTGAGTAATCAGGGGGGTTTCCGAGGCAATGCCCAAGGAAACCAAGGTCAGAACTATTATGATAAATCTGGATACAAGGACTGCGATCAAGGGAGTTGGAAGAATAAGACTGACAGGAGTGGTTTGTACGTTCCTCCTAGAAATCGTGAGGCTGCGACGTCTAGCTCTGGAAAGATGTCCATGGAAGATATGATGGCGAAGTTGTTGAAAGGAGTGGAGACAACCAACACAGGAGTATCTAAGGTAAATAATGATTTGTCCTCAATAAATCAATTGGTTGACTCGTATTCCACTTCAATAAAACAGCTGGAACAACAATTGAGTCAACTATCAGCGGCACTCAATCAAAAAAAATCTGGCACTTTACCTAGTGACACTATGCAAAATCCAAGGAATGACAGATCATGTATGGCTATTACTACTAGGAGTGGTAAGGTGTTGGAAAATCCATCCAAAAGCAAGCAGGTGGTTGATAATACAGAAGAGGATGTTATTAAAGCAGATTGTGATGATTCTGTAGAAGCTGAAAATCAGACTGAGAACGTTCATGATGTTCCCCCTAGATATCTGCAGCCTGAAAAGATCGAAAATCGAAAGCAAGATAAAAAGGAAGTGGTGGAGAAAACTCTTCCCCTTCCACCACCACCTTTTCCTCAGAGACTGAAGAAGAAAGCTGATGACACCAGGTTCAGTAAATTCATGACTATGTTGAAGCAGTTGACTATTAATGTGCCTTTGGTGGAGGCGCTGGAACAGATACCTGGGTATGCTAAATTCATGAAGGACCTTTTGACAAAGAGGCGGGCAGCAAGCTATGAGCTGGCAGATAATGTTCATCATTGCAGTGCAATTGCCATGAGGTATTTAGTACAGAAGAAGACAGATCCTGGTGCTTTCACTATTCCTTATACGGTTGGATCTTTGGATATTTCTAAGGCATTGTGCGATTTGGGGGCTAGCATCAATTTGATGCCGCTAACCATTTACAGAAAGTTGGGGTTAGGCAATCCTATACCAACCAATATGCGGCTCGTGATGGCAGATAGGTCGGTAAAATGACCTGTTGGTATCTTATATGATGTACTGGTGAAGGTTTCTACCTTCATTTTCCTGCAGACTTTGTTATTTTGGATTACGAGGTGGATTCTGAAGTTCCCATAATCTTGGGTCGTCCTTTTCTCGCAACAGGAAGTGTGCTTATTGATTTACGAGCTAATGAGCTTTTATTTCGGATGAATGACGAAGTGGTCCGTTTTGATGTATGCAAATCAATGAAGCAACCCAAAGATATGAATGTGTTCTCTGTAGCTGATGTTTATTATGAGGATGAGAAAGAATTATCTGTAGAGAAGCAGCTTATTATTGAGCCATTAGCTGCTGTGCTTATGAATTTTGAGTGTGAGGATGTTGAAGAGTATGAATAAACTATTTGTGCTCTAACAGGAAGGGGTCATATTCTCATGCTCCTAAGAAGCTGGACCTCGATCTTAAGAATCGACCTTCACCACCAGCAAAACCATCTATTGAAGATCTACCAGTGCTAGAATTGAAAGAACTACCCAGTCATCTGAAGTGTGCATTTTTGGGAAGTGGTGATACACTTCTGGTTATTGTTGCGGCTGATTTAGGTGAACAGCAGGTTGTGGCTCTCATCTCTGTTCTGAAAAGGTACAAAAGAGCCTTTGGTTGGACTATTGCTGATATAATTGGTATCCCTCCTGGGATATGCATGCACAAGATTCAGCTCGAGGAAGATTGCATACCCACTATTGAGCACCAACGTCGTTTGAATCCACCTATGCAAAAGGTGGTGAAGAAAGAAATTATTAACTGGTTAGATGCAGGGGTGGTGTATCCAATCTCAGACAATAAATAGGTTAGTCCGGTACAATATGTGCCCAAGAAAGGGGGCATGACGGTAGTCGCAAACGAGAAGAATGAGCTAATTCCACTCAGACCTGTCACAGGGTGGAGAGTGTGCATGGACTACCGGAAGCTGAATTCGTGGACGCTAAAGGATCACTTCCCAATGCCATTCATGGTTCAAATGCTTGATTGATTGGCAGGGAAGGGATGGTTTTGTTTCTTAGATAGTTATTTCGGCTATAATCAGATTTGCATTGCTCCTGAAGATCAAGAGAAGACCACTTTTACATGCCCGTATGGTACGTTTGCCTTCAAACGTATGCCATTTGGGCTATGTAACGCACCTGCCACTTTTCAGCGTTGTATGATGTCCATTTTTTCTGATATGGTTGAAGACACCTTGGAGGTGTTCATGGATAATTTTTCAGTTGTAGGTGAGTCGTTTGAATCATGCTTGGTGAATCTGAGTATGGCTTTGCAGAGATATGTTGAATTCAACTTGGTACTAAATTGGGAGAAGTGTCACTTTATGGTTAAGGAAGGCATTGTTCTTGGGTATAAAGTCTCTGAAAAAGGAATTGAGGTTGATCGAGCCAAGATTGAAGTTATTGAGAAACTACCACCTCCAATTTCTGTAAAGGGAGTTCGTAGTTTTCTCGGTCATGCAGGTTCTTATCGGAGGTTTATTAAGGACTTCTCCAAGATTGCTAGCCCATTATGCAAACTTTCGAAGAAGGATGCAAAATTTGACTTTGATGAAGATTGCTTGAAGGCATTTGAATGCCTCAAAGGAAAGCTAGTTGAAGCTCCTATTATTGTAGCGCCCGATTGGTCTCTACCATTTGAAGTTATGTGTGATGCAAGCGGGGTAGCTTTGGGTGCTGTACTTGGTCAGACAAGAGAAAGTCTATTTCATCCAATCTACTATGCGAGCAAGGCCTTGAATGGATCCCAGAAGAATTATACCGTCACAGAACAAGAGCTTCTAGTAGTTGTTTATGCTTTTGAAAAGTTCCGTGTTACTTGTTGGGAACCAAAGTGGTGGTTCATACAGATCATGCGGCTCTAAGATATTTAATGGCAAAGAAGGATGCTAAGCCAAGGCTAATTCGGTGGGTGTTATTGCTTCAAGAATTTGATTTTGAGGTAAAGGATAGAAAAGGTTGCGAAAACCAAGTAGCTGATCATTTATCTAGACTTGAGAGTGAGCACATAGCACAACCCGACCTTGAGATTGATAATGCATTTCCCGATGAAGAGATCCTAGCCACTATGGTGGAAGACTTACCGTGGTATGCAGACTTTGCGAACTACGTGGTAAGTAAAGTGATGCCTGAGAATCTCTCCTTTCATCAAAAGAGAAAGTTCATGCATGATGTGAAACGTTACTTCTTGGATGAACCATATCTTTTTTGACGATGTGATGATGGTGTTATTAGGCGATGCGTCCTAGATGTGGAGGTGCCTATCATATTGGAAGCAAGTCATGCTTCCTAAGTGGGGGGTCACCATGCAGGAGATCGGACAACCAGGAAGGTATTGCAAAGCGGCTATTATTGGCCTTCATTATTCAAGGATGCCTACGATTTTGTGAGAAGATGTGATCAATGTCAGAGGCAAGGCGCTATCTCAAAGCACCATGAGATGCCCATGTCTAAAATGCTTGAGGTAGAGTTGTTTGATGTCTAGGGTATTGATTTCATGGGCCCATTTGTGAGTTCGTTTGGGATGAAATATATTCTAGTTGCTGTGGATTATGTATCCAAATGGGTCGAAGCAGTAGCGCTGGCTGATAATGAAGGTAAGCGTGTTGTAGCATTCTTAAGGAGAAATATCTTCTCTCGTTTTGGGGTACCACATACCATCATAAGCGATGGAGGATCACACTTTTGCAACAAGCTGTTTAGAGCCATGTTGGTAAAATATGGAGTCAAGCAAGATAAGGTAGCTACACCTTACCACCCACAAACTAGTGTGCAAGTAGAGGTTTCTAATCGGAAGATCAAGCTGATCCTTGCTAAGACTGTAAATGCTAGTAGGAAAGATTGGTCTCGAAAGCTGGATGATGCCTTATGGGCTTATAGGACTGCGTTCAAGACACCAATTGGCATGTCACCTTACCAACTAGTTTACGGGAAGGCTTGTCACTTGCCAATTGAGCTAGAACATAAAGCACTGTGGGCGTTGAAGCGGCTTAACCTGAATTGGGATGATGCTACTAATCTAAGATTGGAACAGCTGAATGAGATGGATGAGTTCCGTCTACATGCGTATGAAAGAGCAGATCTCTACAAGGAAAGGATAAAAAAGTACCATGATCGGAGGATTATCCAACGAAACTTTCAGAAGGGTGATTTGGTACTTCTTTTCAACTCTAGACTGAAGCTATTTCCAGGTAAGTTGAAGTCTAAATGGTCCGATCCATTCAGAATTAGCCAAGTCTACTCGTCTGGAGTAGTGGAGTTAGAAAACAATGATAGTGGTGTCTTTAAGGTGAATGGCCAATGAGTGAAGCCATATATAGGTCCACTTGACTCGATAAAATATATGGCCACCATCTATCTCGATGAAGTCTAAGTAATCGAGATAACTATGTCGTGCCGCGATAATAAATCATGCGCTACATGGGAGGCAACCCATCATTTTTAATCGTTTTGTTTTACTAGGAGTTTGTTTTTGTTAAATAAAAATCCAAAAAGAGAGGTCGAGCCATGACCAAAACTAAGGTGCTTGGTGGGAGGCAATCCATCCTTCTAATCGTTTTTTGTTGTTTTTGATTAAGTGTAGGTGCCAGACATACAAAGGAGGGGATTAGTCCCAAATTTTAATTTGAAAGTGAGCCATGTTAAAGGTGGTAAGTTAGGAATGAAGAAGCAAAGGCTATTCGTTAGGCATTGCCTATGCTAATCTAGGCAATGGACAAGGCAATGCCTATGCTAATCTAGGCAATGGACAAGGCAATGCCTATGCCAAACTAGGAAATGGACAAGGCAAGGCCTATACCATTGCCTATGCTCATTGCCTCACATAGGCAATGGACAAGGCATTGCCTATGCAAATCTAGGCAATACCATAGGCGCCGCCTATGCCAATCTAGACAATACCATAGGAACCGCCTATGCTATTGCCTATGCTCACTGTTTCAACTAGGCATTGACAAAAGCGCCGGCTATGCCCAACTAGGCATTGACAAAGGCGCCGCCTATGTCCAACTAGGCATTGACAAAGACGCCACCTATGCTATGCATAGGCAAAGCATTAGGCGCCGCCTACTTATGCCTTTTTGTCTCCTAACCCAATTTTATATGGATAAAACCCGACCCATGACTTAGTCTATAAATAGATCTTCAACCTTAGAACAAAATTCAATTGCTTGCTCCATTTAGGCACCACCCAAGCTTCCCCATTCTCTCAAAGTTTTTTGTTTTACTGATTTATTCTTGCAAACTCATCTTCCGGATCCATCACCAAGTAAGTTATTCTTTTATATTCCGTAGTTGTTAAAATGCTACGTTTATAATGATTTGTTAGATTTTGAAGTAGTGTTTGGTGATAAGAATATGGTTGGTTTGTTATGATACATCTAGTTGAGTAAAAGAATATGTGTGGGTGTTCTTGACTTTGTTTCGACTTGTATTTGATTATTATACACTGTCATATTTTTATGAAGTCGAAATTGTGAAGTTAATACATAATCTTGAAAGTGGAAAGCTTGAATGTTTAAATGACTCGTTCATCGAGATACCGATCATGATTGACCACAAGTATAAGATGGTGTGATTATTTCTATGCAATAACATGATACGATCTTTATGTGGTGGTCTTGTTCAAAAAGTGCATTCATCCAAACATGAAAGTATAGTCAAGATTACATGAAAAAGAGTTTGAAAGGATAGTCAAGATTACATGAAAGAGTGACTGTGCTAAACATGATGTTGAAACATATCGCCTAAATGGATGTCGATGAAGTCTGAGTAATCGACATCACTCACTTAATTAGTCTGTGCAAATAAATTAAGTGTTGGGTGGTGCCATTACTGTTTGTTTTTTTATTGAATCTTCCGAGATGAAGCTAACATGACTCTATTGTGATCTCAGGTAGAATGGCACCAAAAGGACGACAAGGAAAAGAAAAAGTGTCCACCTCACAGAAAGGTCAGAAAAGGGGAAGAAAAGAGCAAGCTGAGTCCTCCTCGCTGCAAATACCTCGACGCACTTTTGGAATAAAGTGGGTCCTAGAGGAGGAAGGAAAGGAGTGGTACAAGAACAACAAAGTAAAGAAATATGTTCACGTGGATTTGATGCAGAAGGAGAGTCTAGCAAAGAGAGAGCCCCGCATTTTGGCTAAAATCATGGCACTAAATCTTGACTTCATTTTCCGAGATATGGGGGAAAGCAATCTTGATCTAACGCGAGAGTTTTATGCCAATTGGTCCCCAAAGACTACCGAAAGTGAAGTAAAGATTCGGGGCCAAGTCTTGCAACTGAATGCGTAGTTTTTCAACTCTTTTCTGGGCCTTCCATCTGTGGATCCATCACCGCTCAAGGAGTTTTATCACAGACCTCCCTACAGGGCAATCAGACACACACTGTGTGGAACAAGGTCCATGGCCCGGTGGATTCTTCACAAGAATAACGGTTGGCACAATACCTTCCCGTATGCTTCCTTGAACATAGAAGCTCGTATATGATTGAGGATAGTCAACTATTGCTTGATTCCTGGGACACAATACACAAAGATCACACGTGATAGAGTATGCTTGGTGTACGCTCTGATGACGAACATCCCCATCAACATTGGTGCGGTTATACGATCATCAATGCGTAAGGCAAGGCTGCACAAAAGGTCCCATTTCAGCTTTGGCAATTTGTTGACTGCGATCTTAAGGAAGGAGCACATTGAAGAGGAACCTGCAGATCATAAGCTTCCACACAACCCGAAGAAGGTTGATCTCACGAAAGTTAAAGAACCTAAAACTGGTCATGGCATCAACCTTACCTCTGCAGAAAGACATGCTCGAGATGAAAGTTTCTTTCACCATCTATATGGCATGACTCGGTTTACCATGATGAGTGGGGGTCGTATTTCGACTGATGCAGAGCTCCAGCAGTTGGATTATGACTACCCGATGAATGAGCATGCGCGGGCCATGTGTGGAATGGGGGTACATTTTGAGGAACCTCTCGATGATGACGTGCCAACTGACGATGATCGCCGACTGCCAGACTCAGATGTGGAGGACAACTCTGAGGATGATGACTCTTCTAATGATTCCGACACAGGGGGTATGACCCCAGACATAGAAGAGGAGTCCGACTAATCAGGTTTTCCTTATTTATTTTCCACTGAGGGCAGTGTGTCCCATCTAAGTGTGGGGTGCTGGTATTTTTATGCTGTATTGTACTTCCTTGCCTACATTTATTTTTGTTTGTTTTAATTAGTCGAAATTAGTTAGTTAAATTTTAGATTTTGTAGATTTTGTATGAAATTGTTCTGATAGACGGCATGGTATTATGACAAGAGTTTGTGCTAAATCATTACTATTGAGACATTTAGGCTCTAAGTGTGACTCACTGTGTGATAATTGTGTGGTTTAATTCATTCATCTGTTGGGTCAAGAGTCTATAATGCTCCCAATTAAGTTGACCATGTGCCTTGTGTGTGTGAGGTTATAGTATATTCTATGTTGTGACTGATGCTAGAACTTGCCTGGTGTGTGTGAAGCAAAATAAAGAGTGTAAGTTTAGGAGATGATTTAGGCATTTCTTTGGCAGCCCTGAGTTTGTCTATCTTCTTTTTACCTACCCTTGTACATTGTCCTAGTTAACCCCCTTTGAGCCTTTAGCTATTTTCTTTGACAGCGTCATATGTAGCCTAATCCATTTTTTAAGACCATAATTTGATCCAAATTCCTAAGCGCTTTAAATTGTAAAGCCATGTGGCAAAATAAGAGGAAAATGGTAAGAATGATGCCTCAGAGTGTATGGTACTTAAAAATGTTGTGAAAAAGAGTGGCTATCATAGAGGTGCTTTATATATAAATAAATAAATAAATAAATAAATAAATGATGTATAAAAAAAAAGAGAAAAAAAATAAAAAAAATAAATAAAAAGATAGTTGTGTTTATGATTGAATAAATAGGTGAAAAGGGGTTGGTAGATGAAAGAAAGGTAGAGGGGTTGGTAAAAGAGAGTGTAAATGGCATAACGTAGTGTATTAAAGCGCTTAGGGAACATAGTCACTATTTTTGGCCAAAATAGTCCTACCTGTCCCTTAGCCTACCTTACAACCTGTAAAGACCTATTTGATCCTAAGCTTAGCATTCTGATATTAGTGGAGCATTACACTAAGGGCAAGCCTATGGTCATCAGTTGTAATATAAGAATTCTTTGTGAGAGTGAGAGCAAGGAGAATCTTATACCCATGTTTCGAAAAATGCAAACTTGTGAGTGATTATGGGTGATATCTTGTGTGAGACACACATGGTTGATGATTGTTGGGTAGTTTTGTATGATTCTTTGTGGCTTAACTTGTGGACACGAATTAACCATCCTCACTAGTCTATGTTGGGGGTTGAATTGTTTCTAGTAGTGATCAAGAAACCTACTCTTTGTTAATAATTGTCGTGCATGTCTTGAGGATAAATTTTGTGTTGCTATTGTGAAATTCTAGTTAGGTGTTTGCATGGATGCTATATTTTGTTCGAGGACGAACAAAGCTTTAAGTGTGGGGTGGTGATGTTGGACGTATTTACACGCCTAAGAACCATAATTTACCCATATTTTAGCTAAGTTTTGAGGACAAAATATATAATTCTTGCACTTTTAGTCCATTTTCCTTTAAGTGAGCTGACCTACGTGATTAGCATGTTTGTCAGGTATTAATGATGAAGATTTCAGCACTTTATGGACTTGTGAGCAGCAAAGGAAAACTTCACATTAGAGGGAAGGCAACTTTTGGACTGAAAGTGATGCATGGGAACTTTTTCCCGGGCAAACCCAGTATTTTTAAAGACTTAAGGATGCAGTAGCAACTTAGTTAGACAAGGATACTATAAAAACCTTATTGCTGAATTTTTCAGCATTCATTATCCGATTATGATCATTATCATTCGACTATTATTCAATTTACAGATAGGATAATAGGGGATAGAACAGAGAAAAATGACAAGGCTATACGAACGGCTAGAGTGGGAAAACGTCAATCCCTTAGTGACGCCAAATCATCTCCATCGTGAAGTTTATTCTAGTTTTGGTATGATGATTATGTCTATTGTGATTTCCGTTGTACTCATGAGTAGCTAAACTTCTCTGTTGGGGTTATGGAAACCTTGTAAGATATTATCTATTACTATGAGTTTGTGAATTCTTGATGTGTATGCTACTTATATCATTACTCTCTTCGTTTTAATTAAATTCTTATGGTTGCAAACATAGAGAATATGCTAGTATAGCATTAACTTGTTCGAGAGAAAAGTTACATGTTTGGAAAAGAGAGTATGATGAGAAAATAGGGTTACCAACCCCTGTTTACACGTTAATGCCTTAACCGGATTAACATCCTTGGAGAGTTCGTACCATTAGTTAGACACTTTAGGCTCGGGAGAGCTAAAGTGAAATAAATCCTTGATGGTTGAAAAACACTTGGATTTAGCATTAGAATATGAATCTCTATAAGTGCATGCATGTCTAAATTCCGCATTACTCATAGTTAATAGAAAAGTAGAACTTACAAGGTGGACATAACCCTAACTTATTATTCTCTGTTATTAAATCTTACTAAATACATTGTCTCATTCGTTATTTTGATATTATTAATTCACGCCAAAACCAAACCCCCCTTTTTCGTAGAATTTTCGACCAACAGTCTGTTAATAATTGAAACACTTAGTGACCAAGTATTCCCTGTGGGATTCGACACCCAACCCAGTTGGGTTCTATATTTGACAACGACCACTTACACTTTCTCATGAGAGCTGTAATTTGGGCGTATCAGGTAGTTTTATGGGTCCAAGAGTCTCACACTTCTTGGATTCTTAAGATTGTCCCTTCATTTGGTCTAACTATCTATCTTGTATTGTTGTTGTAAGTTTTAGATTTTTTGTTGTTCTTAGTGTAACCCGTGAGTTTCTTATTGATGTAATATTGTTGTTTTCATATTTTGTTGATAATATAGTTTGTGGATCGCTGGAAATTAGGTGTTAAACATCATAATACTTTGCGTTCTTGTTGTTGTTCTTGAATCCGAGAGAGGTCACTCAAAGATTCCTCGGTTTTCTTGAAATTATAGAATTTTTTGGGTATTTATTTGGGTGTTCTTGGTTGTTCTTGTATCATTTAGTATCAAATAATGGCTTGATTTTGTTCCCCCAAGATTAATCTTGGGCTAGCTTGCTTGAAAAATTCAATTTATTTTTTGTTGAAAATTGAAAATTCCAGTAAAAAGAGCAATCTGTCCATCTTGTGTTCTTGGACGAAAATTGTGTTCTTATTGTATATTGTCCCAGATTTTTACTTGTATTTGTTGTCTCTAAGTGTTAGTTTTGTTCTTTTCTAACACATTGAGTATATATCTAAGTTTGAGCTTTAAGTGTTTTTATTGTTGTTGTGAACATAAGACTTGGTCGCTTCTTGTTGAACATTATTGTGGTGGACTATTTTGGACGTGTGGTCTTCAAATTGTTGTTGTTCTAAGATTGAACACATGATATTATTGTTAATTGGTGGCCTAAGAACATCTTTGTTGAAGTTATAGTTGTCTTGGCCAAGTGTTGAAGGTATTGTTGTTGTGGATTTGGGAGGAGCTATGTGGAAATTGTTGGTTGTTTTTGAGATTGTTGTTGTTGTTCTTGGTGAATGTTGTTATAGTTCTTGATGTTCTTGACAACCTTCATACATTGTTAAAAATAAAGTGCTTATTTGATCCAAAAAGGTGAAGGAAAAGCTGTAAGAATTTGTTAGTCCTACAAGACTTCTCAACCACCAAAGACTAACAATCACTATCCAACAAATTTCCATGATACAAGGGGCCATGTTTTAAGGGTGTACAAGAAAGTCAAGTCTTGAAACTTGTAGTTAAAAAAGGCCCCAAGACTTGTTTGAATTTTCCTCCTTTAATAAATTCTCCAATTCCCAAATTGAAAATTGACCAAGACTTCCAAATTTAAAATAACAACTTGTCTAAAACTGCAACTATTACGTGTTGCCACATCATCACGTTTTATTGTTCACGCAACATATTTAAGCTCAAATTTTAGATTTCTTAGTTTCTTATTTTTTGATCCTTCATTTCATTTAATTGATCTTAGTACTAATTAGCAAACTAGTAAACTCTTACTAGATTGTCAATTAGTCCTTTGAATCCATTGTTCGTGTCTACGTTTCTTTTGTACTTTTGTCATTTTTAAAATCATAGTACTTCTTGTTTCAAGTTCGGACATTACTTTTCTTGAGTCTTTAAACAAAGAATTCATTCTGACCAAGGAGTAGACTCACCCCTCGACTCATCACGAACTACAAGATGACTTGCAACACTTTTGAATCTAAGTGTGAGATGATTAAGTGTGTGAGAGTGTGATGAGGTTGTTTCGAACTAATTTGTGTTTTACTTTGTCGGCTTGTTATTTTTTTTTTAAGAACAATTGCAAGGGAACACGTGGCTTCAACCTCTCAACCCATGGACAACAATGCCCTTAATGTCATTTTGGCCTACCTTGACACTATGTCCCGAGACCTAGCTATGAAAAATAAAAGGTTGGATCACATGGTAGGTCAAAGGGTGCAAATGGGCTGCCCAAACACACTTCAAGAGGAAAGATGTGGCTCATTTTAGCTATGAGGTAAAAACACTATTCCCTACACTCATATGGACTTAGAATGTTGTGTTGTGACTAGTAGGAGCCAAGTGGGTGTATTTGCGGTTTTTCCCAGGGTAGAGGTGCTTGAGTCTCCCTTTTGTGATACTATTAGTATTTTTAAGTCGCATGAAGAACAAACTCTTGTTGTAGGTACTCAAGCACTAGTTGATCCTTTAGATAATGAAATTGATTCTCTGTGTGAGAATAATTTGAGTCCATCTAGTGCTAGCACTTATAACTTGGCTAAGGTTCCATTACCAAGTGGTGAGAGTATTCACACACTAGTTGACCCTTGTGAAAAACAAGGTAAGTCTACGTTGGTATATAGGTTGCCAACAACTAGTAAGAATATGGGCAATGATCAATCGGGTGGAAAAGACCTTGATGTGCTTGATTGTTTATGAAATCCGAATTGTGATTGTCTTGGTGAAGATGGTTTTGCTTTTGATCCCTTGGCTTCTCGTGGTGGTTTGTGTCTAAGTGAGGATTGATCATTTGAAAGAGAAGGTGATGTGTGCTTAGAAAATCCATCTACTTTTTCTTTAAGTGTTTCTTATATTGGACATATTTCTAGTGGAGATTTTGAAACTAGTAGTAAGTGCATGCATGAGAACCCTTTATTTGAAGTTAGCTTTTGGAACACCTTTCTCAATCCTCTTTTTGTGTATAATATGTCCAATGGTGATAAAGAGGGCTTGCTTAACCTTAAGGATAGCACCCTAGGGGAGAATGAGAGTGGTCGATACCTAAGTCCTTGGTTACATCATCCATTTAACCCCGGTAACTTCTTAAGGTGTGAAGGAGGGATAGTTGTTGGTCGGTCCACTTGTTTGAATGATATTGCTATGTGTTGTATGGACTTTACTTTTAATTAGGGCACCACCCCTTTGTGATATTTTTGGTAATCCCCTCATGATTAAAGTCAAGGATGTGTGGCTATATCTCAAGTGTGTACCTCCTTGGCATGTTAATGTTATTTATTGTACTAACTCTAACTCTCATGTCATGGGGATGTGGTGCTTGTTTTTCTTTTCTTCGTTCTTGCAAGGTTTGGATTCAGGTTGAATCCTTTTTAAGAAGGGGAGGATGATACAAGTCAAATGGCCACCCTAATTTTTGAAGACATGATTGGAGACCATCACTTAAAGGCTCAAGACTTGGTCACCCCGAGGGCATAAAAATATACAAGGAAGACCCATTTTGAGCCTACTATTGAGCATACCATTCATCAAGGCCGTGAGTGAAAGATTTCTTAGAGCATTGAATACTTGAGGATTCATGATTTTGGACACTCGATAGCTCACGATTTTTGGGTCATCTTTATTGAGGGCATTTTGGTCACTTCACTTTGCCCAAAATGCACTCCATGGCCATCCCTCTTATTAAGGGTAGTGTAGTTATTTATCTTCTTTTGTAATGTAATATAAATAGAACAAGATAGGGTTTTTAGGACTTAGTTGTTTATTGATGTAAGATAAACTCTCTCTTTAGTGTGAGGAGTGTAATACCCCTTAGTTGTAGGGCTTGGAAAAGCCATCAATTCGTAACTAGGGCTGCCCAAGTGAGGATATCACTTGTGTTGCATCGTTGTCTAGATACGTTGGTGTTTAGAGGAGGTAAAGTCCCTTTTGTGTCAACATTAGAGTTATTTTTGTGTTGTGGGTAGTGTTAAGGGTCCAAGAGTCTCACAATTCTTAGGTTCTTAAGATTGTCTCTTCATTTGGTCTAACTATCTATCTTGTATTGTTGTTGTAAGTTTTGGATTTCTTGTTGTTATTAGTGTAACCCGTGAGTTTCTTGTTGATGTAATGTTGTTGTTCTCATATTTCTTTGATCATATAGTTTGTGGATCGCTGGAAATTAGGTTTTAAACATCACAATACTTTGTGTTCTTGTTGTTGTTCTTGAATTCGAGAGGGGTCACTCAAAGGGTCCTCGATTCTCTTGAACTTGTGGACTGTTTTGGGTGTTTATTTTTTGTGTTCTTGGTTGTTCTTGTATCACTTAGGTAGATAGAGGTTTTGGGGAGTAGGACTTGAGAAGCATTTCCATCCTAGCACTCTCTGAAGCTTGAGAGTTCAACAACTGCTTAGTTAGGTTCTTTACTTCTGCATTTAGCCCTTGAACCTCTTCTATGAGTACTGAGACCTTTTTCTTAAGTTCTATATTTTCTTCTCTAAGTGCTTCAGTAGCACTTGGTACCTTAGAGAAGAGCTGTTAGTTTTTCATCTTCAATTGCAAAATTTCTGCATCCGTAGCAGCTAAACCAACTCTTATCTTCTCCACCTCTTTGCTCAATTTTTCTTTGGCTGTAGTAACTCTGATACTTAGGACATGGTCCCTACCTTTTCTTCTACATATTCATTCTCAATCAAGTTTGTCAGAATGAATATCTGCTTTGCAGTTCCAGAAGTCTTCTTTTTATCTACAACTTCAAATTGATCAAATACTATGTTTAGGAAATAATCACCTGGCATACCATGTTTTCCTTCCTTCACATAGATAACCTTATACATATGCTTCAACATCAATACAGGTAGACTGATCAGTTCAAACTTACTGAGGCACTCAATCACATATAAATCCACACCAAATGCTATTGTCCTCTTCTTATATCTAGGCAACACTACATTATTGAAAAACTTAAACACTAGTTGAAACTTACTTTTGAGAAATTTCTTTCTCACACTAGCCACAAGTGTTCCCCTACTTTTGAGTCATCAACCGTAAACTCTGTTGAGGGTTGTTGTTTTGAAACAATCCTCATACCAACAATGGGAGCATCTAGGATTTTCCTAAGAATTTCCTCATCCAATTTCAATTTCTTTCCTTGAATCAAAGTATTCAAATTCAGCCTATCATCTAAAAATTTTATCGTATGGTAAAACTGTCTCACTTCTCCTTTAACAAAAAAAGAAACTGGTTCCTCTAGGAGGTGTAATCATCCTTGATGCCCAACATACTCAACTAACTCCACCATACTAGGTTTCTCAAAAAATTTAGAGTCAAAGACTCTCCCAGTCAACACCTTTCAGAGTCTTACTTCTTTCTTCCCTTATCACAATCTTCTCTACTTTCTCTACCTTTCTTCTTTTAGACCACTGTCAGATTTTATGTCTGTCACTTTTCTCTTCTTCAAACCAGGTCCCATAATTGCTTTCTTCTTCATAGATATGTGTTTATGTCTCATCCCAGTTGGTTTCTTAAATTTTATAGGGGAATACCTGGTTCTTCCTTCATCCTGCACTCCCTTCCTCTTTTTCTCTATTGCAGCAATAATATCAGGGTCAATTTATTCATCACCCTCTCTATATCATCCACTTTGATATTTTCTTCCTCAATCACAGTCCCCTTCTTTAACCTTCTTCTCTTAACCGTTGTCAACTTAATTTTCTTCATAGCATCCCCCATAAGCTTCTTCTCAACACTCTTTATTGTATATGTCTTATTTATTTTTCCTATCTCATCCACTTTTTCTTTTTCTTTGTTGCCTTTTTTCTTTTGTACTGACCAGCTTAAGGGTAAGTCTTCATCATCAATCTCCTTTTCTTGATTTGGGGGTGGGATAAATAAACATTAGCCTCATCATCCTTAGGAGATGTATCTCCTATTTTATCACAAACAATTTGCTCTTCCAGACCAAAAGAACTCTCCCTAGGGTTATTTGAGAGCAAGATAAGATTCTCAGCAACCCAATCCTCTCCAGACAACTCACTACTAGATGAGTTAGACTTTTTCACAGGGACATCTTCATCAAAGAATTGGGCAAAGATGGGATTTGAGTATGAAGAGGTGGGAGAACTAGGTTTGTTTAGGTTAGAGTGATCATTTTTTTTGGGGACTTGTGAAGGAGAACGGTTTTGAGTGAATTCAAATTCTATGGGTAACCTAAAAGCCTTACTTTGGTCAACCATTATAGCAGAATCATATGGGGGTTATACTATTTTTGGGATCTCTTTTTTGGTTGAGTCATCCATAAAAGTTGGTGAGGAAGATGAGTCAGCCATTGGGATTTCAAGAGAGGGTATAGAGGGTGGAATAAACTTAGTGTCTTTAGGGGGTTTGAAGGAAGATCGTTTCTATCATAGACACTGATAGGGAAGAGGTTACAATGGGAGGATTTTTGAACTAGGGTAAATGAGTTTGAGCAATTTCAAAGTTTTTTATGGGGCTTGAAGGTTAGGTACTGTAAACCATTTGGAGTTTTTTGAGGCTGGTTTGAAACAACACAAGAGAATTTCTAAGAATGTAAGAGATTTCAATTTTGGTGGTAATTTTGGAAATGAAATAGACAAGGAAAATATATTGATTTGATTTTTAAAGAAAAAGAAAAGGCACAACATTTAGAATTAAAGAGTATAGTACGTGTATGGTACCTATAGGTGCGACCTGTTGTTTTTCAGTGATTTGACAATTTACAGGCAAGCAGGAAAGGACATGGCTATTTGGATGACTTTATGAAAATTTTTAAAAGTACATTAATAATACTAACTTGTGGGAAGGGGCTTGGTCCCTCCCTTTGCTTAAGTGAATCTTTTATCTTGTGTTTGTCTTATCTGTTCTCCTTCAAAGTGTCTCACTATGCGTGTATACCTGCAAAAGTATGGTACTGAGTTAGACTAAAAAGCATAAATTTCATCAAAGATACATGTTTCCTAATCATAGCCAATGAACAGAGAAAAACTTATCCACCAAGTAGGTTAATTCATGTTGATTAAATCCAACCTTAACTTATTCTTCACAAATTGCTCCTTATGAAGACCCTTTGTAAAAAAATCACCTACCTGATCTTCAGTCTTAGAGAATTTCATGCAAATGGCCTTTTTTCAATATTTTATCTCAAAAAATAATGCAATATGATTTGTCATTTTATGTTGCATGTCACACATCAGAGGAATAGTATAAAAAACAATCCCAAAATCCTTCAGTTGATGTTTGATCCATAACAATTGAGCAACCACATATTCAACATCAGTCGTAGATAGTTCAACTGAGTTTTATTTTGCAGAACCCCAGGAAATTAGAGAGAAATCTAGGAAATAAGCCATTCCTGAGGTGCTCTTTTCATTCACTAAGTATCAAGCATAATCAACATAAGCTATTAGATCAAAACTATCAGTAGATGGATAGAACAGGACTAGGTCCCCCATACCTTTCTAATACTTAATTATTCTCTTTGTAGGTTTCAGATGAGACTCCTTTGGACATGCCTGAAAGTTAACACACATATCGACCCTAAATAAAATATCTGGTCCTCTTGTAGTGAGGTATAATAAGGATCTAATAATCCCTATATGCATTGTCTCATTTATTAAGGGACCAAGTTCATTATTATCCTTCTTTGAACTGGTTCTAATTAAAGTATCAATTGGCTTGGCATCTCCTATATTATATTTCTTCAGCAACTCTTTGATGTATTTTTCCTGACAAATCATTGTCCCTTGTGAGGTCTATTTAATCTGTAGGAATAGGAAGAAGCTTAATTCATCTATCATGCTTATTTATAACCCACTTTCTATTAATTTTTCAAATTCTTCACATGGTGATTCAAAGGTTGCTCCAAAGATTATGCGATCCATGCCAAAACTATACCTATAATATGAGGATAAAGTAGTGGTAGTCAAGTATAGTAACCCAACACAGGTTGGGGTCATACCCACATGGACTACAGGAATCGTATATCTCTTTTGTTGGAATCAATGGGTAAGTGTGGAAAGTAAATGGGGGGTTTTGTAGTATTAGGTAACTGTAAGTAACAGAATGCAGACTTTGATTGAAATTAATAGAAGATGAACACTAGGATAGTGTTCACACTGGCATCTCAAATTCATAGGTTTATCGTTGTTATATCAAGGGTTTTGGCCTTTGAAATTATCCTTAAAAACCATTCTCCAGACCCAATACAATTCTAGGGTAGGAATCGTATGCTGGGGTACAAGTTGTATGGTCCTGTCATAAGCTGAACAGTGTTAGTTGGTGGGATGTTTTTGATCACTGGAATTGTCACGAATTAAGGGTATGAGTCATAAGGCTTGGATATGAGTCATATTAGGGACACGTATGATGGGCAGTGTTTGATCCTCTTGGTAAATCATTCTATTAGGGATACATATCATAGGTAAAGATCGTATGGTTAGGTTACAACTTGGTTGGATAAGTCATATCCTGGACAGTATCTGATCCAAGGTTAAGGCCTAGGTATGACTAGCGGGAACCAATCATAAGAAAGGGTACGACTCGTAAAAGGGTCAGTCTAATCCATATGATAGGTTTTTAAGGGACTTAAGTGAGGGTATTCCATACATTTCCCTAGTTACCCTAATTGTGATCCACGACATCTAATGCACTTAGAATGTTATTTACCCTATTATTTTATTTATTAATACATAGAAAACTATTCCTAAATATTCAATAATTCTGTCAAAAGCTTTTGGGGCAAGAGAGCTAGGGTGTCAACTTGGGGATTGCTTCGAGGCTTGCTTTGGTGATTTTCTTCCATCATCTTTCTTGGTTTAAGGCATATGTCTCTTCCCTACTTACTATTTATAAAAAGGCATGAATTTTATGGATGTTTTCATGATTTCAATGTTGCATGATTTATGGTTTTCAACTATTAATTGGGGCTTTGCTTATAATGGTTTAGTATGATTTTCTATGGGTTAATTATGTTTTTATATATGGTTTTAGGAAATCAAATTTCATGCTAATGGTTTAATGGTCTTTGGAGTTGGTTTTGGTTATATTATGCCCCCAAGGTGTTTGATAAAATGCTTATAAAGATATGTTCATTGCATTGACTTCTTTAAATAAAACTCTTGCTCATTTTTAGCTTATATATGAAACTATAAATGGTTTAAATGGTATACAAAACTTAAAGGTAATTGGTTATGCTTGTGGAGAAAATAGTAGTCTCGTAAGAGGTTAATATGGTAAACGAAAAGGGAACTTAAAAGTCCCTTTAACCTAAATGGTTTGGCTATGGATAAATCTTGCAAATATAGTTGGTATGATGACACCACTAATAAATGACCTTGGTTAATAAATGATAGTCAGATTTGTTTGGATATGCTTTTAATTTGGGCATTAATGGCGGACTGTGTAACTAAGCCATGGAAGGTGGAGGTTTTGGGGGAATCAAAACTAAAAACTTATATTTACCAATACAAGGGGTCTTTGATGGCTACATGCGAGTGTCATATTTTATATTGAAGGGTGTACTAGTCATCCCATGGGATATTTCCTGGTTGTGCAGCAACATGCACTGAGACTCTTTTAGCAGGGGGAGTTGAACCTATATAGCCCATGGGTGTGGTTAAACGACAAGGTTACACAACCCAGTTTAAGGTTTCAAATGCATGTTGAACACGGGTTCCCTTTCTCGATAGTTACATATATGTATGTTTGTATGCATAATGGATGGTTTTACTTGGTGGTTTACATGGCATTACTTTATCCTTATCCTGAGATACATGCTAGCAGTCACTCGCTAACCCATCTACTGGTGGTTGTATACCCATGCTATGCAGGAATCGAATGTTTGAATCCTACCATATAGTGATTGACTCTGGAATAACATTTGAATTGAAGTTGTGAGCTTCCATCTTTCTGGAAGGCTCTATTTCATGATATGAACATTTTTAGATATTTGTTTTTATTTTAGACATTGATTTTTGCCATGGTTGGGGGCATGTCCCAACTGGATATTTGTATTCTTTTAGATAAAAGCTTTATGGTACTTTTGGGGGTTGGTATGAGTGGAATTGGTATTGGTGTCAGCCTTAGCATTGACATTGGTGTTAGGGCTGATATCATTGGACGATATTATTGGTTGTTCCATCATATTACATTTTAGGTTTAATTATCATATTATGTTTTGATACTCTGTTTGGTTTGGTATGGTATGGATGGTTGGGTTTGGTACAGTTAGACTTAGTGGGGTTGGTCACGATCATGATCCTATCCCAGAGTCTTGATGTGAAAACTAATGCTATCTTGTTATATGTTCGAATTCAGCTCATCTAAGGCTGTAATAGGTGGTTGGGTTGGGTTAAGGGGGCAGTCCCTGGTCCTGGTTGGACTTGGGATGCCCATTATATCTAGGCCCTGGTTTGGATCGTGACAAGTTGGTATCAGAGCTTTATTTTCATGGTCAAGTCGGAAGTCCAAAAAGCTGTGTCGTGTAGAGTCTCTTTTAGGGGTGTGTAGTGCACCACACTCATGAGAGAGGCTGGAAGACATTCTAGAATATTTCACTTTGTTTAATTTCTCAGTCCTGGAATCCTCTCTAATCCTTGGTTGTTTGTTATTTAGATCATGGCTTATAGATCTGGAACGTAAAAGAATTCTTCTACCTCATCTGGAGATAATACTGAAGGGGTACCTCCTACGTTTGGAGTACATCTTCGATCTCAAGGTCTTATTCCTGATTGTGCTAGAGTTCCTCTTATTTATCTAACTGCTCCTCAGGTCCCTTAGGGTAACATGACAAATAAGGAGTTTCGTCAGTCTATCTATATTATTGCTCAGATGGTCGCTGCTTAGGCAGAGAGAGGTGTGGCTAGTGCTTTGTCTACTGAGGCTACAAGGGTTGGTCAATTTATGAAGATAAGTCCTCCTACTTTATGAGTGTGAAGGTAGAGGAAGACCTACAAGGCTTCTAAGATAAACTGGAGAAGATATTTTAGGTTATGCAAGCTTCTGATGTGGAGAGAGTTAGCCTTAAAGCTTATCAGCTTAAAGATATTGCTTATTAATGGTATGAAGAGTCCGACAGAGATAAGGGTGATATGAAAGAGAAAGGGTTGTGTGAGGCCTTTTTTATGCCTTTATGGATCGTTTTTTTTCTTAAGAATTGAGGAAAGCTAAGATGGAGGATTTTGTGAACCTTAGGCAAGAGAGAATGTCTGTAAGGGAATATGTCTTGATGTTTCATAAGTTGTTAAGGTATGCTCCTGATTTGGTGGCTGATATGAGGTCAAAAATAAGGAAGTTTGTTTTTGGGCTAAATAGAGATCTAATTTTTAAGATAAAGTTACTTATAAGGGATATGGATATCTTTAGGTTGACTATTCATATGCAACAGGTTGAGGATGAGAAGAGAAAGCAGGCAAAATTTGAGGATAGACGGGGAAAGCGGAGCATATTTTTTAATATGGGAGGTTTGCAGTCTTAAGGTGGTAGAGATGGTGGAAAGTTGCAAAAAAACAAGCGGGGGAATTTTGGTTCCTTCCTTAATGCTAGTGCTCTTTACCCACAGCAGTCGGGTAACAAAAGTTACCAAGGTGGTGATAATTTTAGGCTCAGGTTGCCTAATCTCTGGCGAGCAGAGGTTAGTCTATTTATTCATGCCCTCTTTGTTAGTTCTTTTGTTGTCCTCATTGGGGATTCTGTGATGAAGGTAGAGATAAGTGCTTTATGTACGGTCATGTAAGCCATCAACTTAATGATTATCAGGCTAATAAGCTTGCTACAAGGGCAAATAAGATTCTGGTGGCTTCATATTCTGGTCCTACACCTAGTGGTGTGGCATCTTCTTCTGTTACTGATCCTAGTTCTAGTGTTGGTCAGAACAGGTTGTATGCTTTGGTGTCCCGATAGGGATTCAAGTCATCATCTGATGTTGTTACTGGTATGTTATAGCTCTTCTCCTGTGACATATATTGTTTGCTTGATTCGGGTTCTACTCTTTCTTATGTAACACCTTATATAGCTGTGTCTTTTGGTTTTGATCCAAAAATTATTTTGGATCATTTTTCTATTTCTACCCTAGTAGGAGACTCGTCATTGCTAAACGGGTCTATAGGGTGTGTGTGGTATTAATTGGTGATAGACAGACCTTGGTAGATCTATTTGAGTTGGGAATGGTAGATATTGATGTTATTTTGGGTATGTATTGTTTGCATTCTTATTATGCATCTTTAGTCTACCGAACTCGTAAAGGCATCTTTAAGTTCCTCGACATGCCAGAAATTGAATGGGAGGGTTGTTCTTTAGCTTCTAAGGGATGATTTATTTCTTATATTAGAGCTCGAAGGTTAATATCTAAAGGGTGTCTTTATCACTTAGTCTGGGTTAAATATTCTAACTCGGAAGGACCTTTTTTGTAGTCAGTTTTGGTAGTTAATGAGTTTCTAAAGGTCTTTTTGGATGATCTTCCTGGTGTTCCTCCAGATAAGGAAATGGAGTTTGGCATTGATTTTTTTCAAACACTCTGTCTAATATTTTTTTCTTTGTATAGAATGGTTCCGGCTATGTTAAGGGAACTTAAGGAGCAAATTAAGGATCTTCTGGATAATGGATTTATTTGTCCTAGTGTTTCTCCATAGGATGCACCTGTGTTGTTCGTGTACAATAAGGATGGTTCCCTTCGGATGTGCATTGACTACATATAGTTGAATAAGGTAACGGTCAAGAACAAGTATTCTCTCCCAAGGATAGATGATCTATTTAATCAATTATAGGATGCCAAGTTCTTTTCCAAGATAGATCATCAGTATGGGTACCATTATCTTAAGATTAGTGAGGTGGAATCCCTAAGATGACTTTTTGTACTCGATATTGGTATTTTGAGTTCTTGGTGATGTCATTTGGATTGACAAATGCTTAACGACGTTTATGTATTTGATGAATGGAGGTGTTTAGGCAATATATGGATCTCTTTTTCATTGTGTTTATTTATGACATTTTGGTGTATTCGAGGAGTAAGGTAGATTATGCTAATCACCTCTGTATGGTGTTTCAAATCTTAAAGGAACAATGGTTTTTTGCCAAGTTCTCTAAGTATGAGTTTTGGTTGAATGCCGTAACTTTCTTAGGTCACATTATTTATAGTGAGGGGATCATGGTTGATCCTCAAAAGGTTGTTACGGTGAAGAGGTGGCCTAGCCCCATGACTCCATTTGATGTTTGGATCTTCTTGGGTTTAGCTGGGTATTATAGGTGATTTTTGGAAAGCTTTTCACCGATAGCTGCTCCTTTGACTAAGCTAGCTCAGAAGAAGGTTTAGTTTTCTTGGTCGGATGCTTGTGAGGGGAGTTTTGAAAAATTGAAGGATAGGTTAATGTCGACTCTGATTTTGACTTTGCTAGAAGACAATGATGGGTTTGTGGTTTATTGTGATGCATCTCGGGTAGGGCTTGGTTGTGTTTTGATGTAGCATGGGAAGATGATTGCCTATGTTTCTAGGTAGTTGAAGGTGCATGAGAGGAATTATCCTACTCATGATTTTGAGCTGTTGGCGGTTGTGTTTGCTTTGAAATATGGTAGCATTATCTTTATGGTGTTCATATGGATATCTTTTCTGATCACAAGAGTCTTCAGTACGTGTTCACACATAAGGATCTTAATCTCAGGCAACGAAGTAGCTTGAGCTTCTCAAGGATTATCATATGAGTCTTCACGAATACCCAAGTAAGACTAACATGGCTGCTGATGCTTTTATCAGGTTGTCTATGGGAAGTTTGGCTCATATGAAGGAAGAAAAATGGGAATTAGTGAAGGATATTTACCGATTAGCCAATCTTAGAGTTCGTCTCTTGGATTTAAAAGATGGTGGTGTGATGGTGTAAGAAGTGGTTCGATCATCTCTTCGTGAATAGATTAAGAAGAAGTATTAGATCCAGTTTGATAAAAATTAAGAGTGGTGTTGGTGTTCGAAAGGTGGCGATGTTTGATATTAGTGGTGATTGTACTTTGCGGTACCTAGAGAGGTTGTGTGTTTTGAATATCGATGGGTTGCGACAAAGGATTTTGGCTGAGGCACATGAGTCACGCTATGTTGTCCATCCTGGTTTGACAAAGATGTATCATATTCTCAAGGAAATCTATTGGTAGAATGGTATGAAGAGGGATGTGGTCGACTTCATGGCTAAGTGCATAGTGTGTCAACAGGTTAAGGTTAAGCACATAAGACCTAGTGGGTTGTTTCAAGAAATAGAGTTGCCTGAATGAAAGTGGGAGATGATCAATAAGGATTTCGTTATCGATTTTCCTCGGTCTCAGAATCATTTTGATTTGATATGGGTCATCATGGATAGGATGACTAAGTCTGCTCACTTTTACCAATAAAGACTACCTTTTCGGTGGAGGATTATGGGAAGTTGTATGTTCAAGAGATTATGAAGCTGCATAGGGTGCCTATTTTAATTATTTTTGATCGTGGTACGCAGTTTACCTCTTATTTTTTGTGGTCTTTCCATAAGGAATTGGGGACTAAGGTTTGTCTGAGTGCTACTTTTCATCCGTAGTTGGATGGGCAAGCGGAGAGAACTACTATGACATTGGAGGACATACTTTAGGCATGTGTGATTGATTATAGTTGCACCTTTGGTAGAATTTGCTTACAATAATAGCTATTATTATAGTATTAGTATCGCTCCTTTAAAGGCATTGTATGGTAGAAGGTGTAGATCTTTTATTGGATGGTTTGAGCTTGGTGAGGCAGATATGTTTGGTCCTGATTTGGCCTATCACTCCATGGAGAAGGTGAAGGTGATTCGAGATAGGATTAAAGCTTCTTAGAGTTGCCAAAAGTTGTATACGGATTTTAGGCATAGAGACTTGGAGTTTGAGGATGGGGATAGGGTATTCCTAAAGCTGTTCCCCATAAAAGAAGTAGTACGGTTTGGCAAGAAGGGGAAGCTCAGTACTCGGTTTATTAGTCCTTATGGGATTTTTTGGAGAGTGGGCAATGTTGCTTACGAATTTGGGTTTGGTTTATCTGGTCTTTCATGATTCCATGTTGTGTAAGTGTGTTGGTGATCCTTCTTTGGTTATTTCTTTTGGAGGTTTGGATATCTCAGATTCTCTATTTTATGAAGAGGTCGCGGTTAGGATATTGGATAGGCAAATTCGTCAGTTGTGGAGAAAGGATATGGCTTTGGTTAAGGTTCTGTGGTGGAACCATCAAGTGGAAGAAGCTATGTGGGAAGCGACAGAGGACATGAAGTCCAAGTATCCGTAATTGTTTTCTACTCCTAGTGTTCATGCGAAAAGTATGTGTTCTTGAACACATCTTTACTTTTTGATTTTATTAAAGGAAATATTAACATCTTTGCCTCTTTGTTTTCAAACTTTGATAAAGGGATGTTAGATAATACAAATGATGCTGCGTGTGGTTACCTCTACCTTGTCTGTCATTCGGGGATGAATGTTCCTAGTGGGGGAGAATATTACTTCCTCAATTTTGGTCTTTGAAATTTTCCTAGAAAATCTTTTTTGAACCCAATACGACTCCAGGGTATGAGTTGTATGCTGCGGTACGAGTGGTATGGTACTATTGTATGCTGAACAGTGTTAGTTGGTAGGATGGTTTTGATCACTGGAATGGTCACAACATAAGGGCATGAGTCGTAAGGTTTAGATACGAGTCATATCATGGAATCGTATGGTGGGCAGTGTTTGATCCTCTTGGTAAATCATTCTGTCAGGGATATGGATCATAGGTATGGATCGTATGCTGAGGTTACGACTTAGTTGGATGAGTCGTATACTTCATAGTGTCTGATCTAAGGTTAAGGCCTGGGTTTGACTGGTGGTAACCAATCATAAGGAAGGGTACGACTCGTAAGCGGGTTAGTCGTATCCCTGTGATAGGTTTTTAAGGGACTTAAGTGGGGGTATTCTAGATATTTTCCTACTTACCTTAATTGTGACCCTACACTTAGAAAGTTATTTACCCTATTACTCTATTCAGTAACACATAGAAAACTATTCCTAAACATTTAACAAGTCTCTTATAAGCTTTTAGGGCAAGAGAGCTAGGGTTTCAACTTGGGGATTGCTTCGGGGGTTGCTTTAGTGTTTTTTTCCATCATATTTCTCAGTTTAAGGATTGTGTCTCTTCCTTACTTACTATTTCTAAAAAAAACATGGAATTTATGGATGTTTTCATGGTTTTAATGTTGCATGGTCTATGATTTTCAACTATTAATTGGGGGTTTGTTTATAATGGCTTGGTTATGGTTTCCTATGGTTTAATTATGCTCTTATATGCGTCAATGATGGTTTTGGGAAATTGGATTACATGGTAATGGTTTAATGGTCTTTGGAGTTGGTTTTGGTTATATTATGCCCCCAAGGTGTTTGATAAAATGCTTATAAAGATAATTTTCATTTCATTTTCTTTACATGAAACTCTTTCTTGTTTTCAGCTTATATATGAAACTATAATTGGGTTTAATGGTTTACAAAGGTTAGTCTAATTAGTTATGCTTGTGGAGACCATGATAGTCTCCCAAGAGGTTAATATGGTAAATGGAAAGGGCACTTGAGAGTCCCCTTAACCTAAATGGTTTGGCTATGGATAAATCTTACAAGTATGGTTGGTATGACGATACCATTAATAAATGGACTTGGTTAATAAGTGGTAATTAAATTTGTTTGGATATGGTTTTAATTTGGGCATTAATGGAGTGATGTGTAACTAAGCCGTGGAAGGTGGTGGTTCCGGGGGAACCAAAACTGGAAACTCATATTTGCCTATACGAGGGGTCTTTGATGGCCATGTACAAGTGCCACATTTTTTCTTAAAGGGATGTACTAGTCATCCCATGGGATATTTCCTGGTCATGCGGCTACACATATTGGGATTCTTTCAGCTGGGGAGCTGAACCCATACGGCCTATGGGTATGGTTAAACGACAAGGTTACACAGCTGAGGTAAAGGTTTCAAATACATGTTAAACATGGATTCCCTTTCCCGACACTTATATATATGTATCGTTGTATGCATAATGAGTGGTTTTACTTAGTTATTTAAATAACATTACTTTATCTTTATCATGAGATACATGCTAGTGGTTACTCGCTAACCCATCTACTGGAGGCTGTATACCCAGCCTATGTAGGAACCGGACGTTTAACTCCTCCTACATAGTGATTGAATCGGGGACAACATTTAGATTGAAGTGTCGAGCTTCCATATTTTTGAAAGGCTCCATTTCATGATATGGGCATTCTTAGACATTTTGTTTTCATTTTGGACATTGGTTTTGGCCATGGTTGGGGGCATGTCCCAATCGAATATTTGTATTCTTTTGGATAGAGGCTTTGTGGTTCTTTTGGGGGTTGGTATGGGCGGGATCGGTATTGGTGTTAGCCTTAGGATTGGCATTGGTGTTAGGGCTGACATCATTGGACGATATTATTGGTTGTTCCATCATATTACATTTTAGGTTTAATTATCATATTATGTTTTGATACTCTCTTTGGTTTGGTATGGTATGGATGGTTTGTTTGGTAAGGTTAGACTTAGTTGGGTCGGTCACGGTCGTGATCGTATCCCAGAGTCTTGATGTGAACAATAATGCTATCTTGTCATATGTTTGAAATTCAGCTCATCTGAGGCTGTAATAGGCGGTTGTGTTGGGTTAAGGGGGCAATCCTCAGTCCTGGTTGGACTTGGGATGCCCATTATGTCTAGGCAATGGTTTGGGTTGTGACAATCGTGCTCAACTAAGCCAACCTAGTACCTTGCATGTGGAATCTGATTAGTTATGTACCATCAACTATCCTGTGTACTCATTAATGGATTCTTACTTTATTTTTTAAGTCTCAAGATGTCGCATTACCAACCCTTATCCTAGATCTTAGTTAACTATCACCTTGTGGGTCTCAAGTTATTAGATGAATGCTAATCATCTTAAGAAGATAATCCTCGTAAGCTTATTTTAGCAATTAACTGTTGTATTATATTTTCCTAGTCTCTAATCCCCTTTTGGAGTGAATAAGAATATATAGGTGGGATCCTAACATTTGCAACCACCAAGACAACTACTAAACTGAAGATAATACAATACATGCATGGTACTATTTTAGATCAACTTTGCATTTCCCCCATTTCATCAATCTGCCAGGGTTCCCATAACCCTAGCTAGGGGTTTTAGCCCCTCATGCTTGTGAAACAACTAATGGAATTCATTATTGAAAGTATTTTAGTAATATCACAATAATCAATGATCAAAACCCAAAGTCAAAAATTGAATTATCAACAAAAATCACCAATACAAGAATCCAAAAGATTACAATAAGTCATAGTGTATAAAAATATATCAGAGAGTGTAATTTCTACTAAAAAACACAAGAATGGTATTTATAGTACACGAGGAAATCCTAAAAATCAAAGCCCAAATAAAAAAAGAAAAATGGGGTCGGTGGCCACTTACTTAGGACACATACTACCAGTAAGTAGTACACATGGTCCATATATGGGCCCAAGTAAGTGAAAAAATCTTTTCCATCTCCTGCAACTCTTTGAATCTTCAACTTTGTCACATACCTTAGCCACACACAGACCGTATGTGCTATATATGAACCATATGTGTCCTTAGCGCAATACCCTAATTTTTTATCCTTGAAAGTTTTTGAAATTTTATCATCACTGCCTAAACTATGACTCTCCATATGATTCATAGGGAGTTTTGACAGGTATTAAGGACCCAATCATAGCCTGGTCAGTAAATTGACCTGGATTTTCTGCTATGACTTCGACTAGGGGTTTATGAGTTGTAAAGACTCAAAATAAGTCGTATGGTATCTTTTGTATGCTAACTAGTGTGCTGCCCAATTGTTTCTACTTTGACAATGATAAGACCATGCGAGTCATAATGACTGAGTATGAGTCGTATGGTATGACTCATAGCAGAGTTAGTGTTGGTGATCATGAACACTGTTCAATTTATGAGTGGAAGATTGCGAGTTGTAAGGTGACCCTAACTGGGCGGTCAATTTTTAGACTTTTTATTAACAGTATTCTGGTCAATTCCCCCTTTTCCTTACTTAGACCCCATGTCCATAAAGCACTCAAAGGGGTTATTTCTCATGTATAACACAGTAAAAAATACTCTCAAACTCTATAAACTCTCCAAGGTAAAAATACTTAGGGTTTCTAAGAAGTTGGTCATATAAAGGCTCAAAGGGTTTCTTCCTCTCCATAAATCTTAGTATTTCAGGTATGTTACTCTTCCCCAATTCTTGTTTTATGAAAAACATCTATTTTACATAGTTTAATTGTATGGTTTTGAATGTGGGTTTTGTTATGATTGAGGGCTTTGACATTGTTGATTTTTAAATTTTTTCCCATGATTTATTATGCATTTGTTATGCTTTATTAATGGTTTTGAACTTGTGGGGTGCATAGGAATGGTGAATAAACTAAGGAGCCGTAGTTTTCCCCAAATTTATGTTCTTAAAATTGGAATTGGTTTTGAATAATTGTATTCCCTCAACCTACTTGTGTAAATGGCTTTGAATTGTTAAATTGTCACTTGGTTTGAGTTACTCACCTATATTATTGCATTGCAAAAATGGTTTAAAAAATAACATGTATTTTGATGGCCTTGTTGGCTATGATGTGATTTACTAAACTTGTGGGTTGCCTTGTTGCACGTGTAAGGGTATGACGATCCCCATGGAGTGCCTTAACGATTGGTTAATTGGTTAAGAAATGAGTTATGTTAAACTTGCTTTAAATTGGACTTAATAGGGGTTATGTAATAAAGCCATAAAGGTGTGTGTCTCGAATAAATTATACTGGAAACTCATGTTTGCCGACTTGAGGTTTGGTCTTTATTATCATGTGTATATGTCACACTTGATATATATTTTGGGACGACTAGTTGCCTTGATGACTTTAGTTTTCCCTTAGTTTTTCTCTGGTTCGTATGGCTAACATGTACTGGGGCCCTTTTAGTAGGGAGAGCTGAACCCATATATCCCGTGGGTGCCTTTTATGATGGTTAAGCTACATAGTCTAGGACACTGTCTTACTTTATGCTAAGCCTTATTTACTATCCCAACATATTATTTATGTATGTATATGATGATGTTCACATGGTTTTCAATTATATTTGACTTGGCATTATTTTATCCCCTAACCCTAAGTTACATGCTAGTGATAAATCCACCAACCGTGTCTGGACGTTGTATCCCCATGCGATGCAGGCACTGATGATACTTCTATTTTTCCTGCACAGTGTTAGGTGGATTAATTCGGTTCGTTAATTATTGTGGTGAAGTGGTGAGCTTCCATTCTCTGAAAGGCTTGGTCATTTCATCAATTTCCTTTCATAGACTAGAATTAAAAAGTTCACATTACCATCAACATTATCATTATCATTGTCATTGTTAGGGTCAGGGGCATGTCTAAACGAAGATTGGTTAGTATTGTTTCGAGGATTTGTGGATATTACTGTGGATCTAGTTTTGATGATTGACACTATTAGTTATCTTGAGTTTATTCTATATTCTCTTCCTATCTTGTTATATGTTTGGATTTCAACCACTGCTAGGCATTATATTCTATTTGTCTAGGCTATAAAAGGGGCAGTCTCTGGTCCTTGGTGGACATGAGATACCTATCACGACTAGACCCTAGTTTAGAATGTGACAAACTTGGTATCAAAGCCTAGGTTTGGTGTCATTGGGTTTTGACAAAGTCGTGTAAAGTAGAGTCTCTATTATGGGTGTGTAGTGCACCATACTTATAAGTGAGAGGCTACGAGATATTTAGGAATGATTCCCTTTCTTGTGATCTACTTTCATCCTGTAGAGTCTAAGGTATGGAAATCTTCTCTAATTCCCATTTGTTTGCTTTCCAGATCATTTCTCCAATAAAATTTGATGTTCGTGAAAACTCTTCTGTACCGCTTGAGGACAATATGGATGTAGCTCGTCCTACTCAAGGAGTTCAGATCCGTTCTAAGATCACTGCTTCTGATTGCCCTAGTGGAGTTACTTCGGTCCCCACTGATCCTTCTCTCGCTGGTAACACTCCTGCTCTTTCACCTCTAGAAGAAATTACTAATTCTGAGTTCCACCATTCCATTCATCTGTTGACCCAGTTGGTGACGTCTCAATCACGTTAGTTGGGTCTTGCTAGTATTAATGTGAGTTCTTTTGAGGCCACTAGGGTTGGCCAGTTTATGAGACTGAATCCTCCGACCTTTACTGGATCTATGGTTGAAGAAGATCCTCAAGGGTTCATGAATGAGATAGAGAAGATTCTCGGTATGATGCATGATTCTAACTGTGAGGGTATGGAATTCGTTGTATACCATATAAAGGATATGGTGTATCAGTGATATGAGGAGTGGGATCAGTCTAGGGGTGATGATGTGGAGTTGGCATTTTTGGATTATTTCTCTGGTGCTTTTCTTGGTCGCTTCTTTCCTCAGGAGTTAAGGGAGGTGAAGGCTAAGGAGTTTGTGAATCTGAAGCAAGGCAAGATGATTGTGAAGGCGTATGCCCTGAAGTTTCATTAGCTATCCCGTTATACTCTTTAGCTAGTATCTAGTATGAGGGCTAAGATGAAGAAGTTTTCTTAATGTTTGTCTCAAGATTTGGTGTTGGAGTGTAAGGCCGCTTTGTTGAATAATGACATGGATATCTCTAGGCTTTTGGTATATATGCAGCAGGTGAAAGATGAAAAGAAGAAACAAGTCGAAATAGGGAAGAGGAAAAATAAGAGATCCCGCTTTTCAGAGAGGGTGGTGGCCAACAGAATAGTGGTAGAGATAGTAGGCAGTGGTCTAAGAAGAAGTGGGGGAATTCTATTTCTTATTCTACGACTAGTGCTCTTTATCCTAATCCATCTGGTGATCGTCATTTTTAGAGCAACAATGGATTTAAGGCACGGGGTGCCCAATCTAAGGCCTATGGGGCCCTGTCAGCTCTATCCCATCCTCCTTCTAGATTTTGTGTGCAGTTGCACTGTGGCTTTTGTGACAAGGGTACGAATAAGTTTTTCACATGCATTCGTCTTGGCCACTTTCAGAGGACTATCATTCAGGTGATGTTTCTACGGGGAAAATAAGGTCCCTATTATTGGTTTTTTTGATCCCACACTGAAGGGTGCTACTTCTAGCTCCAGCACTAGTCGGAATTGTCTTTTTTCTCTTACCATGCATCGGGATTCTAAGGAAACTCTTCATGTTGTTAGTCATATGCTAAAACTCTTCTCTCGAGATGTATATTGTCTACTTGATCCCGGGTCTACCCTATCTTATGCGACCATGTATGTGGCTACTCATTTTGGTATTGGTCTTGAGTGTATTCTTGATCCTTTTTCTGTATGAACCCCAGTTGGTGACTGTCATGACCTAAAACAGGGCCTATCCATGATGGGTATATCAAGTCCCACGTCAATCAAAGATCACCCTTTGTACCTAACCAAACCAAACACACCACACCCGAACGTTGGCTGAATTTTGAGCATATAACAAGATAGAGTACAATAGTCTAAGAAAGTTTAAATGCATATCCATAACCAACCATCGATGATCGGCCACACGACCGATCGACATTTAACAATAGCCACAATAGTCCAAACAAAGCCTTCTAAACTATGGTCCAAAATTGATTATCAAGAAAGTGTCAGGATATGCCCTCGAGAATAGCCAAAAGCCAAATCCAAAGGAATAGTCAAAATGTCAAGGAAACCATAATCATGAAATGTGGTTTCCCAAATTATGGAATCTCACCACTTTAATATGACTTGCTAGTTGATCCTAAATCCAAGTCACTGAGCAGAAGGAGTAGAAGTATGACCAGTTCCTGCATCGCGTGAGGATACAACGTTCAAAGTTGATTAGCGGGGTAAATGCTAGCATGTAACTCGGGGATAAGGATAACATGATGATATGATTAAAAGTTTAAGTTATTCAAAGCCAAGCAAATAATCAAATGCATAAACATATATATGTATATATCACATGTTGGGATAGGGAACATAACTTAACATACTTTTCAAAACCTTAGCCTGGATTGTGTAGCTCAACTATCATATAATAGTACCCACGGGCCTTATGGGCCCCATCTCTCACCCCTTGGATAGTCCCCTGTGCGTGTAGCCTCATGAACCGGAGAATAATCTCATATATATGCACATAAGGAACTCGAACCCTCCAGCATATACCAAGGTGACTTAAGAACCCGATCATATAATGATTTACGGGGGACTCAAAGCCCCCTAATCATGAAATAATATTAAGGAGGACTCGAACCTCCCTAATTTCTTTGATCCCACATTGGCAAACATGATTTCCAATATCGATCACTCGGACCTCCACTTTAACGACTCTGCTACACAACTCTTATTAGATTCCAATTAAAATAAGTATCACACATTCCCCATTCATTTAAAACATATTCAAATTTAAGGCATACACTGGTGGTATCTTCACACTAACTACACTTACAAGGCAACACATTATGACAAAATAATTTCCCTTAACTTGGGGAGAACAACTACCTTTGTTCATTAATACACATTGGAGAACACAAACTTTCTTTGTTAATTAATTATACCATTGTATTTCAAATACCTTTTAATATCAGCAATAGTTCACCACTAGTTCAATTTTACAAATTCCCACAGTTCTCATAACTAAAACCAATTTCACATTATGGGGTTGGGGTTATAACCACTTCAAAGCCACAAGTTTAGGAAAATCACAATTCCCTAGTTCATTCACCATACCCATGCACCCACAAGTTCAAAACCATATTTAAAATATGGAAATTATACATAAACTATGAGAAACATTATTTAATTCTTAAGTGTTCAAAACCCTTAACCCTTGTTTCAAAACAATCACAATAATCTCATGAACAATAATTTAAATTACATGCTTTTACAAAATTAACAATGAGTGAAGAGTAACATGCCTGCAATAGTAAGATGTATAGAGAAAAATCACCCTTGAGAGCCCTAATTGATCAACCTTTTGAAAACCGTAAGTGGTATTGACCTTGAGGATTTAGGAGTGTTTGAGGAGTTACTTAGATGTTTATAAGAGATAATGACACCCTAAAAAAGTTTATAAGTTATGGGGTTCTATTTGGTTGAGAGGGGAAATGTCTAGAATGCCCTCAACTTAAAAGCAGAAAAGTGTCGCCTTTGGTTATGAATCAACCCCATGCCTCATAACCAGTTCCTACGACTTGTCACCACGAGTTGTAACCAAGTTAGTACCACCATGACACCCTAAACTATTATTCTTATGACTTAATGGCACCACTTGTAAAGGGACACTACGACTCATAATATCTCATTATGGCTCTTAGTGAGCCACTCATACTTAGAGAAGAATCAAACCACAAAATTATTGGTTTGGTTATGAATCATCCCAATAACTCATAAAGACACCCTATGACTCATGAGGTCCAGTTGTAACCAGGGTAGTGAGCTTAAAGCTTAAGAAATTTTTAAGGGAAAAAATATGGGGTATTTCAGTGACTCTATTGTGGCTAGGATAGTCTATCGGGGTTGTGTGGTATCTATCTATGGTAGGGAGGCATTAGTGCTTCTAATATAGTTAGAAATATTAGATTTTGATGTGATTTTAGGGATGGGTTGGTTACACACATGCTATGCATCTCTTTATTGTTAGACCTGAAGGGTTATTTTCTATTTTCCAAATGATCCAAGGATTGAGTTGGATGGTAGTTCCCTAGTGCCTAAGGAAAGGTTCATTTCATATCTTAGAGCTCAGAAATTAATTTCCAAGTGGTGTCTCTACCATTTAGTGCATATTAAGGATTCTAGATCTAAAGGTCCTTCATGTGGTCTCTGAGTTTCCCAAGATGTTTCTTAATGATCTTCTTGGTGTTCCTCCCGATAGGGAAATTAATTTTGGAATTGATCTTTTATCGAACATACCCTATATCTATTCCTTCTTTCAAAATGTCTTTGATTGAGTTGAAAAAACTCAAGGAACAGTTAAAAGATCTTTTGGATAAGGATTTTATCCACCCTAGTGTTTCTTCCTGGGGTGCTTTGGTTTTCTTCATGCATAAGAAGGATGGGCCCCTTAAAATGTGTATAGATTACTGCCAATCAAATTTGGTGACCATGAATAATAAGTATTCACTTCCTAGGATTAATGATTTATTTGACCAGCTCTAGGATGCTAAGTATTTTTCTAATATTGATTTTCGATCTAGGTGCCATCAGTTGAATATTAGGGAAGTGGATATCCCTAGCACTGCCTTTTGAACTCGGTATGATCATTTTGAGTTTTTGGTGATGTCCTTTAGTTTGATTAATTACCCAATGACATTTATGGATTTTGTGAATTGGGTATTACGTTAGTTCTTAGATTTGTTCATAATTGTGTTTATTGTTAATATTTTGATGTATTCCAAGAGCGAGGCAGTTCATGTCGATTACCTCCGTATTGTGTTCCAGACCCTTAAAGATCAGCGGTTGTATGCAAAGTTCTCGAGATGTGAGTTCTAGTTGAATACTGTAACCTATCTGGGTCATATTATTTCTACTTAAGGGATCATGGTAGATGCATAAAAAGTGGTGATGGTTAAGAAGTGGCCTATACCTACGACTCCAATCGATATTCAAAGCTTCTTCGGTTTAGCTAGTTATTATAGGAGGTTTATGGATAATTTCTCTTCTATTGCTGTCCCATTGACTAAGTTGGCTCAGAAAAGGTAAAGTTTATGTGGTTTGATGCTCGTGAAGGTAGTTTTGAGAAGTTGAAGGATAAGTTAACTTTGACTTTAATTTTGACTCTACGTGAGGGTACTGATGGTTTTGTCATTTATTGCGGTGCATTCCATGTGGGACTGGATTGTGTGTTGATAAAACATAGACAGGAGGTTGCATATGCTTCTAGGCAGTTAAAGGTGAAGAAAACGAATTATGTAACTTATGATTTTGAGTTATTAGCTATGGTTTTTGCTCTAAAGATTTGGCATCACTATTTATATGGGTTTCATTTTGACATCTTCTCTGACCATAAGAGTTTATAGTATGTGTTCACTCAGAAGGAGTTGAATCTCAGGTAGAGGAGATGGCTTGAGTAGTTCAAGGACTATGACATAAGTCTTCATTATCATCCAGGTAAAGATAATGTGGTTTCTTATGATCTTAGCAGGTTATCTATGAGAAGATTATCTCATGTGGATGAGGAGAAGTAAGGTTAGGTAAAGGATATCACAGTTTGGATAATTCTAGAGTTCATCCCTTAGTCTCTGAGTATGATGGTGTGATAGTACAAGAGGTAATGAAGTCATCTCTTGGTGTAGAGGTGAAGGAGAAACATGTATTGGACACCATATTGATGTAGATATAGGATGATATAGGTATCCAGAAGGTTATGAATTTTGAAATTAGTGGTGTTGGTATCTTGAGGTACCAAGTAGATAATGTGTTCCTAATATTAATGGTCGGCAAGAAAAAATCTTGACTGAAGCTCATGAGTTGAGATACACTATATATCCTAGTTCTAAAAAGATGTATAACAAATTAAGAGAAAGATATTGGTAGAATAACATGAAGAGGGATGTAGCCAATTTTGTTCCAAGTGTTTGGTTTATCAACGAGTAAAGATGGAGCACTTGATGCCTGATGGGCTGTCTCATGATATTAGATTGCCCGTGTGGAAATGTGAAGTGATTAATATGGACTTCATTACTGTTCTTTCGTAGTCTCTCCATTAGTTTGATTCCATTTGGGCCATCATAGATAGGATGACTAAGTCTGCTTACTTATTTCCAATAAATACTAATTATTCGGCTGAATATTATGCTAAGTTCTTTATAAAGGAGATTGTGAAGTTGCATAGAGCTCCAATTTCCATCATATCCAATTGAGGTATTCAATTCTCATCTCATATTTGGTATATATTTCTGAGAGGTTTGGGACTAAGGTAAACCTTAGCACTACTTTCCACCCTCAAATGGATGGGCAAGTGAAAAGGATAATACATACTTTGGAGGATATGCTTAGGTATTGTGTGATCAATTTTGGTGGTAGTTGGATTGACCATTTGCCTCTCATTGAGTTTTTGTATAATAAAAGCTATCACTCTAGTATTAGGATGGCTCTATTTGAGGATTTATTTGGTAGGAGGTGTACGTCTCCTATTTGGTAGTTCTAGGTTGGTGAAAATAAGTTGTATGGTCCTGAGTTAGTTCAACAAGCTATGGATAAGGTCAAGATGATACGGGATAGGCTTAAGACTATCTAAAGTCGTCAAAATTACTATGTAGATGTAAGGCGAAGGGACTTGGAGTTTGATGTGGATGATTTGGTGTTCTTGAAAGTATCTCCCTTGAAGGGTCTAATGCATTTTGGAAAGAAGGGGATGCTCTATCCTTGTTATATTGGTCCATATCATATTTTTAGGCAAGTAGGAAGTGTGGCTTATGATTTGGAATTGCTTTTGAGTTTTGGTTCTATCCATTCAGTTTTTCATGTGTCAATGTTGAAGAAGTGTGTAAGCGATCCTTTATTGGTTTCTTGTTTGGAAAGTGTGGTGTCTTGGATTCCTTGTCTTATGAGAAAGTCCTGATTGAGATTTTGGATCGACAAATTCCATTAGTTGTGAGCAAAGGACATTGCTACGGTAAAGTCTCTATAAAGAAACCAAAAGCTTGATGAAGCTACTTGGGAAGTTGAGAAGGAAATGAAGTCCAAATACCCATTCTATGTTTCCTACTTCAAATAATCGTTCTGGAGGTATGTGCATTCCATAACATCTTTATTTTCTAACTTTGTTAAAAGAAATTGTGATTCCCTTGATATCTTTGTTTTCTATATTGGTTAAAGAGAAGTGTGGTTGTGTTTGGAGTTAAATCGTGCTAATAAATGCCTTGTCCTACTATTTGAGGATGGATGATCCTAATGGGGGAGCATACGACACTCTAAATTTTTTATCCTTGAAAATTTCTAAAATTATATCCTCATTGCCTAGACTATGGCTCTCCATACAAGTCGTAGGGAGTCTTGACAGGTCTTAAAGACCCAATCATAGCTTGGTCAGTAGGTTCTCCTGGAGTTTCTGCTATGATTACGACTAAGGGGTTACTAGTCGTAAAGACTCAAAATGAGTCATATGGTGTTTTTCGTAGCCTAACCAGTATACTTCCTAATTGTTTCTACTTTGGCAACGATTGGGCCATGCGAGTCATAATGACTGAGTATGAGTCGTATGGTATGACTCATAGACAAGTCAATATTGGTGATCATGGTAACTATCTAGACTACGAGTGGGACCTTATGAGTCGTAAGGTAATCCTGTGAGTCGTAACATTATTCGAAGTGACTGGGTGGTTAATTTTTGGTCTTTTTATTAAGGGAATTCTAGTTAATTCCCCTATTTCCTTACTTAGACCCGACTTCCATAAAGCACTCAAGGGGGATATTGCTCATTCATAACACAATCAATAACACTCTCAAACTCTCTAAACTCTCCAAGGTCAAGAAACTTAGAGTTTCTAAGAAGTTGGTCATCTAAGGGATCTATGGTTGATTTCAATCCATAAATCTTGTTATTTCAGGCATGTTATTTTTCCCCAGTTCTTGTTTTATGAAAAACATGTGTTTTACATAGTTTAATTGTATGATTTTGAGTGTGGGTTTTTATATGGTTGAGGGCTTTGACATTGTTGATTTTTAAATTATTTTCCTGTGATTTATTATGCATTGCTTATGCTTTATTAATGGTTTTTAACTTGTGGGGTGCATAGTAATGGTGAATAAACTAAAGGGCCATGGTTTTCCCCAAATTGATGTTTTTAAACTTGGATTTGGTGTTGAATAATTGTATTCCCTTAACCCACTTGTGTAAATGTCTTTGAACTGTGAAATTATTACGTGATTTGACTTAATCATCTATGTTATTACATTACATAAATGGTTGAAAAAAGAACATGGATTTTGAAGGCATTTTTGGTTATGATTTGATTTAATAAACAAAGAGGATTGAGGTATTCCCCCAAGATTAATGTGATTGCTATGGTATAGAGATAAAATTTCAAGTGTAAGGGTATGACGAAACCCATGGTGTTCCTTAACGGTTGGTTATTTGGTTAAAAAATAGGTTATGTGAAACTTGCTTTATTTTAGGCTTAATGGGGATTATTTTGTGAAGCCATGAAGGTGTGTGCCTCGAATGACTTATACTGGAAACTCACATTTGCCGACATGAGGTTTGGTTCTTGATAATAGTGTGCATGTGTCATACTTGATATATATTTTAGGATGGATAGTTGTCTTGATGGATTTAGCTTTCCCTTAGTTTTTCTCCAATTCGTTCGACTATCATGCATGGGGCCCTTTTAACAGGGGAGCTGAACCTATATAGCCCATAGGTGCCTTTTCTAACGATTATGCTACATAGTCTAGGATAATGTTTTACTTCATGCTAAGCCTCATTACCTATCCAAACATATTATTTATGTATGTATATGATGATGCTCATATGGTTTTGAATTGGATTTGACTTGGCATTATTTTATCCCCTAACCCCTTGTTACATGCTAGTGCTCAACCCACTAACTGTCTTTAGTTGTTGTATCCCCATAGAATATAGGCACTAGAGATACTTTTACTTTTCCTACATAGTGTTAGGTTGATTGGTTTGACTTGTCAGTCGTTGTGGTGAAGTGGTGAGCTTTCATTCTCCAAAAGACTTATTTATTTTATTAGTTTCCTTTCATAGACTAGAGTTAAAGAGTTTATATTATGTTTGACATTGTCTTTATCATTGTCATTGTTAGGGTCAGGGCATGTCCTGACTTAGATTGGTTTTCAGTATTTTTTAGAGGCTTTGTGTATATTACTGTGGATATAGTTTTTATGATTGACCCTATTAGTTATCTTGAGTTTATGTTATATTCTCCTCCTATCTTTTTATATGTTCGGATTTTAGCCATTGCTAGGTGTTATATTCTATTTATCTAGGTGATAAGAGGGGCAGTCTTTGGTCCTTGGTGGACTTAAGATACCTATCACGACTAGACCCTAGTTTGGGATATAACAAAGTTAGTATCAGAGCCTAGGTTTGGTGTCATCTGGTTTTGACAAAGCTGTGTCAAGTAGAGTCTCTATTATGGGTGTGTAGCGCACCATATTTATAAGCGACAGGCTACGAGACATTTAGGAATAATTCTCTCTCTTGTGATCTACTTTTGTGCTGTTAAGTCTAAGGTATGGAAATCTTCTCTAATTCCTATTTGTTTTCTTTTTAGATCATGCCTCTTAGAAGATTTGATGTTCATGGAAACTCTTCTGTCCTGCTTAAGGATAGTGTGGACAGGACTCGTCCTACTCAAATAATTCAAATCTGGTGTAGGGTCGTTGCTTTTGATTGTTCTAGTAGAGTTCCACTGGTCCCTACTGATCCTTGTCCTTCTGGTAACACTCCTGCTCGATCACCTCTAAGAGATATTACTAATGTTGTGTTTTTCTATTCTATTCACCTGTTAACCCAGTAGGTGATATCTCAATCATACCAGTCAGGTGTAGCTAGTGCTGCTATGATTTTTACTTGGGCTACTAAGGTTGGCCAATTTAGGAGACTGAATCCTATGACCCTTACTGGATCTAAGGGTTGAGAAAGATCCGCAAGGGTTCATGGATGATATGGAGAAGATTCTTTATTTGATGCATGCTTATGACTCTGAGGGTGTGGAATTCTCTGTATACCAGCTGAATGATGTTGCGTATCAGTTGTATGGGGAGTGGGATCAGTCTAGGGAAGATGATGCATAGTTGGCATTGTGGGATAATTCTTTGGTGCTTTTGTGGATCGCTTCTTTCCTCAGGAGTTGAGGGAGGCAAAGGATGAGGAGTTTATGAATCTGAAGTAAGGCAAGATAACTGTGAAAGAGTATGGAAGTTTCACCAGCTGTCCCATTATGCACCTAAGCTAGATCTAGTATGAGGTCTAAGATAAAGAAGTTTTCTTAAAGTTTATCTTAAGATTTGGTGTTGGAGTGTAAGGCCACTATGCTGAATAATGGCATGGATATGTCTAGGCTTGTGGTGTATATACAACAGGTAGAAGATGAAAAGAAGAAACAAACCAAAATAGGTGAGAGGCAAAGTAAGAGATCCAAGTATTCTAAGTAGGGTAGTGGCCAGCAACATAGTGGTAGAGATATTACGTGGTGGTCTAAGAAGAATTTAAAGAATTTTGGTTCTTATTTTATTAATAGTGCTCTTTTATCTAACCCATCCAGTGATTATTTTTTTAGAACAAAAGTGGATTTAAGGCATTGGGTGACCAATCTTAGGCCAGTGGGGCTTGGTCAGCTCCATCATATCCTCCTTGCAGATTTTATGGGCAGTTGCACCATGCTTTTATGATAAGGAGAGGAATAAGTGTTTTAGATGCGGATAACTTGGCCACTCTCAGAGGAACTTTCCTTCAAGATATGTTGCTATGGGGGCAAATAAGGTCCTAGTTGCTTCTTCTTCTGCTTCCACATCGAATCATGCTACTTATGGCTCTAGCACTAGTGGGAACTGTATTTATGCTCTTACCACCTGTCAAGATTCTGTGGTATGTCCTGATGTTGTTACTGGTAGGCTAAAACTCTTCTCTTGTGATGTATATTGTCTACTTGATCTCGGGTCTACCCTCTCTTATGCTACCCTATATATGGCTATTTGTTTTGGTTTTGGTCCTGAGTGTATTGCTGATCCCTTTTCTATGTCTACATCAACTGGTGACTTTATTATGGCTAGGACAGTCTATAAGGGTTATGTGGTATCTATCTATGGTCGGGTGATGTTAGTGTATCAGATAGAGTTGGATATGTTAGATTTTGATGTGATTTTAGGGATGGATTGGTTATACTCATGCTATGCGTCTATTGATTGCCAGACCTGAAGGGCCTATTTTAATTCTCCAAATAAGCTGATGATTGAGTGGGAAGGTAGTTCCGTAGTGCCTAAGGAAAGGTTCATTTCTTATCTTAGAGCTCAAAAATTGATTTCCAAGGGTGTCTCTACGATTTAGTGCATGTTAAGGATATTAGATTCGAAGGTCCTTTATTTCAATCAGTCCCTGTGGTCTGTGAGTTTCCCTAAGTTTTTCCTGATGATCTTCTTGGTGTTTCTCTTAGTAGGGAAATTGATTTTGGGATTGATCTTCAACTAGATACTCGCCTTATCTCTATCCCTTCTTATAGAATAGATTCAGCTGAGTTGAAAGAACTTGAGAAGCAGTTGAAAGATCTTTTAAATAAGGGTTTTATCTGCCTTGGTGTTTCTCCCTAGGGTACTTCTGTTCTCTTCGTGCATAAGAAGGATGGGTTCCTTTTGAAGTGCATAAATTACCGCCAATTAAATAAGGTAGCCATGAAGAATAAGTATCTGCTTCCTAGGACTAATGATTTGTTTGACCATCTTCAGGATGCTAAGTACTTTTCCACCATTGATCTTCAGTCTGGGTACCATCAGTTAATGATTAGGGAAGTGGATATCCCTAAGACTGTCTTACAAACCTGGTATGGTCAGTTTGAGTTTTTGGTGATGCCCTTTGGTTTGACTAACGCCTTGATGGCATTTATGGATCTTATGAACCAGGTAATATGTCATATCTTAGATTTGTTCATAATTGTGTTTATTAATGATATTTTGGTGTATTCTAAGAGTGAGGTGAATCATGGAGATCACCTCTACATTGTGTTGTATACCCTTAAGGATCTGTGATTATATGAAATATTCTCAAAGTGTGAATTTTTGTTGAATATTGTAACCTATCTGGGTCATGTTATTTCTAGTAAAGGGATCATGATGGATCCACTGAAAGTGGCGGTGGTTACAAAGTGGCCTATACCCATGACTCCAACTGATATTTGGGGATTCTTGGGTTTAGCCAGTTATTATAGGAGGTTTGTGGAAAGTTTCTCTTCTATTGTTACACTATTGACTAAGTTGACTTAGAAGAAGGTAAAGTTTATATGGTCTGAGGCTTCGATTTTGAATCTACCCAAGGGTATTGATAGTTTGGTCATTTATTGCGATGCATCCCATGTGGGACTAGGTTGTGTGTTGATGCAACATAGAAAGGAGGTTGCATATGCTTCTATGCAATTGATGGTGTATGTCAAGAATTATCTGACTCATGATTTGGAGTTATTAGCTATGGTTTTTACTCGAAAAATTTGGCATAACTATTTATATGATGTTTATGTTGACATCTTCTCTGACTATAAGAGTTTGCAGAATGTGTTCACTCAAAAGGAGTTGAATCTCAGGCAGAGGAGATGACTTGAGTTGCTCAAGGACTATGACATGAGTTTTTATTATCATTCAGGTAAATTTAATGTGGTTGTTGATGCTCTTAGCAGGTTATCTATGGGAATCCTATCTCATGTGGATGAGGAGAAGCGAGGTTTTGTAAAGGATATTCACTTTTTGGCTAATCTTGTAGTTCATGTCTTTGACTCTGAGGATAGTGGCATGATAGTGCAAGAGTTTGTAAAGTCATCTCTTGGTGCAGAGGTGAGGATAAACAGGTCTTGGATCCTATATCGATGCAGATCAAGAAAGATGTGGGTCGCCAGAATATGATGGCTTTTTAAATAGGTGGTGATGGTATCTCGAGGCACCGAGGTAGATTATGTGTTCTTGATGTTGATAGGTTGTGAGCGAGAATCTTGGATGAAGCTCATGAGTTGAGGTACGTTGTTTATCCTAGATCTATAAGGATGTATCATGACTTAAGAGAAATCTATTGGTGGGATAACATGAAGAGGGATATGGCCAATTTTGTGACCAGATGTTTGGTTTGTCAGCAAGTGAAGGTGGAGTACTAGAGGCTTGGTGGGTTGTCTCAATTGATTAAATTGCCTGTGTGAAAATGGAAAGTGATTAATATGGATTTCATTATTGGTCTCCCACAGTGTCGCCATTAATTTGATTCCATTTGGGTCATCTTGTATAGGATGACTAAGTCTGCTCACTTCTTGCCAGTGAAGACTAATTATTTCGCAGAGGATTAAGCTAAGCTCTTCATTGAGGAGATTGTGAAGTTGCATGGTTCTCTAATTTCCATCATATCTGATTGAGGTACTCAATTCTCATCTTACTTTTGGCATTTCTTTTAGAGAAATTTAGGTATTAAGGTGAACCTTAGCACTGCTTTCCACCCTTAGACGGATGGGCATACCTAAAGGACGACACAAACTTTGGAGGATATGCTAAGGTCTTGTGTGATTGATTTTGGTGGTATTTGGGTTGACCATTTGCCTCTAATTGAGTTTGTCTTAATAATAGCTATCTCTCTAGTGTTGGGATAGCTCCGTTTGGGGCTGTGTATGGTAGGAGGTGTACGTCTCCTATTTGGTGGTTCGAGGTGTGTGAAAATAAGTTAGATGGTCCCAATTTTTTTCAACAAGCTATGGAGAAAATGAAGGTGATACGAGATAGACTTAAGGCTGCACAAAGTTGTCCAAAGTCCTATGTGGATGTAAGGTGAAGGGACTTGGAGTTCGATATAGATGATTTGGTGTTCTTAAAGGTGTCTCTCATGAAGGGAGTAATGCAGTTTGGAAAGAAGGTGAATCTCTGTCCTTATTATGTTGGTCCATATTGTATTTTAAGATGAGTCGGCAATGTGGCTTATGAGTTGGAAATGCCTTCGAGTTTGGGTTCTATCCATCTATTCTTTCATGTGTCAATGTTGAAGAAGTGTGTGGGCTATCCTTCCTTGATTGTTCCTTTAGAAAGTGTGGGTGTCTCAGATTTCTTAACTTATGAGGAAGTCCCGATTAAGATTTTTGATCGGTAAGTCCGTCGATTGCGAGCAAAGGACATGGCTTCGATAAAGGTTCTATGAAGAAACCAAAAGTGTGAAGAAGCTACTTGGGAAGCTGAGGAGGACGTAAATTCCAAATACCCATTCTTGTTTCCTGTTTCGGATAATCATGTCTGAGGTGTGTGTATTCCTTAACATCTTTTTTTTTTCTGACTTTGTTAAAGGAAATTGTGATTCCCTTGATATCTTTGTTTTCTATCTTTGTTAAAGGTAAGTGTGGTTGTGTTTGGAGTCAAATCATGCTAATAAATGTCTTGTCTTGTCATTCGAGGATGAATGATCCTAAGGGGGGATTATGTAACACCCCAAACTTTTTATCCTTGGAAATTTCTACAATTTTATCCTCACTGCCCTGACTACGACTCTCGATACGAGTCATTGGGAGTCTTAACGGGTCTTAAGGACCCAATCATAGCCTGGTTAGTAGGTTGGCCTGAAGTTTCTGCTATGACTACAACTAGGGGGTTACTAGTCATAAAGACTCAAAATGAGTCGTATGGTGTCATCTGTAGCCAAACCAATGTGATGCCCGATTGTTTCTACTTTGACACTAGACCATGCGAGTCGTAATGACTGAGCATGAGTTGTATGGTATAACTCATAGCCAAGTTAGTGTTGGTGATCATGGCACTTTCAAGACTACGAGTGGGACCTTACGAGTCGTAAGGTGACCTTACAAGTCATAAGGTTACCCATAGTGATTGGGCGGTTAATGTTTAGTATTTTCATTAAGGACATTTTGGTTAATTCCCCCTTTTTTCTTACTTAGACCACATATCCATAAAACACTCAAGTGGGTTATTTCTCATCCATAACACAATAAAAAACACTCTAAAACTCTCCAAGGTAAAGATACTTAGGGTTTCCAAGAAGTTGATCATCTAAGGGCTCAAGGGTTGATTTCTCTCCATAAATCTTAGTATTTCAGGCATGTTACTCTACCCCAATTCTTGTTTTATGAAAAGGATATGTTTTACATGGTTTAATTGTACGATTTTGAATGTAGGTTTTGTTATGGTTGAGGGATTTGACATGATTGATTTTAAATTGTTTTCCCATGATATATTATGCATTCCTTATGCTTTATTAATGGTTTTGAACTTGTGGGGTGCATGATAATTGTGAAGAAACTAATGGGCCATGGTTTTCCCCCAATTGATGTTTTTAAAATTGGAATTGGTTTTGAAGATTTATATTCCCTCAACCCACTTGTGTAAATAGCTTTGAATTATGAAATGGTCACTTGGTTTCACTTACTCTCCTATGTTATTGCATTGCATAAATGGTTAAACAATGAACATATCTTTTGAAGGCCTTGTTGGCAATGATTTGATTTAATGAACAAAGGGGGTTGAGGTATTCCCCAACGATTGATGTGATTATTATGGTATACCGATAAGCTTGTAAGTGTAAGGGTTTGACGATACCCATGGTGTGCCTTAACGGTTGGTTATTTGGTTAACAAATGGATTATCTGAAACTTGCTTTATGTTGGGCTTAATGGGGGGTTATGTAGCTATGTCATGAAGGTGTGGGTCTCGGATGACTTATACTGGAAACTCATGGTTGCCGACGTGAGGTTTGGCCTTAATGACCGTGTGCATGTGTCACACTTGATATATATTTTAGGATGGCTAGTTTCCATGATGGCTTTAGTTTACCCTCATTTTTTCTCGATTCGTGTGGTTGATATGCACTGGGGATCTTTCAGCAAGGGGAGCTGAACCCACATATCTCGTGTGTGCCTTTTATGACGATTAACCTACATAGTCCAGGATTATGTTTAATTTATGTTAAGCCTTGTTCCCTATCCTGACATATTATTTATGTATGTATATGATGATGTTCACATGGTTTTGAATTAGATTTGACTTGGCATTATTTTATCCCCTAACCCCGAGTTATATGCTAGTCGTCAACTCACTTACCATCCCCAGACACTGTATCCTTACGCTATGCAAGAACTGGAGATACTTCTTCTTTTCCTGTACAGTGTTAGGTGGATCGACTCGGTTCGACGATTGTTGTGGTGAAGTGGTGAGATTCCATTCTTTGAAAGACTTGGTCATTTCATCTGATTCCTTTAATAGACTAGAATTGAAGAGTTCACATTATCATTAACATTATCATTGTCATTTTCAGGGTTGGGGACATGTCCAGACTTAGATTGATTTTTGATATTGTTTAGAGGCTTTGTGGATTTTACTCTAAATTGGGTTCTGATGATTCAAACTAGTAGTTGTCTTATGTTTATTCTATATTCTCCTCTTATCTTGTTATATGTTCAGATTTCAGCCACTGCTAGGTGTTATATTCTGTTTGGCTAGGCGATAAGAGGGTGGTCTTCAGTCCTTGGTGGACTTGAGATACCCATCACGGTCAGGCCCTTGTTTGGGCCGTGAAACTTAGTATGTGACAAAGTCTTCAAATTCCGGCAACTAACCCTATGGACTTCATTTTTTGTGCATACTTTGTTCATATACGCCCAGTAAGTGCCACATGCACCCAAAAATGCCCAAGTAAGTAGCCAAAAACTTCATTTTCATCTTTTTGTTGCATTTAGCATCCAAAACCTAATTTCCTATAAAAATACCCAAAATACACCATATCTAACAAAATAACCTAGGAAATTTGCATATTTTCATAGTTTTAAGTATTGAAAGTGTTATAAATTCGTAGAATATCAACACCTTCGACTTAGAACATTTGCACATCCTAGGGCATCAAAACAAAATAAAACAAAAACACGTTTCTTAACTAGTATAATCCAAGGCATCCAAGGCAGTCAATCAACATTTTATGTTCAAACTCCTTATCCCCTCTCATATCGCTAGTGAAAACCAATTGCGTGTATACATGAAGCACAATAGTATAACACAAAGGAATCAAGACATGGCAATTATATTAGCTATACACAACCATGTGTATATACAAGTTACACTTAGCCAACAAGTATGCAACTAGCAATACAATCCATGTGCCCTCACATCAAAGAAGTCCCCTTACTCAATATATGAAATCAAATATATTAATGCAGGGATGGTCAAGAGACACTTACACTCAGAAATAAGTTCCAATTAGTACATGTTAAATATCATAGGATTTCCCTTATTTTCTATACCTAAGATTTCAGACAACTAAGTCAGGATCACTATAGGAATTTTACTTGCTTGTAATGTAGGCTTGGGGGCTGGTATGGTACATATGGATATCAAGTGACTAAGCCTTCTTGGCACTACCCTAACTTTGGGGTTTCACTTATCAACCAATTTTCTAATTTTTTATTTCCACCCTTATTTCTCCCTATTTATTTTAAAGCACATTCAGGTTGGACGTTGTTTTCTTATTCTTTCTTTTTCAACTTTTTTCACAGTTTTCTTTTTTCTCTTCTTTTCCTTTTTCTTTTGCTACCACACCCAACCCTACTTTTTTTCTTTTAATTTTCCCTTCTTCATACCCTCTATACACTATGCACCTCTATTATAGCCACCCTCAACTTAGGTGATTTACCTGAGTTGAAGTGCACAATGTCCAAGAAGGACTAGGGCCAAAACAGGTTCATTGTAACACAGATAGGAAGGTGAAAAGTGAAAATAAAGAACTAGTCTTTAAGTCTCAAAATAGGGATCAAAGGATACAACTTCTCATTGGGAAGGTCATTCAGGATACAATGGACTTATATAAAATGGCCAATGATACTTACCTAACCGACTATCTTACAATCTATGGAAGACCAACTAAGCAAGTTTTGGATTTAACACACAAAGAGAACTACGTAGCATCTCACACACACAAGGCAAAGAGTCATATCACAAGCTACTACCTATATGGTTTATGCAATTGTTAAATATAATTATCATATCCCTAATCCTAATGCCTTAACAAGATCCATAAAGGTCACATATACATACATCACACATAGTTCAAAAGTAAATTTTTGGAGGGGTATAATTTTTCTCAAAAATCAAAATGAAATATGTCAACTGCCTTAGATATAGAAAAACCACCTAGTTACAAATGAAACACATCACAACATGAAACAAAAAACATCACAAAATAAATTTAAACCTAGACATGTCAATTCTACAACCATATCACGTCCGATAAGAAAATAAGCAAGGCAATAAAAAACTACAATGGCTATGATTTGCCCTACCCCCAACTAAAAATCTTTGCATTATCCCCAATGCATAAAAAAATAAAGTAAAACTAAGGGAATTTGGAACATACCTGGAATGCACTAAGCTTCCATGTCATCATCAACCCTATGTGGGGGAATATCCATTGGTAGAAGCGGTGGCGGTGATAGTGCACTTCAAGGAGATACACCCGCTGCTATCGATTATTCCTCATTCTGTCAACAAATGCATTCTTCTATAAATAATGGGTGTCCCTTTTCATGAACTTATCATATGGCATGTATGAATTATGCAAATCCCCTTGTCGACCTCTCTTGGTCCCAACTACAGGGGCCGATGCATCATTTTTTGCACATAAATCCAAGGGTCTAGGAGACCTCAGAGGTACTGACTGAACAACTGGGGTATGATAGAAGGGATGGTTGTTATATGGCTCTATGAGAGAGTGTACCTCTACTCTAAAAGTGTCCATTTCCTCTATAATGCCTCCTTGATTTGGCATCTCAGTCGCTATAAACCTATCTACCACGTGTCTCTCAAAAACATTAATACATTCATGTAAATCAGCACGTAACTGTGACATAGAAGCTGTGTGTGAAGATTCCCATCTAGCCTCCACTATCTTTAATCGATTCTAGACCCATGGATGGATCTGCTCATACAAAATCACCACCTCTATCCCGGTATTCTCTAGTTGTCTGGTGGTGGTTCTCTGACTATGTACTAAGCTCTAAAAGAATGTATAAGAAACTAACACCGTACTTGATGCAACAACTGAAGTGGATGGGTAAGTAGGCCCTGAAGATACACCGATCAACTTTGAGGTAGAAGCTGGGGCTAATGTGGATGTCGCTGGGGTCCTCTCACCTTGTCTAGTCTCCTTTGGAGCCTCTCTTTGCTCCTCCTATACAAATCTATACCTTTTCTCACATTCTCCCTGTATATCACTAGGATCTATGGACACTTAAAGGCCCTCAATCTGGGCCTAAGGTATTGTGGCTGGCTCATGTGGTCTCCTAGGAAGGACTTAACATGCCTGATCCTTCATTGACTTTATTTGTGCCATGGTTGTCACCTATACTCTCACATCAACTCCTGCTATGTCTAGTACATCAACATTATCACATAATCTCTATATAAGACATGGGAATGGCAGAGTCATTATCTTCCCAAAGGCTCTTTCTATAATGTCGTGTCGAATGATACTGTGAAGTTAATATCATACCGGACCATTATGCTATTAATCAGAGAAACTCTCTCCCAAGTCTATACATTGTCTGAAGTAGTCAAAAATAATCTATATCTGATGAGAAACCACCAAAACTTAGCTGAAAATGTCAGTGCTGCATTTTTATCATACCCGACCCCTCGATCCAAGGGGTCTCATAATCCAAAGGTGAAATATAGTCGGTGATCCACCTTGCCATTTCAACTCTCTCTTGTATGCGCTTAATATCCCACATAATATATTATCTTATGCAACTCTCAATCTGTAGTCATACTCTACTGTGGAAGCTGGTGCAACATAGTCTATCCCAAATAGAACTCGGCGGATAACCGCCATAAAATATCAACCATAACCCTTTTCATAAGGATTTTTTCAAGATATAGCTGCTTAGTATGCCTCAGAAGACCTCTAGATTTGGGCATAGTTGGAGCTACTATGGCATGATATAATATATTAAATCCCTGCACCAAAGTTGGGTTGTAGGAACCGAGTGGTATAGTCATCCACTCCAACTGATACCAATAAAAACATCCCAGAACTGAGGTGCTCTACTCAATATAGATAGGTCAATCATGTGCTTCTTATAAATGACCCTCTTAGGTTGGTTGGTCTCTATAATATAGCTGTGTCTATCAAATATCGTCTGATGTCCCTCCACACACCATATTGAGTTTACCTTCTCAAGAGGTACCTCTGAGATATGTGTAGGGGCAGGGCTCTGTCCTTTCTATGCTGGTGCCTCTGAATCTAGAATAGGCACCTTATGGGATGATTGCCTTGTACCTTTATCAGATTGGGGTACACGTGACAGCTGCACATAAACCGTGATACCCTCTTTAGACCGGGGTATTGCTGATGACTCCTTATGAAGTACAAACTTAGACTCATCGTATGATCCCTTATCAGACCGGGGGTCCTATGTATTAACCTGTGGAACTGGATGTGAATTTGATCATCCTCAATATCATCCTTACTATCCTCACCCTTCTCTTCCTCTCCTTCTCATCATTATTTAGTATAGGAGAGTATAAGGGTGATCTCCTGGCCGACTTCATCCTCGAACGGGCTAGAGATACTTGAGTAGCCTGGACAGCTTAAATAGCCTTATTTTGAGTCCTAGGCTGAGTAAAGGATGGACTTCTATCCAGCTGTGATTCATTTAGAAGCTACACACCCATGGTGCCTAAAATAACAGTCTCAACTGCGTCACACATCTGGCCCTTAGTCACTTAGCGCGTCGCCATCGTTGCAACTACTCGAAGTTGTGTAATAGGATACTCCTCCATCAATCTACTAGGCTCGAGGATCTCGTCTTGTTTCCTAAATGATGAAACCTTTTTCTTTGTAGCTTTGGTAGCCATGTATACCTGAAAAACCAAGCGTTAGTTTCTAACAGAGAATGAGGGACTACAAAATTCGAAGAAAAACTCAAAATTTGACAACTTAGAATTTTCCTTCAATATTCACCTCCTTATACTTGAATTCAGTCCCAATGAGACCAATGTGCATGCATACATCAAGAATTATGTTTATCAATGACAACTAACATGCCAAACATTTAGTATTCCTCTACTTCTTTAAGTACCACTTCCGTTTAGGGCATAATTTTAGAGTTTAATACAGGAACCATGCCCTACATTAAGAATTTTAGGATAGTTTAAGGATCCTAACTAACAAAATTTTTGGTCACAATATATATTGCATGAAAATAAACACATCAACAAGTTGTTTTCAATTTTAACATATAGTACTATAAGTAGGAGCCAAGAACATTAACTTTTAGAAGAAAAATCAGAAGCGCACTATGAAAAAGTAAAGTAAACTTGAAGTTGGAACACATGTATAGATCTTTTTGGACAAGTTTGTACCACACACAAGTGCCAATTTAACCATTTTCTAAGTGTGGGAGAAGTTTATACTTTGAGGGGGAAGTTGAGATTTTAAGAGAAAAGATGAATTTTGAGGATTTTTTGAGTTAAAAAGGGCTTAAATAGAAAGGGGTCCAATTTAGGGTTTATTAAAGCATGGGTGAGCCCAAAATTTTAAATAAAATTTAGTCCCACAAACTGGCTACCTACGGCTACCACATACGAGCCGTATGTGGTACATACGGTCCATGTGTACTGACTGTATGTGGGCCAAAATCTTTGGCCCACTTTCCTGCTCTCTGGACTTTACATTATGATACTTACTTTGTTACTTACGGTTTCGTAACTAGTATTTACATCTCTATGAGTAGGATTATGTGTCAAGTCCAAAATTTCCCATTAACATTCTGAAAATTTCATCTTTTTAGTTATTGCATAGCTTTACCTAGCCCGATGGGACTTGTGACCTTGTGGCTTGGTAACATAGTTCCCTTACCTGGAAGATTATGAGTGTAGCAACTTTATGACATTCCAGGTCAGTTTAAAAGCTGTAAACCCACAAAAATGAAACAAATAAAGTGAACACTAAAATAGTGGGTTGCCTCCCACCTTGTACTTGATTTAACGCCATAGCATATTACTCAGACTTTACCAACAAACCCATTGGTTGCCTCCAATGCAACACTTGATTTAATGTCGCGGCACGATGTGAGTATATTGACAACTCATAATTCATCAAGATACCCAAAATAGTACCCTTCAGGGTTATCAATACAATCAATGACCGAAACCACTATCATGTTGGTCGGCTGCTTCATTATTTTGGAAATTGAATATGACTTCTTCTTTTTTTTACTCTGAACTTGAGTTCTCCGTTTTCCATGTCAACCATTTCTCTGCCCGTAGCCATAAAAGTTCTTCCTAAAATTATGGGCATCTCAAAATTAACCTCACAATCCAGAATCACAAAGTCAGTTGAAAAGATGAGATGATCGACTCTTATCATCACATCAAACAAAATGACAAAGGGTTTTCTACTAGTACAATCAGCCATCAACAGCCGCATAGTATTTATTTTTGGAAAGCTCAAACCCAATAATTTGAATACAACCAATGACATCAGATTTATGTTGGCCCCTAAGTCATATAGAGCTCTAGAAAATTGGGAGTTCCCAATAGTACATGGAATCATGAATGCAACGGGATAACCTTTATTAGGCCAGAGATCTAGAAGTAGCTTCACTACAATTGTGTAGTCCACCCATGTTCTCAAAACTTATAGTCCGCTTCTTGGTCACTAAATCTTTTATAAACCTGACATACCCAGGCATATTATCCAACTCTTCTAGGAGAGGGATGTTTAAGCTCAAGTCTTTAAGTATTTTAATAAACTTCCTAAACTTCTCTTCCTCTTTCTTCTATTTCTATCTTTGAGTAAAAGGTGTTATGGTCGTAGGATCAAATTGAGTACTGGCTCTCTTACATCACCCATACCGTTATCTTCATCAACTTTACCATCACGACCTGTTGCCTTTTCTTAATCTTCAATAAGTGTCTCATCAATAATAGTTTTATCATTCCTTGGCACTTTCGCAGCAGGCAAATGAGGATCTACAGAAGTTATACCACTTTGTATGGTCATAGCAAGAACATGACCATCATTTTTTGGATTTTGAACCATGTTACTCAGAAGGGTACCCCACTGTTTCTAATTTAGTGTTACTAACATCTGCCCTAACTGGTGCTCCAACTGCTTGATAGTAGTAGCATGAGATTCAACCTTCTGGGTTAACCTTGAAATGTCAACCTTAATCTCCTCAAGTCTATTTTTTTGATTTTCTTGACCGACCAGCTTGGTCAACATCACCTTTATTCTTGATTCTGTACCTCGACTGCCTGATAGAATTTACCTATCTTTCTTCTGTCAATAGTCATTCTTTTTCCTCCAGTCACCATATCACTCCTTGTTGCGGTGTCTGTATCTATCACCATAATAATTATAACCTCAATTTCCTTGCCCTTGGGCTCGGAAACCTACCAACTCACAATAAAGATACTTAGCTTCCTCCTCCAAGTCAGACTTATAAGCTCTGACAGCTAAACCCTATGCTCGTACTACATTCACCTTCTCAAAATTCATTGTTCCAAACTTCTTAATAAGCAACCCAATCTCTATTATGAGCTTTGCTACTTCCTATGGTACTATATCATCAATCAGTCTATGATCACTAGATACCCCAATGGCATAAGTGTCAGTACCTCTTTTATCATACCGAGTATGCCATCCTTTATTTATGATAAAGATCTAGTCTAGAATATCGGAAACAACTTTCCAGAATCGTTTCATAAATGCACCTCCGGTGATGGTATCTACCATCACTCTAGAACTGATCATTAAGGCTCTATAGAATATCTCTAGCAAGTTCGTACCTGGAATCCAATGATCGAGGACCATACATAGCTTCTTCTTGTATTAAAACCAAGCTTCATACATTAACTTAGAAGACAACTGTATGAAGTTATAAATATCATCCTTCAACTACAACAGTTTGGCTGATGAAAAGAATCAATCCAAGAACTGTTTGCATAATTCATTCCAACTGTTTATTGAGCCTCAATGAAGTTTCCCCAACCATAGTGAAGCTTCTCTAGATAATGAGAAAAGGAACAACCTCAACCTTAATGCCTCCTGATCTACCCCCGAAATGGTATAGAAACTGCAGATACCAATAAAATTAGCGAGGTAAAGATTTTCATAATCTTTTAGTAAGCCCGTGAACATACCTCTTAGGTTCAGCTATTGAATTATAGCACTAGTTATATCAAACTTCATATTTGGAGGTAGGGCAGGTAGAATAATGGCCCCTATTTCTGTAGGCTTCACATAGCCTATGTCTTTCTCATCTGCGTAGGGTGGTAAATACTAATAGGCTAGCAATATATGAGCTCTTCCTTGTCTGTTTATATCTCTGGTGAGGTCTACTTAGCGATCTCCATCTTATCTCTGCCGAGATATCCCTGCTTGCTGAGCTAGATTTTGTGCCTTCTCATCTCTTCTTAGTTTTTCAGCATCTACTAACAACTGCTTAGTCTTTGTATTAGAAATGTCATGTAGGCCATCAGGTGGAGGAGGAAGAGGTAAATTATGAGGGTCTCGAACCCCTTTTGGAACACCATCACACACTACTTTAGTCATTCTACGTGGTGTGTGTAGTATTCTCTTAGGATCTGGATAAATCAAGAGTAAGGGATTTCCTTGACTCTTGGTGTTAGGCATACACCAGCGTATACCCAACTAATAACAAAAATGAAACCTAGAAACTTCAGCAACTTTAATCTACTCAATACCGTAGTCCTTGACAAAGGCACAAAAATTTTGATCCACGCTAAAACTACACCTCCAATTTGAGGATAAAATAGTCTTAGTTAAGTATAGTAACCAATTCAGGTTGGGTTTCATACCCACAAGGACTATAGGAATTGTATTTCTCTTTTCCTGGAATCAACGGGTAAGTGCGGAAAGTAAATAGGAGGTTTTGTAGTATCAAGTAACTGTAAGTAACAAAATGTATACTTTGATTGAAATCAATAGGATAATGAACGCTAACATATTGTTCCCCTTAGCATATCAAATCCATAGGTTTATTGTTCTTAGATGAACCAATCCAGTACCTTGCATGCAGAATCTAGTAAGTTATGTACCATCAACTATCTTGTGGACTCAATGATGAATTTCACCCTTTACCTTTTGAGTCTTAAGATGTCGCATTACTACCTCTTATCCTAGATCTCAGTTAACTATCACCTTATGGGTCTCAATTTATTATACGAACCCTAATCATCTTAAGAAGATAATCCTAGTAACCTTATTTTGGTAATTAACTCCAAATTACTATTATATTATCTTTTTCTATTCGCTACTCCCCTTTTGGAGTGAATAGGAATATCAAGGCGAGATCCTAGCGGTTGAAACTACTAAGATAACTATTAAACTAAAGATAATACAATATATGCATGGTTACTAGTTTAGATCAACTTTGCACTTCCCCTACTTCATCAATCTACCAGGGTTTCCACAATCCTAGCTGAGGGTTTTAGTAATTCTTGCTTGTAAAACAACCAATGGATTTCATGATTGAAAACATGAAAGTAATGTCACAATAATTAATGATGAAAACCAAAGTAAAAAACTGAATTATCAACCAAATCACCAATACAAGAATCCAAAAGATCAGAATAAGTGAAAGTGTGTAAAAATATATGAGGGTGAGTAACTTCTACTAAAAACACAAAAGGGTATTTATTGGACACTAGGAAGCCCTAAATATTAAAGCCCATACGAAAAAGGACAAACAGGGTCGGTGGCCACTTACTTAGGCCACATATGGACCATATATACTACATACGATCCGCATATGGACCCAGATAAGTTCCAGAAAATTTTTCTAGTTTCTCCAACTCTCTGGATCTTCAACTCTGTCACATACCTTGGCCACATATGGATCGTATGTGTCCTTAGTAAGTGACAGAATCTTCAAATTCCTCCAACTAATCCTCTAGACTTCAAGTTTGGTACATACTCTATTCACATGCACCCAATAAGTGCCACATGTGCCCAAAATGCCAAGTAGCCAAAACATTCATTTTTCATATTTTTCTTCCATTTAGCATTTGAAACCTAATTTTCTGCAAAACATACGCAAAATTTATCATATCTAACAAAATAACCTAAAAAACTTGCATATTTTCATAGGTTTAAGCGTCAAAAGTGATATCAATTCATATCACATTATTATGTCATAAAGATAAATCTACATTATCAGCAAGTTATTATCTCTAGACTTCAGAATAATAGTATTGTCAATTTTTCCTCTCTTAACTCCATTTTCCAGAAGGAACTTCAAAAGTTTCTCGTACTAAGCTCTAGGTTCCTGCTTTAACCCATAAAGAGTTTTACCAAGTTTGAGTACATAATGCGGGAAATCTACATCCTCAAAATTAAGAAGTTGTTTGACATAAACTTCTTTCTTACAATTTTCATTTAAAATGGTACTCTTGATACCCATTTAGAAATCCATGTAAACTGCAAAAGCAATAAGAATCTTTATAGCTTCCATCCTTGTAATAGGAGCAAAGGTTTCATCATAGTCAATACCTTCTTCCTAATTATATCCTCGAACAACAAGACTTGTTTTATTTATGTTGATATTGCCATGTTCATCCAACTTATTTTTCTAAACCCATTTATCCAAATAATTATTCTATCAATAGGCCTGGGGACCAGGTGCCAGACTTTGATCCTTTTAAATTACTTAAGTTCTTCCTACATAACATTAATCCACTCATTATATTTTAGGGACTTCCTTACATTCTTGGGCTCAATTTATGATAAAAAATCTAAACAAGCCATAAAATTCCAGGCTTGAGCTCCTGTTTGCATTCCAGATTCCAAAAAAGAGGTTAGATTTTCAAGGGAGTGAGAAGATTTATACTTCCAATTTGATCTTCTTGGCTGAGGTCTGCTGGGAACAGGTCCTTGAGGATTTTGAGAATGTTCTTCTTGATGTTCTTCTTTTATATATAGATTCATCAACTAAGGACCTGATTCACTATCACCTTTCTCATCTGTAGCTATATCATTCTATTCTTGAACTTCACCTTATGCTATATCACCCCTTTGAGTAGGAATGGGTTCTTCTATGTTAAAATCTTCACCTCCAGTAGAATCTTTTAGGTTTATTAATTTATCAAGACTATATGTACACTTCTTTCCATACACAGTGTTCTTTTGTTGAAGACTCCATAGGCTTTACTTTCTAGATTAGTACCTTACAAATGCAACTTCATCTTTTTTAGAGTCAAATTTCCCAATCTTATTCTTCTCATTGTTCAGGTCAAAATATTTGCATCCAAAGGGTCTAAAATAATAAAGTTAGGCTTTTTAATGAAGATAAGTTCATATGGAGTTTTATTCAACAGTGATCTGATCAATCATCCATTTTTCACATAATATGCCGTATTAACAACTTCAACCCAAAAATTTTTTGGAAGACCACTATCAATTAACATGGTCTTGACAATTTCAATAAGAGTTCTCTTTTTTCTTTTAACCACTCCATTTTGCTGAGGAGTTCTTAGAGCAAATAATTTATGAATGATGCCTCTTTCATCATAGTATTCATCAACTTTAGAGTTTTCAAACTCAGTTCGATGGTCAGATCTAATTCCGATAGTTTTGCAGTTCAATTTCATCTAAATATTCTTATAAAAGACCACCAGTACTTGATAAGTTTCATCCTTAGTTGTTAGGAACATGGTCAAGGTGAATCTATAATAGTCATCCATAATAAAAAACACATATATTTTACCACCTCTGCTTTGGACTTTAACAGGTCCACATAGGTCCATGTGCAACAATTTAAGAGGTCTTAAAGCACTTACCTGCTTCTTTTTCTTGAAGAAAGATCTTGCCCGTTTTTCTTTAACACAAGCATCATATACCTTATTTTCTAAAATCTATAGCCTTGGAACACTACAAATGAGGTCCTCTGAGACTAGTTTGTTAAGTAGTGAGGAGCTTACATGTCCCAACCTTCAGTGCCGTATATCAACATTTTCACCTTGAACACTTAAGAAGGTCAATTATCAGTCAGCCATAGTGTCTAAATCAACCTCATACATATTCTTTTACCTTTTTTGCTTTGAGAATAACCTTCCCAGTCTTCAGATCAGACATAGTGCAGCCATCAGATAGGAACTTTACCTTATTTCCTTTGTCATAAATTTGAGATACACTTGCTATACTTTAGACCATTTACATAATACACATCTTCAATTGCATGGTTTAATGATTTGCCTATCTTCCCGAATGAATAGATATAGACTTTATTTCCATTTTAAAAAGAGACACCTCCACCTTAAAGTACTTGAGTAAGAGAAAATAGTCAGTTCTTTTAGTGATATGCTTAGAGCATCCAGTATCCATGAACTAGCTTTGACTGACTTCTCTTACTCCCACTTGAATACAAATTCCATTTGTTAGATTTGAGAACCCACTTATGTCAGAGTTCCCCCAAAAAGACAATAGAGTGATCATATCTTTATTGGTTCAGCTAGGCAATTTGTTCTTCTTATAATTTGTCAAGGAGTTATATCCCTTAGGGTAATACTGCTTTGTCAGACAAATCTAGTAGTGTTCATTCAAACTCCAAGCCATCTTTGACATTCCTCCCTCAAGTGAAATCCCTTCCATAGTGAGTGTATAGATTATTGTTGGCTTTATTTTTAGGAACAAAGACATACTTTCCTTGAGACTTCAGAGCATGAGTATTGTACTGATATCTAAGATCTCTACCATTATTGATTCTTTGACTAGTTATATTTGCAAGGATATATAAGAATGTGGTCTATTTTAGGATTTTTTTAAGATCTTCTTGTATACAGACCAGGTTCCTTTCATATTCTTTGTTCTTATGAAGTGCAGTCATAAGAAGCTTTTGAGAAGTCTTCAAATTTTCTTCAAGATCAATGTGAAGCTTTAAATCTTCCTTTTTGTACTTCCCATCAAACTCATCTATTTTCTTTAGTTGATCCATTAAAATCTTGTTTTCAAATTTTAGTTTTAAAGACCATTCTCCTACTTTAGACAACTAAATAGTTAAGGCAAGTTTTTCATGTTCAAGATTTTCTACTTTATCTTCAAGTAAATCCCTCTCAAAAGTAAGTTCATACACCGAATCAAGCAATACATTTGCAAGTTTTCTTATCTTCTAAAGAAAATAATCATTCAAGTTTATTTTAATATAAAAAAAAGTTATCTCATTCTTTTCTTCATCATCTGATTTCATCATGAGAGCAAAAAATGAGTTGTAAGAGGTTTCACTATCTTACACAACTAACATAGAGGCATATTCAGCCTTTTTTAGATTCATCAGACTCACTTGAGGTATCTCCCCAGACAGCCAGGGCTTGTTTCACTACATAATCAATAAAACCCTTCTTTCTTAACTTATCAGGAACCTGTTCCCTCTTCTATCCTTTGTATCCCCCGACTTTAGATACTTTTGATAGTATATTTTTTGAAGAGGATAATCTTTAATGAAAGGACTAGGTTTCCACATTTGTGACAGACTTTAATAGTACCTCTCTTTCAGCTACTGCTTCCTTTTCTCTAAAACTGATCACTTCTCTTCATTTCCCTCATAATATTCTTAGCTAAGTAGGCCACATCAGCATCATGTTCACTAGACTAAGACTTTAAGGCTTTTAATGCTAGAAACTTTTCCTTTTTAATCTTCTTCTTTTATTGGCCCTATTGTTTCTTTAATTCACGAGTCTTTAATTTCCAATCAGTTCATCCATGATAGGTGTCTTTAGGTTTCTAGCATCAGTAATAACATTAACTTTTCTTTCCCAAGACTTGGAATAAACTTCGAGGGTTTTCCTTGCTTGTTCATGCAGATGAAAAACCTCACTAAAGCAATGCAACTCATTAGTGATTGAAGTAAACTCCACTATAACAAAACTTATCTTGATTACATACTTCATTAGTACTTAAATATAATTTCCTCTAATTTATAATAACTCTATTAGGAACACCTCTTGACAACTCTATCAATTTCACTCTTCAATAGCTCTAACCCTTTCAAACTCAGATAAATCTACCTGAGAGACTCAAAGCAATAAATAATATTTACTCTTATATTTGAGTAAATCGATTACAAAATAAGACTTGACTCAAGAACACCTAGGCCTTAAGAAAATATATTTAGAACTTGAGCTTAGAGAGTTTTTGCTGCCACTATGAGATTTTTCAATTTGCAAAAACTATAGAGGAAAAAGCATACTTAAGTATTTATAGTAGTACAAAATTTAGTATAGAATTTTGATTGCACCAGGTGTACAATCAAGTATGTTGTGCACCTACATAGTTTGTTGCACTAGCAAACAAAACTATATAGAGAAGTGACAGCTGTACTAGGAAAAGTATAGAAGGGACCTAGTCCTCCAATATCATCTAGTCATCATCAAAACATAAGACAACATTAGGCAATGACTTATTATCTGAAGTCATGAATCACATTTATAGCATACACTTATACATAAGGTGATATGCTCTTATCGATTAGTTCCTAACCCTTGACCAATTATGGTTAAGAATTTATCAAGGTCTATCATCACATCTTCTAAATTTTTAAATTCATATCCACACTCCACAAGAATAATTTTCTCTTCTTCTTACATACATTTCTAAATACATACTTCTGATCATAGTCAAAGCATATCCCTTTTTTTCACTTTTTCTCTATTAAGCATGAATTGAGAGTTTGGCATTTTTGTAACTGGATTTAGGTGAATCAAAAGAAGATTGATGTGGTTGAGGGTAGAATTGCTATGGCTTATTTGGTTGATTAGATCTTGGATTAAGGAAGAATTGTAATTTGAGAATATTAGTGTATATCTTGGATTGGCTAGTATAGCAGAGTTCTGTAAAGCCTGTGCTTGAACAATAAAAGTTTGTTCTTGAATTCTTGTTAGACTAAAATCCTTAGCTAGGGTTTTATGTCACAACATTTTCACTAGAAGATCAATCTTATGTTTTAACCCATACATAAAGAAAATCACCAAATAATCCTTAAATAATTTCATCCTAGTGAGTAATTCATCAAATATATCTAAATAGTCTTAAATGGGATATATCTATCTACGATTTTTGAAATCTCCCATTGGCTCATGAAACAATTATAACCTAAATTGATCATAGAGGCACCATATATACTTTCCATACCATGGACATTTGTTAGACAGTCTGTGTTTCATGAAAAATTGAATCCCATTGAAGGGCTTTTCCCTCCAACTTGTAAAATGCCAATTCACATTTAAGTTCCGTGGTGTTTCATCCACATAAAAAAACTATTTGCACTTGTAAAACCAATCCTTAAATTGTATTTTATCAAACTTAGAAAATTCAACCTGATATCCCTTAGTAGGAAGTGGATAAGATCTATTTTTATGCTCTACCTTAACTGGACTCTCAGTTTCCTCAAACTTTTCTATCAAATCTGCTGGTGGTGTATTCCCCATGTTGTTCACTGTAACAACCCAAATTGTGCTCCTTAAGAATTTTTTAGTTTTTAGACTCACTACCCAGACTACGACTCTCCTAACGAGTCATTACATATCATTACGGATCTTAGGAACCCAATCTTAGCCTAGCCAATATGTTGAACTAGAGATTATATTATGACTACGACTAAGGGATACAAGTCGTATTGTCCCATCTGTATCCAAACTAGTGTGACACACAAAGTATTCTATCTTGACTATGACTTGGATTCTATGAGTCGTAGGGTGAGAGTCATAGGGTTACAAGAGGGGGGTCCTTCAGCTATTTCTAGACTACGACTCGTGAGTCCTTATGAGTCATATAGTGACCCATAGTCACTAACAATAATTTTCAGCTTTTTAATTAAGGGCACTTTGGATATTTTCCTCTATACCCACTTAATACCCACGACCATAAAACAACTTTGGGATAGAATTTTCTAAACTTAAGCACTCAGATCTCTCTCTCAAACTCTTTGAATTCTCCAAGGTCAAGATACTTAGGGTTTCTAAGAAGTTGGTCATCTAAGGGCTTAAGGGTTGATTTCTCTCCATAAATCTTGGTATTTCAGGCACATTACTAATACTCAATTATTATTTTATGAAAAATATGTATTTTAAATGGATTAATTATATATATATTTGGATGTGGGTTTTTGATGTGGTTGAGGGTTTTGGAATGATTGATCCTTAAATTACTTTTCTATGGATTTTATGAGTTGTTTATGCTTGTAATTAGATATTTTGAACCAATGGGGTGCATGGGTGTGGGATTTGAAACGGGGGTTATGGTATTCCCCCAAATTGATATTTTAAACTAGGAATTTGGTTTTGAATAATTATATTCCCTCAACCTACGTGTGTAAGTGGTTTGAATTATGGAATTTTCACTTGTTTAGACTTACTCACTTTTGTTATGCATTGCATAAATGGTTAAATAATGAACATGGATTTTGAGGGCCTTGTTGGCTATGATTTGATTTAATAAAAAAAAGGGGCCGAGGTATTTCCCTAAGTTTAATGTGATTATTATGGCATACAGATAAGCTTGAAAGTGTAATGGTATGATGATATCCATGGTGTGCCTTAACAATTGGTTCTTTGGTTATTAAATGGGTTATGTGCCCAAAAGGCTTATTTACATCATGAATTTCTTAAAATCTATGAGGTTTTTACATGAATTTTAATTGGCATTTTCACCTACTATTATTGAATGCATTATCTTGATATTTCTCATGAATTAAGAATCAAATGGCATGATTTCTGCATGTTTTATTGAGAATTTACAGCTGGGTATAAACCCCATGATTTTACTCCTTGAGAAGCTAGCAATGTTGAGATATTGAAGCATATGACTATATTGAGATAAATTACTGAAATTCCCAGATTTTCACATGATTTATGAATCTATATGCTTCTGATGAGCTTTAACTTGAGATTAAATTATGGGTTAGTAAGCCCTATTTGGGACTTGTGAAATTATGAACTCTTGTGCTATAAGCACCCATGATTTGAGTATTTTGAGATGATTGAGAAATGAATTGACCTAATGGTCCGAAAGCTTTGAAATCCAATTCATCATAAGAGATTATCGATTTGATTATTGGGTTTGTGGTGAACCATGAGATTATTCTAAAAGTGGATTTTTATGAGATTAGAGCAAATAATCTAAAGGGAGTAGTACTTAGCACCGAGTGGGTAAGTCTCTATGGTTTCTTACCCTATAATTATGTGCCACCGTAGATTGGGCCTGGGGATGAGTTTATGATGATTATGATTGGTCCCAAGGTCGAGTTTTGTGTAGTGATCACTAGACCTAGGTTATACTCCCTGACAAGAGTATGATACTCCTCCCCAACATGGGATCTCCTACTTAGGAGGATAAAATGTTGGACACCATGTAGCTCGCATGGTTTATGTCGGTTACAAGAACCTCCCTCGGCCTTTTAATTTTTGAAATTTAATTCTTATTTTCCTTTCCTATAGTCTACTTTCCTAAATTGTTGAAATGCAAAGATGTTTCCAAACCAAGGTATTTTCTTGATGAGAGTTATTGTCCTAAATGAAAACATCTTCCCTTGTTATGGTACTTTTCATAAAGCTTTGAGATAAGTTATTTCCTTAAGCTAGAATACTTTTCCATTTGAGATATCATGATTTTAGCTAATGCTTAAAATGAGATAATTTCCTAAAGTGAATGAAAAGCATTCAAGTATGTTTTTTGATGCATATGATTCTGATTTCCAAGTATACGAGTTCTAAATGGTTATCAAATATTGAGGATTGAAGAGGTTTTACCCTCCATGAGACATATGCATGAGTTGAAAGTTTGGTTCAAAGTCCCTTAGCCTTTGGGTATTGAGAATAATAGAAGATTTTTGATTTTTAAGGTTAAAGAGCGATGACTCACGAGATTTGTGTTGCATGCCTCATTCTACATGTTTTATGAGCTTTATATTTTATAGTTGTTCAAGCCATGTGAGTCGTCTCATTTTGCATACATGATTTGATTGAAGAAAATTGGTACTATTTTTATACATGTGCATTCACCCCCACATACTTAGTACATTCCAAAGTATTGATTCATATATATGTCTATGTGCTACATTGTCTTATAATGTAGGTTCGTGTGCTCAGTCCTAGAATCATCCATGATTCTTTGAATACTTTGCCTACATTTTCTACAGTGGTGAGTCCTCATGGTTCAAGGACCAATTTTCATATATTTTCTGTATTTGAGAGACTATGTTTTATCTTCAGTTCATTTCGAGTTAGTTGGGGACCTGTCCCAACGACTCTCTAGATTTTGATTTTTAGAGGTTTGTCAGACTAGTATCATACTTATGATGTGTCGAGGGTTTGGTATTATGTTTTTGTTGAGGTTTCTCTATATTGTGGTCGTATGGATCGAGTATTTTTTCTGTATTTCCTTTCATGTGATATGAGTATGTGAGTGTTAAGTCTATTTCATCTTGAATTGAGTGTTATTGGTAGAAACCAGATCTAAGGGTTAACTTGAGGCTAGTTGTAGCCTTAAGCACCGTGTGACATTCTGGGAGATGATTTTGGGTTGTTACAAACTTGGTATCAGAGCCTATGGTTTCTAAGGAGTCCTAGGGAGTCTGACAAGCCGCATTGAGTAGAGTATTGATCATTGGTGTGTAGCGCGCCACATCTATGAGAAAGAGGCTACGAGATATTTTAGGAAAAAGTTATTTCTTCTTTCTTTCATATTCTATCATGCCTACAATTATCCCTCTTATCTAATGATCCATGCACTTTCATTTTCAAAAAACTCCTCCTCGAAGAGTGAATGTCCGCAGAGACAATGATGAGTAACCCCTACCTGTTGATCCTTTGAATGAGATGGTGTCCCATGTTGAGTTTAGGGCGGCCTTTCAGGCATTATCCCAAGCGGTCACCGCAAATGTTTGGGCCAATAACCAGGCCCCAATTGCTAATCAGTAGGGTGGTGATGTAGCCGCAACTGGGATTTGTGACTTTATGCAGATGAATCCGCCTGATTTCTATAGGTCAAAGGTTGAATAGGACCCACAGTTATACTTGGAGGAGGTGAGGAAGATCACTGATGTGATTCAAGTTTTGGAAGAAAAAAGTGTTGAGTTGGCATCCTATAGATTGAAGGACATTGCTTATGATTGGGTTGTATCGTGGAAGAAGGGTAGAGGTGAGAATGCCGCTCCTATGACTTGGAAAGTATTCCAAGATGCCTTCTTAGACTAATTTTTTTTGCTTGAGATGAGGGAGGAAAAGATTGAGGAGTTCATGAACTTGAGGCAGGGCTATATGACTGTTAAGGAGTACCGTTTGAAGTTCAATCAGTTGGCCAACAACGCTCCTGATTTGATTTCTGACACCCTAGTTAGTATGAGTAAGTTTTTGATTGGTGTTTCTGGGATGGTACTGAAGGAGGGTAGGGCTGCGATGTTACAAACGGATATGGATCTAGCTAGGTTAATGATGTATGCCCAATATATAGAGGCGGATAATCTTAGAGAGAGAGAAAGAATGAGGGGTAGCAAAAGGGCTAGATTTGAGCAGTATAAGTATAGTCGGCCTAGGTTTTATGGAGGGAGCTGCCCTCAGTTTCAGAGATGTCCGTCTATTCCTGTTCCTTCATGCTAGTGACCCCGTACCTAGAGGTAGGCCGGAGGAAGGGAGTAGGCCTTTCTTGCCTGGGTCGCAGAATAGTGTTGGCGATAGGCCCCATTATCCTTCTTGTTCTAAATATGGTAGGAATGAACTTGGGGAGTGTTTTGGAGATGTGAGGGGTTATTTTGGTTGTGGTAAGTAGGGCCATAGACTTAGAGATTGTCCCCATGATAAACAAGGGAACAAAGATGCCCGACCTCAGGCACAGGCTGCTAGTGCACCATCTTCGGTACTCCATCCCGCCCCTACTCAGGGAGCTTCTTCTACCACTGCTGGTAGTCAGCACCAGAATTGGTTCTATGCCTTGCCACCCCATTGGGAGCATGAGGACTCTCCTGATGTTTGTACTGGTATGCTTCGTGTCTTTTGTCTGAATGTTTATGTGTTGTTGGACCCCGGGTCAAATCTCTCTTATGTGACCCCACTTGTTGCTGTGAATTTTAAAATGAGTCCCGAAAAGATTTTTGAGCCTTTCCTAGTTTCTACACCAGTAGGGGATTCTATTGTTGCTAAATAAGTGTATAGAAATTTCCCTATTACTATGCTTTATAGAGTCATACTTGCGAATTTGATAGAGTTAGACATGGTAGATTTTTACCTTATTTTGGGTATGGATTGGCTTTATTCTTGTTATGCATCTATAGATTGTCGTACCAGTGTGGTCAAGTTTCAGTTTCCTAATGAACCAGTATTCAAGTGGTCCAGGAGTTCAGTATCTCCTAAGAGTTATTTTATCTCCTATATAAAAGCCAGAAAGCTTATATCAAAAGGTTGCATCTCCCACATAGTTAGACTCAAAGACACTAAATTCGAGACTCCAACTATCCAGTCGGTAGATATTGTTAATGAGTTCGTCGATGTCTTTTCAGAAGATCTCCCAGGGGTACCTCCCGATAGAGAGATAGAGTTAGGAATTGACCTTTTTCCTGATACTCGACCTATTTTTATTCTGCCATACCGCATGGCATCTGTAGAGCTTAAGGAATAAAAGGAACAACTCAAGGACCTCTTAGATAAAGGTTTCATTAGGCCCTGTATTTCTCCTTGGGGCGCACCTATTTTGTTCATGTGGAATAAAGATAGATCTTTGCGTATGTCATTGACTACCGTTAACTTAATAAGGTCACAGTAAAAAACAAGTATCTTCTTTCGAGAATTGATGACTTATTTGATCAGTTGCAAGGTGCAAGTTATTTCTCCAAGATAGACCTTAGATCTGGCTATCATCAACTTAAGGTGAGGGAATGTGATATTCCAAAGACACCTTTCAAACCCGCTATGGTCACTTTGAGTTTATAGTCATGTCTTTCAGGCTAACCAATGCCCCAGCAGCCTTCATGGACCTCATGAATCAAGTGTTCAAGCAGCACCTTGATACGTTAATTGTCTTCATAGATGACATCCTTTTGTATTCCTATGATGAGAACGATAATGCAGCTCATCTTAGAATTGTCTTACAAACTCTTAGAGATCACCAGTTTTTCGCCAAATTTAGTAAGTGTGAATTTTGGCTAAGGTCTATAGCCTTTCTGGGTCATGTTGTTTCAGTCGAGGGTATTAGAGTTGATCCTCAAAAGACAAAAGCCATTAGAAATTGGCCTAGACGTATTTCTCCATCTGACATTAGGAGTTTCTTGGGTCTAGCTGGCTATTACCATTATTTTGTTTAGGGTTTCTCCTTTATTAGGTCTCCTATGACCTGGTTGACCCAAAAGAAAGTTAAATTCCAGTGGTCCAATTCCTATGGGAAGAGTTTTTAGGAGTTGAAAACACAACACACTTCAGCTCCTGTGTTGACTTTGCCTGATGGTACCGATGGTTTTATGGTGTATTATGACGACTTTAGATTTGGTTTGGGTTGTGTGTTGATGGAAAGAGGTAAGGTTATAGCCTATGCCTCTAGACAGTTGAAGCTGCATGAGAGGAACTACCTGACCCATGATCTTGAGTTAGCTGCTGTGGTCTTTGCTTTGAAAATTTGGAGACACTATCTTTATGGTGTCCATGTTGATGTGTACACCGATCATAAGAGCTTGCAGTATGTGTTTACCCAGAAGGAGTTGAATCTTAGGTAGAAGCGGTGGTTAGAGTTGTTAAAAGATTATGATATGAGTGTGTTGTATCACCCGGGCAAGGCCAATGTAGTGGCGGATGCCCTTAGCAGATTGTCCATGGGTAGCGTTGTGCATATTGAGAAAGGTAAGAGAGATTTAGCTCGTGATGTGCATTGTTTAGCTAGGTTGGGTGGTAGATTGCTTGATTTAACGAAAGAGAGTACGTTGGTGTAGAGTAGTTTTCAATCCTCTTTAGTTTCTGAAGTGAAGGAGAAGCAAGGTAGGGATCCTAGTTTGGCCAAATTGAAGGAGTTAGTTAAGGACCAAAAGGTAGAGGTTTTCTCCCAAGGGGGAGATAGTGTGTTGAGATTGCGTGGTAGGTTATGTCTCTCGACACTACTAAGATATACCGCAACTTATGGGAAATCTATTGGCAGAACGGTATGAAGAAGGACATAACTGAGTTTGTAGAAAAGTGTGCAACGCGTCAACAGGTTAAGGTAGAGCACCAAAAGACCGGGTGGTGTTATGCAAAAGTTTAGTATACCCACTTGGAAGTGGGAGATGGTGAATATGGACTTTGTGACCAGGTTGCCTCTTTCACGCCATTATTATGATTCTATTTGGGTTGTTGTGGATAGGCTGACTAAGTCCGCACATTTTTTGCCAGTGCATACATCTTACACAGCTGAGGATTATGCTAGATTGTATATCTGAGAGTTGGCCAGGCTGCATGGAGTTCCCTTGTCTATTATTTTGGATAGGGGTACTTAATTGACTTCTCAGTTTTGGAGGGTGTTTTAGTAGGGTCTTGGCACCCAAGTTCTTTTGAGTTCCACATTTCACCCACAGACAGATGGTCAGGCTGAGAGGACCATTCAGACCCTAGAGGATATGTTGAGGGTGTGTGCTCTTGATTTCAAAGGTAGTTGGTATGAGAATTTGACATTGATAGAGTTTGCCTACAATAATAGTTTCCATGCAATCATCGAGATAGCACCATTTGAGGCCTTGTATGGTAGGAGGTTTAGATCTCCCATGGGATAGTTCGAAGTGGGTGAAGCTACCGCGATCGGACCTGATACAGTGTTTGAAAAGGTTGAAGACCGCTCAGAGTCATCAAAAGTCTTATGCAGATACGAGGAGGAAAAATCTTGAGTTTAAGGTAGATGATTTGGTGTACTTGAAGATCTCACCCATGAAAGGGGTGAAGAGGTTTGGTAAGAAGGGAAAGCTTAGTCCCTGTTATGTTGTCCAGTATCAAGTTTTGAGCCATGTTGGTAGAGTGGCCTACGAGGTTGAGTTGCCCTCGGATTTGTCCGCCGTTCATCCTAATTTTCATGTCTCTATGCTTAAGAAGAATATCAGTGATTCTGTGGTGGTTGATCCTTCAGAGAGTGTTGATATTCAGGATAGCCTTTCCTTCGATGAGATTCCTGTGAAGATCCTAAATTTTCAAATCCGTAGACTAAGGAACAAAGAAGTTCCCTTGGTCAAAGTTTTATGGCGAAACCTGTCTGTTGAGGGAGCTACTTGGGAGGCGAAAGAAGACATGCGATCCAAGTACCCGCACCTTTTTTCCGCGAGTTCAGATCAATCCGAAGGTACTATTCTTCCTTGATTCATTTCTTCTAATCTAAAGTTCAGCTATGCATCTATCCTTGTATGAGTTCTTGCTTTTTTTTGGAGTATTCATGAGTTTATAAAGATCTTGAACCCTTTAGCAATTGTTTAAGCTATGAGCACTCTGTTTTTCCTGTATTCCTAGCCTAACTAGCGACATTCGAGGATGAATGTTCCCAAGGGGGAGATATTGTAAGGACCCACAAAGTTCCCTCGTAGTTTGAGTCTTAGAGCATATCAAGTAAGCCATGATTTTGTCCCTAAAAGATTGAGAAGTGGCTTCCTAAGTGGGTATCATATTAACCACATATAATTTCCCTAATTTTGACTTTTTATCACATAGGAAATTCGATAAGCTTTCCGCCGATATAAGATTCTCCCAAATCTGATACCCGGGTAAGAAGTTATGGGTAATTTAAGACCTAGTCATAAAACTGTGTCATTCTAGTGCTTGGTGCATCGCGAATAGGGTCGATTTGACAATTGTCAAATTACAGTGGAACTCCGCGATATTGGCGCATCACGCTGAGGTTCTAGGTCCCAACCAGTGGGAAAATATGATGGCTTCGCATCGCGGTGACTCCCAGTTTACCAATTGTCAATTTCCAGCGAGTCACCGCGATAAGTGGCGCATCGCGTTGACACCTTAAATTGGGTTCCCAGTTCAATTTTTCCAGCTTCGTACAGATGTTAAAAGGATTATTTTGGACTCCAAGCCTATAAAATCGTGCAAATACCAAATCAAAGTCATTTGCAAGCATCTTATGAGGTTTTTCTCAAGTTTTTTCTCATAAAAAAATACTAAGTATCCAAAACGTCTTCCAAGAATCTCAAGAATCCACCATGGATTTTCTAAATTGAGTCAAGATTCAAGGTTCCCAAGTCAAGAGCCTCAAGATCCCTCATTCAAGAGTCCGAATAGAGTTCCAAAAGTGAGAGTTCATCCAAAGCTTCTAATTCAAGGTATGTGGGGTTTTGAACAAGGGTAACTCTTTCACCCCTGTGCCCCATAGGCTTATTTACATCATGAATTTCTTCAAATCTATGAGGTTTTACAAGAATTTGAATTGGGGGTTTTCACCCATTATTATTGAATGCATTATCTTGATATTTCCCATGAATTAAGAGTCAAATGGCATGATTTCTGCATGTTTTATTGAGAATTTACAGCTGGGTATAAACCCCATGATTTTACTCCTTGAGAAGCTAATATTTGCAATGTGGAGATACTGCCGCATATGACTATATTGAGATAAATTGCTGAATTTCCTAGATTTTCACTTGATTTATGAATCTATATGCTATATAATATACTTTTGATGAGCTTTAACTTGAGAAGGAATTAGGGGTTAGTAAGCCCTATTTGAGACTTGTGAAATTCTGAACTCTTGTGCTATAATCACCCATGATTTGAGTATTTTGAGATAATTGAGAAATGAATTGACCTAATGGTCCGAAAGCTTTGAAATCTACTTCATTATATGAGATTATCGATTTGATTATTGGGTTCGTGGTGAACCATGAGATTATTCTAAAAGTGGATTTTTTATGAGATGTGCACAGATAATCTAAAGGGAGTAGTACTTAGCACCAAACGGGTAAGTCACTATAATTTCTTACCCCAAAACTACGTGCCACCGTAGGTTGGGCTTGAGGCCGAGTTTATGATGATTATGATTGGGCCTAAGGCCGAGTTTCATTTAGTGATCACTAGACCTAGGTTATACTCCCTGGCAAGAGTATGACGCTCCTCCCCAACGTGGGGTCTCCTCCTTAGGAGGACAAAACATTGGACTCCATGTAGCTTGTATGGTTTATGTCGGTTACGAGAACCTCCCTTGCCCTTTTAAACTTTGAAATTTGATACTTATTTTCCTTTTCTATAGTCTACTTTCCTAAATGGTTGAAATCCAAAGATGTTTCCAAACCAAGGTATTTTCTTGATGAGAGTTATTTTTCTAAATGAAAGAATCTTCCCTTGTTATGGTACTTTTCATAAAGCTTTGAGATAAGTTATTTCCTTAAAGATAGAATACTTTTCCATTTGAGATAGCATAATTTTACCTAAAGCTTGAAATGAGATAATTTCCTAAAGTGAATGAAATACCTTCAAGTATATTTTTCGAGTCATATGATTCCGATTTCCAAGTATACGAGTTCTAAATGGTTATTAAATATTGCGGATTAAAGAGGTTTTACCGTCCATGAGACATATGAATGAGAGGAAAGTTTGGTTCAAAGTCCCTTAGCCTTTGGGTATTGAGAATAATAGAAGATTTTTCATTTTTAAGATTAAAGAGCGATGACTTAGGAGATTTATGTTGCATGCCTCATTCTACATGATTTATGAGTTTTATATTTTATACTTGTTCAAGCCATGTGAGTCATCTCATTTTGCATACATGATTTGATAGAAGAAAATTGGTACTATTTCTATACATATGCATTTACCCCCACATACTCAGTACATTCCAAAGTACTGATTCACATATATGTCTATGTGCTACATTGTCTTATAATGTAGGTTCAGGTGCTCAGTCCCAGCCTCATCCGTGATTCTTCGAGAACCTTGCCTACGTTTTCTACAGTGGTGAGTCCTTATGGTTCGAGGACCGATCTTCAGATATTTCTACATTTGAGAGACTATGTTTTATCTTTATTTCATTTCGAGTCAGTTGGGGACCTTTCCTAATGGCTCTCTAGATTTTGATTTGTAGAGGCTTGTCAGACTAGTATCATACTTGTGATATGTTGAGGGTTCGGTATTGTGGTTTTGTTGAGGTTTCTCTATATTTTGGTCATATAGACTGAGTATCTTTCCCGTATTTCCTTTTATGTGATATGACTATGTGAGTGTTGAGTCTATTTCATCTTGAATTGAGTATTATTGGTAGAAACCGGCTCTAAGGGTTAGCTTGGGGCTACTTATAGCCTTAAGAATCGTGTGACATCTCGGAAGATAATTTTGGGTCGTTACAGGTTGGATTTATGGGAGGATTCTCTGGTGCTTTTCTAGACTGATTCTTTTCTCAAGAGTTAAGAGGCGAAGGATGAGGATTTTGTGAATTGGAATAAAGGCAAAATGACTATGAAGGAGTATGCCTTGAAGTTTTATCAATTGTCCTATTATTCTCCTGAGCTAGTATCTAGTATAAGGGCTAAGATGAGAAAGTTTGATTTGGGGTATGTCTCAAGATTTGTTATTGGATTGTAAGGCTGCCTTATTGAACAATGACATAGATATCTCTATGCTTATGGTATATATACAGTAGGTGAAAGATGAAAAGAAGAAATAAGATGAAATAGAGGAGAGTTAAAGTAAAAAAACTTGGTATTCTGAGCAGGATGGTGGCCAATAAAATAGTGGTAGAGATAGAAGACAGTGGTCTAAAAAGAAATGGGGAATTTTGGTTCTTACTCTAAGGATAATGCTCTATATCCTAAGTTGTTCAGTGACCTACGGTTTAGAGCAATAACGGGTTTAAGTCACAAGGTGCCCAATATTAAGAAAGTGGGGCTTAGTCAGCTCCATCACATCCTTCTTATTGATTTTATGAACAATTGCATCGTGGCTTTTATGATGAAAAGAGGAATAAGTGTTTCAGATGTGGCCAGCCTGACCACTTTTAGAGGAACTGCCTTTCGGGATGCCCTACACCAAAGGGAGCTACTTCTGGCTCTGGCACTGGTCAGAATTGTCTTTATGCTCTTCCCACCCGTTAAGATTCTAAGGTACCTCCTGATATTTGTTAGTGGTACGTTAAAACTTTTCTCTCATGATGTATATTTCCTGCTTGATCTTGGGTCCACCCTTTCTTATGTTACCCCCTATGTGGCTATTTATTTTAGTTTTGGTCCTGAGTGTATTACTGATCCCTTTTCTGTATCTTTCCTAGTGGGTAACTCTATTATGTCTAGAAGAGTCTATAGATGGTGTGTGGTATCAGTCTATAGTTATAAGAACATAATGGATCTTATTGAATTGGATATTTTTGGACTTTGATATGATCCTGGGAATGGATTGGTTACAAGAATAAAATCATGATTGAATGGGAAGGGAGTTCCCTAGTGCCTAAGGGAAAGTTCATATTGTATCTTAAAGCTCGGAGGTTGATTTTTAAAGGCTGTCTCTACCATTAAGTACCTGTTAAGGATTCTAGATCGGAAGGTCATTCATTGTAATCTATCCTTCTGGTTTGTGAGTTTCCCTAAGGTGTTTCCTGATGATCTTCCTGGTGTTTCTTCCGATATGGAAATTTATTTTAGGATTGATCTTCTTTTGGAAACTTGTCCTATCTCTATCCTTCCCTATAGAATGGTTTTGGCTGAGTTGAAAGAACTTAAGGAGCAGTTGAAAGATCTCTTAGATAAGGGTTTTATCAGCCCTAATGTTTCTTCTTGGGGTTCTCCGATTCTCTTTGTACATAAGAAGGATGGGTCCATTTAGACGTGTAAAGATTATTGCCAATTAAATAGGGAGATCATAAAGAATAAGTATCCATTTCCTAGGATTAATGATCTCTTTGATCAGCTTCAAGGTACTAAGTACTTTTCTAAGATTGTTCTTCGGTTGGGTTACCTATATTTGAATATTAAGGAGGTGGATATCCTAAGACTACTTTCCAAACCTAGTATGGTCATTTTGAGTTCTTGGTGATGTCCTTTGGTTTGACTAATGTCCTAATGAATTCAAGGATCTTATGAATTGGGTATTTTGTTAGTTCTTGGATTTAATCATAATTGTATTTATTGATGATATTTTGGAGCATTACAAGAGTGAGGTGGATCAAGCTGATTACCTTCACATAGTGTTACAGACCCTTAAGGATCAACGATTGTATGCAAAGTTCTCAAAGTGTGAGTTATGGTTGAATGTTATGACCTATCTGGGTCATGTTGTTTCTAGTGAAGGGATCATGGTGGATCCACAAAAAGTTTTAGTGGTTAAAAAATGGCCTAGACCCACGAATCCAACTGATATTCAAAGCTTCTCAAAACTGGTACTATAGAAGGTTTGTGGAAAGTTTCTCTTTTATTGATACCCCATTGACTAAATTGACTCAAAAAAAGGTGAAGTTTATATAGGCTAATGCTTATGAGGGTAGTTTGGAGAAGTTGAAGGATAAGTTAACTTCAGCTCCAATTTTGACTCTACCCGAGGGTACCAAGGGTATCATTATTTATTGTGATGCGTCCTGGGTGGGACTAGGTTGTGTGTTGATGCAGCATGGCAATGTGGTTGCATATGATTCTAGGTAGTTAAAAGTGCATAAGAAAAATGATCTGATTCATGATTTGGAGTTGTTGACTGTCGTCTTTTCTTTGAGAATTTGGAGTCACTATTTGTATGGGGTTTATGTTGACATCTTCTTAGACCATAAGAGTTTGCAATATGTGTTCACCTTAAAGGAGTTGAACCTCAGGCAAAGGATATGGCTTGAGTTGGTTAAGGACTACGATATGAGTTTTCATTATTATCTAGGTAAAGTTAACGTGGTTGTTGATGCTCTTAACAGGTTGTCTATGGGAAGATTGTCTCATGTGGATAAGGATAAGCGAGATTTGGTAAAAGATGTTCACTCGTTGGCTAATCTCAGAGTTCATCTCTTAGACTCTGAGGATGGTGGTATGACTATGAAAAAGGTGGTGAAGTCCTATCTTGGTGCTGCTGTAAAAGAGAAACAAGTCTTGGACCCTATCTTGATATAGATCAAGGATGATGTGGATCACTAGAAGGTGATAAATTTTGAGATTGATAGTGATAGTATCTTGAGGTATCAAGGTCGATTATATGTTCCAAATGTTGATGGGCTACGAGAGTGGGTCTTAGATGAAGCTTATGAGTCGAGTTACACTGTTCATCCTGGTTCGATAAAGATTTACCATGATTTGAAGAAGATCTATTGGTGGAATAATATGAAGATGGATATGGCCAATTTTATGGCTAATTGCATGGTGTGTCAACAAGTGAAGATTGCTTACTTGAGGCCAGGTGGGTTGTCTAAAGAAATTGAGTTGCCTGTGTGGAAGTAGGAAATGATCAATACGGATTTTGATACTTCTCTTCTGCGGTCTTGCCATCAGTTTTATTCAATTTGGGTCATCATGGATGGGATGACCAAGTCCGCTCATTTCCTACCAGTGAAGACTAAGTATTCGGTAGAAGATTATGCGAAAATCTTTATTTAGGAGATTGTGAAGTTGCATGTGCTCTAGTTTCCATCTTATCTGATTGAGGTACTTAATTCTCATCTCACTTTTGGCATTTCTTTCAGAGAGGTTCAGGGACTAGGGTGAGCTTTAGCATAATTTTTCACCCTCAGATAGATAGACAGGTGGAGAGGATGATACAAACTTTGAGGATATGCTAAGGTACTGTGTGATCGATTTTGGTGGTAGTTAGGTTAACCGCTTGCCTGTTATAGAGTTTGCATATAATAGTGCTATCATTATAGTATTGGAATGGGTCCATTCAAGACTATATATGGTAGGAGGTATAGGTCTACTATTGGGTGTTTTAAGGTTGGTGAGATCAAGTTGTATGGTCCCGACTTGGTTCACCAAGATATAGAGAAGGTGAAGGTTATTGGGGATAGGCTTAAGACGGACCAAAGTCGCCAAAAGTTCTTTACGGATGTAAGGAGAAAGGACTTGGAGTTTGATGTGGATGATTTGGTGTTCTTAAAGGTGTCTCCCATGAAGGGAGTGATGCGGTTTGGGAAGAAAGGTAAGCTCAGTCCCATTATGTTGGTCCATATCGTATTTTGAGTCGAGTGAGAAATATGACTTATGAGTTGGAATTGTCTTCAATTTGGGCTCTATCCATTTGGTCTTTCATGTGTCGATGTTGAAGAAGTATGTAGGTGATCTTTCCTTAGTTGTTCTTTTAGAGAGCATTGGTGTTTCAGATTCCTTATCTTATGAGGAAGTCCTGGTGGAGATTTTAGATAGGCAAGTCCTTCGGTTGAGAGAAAAGAACGTGGCCTCTATAAAAGTTCTATGGAGGAACCAAAAGTGTGAAGAAGCTACTTGGGAAACCAAAGAGGACATAAAGTCCCAATATCCATTCTTGTTTCCCACTTTGGATAATCATGCTTAAGGTATGTGTATTTCTTAACATCTTGGTTTTCTGACATTATTAAATAAAATTGTGATTTCTTTATATCTTTGTTTTCTGTCTTTGTTAAAGGTAAGTGTGGTTGTGTTCGGATTTAAATCATGCTAATAAATATCTTATCACATTATTCAGGGATGTATGGTCCTGTGCCGGGGGGGGGGATGTAACACCTAAGATTTTAGTCCCTAAAAATTTCTTAGTTCTTAGACTCACTTCCTAGACTATGACTCTCCTAATGAATCGTTACGTGCCATTACGGGTCTTAGGGACCCAATCGTAGCCTGGCCAGTATGTTGACCTGGAGATTCTTTTGTGACTACGACTAAGGGCTACGCGTAAAGACTCAAAATGAGTCGTATAGTCAAGTTCGTAGCCAAACTAGTGCTAATAAATATCTTATCCCATTATTCAGGGATGTATGGTCCTGTGGCGAGGTGGGGGGATGTAACATCTCAGATTTTAGTCCCTAAAAATTTCTTAGTTCATAGACTCACTGCCTAGACTATGACTCTCCTAACAAATCATTACGTGTCATTACAGGTCTTAGGGACCCAATCGTAGCCTGGAAAGTATGTTAGCCTGGAGATTCTTTTGTAACTACGAGTCGTTTAGTCAAGTTTGTAGCCAAACTAGTGTGATGCTCAAAGTATTTTGTCTTGACTACGACTTGGACCCTACAAGTTATAGGGTCTCTTAACGAAGGGTGAGAGTTGTATGGTTACCATAGGGGGGTCCTTCAGTTACTGTCCAGACTATGACTCGTGGTGACGAGCCATGGTAAGTAGAGATCAGTAGTCACTGGTGACAATTTTTCAGCTTTTAATTGAGGGAACTTTAGACATTTCCCTCTTTACCCACTTAATATCCACGACCATAAAACACCCTTGAGACGTTATTTTCAAAAATTAAGCACTCAGAGCTCTCTCTCAAACTCTCTAAATTCTCCAAGGTCAAGATATTTAGGGTTTCCAAGAATTTAGTCATCTAAGGGCTAAAGGGTTGATTTTTCTCCATAAATCTTGGTATTTCAGGCATGTTACTCTTCTTCAATTCTTATTTTATGAAAACATGTGCTTTTAATAGATTAATTGTGTGGATTTGGATGTGGATTTTGGATGTGGTTGAGGGTTTTGAAATGATTGATCCTTAAATTATTTTTCTATAATTTTTATGAGTTGTTCATGCTTTTAGTTGAATGTTTTGAACAAATGGGTTGCATGGGTGTTGGGTTTGAAATGGGCGTCACGGTATTTCCCCAAATTGATATTTTAAACTTGGAATTTGGTTTTGAATAATTATATTCCCTCAGCCTACTTGTGTAAATGCTTTGAATTATGGAATTGTCACTTGGTTTGACTTACACACTTATGTTTTTGCATTACATAAATAGCTAAACAATGAACATGAATTTTGAAGGACTTTTTGGCTATGATTTTATTTAATAAATAAAGAGGGTTGAGGTATTCCCCCAACTTTAATGTGATTATTATGGCATAGAGATAAACTTGCAAGTGTAAGGGTATGATGATACCCATGGTGTGCCTTAACAGTTGGTTCTTTGGTTAATAAATGGGTTATGTGAAACTTGCTTTAAATTGGGCTTAATGGGAGTTATGTAGTCAAGCCATAAAGGTGTAGGTATCGAATGACTTATATTGGAAACTCATATTTGCCGACGTAAGGTTTGGTCTTGATAATGATATGCATGTGTCACATTTGATAAATATTTTGGGATGGCTAGTTTCCTTGATGGTTTTAGCTTTCCCTCGATTTTTCTCTGGTTCGTACGGATAACACGTGCCAAGGCCCTTTCAGCAGGGGGAGATGAGCCCATATAGCCCGTAGGTGCCCTTTATGATGATTAAGCTACATAATTCAGGATAGTATTTTACTTTATGCTAAGTCTTGTTCCCTATCCCGACATAGTATTATGTATGTATGTGATGATGTTTATATGGATTTGAATTGAATTTGACTTGGCATTATTTTATCCTCTATCCCCGGTTATATTCTAGTGCTCAACCTACTAACCGTCAATGAATGCTGTATCCCTATGCGATAAGGGTTCAAAGGCAATTTTACTTTTTCTGCATAGTTTTAGGTGGATTAGCTTGGTTCGTCAGTCATTCCCAATAAAGTGGTGGGCTTTCATTCTCTGGAGGACTTGGTCATTTCATCGGTTTCCTTCTATAACTTAGAATTGATGACTTTACATTAACAATAATTGTCATTGTCATTGTCAGAGTCGGGGGCATGTTCCGACTTAGATTGATTTCTAATTAGTAGATGCTTTGTGGATCATACTATGGATTGTGTATTAATTTTGACACTTTGATTTCTTTGAGTTTATTTATATTCTATCTTGTTATATTTTGGATTTCAGCTACTGTTAGGTGTGCTATGTTCTGTGTGGTTAGGCAAATAGGTTAGTCTTCGGTCCTTGATGGACTTGATATACCCATCACGGCCAGACCCTGATTCGAGTTGTGGTATTCACATTACCCAATAACAACCTTTTGATTTCCTCTATGGCCTTTGCAACCTTGTTATCCACAAAATTTCTCATTTCTACAACTGAATTAACTATGCCTCATTTCATCTTGTTTAGGTGAAAACTTTCCAAAATATTTATCTAGGTAATTTTATCACTTTAAGTAGCAATTATATATTTTCGTATGTATGGGATAGTATAATTTTATAACTTACATAATTATTTTATGAAAAATTAGAATTTTATTCAAGGATTATCTAAAGGGTAAAAATATTGATATAAATATAATTTGTTTTCAAAAATATTTTTTTTTAAATATTTGTTTGATCTTGTTAACCAAGGAGCTCCAGATTGAACTAGTTGATAATTTGTATAGGATCTTATTTTTATTTTAACCAATTTATTAAATTTGATCATGATTAAAATCAATTTGGCCACAATTGCAATATAATTGGCTAATTGATTTCCAATATGATTTAAATTTTAAATAAATTGATTTAGATTATAACTTAGGACTGTTTATTAAATAAGCTAGTCAAAAACCTCTAATCCCAATACACTATCCCAACCCCTCCTAAGATTATATATCCTAGCCCAATAGACCAACAAAGCCAGCCTCATTATTAATTGGAAAAATTTCATAAGTAGCATACTTATGCCCATAATTAGGACTTTAATAGCAACTGTTTCATAATTACAAATTATAGCAAGTTATATTTTGTATTTTAGATAAAGTTTACTAAATAAATACATATACAAACAAAATTACAGTTTCTTTTTAAACTCAAATCAGTTGAGTTAAATAAAGAATAATCAGTCCCTTAATTTATGCCATGTATTTAATTCTGAGGATTCCTTTTTCATAAATGACTCTTTTTAACCTGTGCTGTTATTTTATAACTACTAAATTCAAAATTCAAATATGATTTTACTATTCAGCACCTCAAATCAATCTCAAAATCAGATTGCAGAATCTGTAGTTGATGAGCTTCAAAATTTCAAAATAAAAAACACTGCAATTAAAGGTATGGAATGCTAAACTTGAATTTGTATATAAATTTCAACAAATTGAGTATAGTCAATTATTTTGTACGAAATAATTTTTTGAAACGTAAAACTTTTTCTTCTCGGTGTCTATTTTAAAAAATCGATCAACATCTATTATTCGTCCAATTTGAACATTATTCGAGCTTAATTCGTATTTGATAAAAAAATTGATTTTGATAGGTAGGCATTTAGCAGTTTTTTTTTTCGAATTGTATTTATACATTCAAAATAGTGTAATTGTGTCTCACATGAACATATTGATAACTTATGAGTTTATTTGAACCAGATAATTTAATTTATATATTTTGACTGAAATTTTATATTTTTTGTGTTTGCATGATTGTAATGTCATTAAAATCTGTGGTGAGTATAGTTGTATATTCTTATTGAATTTGGGAAATTAATAATGTAATTGTTGATGATAATATGTGTAATTTATGAGTTTAAATGCATTTTGAAGTTGCATTTGTATACACATTTGATAGAATGAATATTGAGTATTTGTTAATTTATTTTTTGTTAATTTTTGTATGCTCTAGAGATTGGAAATGGAAAGCATACTGTTCTTGCTATGCACTTCGGTAGATGGATATATGAACAAAATTATGAAGATTACATCACTGATGCTATATTGTTGAGCACAAATGCGTCATATAACTAATTATACTCACTACTTGTATCTCATATTAATGTAGATTCGACCTACAAATGTATTCAAATAGAATATCAATTAACGGATAGTGTAGGTCAAATACGTATACATAATGACATGAATTTGAAGGTGTATAGTTTGCAAAAAAAGGAGATAAAGGATATGAGTAGTTTGCCTTTGTACGTAAGTGTTTTGGATAAGGATACTTTCAACACATTTGTAAGTTCATTATTATGTAATGTTGAATATAGAAATCTCTGATATACTTTGCGTTAAGAGATAAATACATCTACTGATGCATTAATAGTTTATAAATACATCTACTGATGCAATAATAGTTTCTGGTAGTGAGGAAGCTTTAGATATATTTGAGATGGATACGACTAACGTCATTATCTTAGACCCACATCATAAGCATATTGAGGTTGATCAGGTTTATAGCTCAAAACATGTTTTAAAGTCGGTCATGAAGGATTATATAATCAGGGAGAAGTTTAAATCACGATCTGAAAGATCAAGTAAGACCTGGTAAGTACATCATGCATTGTGTTTTTGTTGTTCAGTTTGATTAATTGTATTTGACCATATTTAATTTTTTTAGATGCAGTTATGCCCTATTGTGTAAATCTCGTAATTGTGATTTTTTTATTTCATGCCTCTAGTATAATGCAATCTGAAATGTTTAGATTTAGAGAATTTGATCTAGAACATACATGTCCGATCAAAGACAAGGTTTATCAAAAGTTGCATGCTACAAGTACATTGATCGGTGGTATGATCAAATCAAATCTTAAAAGCCACAAATGAAAATATAGTGCAACTGAAATCAAAAGTAACATGAAGGAATATTTGGGTGTGGATTTGACATACATTTTGTGTTGTTGGACAAAGAAAAAACACTAGAAGACTTGAGTGAAAACCATCAGCATCATACGGTAAACTACCCACACACTTATATGTCTTGAACACTAGTTATCCTGGTTCACATATAAGAATGGAAAGGAATGATGATAATGAGTTCTTATATGTATTTGTATCTCTCCATGCATTCATTAAAGGGTTTGAGCATTGTAGACCTATCATAGTTGTTGATACTAGTCATCTGGGAATGTACACTGATACATTTATAGCTGCTTGTACCATGAATGGAGCCGGTAAGTTATACAAAAATTATATTTCTGAGCTATATATTTTTAGCTATATGTATATGAAAAATACATAACCAGTATGTATATGTGTTCAACTGTCATGTCCTTCAATACGTATACAATATGTGTATTTATTGAACTACCATACATGAAAAATTCATAAATAGTATACTATGTATTTGCAATCATGTTTTACACTATAAATAAGTATGATCAACTTGTTAACTGGATTTGTGTATGTGAATTATATTTAATTATGTAGTGGGTCATATACCTTTTGTTTGTATATTATATTAAAGTGTTTGTCTACTACTCAGATTATTTATTTATCTGCATGTGTTCAAAAATGTATTTTAATATGCAGGGCATATATTTTCTTTGGTGTATGGTGTACTTGATTCAGAAAATAATGTATCTTGGACTTAGTTCTTTGAGAATCCAAAAGAAGCATACAGTGAAAAAAATGCATGTGTGTTGTTTCTGATCGAAATGAAAGCATCATAAAGGTTGTTGGTAATGTGTACAAAGATGTACCGCATTATGCATGCATGTGGTATCTATGGGAAAATGTGAAAAATGAATATACATATTGTCATGTGAAATACATATTGAGAGTGCATATGAATATACTCATGTATGTATTATGTATAAGCTGCATATGTATATATTCAAATACAAAAATACATATGAACACTATATATGTATTTGATAATTATTGTTTAAAATAATAAATATTGTACTTTATTTTTGTATTGCATTCATAATAAGATCAAACTTTGTTGATACTAGACTACGAATGTCTTTCAACTTTTGACAAACTTGTTTTCTAATAAAAACAATTAGAAAGGGAAAAATATACCCATGTATTTATCAAAATTTACCTCATCACGAAATAATTCAAAGACTTTATTAAAAACAACATCTTCATCTTTGGGACTGCTTGAAGATGGAATAACTGACTGGACCGAAATGGAATTTTTCCTTGATGTTTGCTTGATGTCTTTCTTATTTGAAGCTAAGGTAGCTTGAGTTTGAACTAGTTTAAAAATTGGTGTCTTCACATTAGGCAACTTTACAACGCTTGGTGGAGGTTTCCTTATTAGTATATGCTCATCTACAACTTTAGGTTGTTGTTGCTTTAATTTTTTCTTGGTTGGTGAAGTTGATGAATCACCTTTTTTCTTTTTGGTGCTTGAATAAATTTATGGTGGTAGGGGTTCCTGAAAATCATCATTCAAATCAACTACAGGTTCTTTATAAGGTCCAGCAGTGGCTACAACATTCTTAGGTATTTGGAAGGATGAAAGTTCCTTTCGCGTTGTCTCAATATTTTTAAAAACAACCTACAATAGATAAAATGTATATTTAAAAACTAAAAAACTATTTAGAGGTTAAATAGAATGACCGTATGAACATATAGAAATGACAGTATGAACAAGTTTATTTTTAAAAAATACATATGCAATGATGATATGTATTTTGTATATGAACATATACCAATGCTCACATAATTTGTATTTAAATATACATTCATATACAAATGCAAATGCTATATATATTTACAAACATATCAATTTCACAAAGTCAACATAGAAAACATATTTTTTAAAAAGAGACTAACCCTGCTATTTTCCTCATTAAACATAATTTTCATAAGAAATTCAAAGCATGGACGAAGTGCATCTTTCTTCCAATTTAACAGTTGTGGAATTTGATTGTCTACCTTGAAAGCGACATCCCGAGGAACATTATAACAACACTAGTATAGTCACACTTGAATGGCAAGTGACATTCCACAGAGTAAATAAAATTTTCCTTTTTCTTTCAACTTTTTGTTTAAACTTTTAGATAATTCCTCAAAAGCAACAGTTCCTCACGGATAATCATTATAGCAACTACTCTCAACCAAATCAAAATGGAGGTATGGAATAACTACAGTATCAATAGCCGATAACAAAAAAAGGGTGTATAAAATACAGACTAGCAAACTTCAACACATCTTCATCATCTTCCTTCCCCTATATTTTGCCCGACACAACCACAAATAAGTCTCATTTCTATATAGAACTGACACCTTTAAAATATTGATCAAGTATTTTATTTGGTACCTCCTCATAAAAAATAAATTCATCCTTGTTTTCAACATAATTCAAACCAGTAATAACGGTAAACTCTCTCAAAGTGAAATGTAGAATTTTGCCATTTGCTTGAATGACTATTGCACTTGTAGAACTTTTCTTAGTCTCAAGTGACATAATACATCTGCCTAATTGTGCTTGAACTACACATTTGTTCTTCATATTGACACCAAAAATATTCTTATGACGAAAAATCTTGAACTGCTCCTTTGATAACATTGTCTTAATACGTTCTTCAATATCGTTGATCATGTGACATCCTATATGTGGTGCAAACATTGGAAGTACTCTTTTCATGAATATATGATCACGGGGTACCTATAGAATAAAAAAAATGACATAAATCTATATTACATTTACTTCTCACAAAAAAGAATATAAAATAGATAATGCATATGTTTTCTATTACATCATAGATATTACATTACACTATATACATATATCCCTACATATATATTTCCAGAATACATGTCTGATTCAAAGTGTATATAATCATACAAAAAATACATATGTACCTCATATGTATTTACAAAATACATATCATAGTCATATTAAACAAAAAAAATAAAATGTATTTCTTAAAACAGTAACAAAACAACTATACTATTTATCTTGATATGTAATCAAAATACAAAATAGGCTCATATAAAATAATAAAATACAAATTCATACACCTTTTCTATACCCGATTAAAAGACAACATCAACAACTTCAACCAACATCGGCAAACAACATCAAAACCAACAACGACCAACAACTTCAACCACCCAACAACCCTATAAAACAATTTAAACTAGAAATAAACCCATATGAACACATAATTGCATTAGCAGAGATGCAAATATATAACCCACGAACTTAACCTAAGCAACCCATGAATCGTACCAGCTCAAACCTTATCCTCTTTCGATTTGAAATTCAAATTCATACTGAAATAGTATGATTTTCAACTTAATGAACCTTATTCTCAATTTAAAATTTCCAAATTAACCTCAAATTTCTCGACTTCCACATAAAAGGATTTAAAAATTCAATCCCAATCCACTTCTTTAAATACCTCACTATTTTGGGAGAAGTAAAGAAGGAAGAAGAGGAGATTACTTTGATGAGAACACTAATTGAAAGTGAATTTACTAAAAAGAAATTCTTGGACTGAATCCTAGTAAGACCATTGAGCTTAGGATTTCATCTAGAGAATTTAATTTTATGTTTCGGTGGTGCGAGGAAAATTCGATGAAGCTTGTAGCCTTGATTTTGCTGCTCCATAAAAGGTAAATACATCTTTCTCTTTTAAATTCCCTCATTATTTCTTCTTCTTCTCCGTGCAAGAAGTGTAATGGTGGAATTATGTACTGTAGAAACTTAGGATTTTATAATTACTTTGATGATTTGGTAGTGGTGTGCATTGCTTCTCATGAATAATTTTATTTTTGGATAATTGAGAGTTACTATGCTTATCTTCTTTTCTTTCTAGAAATGAATCATCTATTTTTATCTAGTTTTGCCTTGTTTGTACAATTGAGATTTTCATGTCAGTTTTAGCTCTTAAAAGACTGTTTCGATCTATGGGTGATTCAATCTTTAAAACCCATATGACTAATTCTTGAATTTGGATGATGATAGAAAAAAATAAAGATGTTTTCATAATAATATGAGTGTTTTTTTTTCTTTTTTTCACTGAGCCAAATATTTAAATCAGTAAAAATTTTGTGTTTTGTTTACACAAATAAATTTCTTATTCCTTTGTGGTTGCCCAAATTTGATTAGCAGAATAGTAATTAAAGACATGGCTTAATCTTGAGAAATTTATTTGCTCATCATCACTGATTAATTGTTTACTTAAATAACTTTCGAAATCTTAAACTAGACTACTTGTTTCTTTCTTCGTGAAATCATAAATTGTTAAAGTAAAAGTTCCTTAAGGCAAAACTGTTGTCAATTCCCATCTTTCTGGTTCATGTATGACTATGCCAAAATATTTTTTAATGTTTTAAAAGATTTTATGTTGTATTGACTCCTCATAACCCATCTCCCTAAGTGTCTAGTGACTTCTGAAAAATCTTGATTTGAGATGTATAAGGCTTTCAGGTGTAAATTTTTGTTGCTGTTCACTTGTTGCTATGACCAAATAATATTTTAGAAACATGTCATAGTCAGTATCATAATGAACGCAAGCTTCCCATTTTAGTTCCTCAAGCCGCCATTTACATGAGTTGGTGGAATTTTAAAATGCCATAATAGTGGAAACTGTTAGATTCTGATTAATTTTCTCTTTCTTTATTCGTTGCCTATACAACTTAGATGAAATTCATATTTGTTTAATATTAATCTCTCTTTACATTTCATCTAATCTTTTTCCTTTTCATGTGCACGTGAACTCCTGAACGAGTACATTTGGACTCCTCATCCCTTTTCATCTGATTTTCTTCGAGTCAATCTACATTAAGATGTTGCAAGAAAATTTACTATTAAGGCTCAAAGACATAAAGTACCATAGCAACAGAGGCATAAAATGAACAAGAATTGACAAGTTGGATCTAGAGTGAAATTGGAATTGAAATCCCAGCATACGTATTTCTCTACTTTTGTTTTTTCATTCATTATTTGTGAAGATTAAAAACCTTAGAAAACTAAGATAAAGATAATGAATAATTATTCCCCTGAATATGGGTTTTGAGCCCCCTTTGAGAATTGAGGTCGGTTGTGTGTATTTACATTTCTCCCCCAGGGATACATTCCCACTAGGCTGTGATTGTTGGATATTGTCCATGAACACAGCTACCTAAACCATGGTAAGAACACCGTAGTTGCGATCCTTTGACCTAACTTGACTTATTGCGATCTAGCCTACGTTCAAAGTAATGCAATACAAGATATAGGCTATTACCCGAGCTCACATTTTTGTCGTAGTAGTCATATGTATGCATAGAGAAACCCAACTGCAGATGATATTCAACCAAATCCTGGCCTCTGTTGTAAAGTCATTCATGAAGATCCCTCTCTTAGTGGAATCCTAGGGAACCTCTATGCCAGGGAATAGTATGCTATTTATACGGTCCCTAGCTCATAAAGCTTTACCTGAAATTGATCCATGTCTACATCTGGGAGCATTTAGATGTCATTTATCTTCTCCACTCCAAAGTCCACTTCTTTTCCCCTAATCATTATTACTGGATATGAGAGAGTGACTATACTAAGATTAGCGTAGGACTCCCGCACCCATTGCTCATTGGCAAAATAGGGGTCTAGGATAAATCATATCCACCTGATAGAAGCAAGACTAGTATGAAATGTTGGTAATTTTTCTGGCACTTTGTCCATGCAAATGCCCCTTTTCGGGAGTAGTTTTGTCTTTGTAATGTAGTAGACCCATGAAGCAGGTATGGTCATAATCTTCTATTTTGTAGCTGAGTACTTGTAAGCAACACAACATGGACTATCATCAGTATTTTCACACAAAAACCATGTTAGGTAAATTAGATAAAAGAATGGGGTGGTGTCGTAAAGGTTTTGGGGTAAAAAATAGGCATGCAAAATTTCTAGTCTAAGATAGAAACTACCCTCAGATGTAGTGATCAAATATCCTTGACCGTGATTGTGGTACCATAATCGTGGACCATTGACCGCGATCATGATACCACATTGCGGTGCCATGACCGCAACCCCAATTTCAACGATTGCAGCATCTGACACCAATTTTGGCCAAGTTTGGAATAGTACAAGATACCAACTTTCAACCCCAATTAGGGTTCCAACAAACCAATTAAGCATCGTGCTCATGAAACTTAAACCCTAAGTTCTTGATGTGCTCTTGAAATTTGAAGAATTTCCCAATGAGCTCGTTGGGGCATTTAATCAAACACATGGTATGCACACTAATTATATCTTATTTAGGCCAAATTTTGGGTACTCAAGACTTCACCATTGGTGTGTACACCAACTATAATAGCCTACAATACTAAAAATCACACTGATGCATAGATTTAGCAATGGAAACACTATTTTAGGCATACTCCTAAAGTACACATTTTATACTAATAAAAGATATAGCTTGAGGGAGTTAGACACATACCATAGTTTTGAATTAATGGGGATTGAATGAGTGACTTGAATACACAAAAATTTCTAACTTTTAGATGCAACTTTTTAGAGAAATTGAGAAAGGAGTGTGGTGGGGAAGAACAGACAGTGGGATCATCTTTTAAAGTTATTTGACCACCATCATGGTCCAATATCCACAATCGAGGTACCTGAGACCAATTTTGGTCCCTCTACACTCCCCTGCGGAGTCCAAAACACAATAATTTCACACTTTCCCTTTCTTGAACTTATCAAAAAACACAATTTAGTACCACAATTCCATGGGTTATGCAAAGAAAAAAAAAGCTATTCTACTATGAATAAATATTAGGATACCTGCCACTTTCATGGCATAATGGTCTGCCTCCCATTGAGTTCTTAGTTTAACATCGTGGCATGATGCCTTTTCAACTATCTCTTGTGTTTGAAATTAGAACATTTGAATCTTCATCCCAACTTTAGCTCACTAAGCATTGAGCGGCAGTGCGATAGAAGATTTAAATCTTCCAATATAAAACGTGACATAATGGATGAGGACGTGGTGATACAACTTTTATTTTAATACTTCTAGTCTTCAACAAAGTATTGAACTTTCACCCACAGATTCTTTCAAATACCTCGTGGGTGTGGTCAATAAATCATCACAAATCATCAATTTGGCATCCCTATTTCTATGATGATGCCAAAGATAAAGAAATTCCATAATTTATACTTATTTCTAAGACAATAAAAAGGGAATAACTATTATCTATTTTATTATTCACAAATACTCATGTCACCTACATCCCTCTTTCAAGGATGATGTAGGATCTAGACTACCCACATCTCTCTCTCAAGGATGATGTGGGATTTAGGAAAATTGAGGCTTTCACTGATAAATTCCATTTTATAATCAAATATTTATGAAACTCAACAACATTAACTAAGAAACAAAGCTAATAATCATAACCCACTACACACCTACACCCTTTTCAATCATAACTAAGAGGAAGAACTAGAAACTCATAAAGATAATATGAAAATATACCAAAAACTCAATAAATTTGATTCATGAAAAATCAAGAGAATGAAAATCACACTTTAAATTCCCATGAATCATCAATGGGATTTGCCAATGCTTCATATAAGAGTCACTGTAATGTATTATTATCTCAAGATTAGTACAAATTTTACTCCAAGTTCTAAGTAATAAAAATCCTAGAATATAAAGATAATGATGATGAATAATGATTCCCTTGAAATAAAGTTTTGAGCCCTGTTTGAGAATTGGGGTCGACTGTGTGCATTTATATTTCTTCCCCTGGGTTGCACTCCTACTAAGCAACAATCATTGGAGCTTGCCTATGATCATAGCTACCACAACTGTGGTAATAACACTACACTTACAACCCTTTGACCTAGCTAGACTTTCCGCAATTGCAACCCTCAGACCATAATTGCAGTAACTAAAGCTAATTTTCTGCTTTAGGCCTTCCAGCTACACTTCTCTTCTCCTTTTTAATCCTTTTTAGTTCAAATCCATATTTTCCTTGTAAACACATATATAACTACAAAGTGCAAAAACTAGTGCATTTTATCACCAATTTGTGTAACTTATACATTCAAATCATAATAGCTTGCATGATTGTTTAGTAAAATTTAGTGGTAAATTTATCACTAATCAATTACATTTCTCGAGTGTAAATAGGAAAGGATTACCATGGAATTCAGTTTTGATTTACTCATACTTATCATGGTCATAATGGTATTTGGGTTATTATGGATCATTTGACAAAGTCAACATATTTCATTCTTATTAAGATGACCTTCAATTTTGAGAGAGTAGCCCAAGTTTATATTCGAGAGATAGTACGTTTGCATGGGGTTCCTGTGTCTATCATATTAGTCTGTGGATCCGTATTTATTTTTATATTTTGAGGATCATTAAAAAAAGAGTTGGGTACTTGAGTGGATTTTAGTATAGCCTTTCATCCCTAGACAGATGGTCAGTCCAAGGGGACTATTCATGTGCTTAAGGATATGCTCAAAGATTGTGTTATAGATTTTTAAGGGAAGTTGTATTAACACTTAGCGTGGTAGAGTTTGCCTACAACAACAGTTATCATTCGAGCATTAAGATGGTGCCTTATGGGGTTTTTATGGCAAGAGATGTCGTTCTCTGATAGATTGTCTTAAGACTTTTGAGGTGAGACCTCAGAGGCACAAATTTTCTTTATGACTCATTGAATTAAGTCAGGTGAATCAAGATAGGCTGAGAGTAGCCTAAATTAGGCAGAAGGCCTATGACAACCATAGGCTGCATGCCTTGATATTTGGAGTTGGTGATAGTGTTTCCTTCATGTTTCCTCTATGAGAGGCATGATGAGATATGAAAGGGAGTTTAAACTGAGCCCTTACTATATTGGTCCTTTTAAGATTCTCTGCGTAGTTTGCGAGGTGGCCTATAGTTAGATTTTTCTCTATATTTTCCAGTTGTTCATCTAGTTTTCCATATTACTATGTTGTAGAAGTATACCCCTAATCCTCCTTTTTAAAGTCTTCATTGGTTCCCAAATAGACAGTGAGCAAAATCTTTAGTAAAACAATATTAGATGGAAATTTTGACTTTGTCACCTCATCTGAAATTTCAAAATCTATACAATTGTATCTCTTATTTTCTTTTATCAAACTCCAGATGCATCTCGAGGCATTGGACGAAGCTCAAAACAAAATTTAAAGATTTACTCATTGCCTATTAGAGAGAGATACTGCAATCACTGTGGGTAAGGTGCAAACAAGTGACTGAGATTTGTGCAGATGTGAGCAATTGCATTTCCCGAGGCCTAGGCAAAGCCCATTTAAATGTTTTCTTAACTGACATTTTTTCAATTTATGCCACCCTCTTGAAGTCTAAAAACTTAATAATGTGTAGAATCCTCAAAGTGAGTCTTGTGGTTTGATTAGGAGCTTGAATAGCTTGTGTAATCATGGTTTTCTACGAATATAAGGTAAGATTTTTCAAGTTTTAGTGTTGATGTCTTGATTTGTAGACCCAAAACCCCAAGGAGTTTGAGGCTTTATTTTAGCCCAAAATATGATTTCTTTGCTCAAATTACTTGAGGTTTATAACTCCATAATGATATTTTAATTATGGGTTGGTCTCAAAAACTCATTTTACATATGTGAGACCCACTTGAGGGTTTTTGGTGCCATTTTAGACCCATGGCATAATGGTGCATTATGGGTGTTATCATTCATGTAATAATTCTTAGATTATGTTGTTGATAGACTGGATTGTGGAAGAAGATTAAATAAATGAGAAAGAAAAGCTTGTTGGTTTGTGAGCAATTTGGAATCAAGGCAGGTTAGTCATACATGTATTTAGATAGAGCGTTATTATAGTATAATCATGATATCTTGATAAGATTGAGCGGGGCCTTAGATATTGAATTGGTAGTTAGTAATGCTTGGGACTAGTTGAATCACTTAGGCTATTGAACTTATAAAGTGTGATTCTTGACCTATAGCCTAGAAACTTGGTTAGTTGGATTTGTAATCTCATAAATAGCACGAGAATACTTTGGTTGCTCTAATAGATGAGAAGTAACCTTGTTCACTTACCTTGAGAGTATGCGGACCTAGATATTCTTAGTTGTGGAATGTCCTTAGTATTTGAGATGACTTAGGAAGAATAATTGAAGAAGATTTGTCCTATAGATCTAGTGAAGATAGGTAAGCCATTAAGGCATGATTTAGATAACTAAGCCTAATTCCAGGTAAACGTTAGTCTTGTAGAAGAAAAGTTTGGAGATTATTAGAAGATGAACTTGACCCACCTTAGGAATATATATACATATATATATATATATGTGTGTGTGTGTGTGTGTGTATGGTTATTTCGTGTATGACTAACCCCATTTGTGAACTTTAGACATGATGTTTTCCTTGGGATGTTGTTTGTTATTCTCTACCATTAATAAATAGTTAAGAGTTGAGGCTTTTGTTAACACTAAATAAAAACTTTAAGTAGATTATTCCAATTATTGGGTTAAGGCTAAATGATAAGTGTATTCATGTGTGGAAATATGGACCAACCTAGTGAATACATTTGAATTTAATAAATGGCTATGTTAAGGAATTTCGCCTAGAAAATAGTTGTTGTGATAACTAGTTGCCTTTAATAAGTGGTCATATTACTTGTTGGCTATAATCCTATAAAAACTAGTTGGTGAACCTTGTTAAGTTAAAATATGGTAACTAGTAATTATTGTCGTAACATGGATAATGATAATAATAGACTTATCATTGTATGATGATTAGTTAAATTGGTGTCTGGCATGTAATGTTGTTGGTGGCTTAAGTGATGACTTTGATAATTATGTTGCTAGCTAGAAAATGGCTTTCGTTGAATGAATAGATGATTGTGTTATAGACTTGTATATTTTCCTTATATGATGACTAGCATACTATTACTAAAGAATAAATGGAGGTTAGTTAATATAGACTAGATATGGAGGGTATTAATGATTTAGAAAACTTGATGACTATATAACTGTGTTCTGATTGCACTTGTTTCATTTTGTCAAATAAGAGCAGTAATGATAATTATGGATCTCGGAAAGAGTCTGTGGAGAAAATGTGGAAACCACAATTTTGGTGACTTTTTTCGGTATTTGTGTCTTCATATGTTGATGAATTTTCTTTTGGTGTACTCAATAGTTTTATGAGACGCCATGATGAGTTCTTTACTTTGTGTTCTTTTGGATGTACTTCCCGGTGGTATGGGACGTTGTGGTAAGTTCTTTTACTTTATGCTCCAATGTATGTATGCATGTAGAACTTGGTATTTATGTGATTGATTATTTCATAAACGTTGCTTTACGCTTTTGAATCGATTACTCATTTTATATGATGGTTATGGTATGTGTTGATATGAGATATCATACTATTGTTGTATTTGATTAGTCATTTTATAAAGTAATATTGGAGAAGATTCAGGTTTGATTCTGTACCTTGAATTTTAGTTATTGTCTTACTTTATGTCATCTTTGTATCATTATTTAGCTCAGTTGTCTGATGATGCCTACTGAGAACCTGTGTTTTAGTACTCATACTACACTTTGTTTCCTTTTTGGTGCATACCTGAGTTCTAGTTGCTGTCGTTGAGTTGAGATTGTGCTATGTTGGTCTTCTGAAGACAGGGTGAGCTCTTGGAGTTCGAGTCACTCTTTTTCCCTTCCATATTTATTTTGTCTTTTGTATTCGAGACGAATGTATAAGACTATTTAAGACTATCCAGACTTTGAGTTGTTAATCCTTATGTTGAACTTAGATGCTCTTGTATTCATACTACCAGGTCATAGGAATTGGTATCCGTATGTTGGTTATCATCTTTTATGTGGTGTATTTTTGCTTCTATATTGGGTCCAAGTTGGCCATTTCTACCAATCCAACCCATTTTCTTAGCTTCAGTTTGCAGTGTCGTCTTACCTACTGGTGGGTTTTAGTAGGTGCCATCATGACTCGTAAATTGGGTTGTGACATAAACAATGCTCTAAACATATGATTTTAGTGAAATAACTATGAGGGAAGAGACATATGCCCGAGTTACGTAGATTCACATAGAGAATTTGATCTTTAAGCCCTTAGATGACCACTTTGAAGAAACACTAGCCTAATCCTCTTCAGAGATTTTTGAGAGAGTTTAGAGAGTGTTTTAATTTTGCTAAGTGTAGAATGAATGCCCAATTTGTGTTATAATATGTGCGCTCGTAAGTGATTTAGGGTGGGAAATATCCAAAGTACTCCCATCTTAAAATTCCCAATATGCTCCAATGAATATATGCATATAGAACTTGGTATTTATGTGATTGATTATTGGTATCATCAAGTCGTGGCCAGAATAAGAGGTTGGATACCACACTCTGTCCAATTTACAACTCTCTTTCCCTACTCGTCATAAGACCATACGATTGGTAAGGTCTAGTCCTATAAAAAGCAGATCACCAAGGTGTAAACACTAGATAACAAACAATTGTACCCTAACCCTCTCGTAACAGGACTGTACGACTCGTATAGAGTATCTGGTAATCAGGACATAACTTGGCCATCAACACACTAAACAACACATGACTAAGGTCCCTAGACCTGTCGCCATATGATACAACTTATGGTGTAGTTTGTAAGATGAACAAAAAGTTCAAAACTCAAGAAATTTTTAAGGGACAATGTTTGGGGCATTTCTGTCTTCCCCACTTACGTTCATTCATCCTCAAATGATGGGTCAAGGCAACACAAGCATGATTGGACTCTTTATACCTCTGCTCTTACCTTTAACTAAGTTAGAAAACCAAGATGTTAAGATTACACGCATGCCTCAAGAACGAATTCCCGAAATAGGGAATAGGAATGGATACTTGGACTTTATATCCTCCTAGGCTTCCCAATTAGCTTCCTTAGACTTTGGGTTCTGCCATAGAACCGTTACCAAAGTCATGTCTTTCATTAACAATCGATGAACATTCTGATCCAGGATCCTCACTGGGACTTCCTAATAGAAAAATGAATCAGAAATACCAATGTTATCAAAGGTAACAACCAAAGAAGGATCACCCATGGATTTCTGCAGCATGGACACATGGAATACTGGATGAATGGAACTTATGCTAGAAGGCAATTACAACACAGATGCAACATTACCAACCTTTCTTAAAAGCATGTATGGTCAAACATACCAAGGAATTAGCTTATCCTTATTTCATTACTCCATCACTCCTTTCATGGGAGACACCTTCAAGAATACCTAATCTCAGACCTCAAATTCCAAGTCCCTTCGCCTTACGTCTGGGTGGACTTTTGTCGGCTATGGGGGTCCTTAAGCATATCCCAAATCACCCTCACCTTCTTCATAGCTTGTTGAAAAAAATCCGGGGAAAACATCTCGACCTCACCAACCTCGAACCACTCAATAGGGGATCTACACTTTCTTCTATACAATACCTCAAACAGGGACATACCAAAGCTAGAATGATAATTATTGTTATAGGCAAATTCAATAAGAGGAAATCGGTCATACCACCTACCACCAAAGTCGGTTACACAAGTTTGAAACATATCTTCTAAAGTCTGAATAGTTCTTTTTATTTTCTCATTCGACTGCGGGTGAAAGGCAGTACTAAGGCTCACTTTAGTCCCCAAACCATGCTGAATGAGTACAAAAAATTGATGAAAATTAAGTACCATGATCCGAAATGTTTGAGACAGGTGCACCATGCAACTTTAAAACTTCTTGGAGGAACAATTTCACATAATCCTCAAAAAAAATTAGTCGTGCGTTTAGGCAAGCAATGTTCTCTTATCCATCGGTCCAATGCACTGGGCTCCCCTTCCCTTTTTCTTTTCCTATCCTCACTGGAAAGAAGTGAGTAGACTTAGTCATCTTATCCACGATGACCCAAATGGAGTTGCACAGATACTGTGATCGCTGAAGGCTAGTAAAGGAATCCATATTAATTACCTCATATTTCCACACTGGCAATTCAATTTCTTAAAGTAGCCCATCGAGCCTCATGTGCTCCACGTATACTTGATGACACACCATACGCTTAGCCATAAAGTTGGCTACATTCTACTTCATATTATTCCACCAATACATATCCTTGAGATCATGATACATCTTTGTTGAACCGGGATGAACTATATAGCGCAACTCATAGGCCTGGGCAAAGCTCCTGCCACACAATCCATCCACGCAGGGAACACACAACCTCCTTTGGTACCTTAAGATACTATCACCACTGATTTCGAATTCCACCACCTTTTGCTTACCCACATAATTATTCATTTTCATTAAGAGAGGGTGTAACGCTTATTTCTCATTTATTTCTAAACAAAGAAATAATTGCTCCACCTGTTGCACAAACACACCACCATTCTCAGATTCAAGCAGATGAACTCCAACTTTAGCCAAATGGTGAATATCCTTCACCAATTCCCATTTATCCTCATCTAAATATGACAAAATAGCTATTAAAAACCTACAAATAGCATCAACAACCATGTTAGCTTTACCTAGATGGTAGTGAAGGATCATGTTGTAGTCCTTCAACAATGCAAGCCACCTTCTTTTCTTGAGATTAAGCTCTTTCTTAGTGAATACTTACTGCAAGCTCTTATGATAAAAAAGATATCAACATGGACCCTATACAAATAATGATGCCAAATTTTCAATGCAAACACCACAACCAATAGGTCCAAGTCATGAGTCAGATAATTCTTATCATGGACCTTCAATTGTCTAGAGGCATAAACAACCAACTTGCCATACGACATCAACACAAAACCCAAACAAACTTGAGACGCATCACAATAGATGATGAAACCCTTCGTGCCTTCAGGTAGAGCCAAGATTGGAGCTGAAGTCAACCCATCTTTCAGATTCTCAAAACTACCCTTGCAAGCATCAGACCATAAGAATATTACCTTCTTCTAAGTCAACTTGGTAAATAGAGCAGCAATAAAAGAAAAACTTTCCACAAAACTCCTGTAATAAACAACTAAACTAAGGAAGCTCTAAATATAGGTTGGAGTCATGGGTTTAGGACACTTTTGAACCACAACAACTTTATGAGGATCCATCATGATGTCCTCACTCGACATAACATGACCTAAGAATGTTACAACATTCAACCAGAATTCACATTTTGAGAACTTAGCATACAACTATTGATCTCTTAATGTCTATAACACAAGGAGAAGGTGATCGTCTTGATCCTCCTTACTCTTATAGTATACCAAAATTTCATTGATGAAAACAATTGCAAAGAAATCTAAAAGCTAATGAAAGACCCTATTCATCAAGTCCATAAACACCGTAGGGGAATTATTCAAGACAAACGACATCACTAAGAACTCAAAATGCCTATACCGGGTCCAAAAAGTTGTCTTAGCGATATCCACCTCCCTAATATTTAACTGATGATAACCAAACCAAATATTAATCTTAGAGATGAATTTGGAACCTTGGAGCTGATCAAACAGATCGTTAATTCTTAAGAGTGGAAACTTGTTCTTTACTGTCACCTCATTCAAAAATCGGTAATTAATACATATATGAAAGGAACCATCCTTCTTATGTATGAACAATACATGTGCACCCTATGTAGGAATTCTATGACGGTTGAAACCCTTGTCTAAGAGATCTTTTAATTGCTCCTTTATTTCAGCTGGAGCCATTCTATATGGGGGAATGGAAATAGGATGAGTGTCTAGAGCAAGATCTACCTAAAAATCTATCTCCCTATCGGGAGGAACACCTGGAAGGTCATCAAGAAAGACCTCAAGAAATTCATTCACTACTAGTATGTAGTGTAAAGAAGGACCCTCCGAGATAGAATATTTAACTTGGACCAGAGGATAGAGAAACCCTATGAAAATTAATCTCCAGGCTATAAGATATGATATAAACCGCTACTTAGGAGCTAGGTAACTAACCTCCCACTCAATGACTGGCTCATTAGGGAAATTAAAGATAACATTAGGGGTCTGATAATCTAGAGAAGCATAGCATGAGTGCAACTAATCCATCCTCAATACGACATTGAAATCAACTATGTCTAATTTAAACATATCTACTAAAGTCTCCCCACCACCCATAGACTCTACACAACCCCTATATATTCATCTAACCACTACAGAGTCACCCATCGGGGTAGACAAAGAAAAAGGTTTTGAAATACACTCAGGACCAAAACCAAAATGCATAGCCACAAATGGGTCACATAAGAGAAAGTAGATCCCAAATCAATGAAATAGTACACATCACAGGAAAATATTTTCAACATACTAGTAACAATATCAGAGATGACTTACAGTCTAGATGAGAAGTAATGACATATAACAAATTTCGGCCAGTGCAGATACTAGAATCAGAAGCAGCATCCTTCGGTACAAGAGTTGATAAAGAGTAAATAGGAACCTTACTAGCTCCAAAAGAAAACCTAGAAGGATAATCAAGCTGCATATGGCCAATCAGACCATAATTAAAACATTAGTTTTTCCCCATCTCTTGTTATCCACGGTACGACTGACCATAAAAACTATAAGAAGGATATGATAGAGAGAATTAAACCCTACCTTTATAAGATTGGGCTCCCTATGTCCTATTTCTTCTATTATGCTAAAAAAAATAATCACCCAACGACTTCGGGTAAGGAGTAATATTTGTAGAGAAAGAACCAGAACTCCCCCACTTCTTCTTAGGAACCTGTCCCCCAACTTACCACTTTATTGCTGGCCTCCACTCTTATCAAAAAATCTAAATTTCTTACTTTGCCTCTCACCAATCTCAATCCGCTTCTTGTTTTCTTCATCAAGTTGTTGCATACACACTACAAGCAGAGAAATATCCATATCCTTGTAAGTAAGGCAGCTTTCCAGAATCAACTCATGGGACAACCTAAAAGCAAACTTATGCATTCTATCTCTTATGCTAGAGACCAATTCAAGAGCGTACCTAGACAACTGAGGGAATTTCAAGGCATACTCATTGACCGACATCCTACCCTATCTCAAATTAATAAATTCCTCCACTTTTGCCTCCCTCAACAATAGAAGAAGCGATCCAAAAAGGCACTAGAAAAGTCATACCATAGTGTAGAGTTAGTATCACCTCCCCTAGACTTCTCCAACTCTTTGTCCCACTATTATGACACATCCTTTAGTTGATAGGTAACAAACTTTACACCTTAAACATCTAAAGAATGCATAACCTAGAAGATCTTCTCCATCTCATCAATGAAACTTTGAGAAACCTTTGTACCAGTAAACACAAGAGGGTTAGACCTCATAAATAGGCTAACCCTTGGGGCTTCAGAAGATGGAGTAACAGAAGCAACACACTCAGATTTAGAATTTACCAATTGAGCTAACATATGAATATAATGATAAAACTTATTCTTTGACACATCGGCCTGAGGAGTTCTAGGAAGGCTAAAGTTAACCAGTGGAACTCTAGTAGGGCAATTAGGAACTGGAACCCTAGACTAGGACTAAACCCTATAAGCAGGATGTGCCCCATCAGAAGTGTCCCCAAGTAGAACAAAGGAGTTTCCATGAGCTTCAGTTAGTCTAGGAGACATCATCTGATAAAGCAAGCAAACAAAATATTTAGAAGAATCCAAGACCTTAAACTTTATAGCTTGAAGTAAGACGATAAGAAAAGGAAGCATTTTTAAATGTATTATACCCTCTCTCTTATAAGTGTGGCATGCTACATACCCATAAAAGAGACTCTAATTGACACAGCTTCGTGGACACCCAATTGACTATGAATATAGGATTTGATACCAATTTTGTCATGACCCCAACCAGGGCCTGGCCGTTATGAGTATCCAAAGTCCCACATAGATAAGAGATTACCCCTTCATCTAGCCTAACCAACATAACAACCAAAAATGTTGGATGAATTTTGGATATATAATAAGATAGCATAGAATAAAACTAATAATAATTTAATGATAAGTATATAGCAACCATCAGCAACCGGACAACCGTACATCGCCAAATAACCAACCAAACTACCCAAGTCTACAATAGTCCAATAAATCCTCTACATAGTCTAAAATCAACAAAATATCAGGACATGCCCCTAATAGTAGTAAAATAAAGTCTAAAAAAGGTCTAATACATCAGAGACATGGACCACAAAATAAATCCTTCCAAAGTATGGAAGCTCACCACTTTATTGTTAACTCATGAACTAACTCAAGAAGCTTATTACTACACAGGAAAAGTAGAAGAAATTTTGGTACTTGTATTGCATTGGGATGCAACATTCAGAGATGGTTAGAGTTTAGAGCGCTAGCATGTAACTTAGGGATAGAGGAATAAAATAATGTTGTCATTAAAAACTAAGTCAATAACCGTACGCAATCACATATATACATATATATTGTGTTGGGATAAGGGACAAGGTCTAACATGTATTTAAAACCCTTAACCTGGGCTACGTATCTTAACTGTCATAACATAAGGAACCTACTAGCTATATAGGCCATGTTGTCCCTTAGTTGGAAGGGCCTCAATCTATGTAGCTTCACGAACCAGAGAATATCTATATCCGTATATGCCTTTATGGGGGACTTGAATCTACCAACATAATTAAGGTGACTTAAGCACCAATCTAGACAATATGGAGGACTCAAAAATCCCATTCATATATTTATTTGGGAGACTCAAACCTCCCAGTCATATAGACACCCACATCGGCTAGCACAGTTTCTAGTGTTAGTCCTTTGGACACCACTTTCATGGACTAGCTACACATCCCGCTTTAAAGTCTAATTAAAACATTCATTACACATACACAACCATTAATCCAATTAATTACTAAAGATATCCTATTGGTATCATCATAGAAACCCCACTTAGAAGTGTATAACATGCCATAACTATTATTAATTAATGTGGGACTCAAACCCATTGTCTATACAAAGACATCACTACAATTAAATATTTAGAGACTAAAATCCATTTAGTTTTTCAAATCAATTTATGGCCAATTAGGCCTTCATATAATCAGTTACCAACCATTGATATTCTTAGGCCAATGCCTTAGTTCAAAAAATAATTCAATATATGCCAGGATAATTCTCATTAGAAATTTCATAAATAAGTTGAGGGCATACCATTATTAAAACCAAAAAAACATAAAATTTAGGGTGAAACATGACCCCTTAGTTAAACCACATTCCCCATGCACCCACATATGCAAAACCATTATTAAAACATGCATAATCATAAATTAAATCACGAGAAAGCAATACACAAAATATTCATTCAATCCCTCGATGATGGTTTTAAAAACCATGATTAATAACTCATGAACAATGCTCTAAATATATGATTTTAGCGAATTAAAAATAATGGAAGAGTTACATGCCTTGGTTACGAATATTCACAGAGAGAATTTGATCTTTAAGCCCTTAGATGACCACTTTGAAGAAACTCTAGTCCAATTTTCTTGAGAATTTTTTAGAGAGTTTAGAGTGTTTAAATCTTGCTAAGTGTAGAATGAATACCCAATTTATATTATAAGATATGGGGTTTTAAGGGCTTAGGGGTGGGAATGTCCAAATTACCCCAAGCATAGAGCAATAGAATCTCGCTGGTGGTTACGAGTTGACCCTTCAACTTATCACCACAACATACGATTGGTATCATCAAGTCATCACTAGAACAAAAGGTTGGACACTGCACTCTATCCACTGTAACAAGAATATAACTTGACAATCAACACACTAACCAATGTACGACTAGGGTCCCTAGACCCATCACAACACCATACAACTTATGGTGTGAGTCATAAGATAAATAGAAATTCAAAACTCAAGAAATTCGCAAAGGACAAAGTTCATGGATTTTCAGAAGTCATCCCACATAGTTGTCTGAGCATCATCTCCTCTCAACTATTCCCACTCCTCATACAACTAATACGACACATCCTTCAACTAGTATGTAGCAAACTCCACACCCTTAGAGTATGAAGCATACATCATACAAAGAATATTCTCCATCTCATTTATGAAACCTTGAGGATCCTCCTTTACCAAGGAACTAGTAAAAGTTGGAGGACTAAACCTCGTGAACTAACCAATCCTTGTGGCCTCAGAAGAAGGAGTGATAATAGTAACATGCTCAGACTAGCGTAATTGGGAGACCACCAACTGAGTAAGTAAATGAATCAATTAGCAAAACATAGACACATCACCCTGAGGCATTAGGGAAGAAGTACCATCATCCTTAGGAGTTCGAAGAGGACTAGTAAGGACTGGTGGACCTCTATGGGGCCATCAAAAGTAGGATCCTAGACTGAGTCTATGCTTTATAAGTAGGACAAGTTCCATCCTTGTTATCCTCATGTATGAAAGAGGAGTTTCAAAGAGCATTATATCTTTAGGTAGGCATGATCTAAAATTCAAATAAATGAAATTAGAGAAGATTTAAACATTGTAGACTCTACAGCTTAAAAGTAGAACACAAGAAATAAAAACATTCCTAAATACCTCATAGCCTCTCCATTATAAGTGTTGTGCGTTAAACACCAATAAAAGACAAATTACTCGACACAGATTTATGGACACCTAATTGATCTTAAACCTAGGGCTCTGATACAAATTTGTCATGACTCTAATCAGGGCCTCACTGTGATGAGAATCTCAACTATTTTAAGGACTAGAGACTACCCATTTACATAACCAAACAAAACATAACACAACTATCATCAAATGAAATTAAAAAATATAACAAGATTGGATGAGTACTACATAGGCAACATAGAAATGAAATTCCAAAAATTCAACAATATCCCAATCCACAGTAATCAATAAAGCCTTAAAATAGACCAAAACCGTTCTCAGTCGATACATGCCCCAAAGGATAGCCCAAAGAGTTCAATAAAGTAGTCTAAGACATAAATGAAAGAGTACTTTTAAATGATATACATTTTGAAGAATGGAAGTTTTCCACTTCAAAGCTAACTACTGAAAAGCCAGTAATCCTATCATAGAGAAAAAGGTGAAGTTTCTTTGTCTCCTACATCACATAGGGATATAAAACCCAAATATGGCTAACAGGGTAAGCACTAACATGTAACTTAGGGTAGGGATAATGTAATGCCGAGTCAAAACCATAGTACATTCCATATTCACACATTGTACATACATACATACATACATATATATATATATATATATATATATATATATATATATATATATATATATAACATTCTATGATAAGGAATAAGGTTTAGCATAAAAAAATATATTATCTTGGACTTTGTCGCTTAACTATCATAAAAACACCCATGGGCTATATGGGTCCAACTCTCTCTGTTAAAGGGGCCCGATGCATGTTTGTTGCACGAATCAAAGATATCAAGAAACACTATGGAATGCCCTAACACAATGTTAATCCAAGATACAAATATATATAAAGTGTGTCATAAGTACACGGTCATCCAAAACCACCCTCACATCGGAAAACATGAGTTTTCAATATCAGTCCCCCCAGGAATTCCACGTTATGACTTAGCTACACAGCAACCTATAAACACCTATTAAATAAATTACATATTCCCAATCATTAAATATAATTATCCACGGAGGTACATACTGTTGGTATCGCCTAGCAACTACGTTTTAAAGATAATATTATCATGCCATTCTAGTTATACATCAACTGATAGGAATGCCACAACCTCTTTTATTCATTAAGTCAATATGGTTGAATCCCACAACCCCCTTTGTTCATTTAATAAATGTAGGGGTATTCCACGACCCTCTTTGTTTATTAAATCAATTTGGGGGAATGTCATGACCCCATTTGTTCACTGAATCACATTTAATTCTTTATCCTTTAATGCTATGCAATAGTTACAAAGGTATTTAGAATACATTTATTCTCATGTTGAATGCAAGTTTCACAAGATTGGGTTGAGGTTATCATAAATTTAATTATAAAAATCCATATAATTGGTGGAATAAATGACCCCCTAGTTTATTAACCATGCCCATACACTCATACATTTAAAACCACCATTTAAGCATGAAAAATTTCATATAACCTTGGGAACATCCTTTATGAAAACAATCATTAAAAACCCTAAACTTACATTCTAAAGAAAAAATTCAAAACTATTTGAATAATAATTTAAAATACATGCTTTAACAAAATAAGATTTATGGAAGAGTAATATGCTTGAGATAGAAAGAATTACAAAGAAAAATCAATTCTTTAATGCTCTAATTGTCAATTCCTTGGAAACCCATAGTGTTTTTTACTCAGGGTTTTAAGAAAACTTGAGAGAGTGTATTTTAAGGTTAAGGTATGAAAATAAAGTTCCCAATATGTTTTATGGCCATGGGTCTTAAGTGTGGAAAATATCCAAACTACCCTTGAATAAAAGTTGAAAAAATCTCAATTATCATTATGGGTTACCTTACGACTTTTGATGAATCCTCATGAGTCATCACCGTGACTTGTAGAGTAATTAGGATCTCAGGGCACCCACACTGTTCTAACGATGAGTCATACCCCATGATTTATCCTGAGACATAATGACTCATTTGGTCTAATGGTAGGACTCATATGAATAGTTACTTCCTAGTCCTACTCAGGTTATAGACTTTTGGTATAACACTTTTCACCCTATGATTTGGGATTCTATGACCCATAATGACATCTTACGACTTATAAAGTGTGTCGTAGGATAGGTAGTAAGCTTAGAGGTCAAGAACATTATAAGGACCAATATATAAGGTGTTACAATTTGTCATGTAGGATATAAGAAATCTTCTTAGGTGATACTTTAATGATATTTTGAGATGGAGGAGGTGCATATATTTTATACATTATGGCACTTGGATTGGTTATAATACTAAGAGTTTGCTTTACATACATTCATTAATATTCATTGCCTATCACTAGTATTGTTTGGTGCTAATACCTATCAACCTTAGCGGAGGTTTCATAGGTATTTTCCATGATTATTTTTTGTTCAATGTTGATTGAACCTACTAGGTTTATGGGCCTCAATTACGTATTTTTTGTTCGGACTAGAAGATTACTTTATTTTTGTTATTATGGACTGGTATTGATCTTGGTGTATGATTATGATCCCACCCTTTTTTTGGTACATTACATTATGGACAGTGTCATTAAATTAGGATTTCCTAGCGGGGTTAGGCTAGCTTCCTTAGGTTGTTACTTTTGAGTTAGTTTTGTATACCCATATGTCTCTCTCTCTCTCTCTCTCTATATATATATATATATATATATATCAAGCTATGTTATTATTTTATATCCCGTAATACCCTTATTTATTCATATTGTATATGTATTCCTTGGGCTTATATACTATCACATATCCTTTCTCCACTCTTTATTTTAATGTTGGCCAGTGATATATTGTATCATACTATAGTTCTTGAGTACAACTAAAATAGGATAGTTTATAGTCAATGACTATCTTAATTAATTATGTTGGCCTTCATGTATAGTTGCCTGTAATTTATATTTCTACATGCATGTTATCTAAATTTGCATTATCTTTGGAGCACAGTTAGCAATTTTGTACTGAGTACCATATGTTTGGTACTCATGCAACACTTTTGCTGCCTGTAGATCATAGAACTATTTCTCACTATTAATGTGTGCATTGTGCAGAGAAGGTATGAATCATAGATTTTTGGTGAGCTCTAGACATTCGGAGCATTACTACTTTTACTATTATGGATTAAACCAGTCTTTAAATTGTATTCGGAGATGGGTTGTATATTTATACTTATTAAGTATTTGAATTTGTACTATTAATATATTAGAAGCTCTTTTTCTAACTACATTGGGTCTCGGGGTTGTCTTATTTACAGTAGCCCCTTTATTATATTTTCTTCTTTCATTCCTCTTATTTTCTTTGATAGTCTATTACTAGTATTTTGGGACTATAGGTTGACTAACCTATTGATGGGTTGTAGTAGGTGACATCATTACCTTAGAAATTTTATTATTACAAATTATTATCTAAGAATAGGCTTACCAAGGTATTGGTATAAAATAATAGTATCTAGTAGTATTGTAACGCCCTGATTTTCTAGAATCGAAATGCCACACGGTGCTCATGATCCCAAAGGACCACAAGCTAAACCTATACTGATATTTGTACCTGAGCACTGCATAATATAATATAATAAATATGGAAAACTGGCGAAAACTTTCCATAAGGTTCAAAACATCTAAAGTACTCAAAACTGAACACTGAATACTGATACATCAGTATGAAAAACCTTTAACTATCTAAACTATGGAGTTGATGGGACATGTCCCCAACTAAATCCGTCTACTAAAAATAAACTCAGTCTAATACCATAATAAAATAAGGATCCTCGAATGAAGAGGACTCACTACTACTTCTACTACTGCTGACTGAGTCTGGACTGCTAAGGGTGCTTTGGATCTCATGCTTCTGAACCTATGGTATAAGACACCATAGCACAAGAGAAAAGTATGCGCCAGTACTTTGAATATACTGGTATGCTAAATGAGGTAAGGCTAAATGCAAGGGCTTATGCATGAACATAGCTTAACTAAATAGCATGAGAGTACTGAATGAGGACAGATGCATGAATACACAAACCATAATTTAAATCATCGTGACTTTGAATACTGATACTCAGATACTACTTTACTGACATCTGAACTCACTACTAATACTGGGTACTGAATAACTGAAATTTTCTGATATTGATAACTAAGTACTAAATTTAAGATTAGTCCTCCCTAGCAGAATATCTCTTAATCTTTTAATAATAGAAATGACGGACTGAGTTTGAGATCAGGCCTATATAACGGTTTATCTCCTGCTCTATTAGTACTAATACTAATTAACTTTATGTGAGACCAGGCCTATCTAGAAGGTGGTCCATAAATCTATGGAACTGTCTAAGTTCCTTACTGAGATGGGTGACTGTATCTGACAGTCTTGATTTCTGAGTTCTACTCTGAAGACTAATACTAAAACTGAAACTGTGGGAGTTCTCACTTTATCGATATGCTCCAAATCTGATCTAGTGGGTACCAAACTTTAACCCCAGTAGGAAGGGTGTCAATACCGTTCCACGAGTAAAAACCTCTTCTATGGTCAAGCCTCTCTAATGGGAGACCCTGAACAGGAAGTTAAGCCTAAGGCAATATGATAGACAAGCCTTAATCTAATAAGTGACTCCTGGTCCTGCACTGGCGGCACAGTTCTGGAGTTCAGGGACTATTACTAATGAATCTTCATCTTTAACTAGGAAGCCGTCATCTCCACACTCATTTGGTGCTAGTTCCTACTCCAAATGAAAGAAACTAAACTGATTCTTGGGCTGTACAAAAGTGAGTTGAATCTATTACTGATTATCTTACTTGACTGATCTAACTGAGTTTACTTGATTCTATTATCTGATGGAATACTTCTGAATCTCATTATTTGACTGGATGTACTAAGTTCTAAATTGATTACTTGAATTCTACAAAGGTCTGAAACTGAATTCTTGAATACTACTAAGATTTGAGCTAAGTACTAAACGGAAGTTGAAATGCTAATGATACTTAGATTACTAAGATTTCTTAAGTTATGTAACTATCTGAGAGTACTAAATTCTGTAACTGACTGAGTTCTAAGGATCATGGCTTGACTGAGATTATCGTGAAAACTGACTCTGGCTCTAGACAACAACTAATTTGTCGGGTATAAATACCCCCAGGAATCAATAACATAAAAGTAAAACATAACCATTCTTGAATAATCATGACCATGGACTTTCATTCACAACACAATCAGTATAATATCTCGTCAATCACTTGAATGTCATAAACATGTAAATGTATAGGGAATGTATACTAATTTCTCATAGTTGTTTAATAAGGAATACACATGGATAAGAATGCATGCAACTTATCATAATACATTCACTAAGGCATTTCAACAAATGCTTGGCATGTACTAGTTATCACAAAATTGGGGATTTCATGCTTAACATACTAAATAGGCACTATTATCTTTACTTAACCATTCTATCAAACATATGGGGAGAATGCTTTGGTTATACCACAGATTCTATACTTAATCATCATGAATACATCAATATCATGCAAATTGAATAGGGTTTATCATAAATATCATATAATTCATCACATACTAGAATTAACTCTTGAAATTGGTAGTCTAAATCATTAATTAAAACCCAACAATACAAAATTATGAACTCTAATATACATAAATCATGCAATCTCATAAATACATAAACCGCAAAATTTTGATAAGGATTCTTGAGCTTCTTGGGTGGAAGGAACCCAAGAATCAACATATAACATACCTTAGAAGCCTCTTTCTTGAAAGATCTTGAAGAAAATCCTTAGTCTTGTTCTTGATTTCTTGGCTAGGGTTCTTGACCCTTTGAGAAAAAATATAATATTCTTGAGAGAAAAATGAGGAAAATAATAGAATAAGGGCTTATTGGGCATTTTATTTCATGTGTAGGGCTGATAGGGGTCATGGAAAAATTCTAAGATGCCCTTGGAATTAAATAAAGGAATATGAAAATCCCAATTTTGTATGCTCGCTTGATGCACCATAATCACGCCAGCTTACTGGAATTTGGACAGTTGGGAAACTGCTTGATGGCGCGACGCAGGGAAACTTGTATTTCCACCTTGGTTGCAAACTGCAAATACACCGCAACATGGTGGAATCACATAGGCTCACTGGATTTTGACAATTGTCATTTTGGCTGACTCAGTGATGCGCCAAAGTACCCGGTGGTACATTGTCTCACTAAAATGCCTCTAACTTTTTGCTTGAGTGTTGGATTTGGGCGAATTTATTATCGACGAAAACCTTATTCAATTCTCCACATGAAAAAAAGTTGATATTAGGGAAATTCTACATAGTTTAAAATATTTCTCACTTGAGAAGTCAACCCTTACTCTTCTTAAGAATGAAACTCAACTTGAAGAAAGTTTGGGGTATTACAAATGTCATGCAGATCGACTATAGGACATTCTTTAAAAATTTTAGTCTTGACTCCTTGCCGTGTTTTTGTATCTCAGTGAGCCACTAGTACATTCTTTGAGTCTATTCTATTTTGGATGGATATTACAAGGCTATAAATACATGCAAATGAGATATTGGCACATAATTAAACGTTTTTGCATAGCATAAAAATAGGGTATCATAGGTTAATATCAAATATCATAAACTTCACACAGAGGACTTGGGGCCAGCCCAGGCTCTTATAAAGTTTATGACCGCTCCATCCTGTTAAGATCTATCTAGCATTAGAGATTTTGAACCTTTAAAAGAATACCTCACAGCTAAAAATAAGGTCCAGTTTATCAAACAATTTTCAAGTTGAGATGGGTTTGATGGTACTCAACATTGTTTCTAAATAATTTTAGAGTATGAGATTAGGTATTTAGAGTGGACAAGACATACTCCTAGATTATATCCTTCAGAGCATAATATGATGTATGGATATATTATAGGATTAGCCTTGCCACTTTTTTGGTATGAACTATTTGATAGCAGATAGATCATTTTTTTTTTAGGTTGTTGATTAAACAAGAGCAAAAGTTAAAGTATAAATTAAGACTTATAGAGGTTGCAATAAATGGCCATGTCATCAGTATATTTCTATGGGTATTTTATTCAGGATTGAGGATTCTCTTAGTAGGGATCAACTTATCCTGCAACCTATCAGTTCTAAATAGGTATCATACAAGTGGCACTCAGACTAGTTATGGTGCTCAATATGGGTAGAGTTTTCATCAGACCCTGTAGAGTGTTCATCATGGATATTTAGGCAGTGACAGCTATTTTAGATCTGTGGGTGTAGTACCTCAGGGTATTCTAGGAGCTTGTTGTGGTTGTGGTATGATTAGTCATTCTTTAAAAGAGTGACCTAAACCCTAGTTAGTTGTTCAGATAAATTTAGCATACGTTTCCCTCAAAACTAAGGATCTTAAGGTGTATTATGACTGCAGGGAGGATTATTCTAATAGGGAGTGCCCTCGACATTAGTTAGTGAGTTGGTTAGGTTTATCCTATATTTCTCGGTAGGTTAGGGCTTTAAGAGTTTGCTAAAATTGTAGAAAGACCAGTTATTGGTCCATAGAGTGTCCCCTTCACGGGATTTCTAATTATTTATCTCATTTAGATTAGTATCATAGAAATGTGACTCCTTTAGTTTGAGGTAGTGTTCATAGTTCATTAGTAGATGATTCAAATACTTAGTATGAGTTTGGACCTGCTCAAATTCATTCTTCTTTGGGCCTATCAAACTTAATATTTTAGATTTCTACCTTTATAAATACACCCTTAATTTCTTATATTTTACTTTTTATTTGTTCTAGAATAGGGTTTTAATACGTATCATTGATTATATGCCTTTGCTATTTTTATATTGATTATTTTATGACTTGTGTATTTTTTATAATTATGTGACTACGCTCGTGGATGAATTCTTTTAGTATTTTATAGAGTGGATCAATATTGATATTTCCTTATAGGTGTAGCATTTAGGTTCCATTCCCATTTACCTTCTCATATTAGCCTCCTTATGGTCCTAGAGTGGTACTTGTTATTAATTTTTATTTTTGGTTCCACATATTGGTATTTCTATTATTGTTGTTATTGTTACCATTATTTAATGCTGATCGATCCTTGCTCGATTGACGACTAGACTAGCATTATCTAGCTATAATTTTCTTCCTCATGATTTTTATTCATTATCTTAGGTGACTATCTTGGTGGGATAGTTCTCTCTCTTTTATCAAGATTAGGTTGCTCATTTTTTTCTTCTGTTGGTGAGGCTAGATCAATTGTTAAGTGAGATATAAAAGTAAAGGTAGGTTGGCCTTCCATGATTCTATTATTGTTCTAGAGTTTAAAATTTAGTTATATCACCTATTTTTAGTTTGAGATTCTAGGGATTGACTTCTGGTTTGCTATGATTTTAGCATTGGCTCTCCTTCTCCAAAGCCTATTTTTGAAATAGTTTGGCATTCATTCTTCTGATTTTTTGAGTTCACCACCTGGTAGTGGTCTTTATGTTGATGTCAAGAGGTCTTGGGGTTTTCTTTAAGATTTCTTGAGTTCATCTACTAGTGGTGGATTGATCTTGGTATTGGTGTAAAGTTCGACACTCTATTCTTATCGTGATGTGGTTTTTGTTCTAGAGGAATTAACTGAGTTGGACATAGGTGATCTTTTCCTATGACCATTTTTTAACTTGGCATATTGGGAATTCATTATCTTGATTTGCCTTGTTTATTTTCCATTGGTAGTCTTGACTTTTGCATTGATATTGAGATTAGTATTCATTTTTCCGTGATGTGATTCATTTTATGACTCAAGATGTCTCAATTTTTCACCATTTAGTTTCTTACCCTTATTTAAATTAGTAATAATACTTTTTAATGTCATGATGTCAATAGGAGATAATTTAAACATTCTATACTAATAAATATTTACTTTAATAAATAAAGGAATGAAATCCATACACTCCCTCAAGCAAATCAATTTTCATAATGATTTCATATTTAACGTAGAATTGAAATGGTCACTTAGATTCCAGTTATCATTCATAGTCTAAATATTTAATCAAATGTAAAAAGTATTTCTTAGTGAGTATTTCAGTGATGACTTCCAATAAATTAATAGTTCATTCAAATAAAATAAGTAGGTTTATATAAAGTGAGACAAATTAGTTAGATTATATATTGGAAATAAATAAATAACTTCAAGTCGTAAGTCAATAAAATATAAAATGGACAACGCCCAAGCTCACACTCAAGTGTACGTGGTCTTATCAAAAAGTAAAGTGGCCTTCAAGAAGCCGAGTATCGATGTCACAGGGACTTGATCTAACAACGATTTAATTCTAGTTCACTTATTAATATTAAATTGGTGCGAAATTGACTAAAAAGAGTTAGGAATTTGTAAACTATAGAAAAGTAAATAGCACATAAAAATAAAGGTCTTGGAAGAATCAACGGAGTAAAGCCCATGGTTAAAGCTCTTCGAACAATCATACTATGTTAGTGAATTTCATTCGTTAATTATTTATCTTGGTTGTTGATTTGTAGAGTTAATTACAGTATAATGGTCTCCCGACCTCTAACCATTTACCTAATTTGGACATTACAACTACATTGTTGAGCGGGGAAGCAATAATCCAATTAAGTTCTTTAAAGCTATCATCCTACGTATGAATCAAGTAAGGCATCTAAATACATTTTTGTCCTAGATGCTAATTCGAATTATTTATTTTATAAAATAATACAAACCCTATTTTGTTTATTCCCATGTCTATCTCGCTATTCCCTCTTCTGAGATCAAAAGGTCAAAAATATATGTATTATACGTGTGATCAATCCATAAATAATTAAAATAAGATTAAATAAGTAACCAAATATGATAAGCAAATCCAACGAAATTAATCCAAAATAATAATAGTCATGTTCTTGGCTTTAACCCCAGAAAAGAGGTTTTTAGCCAATAATATTCATAATCACGATTCAAATAATTGAATACATGCTATGATAATTAAAAGCAAATTAAAGAATTAATAAAAACCTAGAAGTAGTAGCAGCGACCACCTAATACTTCCACACCATCACACCGTCCACCGCATTATTGTTCAAGATTGTCCAAAATTATCGACCATTATGTGCATATATGATAAAATATTCCCAATCCATGTGTGATTAGGAGATATCAACATTATTGCCCCAATATTCTTACATGTAAATATATATTTTATTATTATTGTGCTTAATCCTAAGCTTTGTCCATGTATAAGTGGGTATGATGTATAATTTGAAGCAGTGAAATACAACATGCAACACATGGTTTACTTCTTCAAAATGGAGGGTGCGTGTAAGACCCCACAAAATTCTAAGTTTAACTCAGCCATTTAGAGCATAAAAAGAGGTCCCAGACTTAAAAATTTCAGCCAAGTATTTACACTTAGAATTTATTTTAGCCTTCATAAGTTGGCAATCTTATTTCATGACCTTTATGACCTTAAAACATCGATATTTGGATTGAATAATGATCACGTATGTTGATAGGTCACTTTGTGTGAGTTTTCGATCTTTCAGACCTCGTTTTAATTGAGTTTGGATGACTAAAATAGTGGGTCAACATGATCTCAACACACCGCGTCACCCATCCCATTGACAATTTTTTTTTCTCAGCTTCAGAGTGCATTCCAGTGAATCAATGCAGACTCGACATCACACATTGGCCATCGCATTGATGGGATCAATGCGGCACGTCGGTCTGTCCATCACTGGTCACGGTTTTTGCTTTTTTTAATTTCGCATCCAGAGAGGTAAATGGGTCTTTATCCCACAATTATTCAGCCCCCAAAACATGAAATCAATTATTCCAAAGAGAAAAATCACTCTCTCTCTCTCGAATACTTTCAAAAAAAAAAAAACCTCGGGCATCAAATTTCAAAGTCAAGATTCAAGAACACACCATCAATCTTCACGAATTCAAGCACCAAGATATGTTAGGTGTTGATTCAAGGGTGTCCTTCCACCCTTGGAGTTCAAAAATCTCTTTTAAAACTTTGATTTTATTGATTTCATGAATTCCATGTTAGGTTTGATTGTATTCATCATTATGATGTTAATTGGGTTTCTAATTCATGATGTATTACAAGATTCATCAAAATTTATTTGACATGTGTGTAGTATATGTGAATCATGTTTAAGCCCTTGAATTTGTAGGTTGGGATATGAAATCATGATGCCTGCATGTTTTTTAGTATCATGTATATAGATTATGTTGCCCAAGTGTTTGATTAATTGCTCATGTGAATTAAATGGGGAAATCATGACATGCTAGTATATGTACAATCTTATATCTTTCAAGTATTTGATAAAATATCTCTATGAATGAGTTATTAACATTGTAATGTTTTTCAAGATCACGCTATGCTTTACTTTCCATGTTATCGAGTCCTGGGGGTATCTAATACCCGACAATCTAGTTGTTTACCTAAAATTACAGTAGATTTAGTATAGTTTTAGTGATGTCACGTACATTAGTATTCAACCAGTTAACAGAACTCATTATATACAGCCAGCTAACAGAACTCAGTGCACTCAGTCAACTAATAGAACTCAGTGAACTTAGCCTAGTTTAGTTAGATAGTACGATCAGTAATAGTTCAGTCAAGCCTAGAACATTCTAGAAATCAGTTCAGTCCAGGTCTATTCAGTTGGGAGTAGGAATCAACACTGATCAAACTAGGGATGGGGGCATTCCTATCAGTAAAGGGTTTGACCCTTAGTAGAAATCCTTGTGTTACAGAACTACATATCCTGCATAGGTTAAGATGTCTTCTTGCCAGTATGGGATTGATACATCTCGTACGAGATTTCCTACCAGTGAGGGTTGACGAAAGAGCTTCCTTCCAGAGAGGTTTAACTCATAGCCATTGTAAGTATCCATTAGCAAGGTGCTAACACCCTTCCAACTGGGGTCATAGGTTCGACCCCAACTCAGTCATACTCGGGGTATGTAGGTTAGATGAAAACTCCTACAGTATTAGTTCCAATCTCAGTATAAAATCTAGTTCAATTCTACATAATTAGGACTATAAAAAGCAGTCACCCAACTATCAGTAAACTCAAAAATCATTCATTCCGTTATTAGAACTCAGTATCTAGTGTTACTATGATCTCATACATAGTATATATAGATATGTGCATAGTATTGCATGATCAGTGTTTCATCAATTTCAGTTATACACGTACTCTCATTCATTTGTATTCATTCTATTCAGCTAGTTATTGTTCATGCATATAAACCCTTGCATATCAGCCTATCTTACTTAGTATGCAGGTATATTCAAAGTACTGATGCATACCTTCTTTTATGCTATGATGTCTTATATCATAGGTTCAGACGCATAGGCTCCTGACCGAACTTAGCAGCCTAATCTATCAGTAGCATACTTAGTGATGAGTCCTCATAGTTCGAGGATAGAGTTATTATTTCATTCTTTCAGTATTCAATTTATTTCAGTAGTTGGAGTTAGCTGGGGACTTATCCCATCAACTCTATATTCATATAGTTAGAGGTTTTTAGACTAGGATTTTAGAAAGTATTCAATTGTATAAATTATTATTACAATTGGTATTCTTTATCAGTATTTTAGGTTTTGAAGCTTATGGCATTTCAGCCTATTTTTCCACATTTATTATAGTATTATTACTCAGTGCTCACAGTTGATATCAGTTATGGTTTAAGTTGTGGTCCTTTATGGTCGTAAGCACCGTGTGACGTCTGGAGTGTAGACTCGGGGAATTACAAACTTGGTATCATAGCCTAAGATACAACAGAGTCCTAGGAAGTCTGAAAGACACATCTAGTAGAGTCTTATGCATGGGTGTGTAGCGCGCTACACTTATGGACAAGAGGTTATGAGGAGTTTTAGGAAAAATTTCCTTTCTTTCAGTGTTCATATCGTGCGACTGAGCATGAGCTCAGGTTACACTTTGAGTCTAATACTTTGCTTACTTCTGTTTATAGAACATGCCTCCCAAAAAGACTAACAAAAGGAGAACTAAAAACTAGCCAGCGCCTTCTCCTGTTCAGGCAGATCCCCTGAGTGAGCATATTTCTCACTACTAACTCAGGACTTCTTTCACTTCCTTAGCTTATTTAGTAGTAGCATAGAATAATCAACTATCTAAAATCCTATCAAGGTTTATGACTTAAGCTCCACAAAATAAGGAGAAGAGATGTAAAAAAGAAGGGAGAAACAATAAGAGGGCCAGAATAGCAAGGCCAAAGAGTGGCCAAACAAATCCTCCTTGCCAGAAATGTGGAAGAAACCATCAGGATAAATGGAGGTTTAGTGTCTTTCAGTTGGGAGTAGGATTAAGCACCAAGTGAACCCAATGATGGGGGCTTACCTGTCAGCAGAGGGTGTGATCTTAAAAGCAATACTTACATTTCAGAACTACGTAGCCAGCATAGTTTGAGAAATCAAACCTGCCAGTTGAGGGTTGATAAGGTGCTTTACCTGCCAGTAGAGGGTACCACCATTCTCGATTAAGGGAACCTGCTAGTAAAGGGTTATTTTTCTGCTTGTCTTTACCCGTGACACGGTATTGACGCCCTTCCAATTAGGGTTACAGATTCGACCCCAGCTCAGTTATCTTATCTTATTTGGGGCATGTTGGTTATATGATTACCTCCCATAGTTTTAATTTTAGTCTCAGTATTCAAAATAAAACTCAATTTAGTTCTATAGAATCAGGACTGTCAGACACATTCACTCAGTTAACAGTAATTTAGATTATCAGTGATCTCAAATTATCAGTATATTCAATTATCAGATTCAGTTCTAGTATACTCAGTTATAGTTGTACAGTATGTTCAGTAGTTACAGTTCCTCCATGTATGCTATCTAGCTCTTGCACATCATTTAGTTAGTTATTGTTCATGTATATGAACCCATGCATTAAACCTTACCTTATTTAACTTACTAGTACATTTCCACGTATTGATCGCATACCCATTTCTTACGCTATGATGTTTCTTATCATATGTTCAGACACTCAGGTTCCTGATCGCGCTTAGCCAGATTCAGCCAGGAGTAGCAGATTTAGCTGTGAGTCCTCATCTATCAAGGATATACTTTTATTTCAGTACTTCAGCTTAGCAGTATTTTAGTAGATGGAGTTAGTTGGGGAAATATTCCATCAACTTCACTTATAGATAATTTTAGTTAGAGGATTTTCGGACTAGATTTTTAGATATTATTTCAGATTCAGATGTTATTATTCATTATCAGTATTTTATATGTTTTGAAACTTATGAAATTTCAGCCCATTATTCCGTAATTATTACAGTATTATTATTTAGTGCTCATAGCAAGTACCAACTCATGGGTTAGCTTATATTCCCTCGAGATCGTAAGCACAGTGTAACGACTAAGGGGTAGTCTGATAACGCTCAAACTACAGTTCTCGTAAGAGTGTAAGCGGTCGTTGTCAAATATAGAACCCAGCTGGGTTGGGTGTCGAATCCCACAGGGAATACTCGGTCACTAAGAATGCAACGATTAGTAGACTTTTGGTGAAAGTTCTATGAAAAGGGGGGATTGGAGTGTGATGTTAAGTAATAAAAATAAAAATAGCAAAGTAGAAACAGAATGCTTGGTAGGTTTTAATCAATGAGAATTGTAAGTTAGGGTTATGTCAACCTTATGAGTTTTACGTATCTATTGGCTATGAGTTATGCGAAATTCTGACATGCATGCGCTTATATAGATTCGTATTCTATGGTAAATCCTAGCGTCTTTCGACCATCACAGATTATCTCACTTTAACTCTTTCGAGCTTAAAGCGTATCTATTGGTACGAATTCTCCAAGAGGTTAATCCAGTTACGGCACTAACTTTTAAATAGGGGTTGGTGCCTTATTTCCTTGTCATTCTCTCTTTTCCAGACATGTAACTTTTCTTTCGAACAAGTTAATGCTATACTGGCGTATTCTATATGTTTGCAACCACAAGAATTAAATTAAGATGAAGAGAAGAATGATTTAAGAAGCATATGTATCAAGAATTCACAAACTCATAGCAATAGATAGTTTCTTATAAGGCTTTCATAACCCTAACAGAGAAGTTTAGCTACTCATGAGTGCAACAGAAAACACAATAGCAATTATTATCATACCAAAATAAGAATCCCACGGTAAGTATGTTTTGGTAGCACTTGTGGCGTGAATTCCTTGCAAATAGCATTTCTCTTGTCGTAAAAATTAAAAGTCGAATAGATGAAAAATAATGTCAACAAAGAATTTGTGAAGAAAAGGGGAAAGGATCGAATAGGGAGGAATAAGGATGAGGGTGGCGGAAATTGGTGCTGAAAAGTTCAGCAACATAGGGTTTTTATAACACCCATATCCTATTCCTACTAAGCTACTGCATACTTATCCTAATCCTACTAGGTTACTGCTTCCTTTTCCTAATCCTACTAAGTTACTGCTGGTCCCCAAGTCTTTGGAAATACTGTTTTTGCCCAGGACAAGTTTTCTATGCATCACTTTCAGTCCACAAGCTTCCAGAAGCTGCCTTCCTTCTTACGTGAAATTTCCTTTGGCGTCCAATTTCCATAAAATGCTGAAATCTTCATCATTTATACCTGAAAACTTGCTAATCATGTTGGTTAGCTCACTTACAGGAAAAAGGACTAAAAGTGCAGGAATTATATATTTTGTCCTCAAAACTTAGCTAAAATATGGGTAAATTAAGGTTCTTTAGGCGTGTAAATACGCCTATCATCAACACCCCATACTTAAAGCTTTGTTCATCCTTGAACAAAATATCATGTCCATATAAACATCTACTTAGGGTTTCACAGTAACAACACAAATTGTTTAATCAAGACAGGCACGACAATTATTAACAAAGAGTAGTTTTTTTTCGATCATTACTAGAAACAATTCAACCTTCAACATAGACTCGTGATGATGGTTAATTCGTATCCACAAGTTAAGGCACAAAGAATCATACACAACTACCCAAAACTCATCAACCATGTGTGTCTCACAATATATCACCCATAATCACTCACAAGTATTGTATATATTTTGAACATGGGTATAAGATTTTCCTTGCTCTCACTCTCTCAAAGAATTCATATGTTGCAACTGATAACCATAGGCTTGCCCTTAGTGTAATGCTCTACTAATATCAGAATGCTAAGATCAGGATCAAATAGGTCTTTTACAGGTTGTAATGTAGGCTAAGGGACGGGTAGGACTATTTTGGCCAGAAATAGTGACTATGTTCCTAAGCGCTTTAATACATCACATTATGCCATTAACACTCTCTTTTAAACAATCCTGCTACCTTTCTTTCATCTATCACCCCTTTTCACCTATTTTGCCATTCAAACATAACTATCTTTTCTATTTCTTTTTCTTTTCTTCTCTTTTTTTATAACACACCTCTATGATAGACACTCTTTCTTCATAACAAATTCAAGTACCAATTCACTTTAAGGCATCACTCTCACCCAATTTCCTCTTATTTTGTCATATGACTTTACCATTTAAAGCACTTAGGAATTTGGATCAAATTATGGTCTTGAAAAAAAATGGATTAGGCTACATATGAGGCTATCAAAGAAAATGGCTTAAAGGCTCAAAAGGGGTTGACTAGGATAATGTCCATGGGTAGGTAAAACGAAGGTAAACAATCACAGGTTTCCAAAGAAATGCCTAAATCATCTCCTAAACTTACACTCTTTATTTCACTTCACACACACATCAGGCAAGTTCTAGCATCAGCCACAAACACAGAATATACTATCACCTCACACACACAAGGCACATGGTCGACTTTATTGGGAGCAGTGTAGACTCTTGACCCAATAGATGATGGAATTAAACCACACAACTATCACACAGTGAGTCACATTTGGAGCCTAAACGTCTCAACAGTAATGATTTTATCACAGACTCTTGTCATAATGCCCTGCTGCCTATCAGAACAATTTCATGCAAAGTAAAAAAAAATTACAAACATAAATAAGAAAATGCAGATAAAGAAGTATAGCATACAAATACCAGCACCCCACACTTAGATGGGACACACTGTCCTTAATGAAAAATAAATAAAAACCTGGATTAGTTGGACTCCTCCTCTATGTTTGGGGTCATACCCCCTTCATCAGAATCATCATCAGAGTCGTCGTCATCCGAATTCTCCTCCGCATCGAAGTCTGGCATTCGGCGATCGTCATCGGTTGGCACATCGTCATCGAAAGGTTTCTCAAAGTACACACTTACTCCATACATAGCCCTTGCATGCTCGTTCATTGGGTAGTCATAATCCAACTGTTGGAGCTCTGCAGTAGTTGGAACACGACCTCCACTCATCATTGTAAACCGAGTCATGCCATAAAGATGGCGAAAGAAACTTTCATCCCGAGCATGACGTTCTACAGTGGTAAGGTTAACGCCATGCATGGTTTCAACATCTTTAACCTTTGTGAGGTCAACCTTCTTCGGGTTGTGTGGAAGCTTATGATCAGCCGGCTCCTCTTCGATGTCCTCCTTCTTCAATATTGCACTTAACAGATTGCCAAAGCTGAAGTGGGACCTCTTGTGTAGCCTGGCCTTACGCATTGAAGATCGAATGATCGCCCCAATATTGATGGGGACGTTCGTCATCAATGCGTACACCAAACACACTCTGTCTCGTGTAATCTTTGTGTACTTTGTCCCTGGAATCAAGCAAGAGTTGACTATTCGCAACCATATTCGAGCTTCCCTGTTGAAGGAAGCGTAAGGGAAGGTGTTGTGCCGACTGGTGTCCTTGTGTCTGCTCCATCGTGCCATTGATATTGTTTCGCACAGTGTATGTCTGATTGCCCTGTACGGAGGTCTGTTATATAGCTCTTTGAGTGGTGATGGATCAACAGATGGCAAATCCAGAAAAGAGTTGAAGAACTCAACATTTAGTTGTAGGACTTGGCCCCGAATCTTTACTTCACTCCCTGTAGTTTTCGGTGACCAGTTTGCATAGAATTCTTGTGTTAGATCGAGATTGCATTCTCCCATATCTCGAAAGATGAAATCAAGATGTAACGCCATGATCTTTGCCAACATGCGAGGTTCTTTCTTTGCTAGGCTTTCAACTCCACATGAACATATTTTTTCTCTTTATTGTTCCTATACCACTCCTTTCCTTCCTCCTCTAGGAACCATTTGATTATGAACATGCGGCGAGGTATTTGCAGCGAGGAGGATTCTCCTAGCTCTTTACATCCCCTTTTGTGGCCTTTTTGTGAGGTGATCGCTTTATCCTTTCCTTGTCGTGCTTTTGGTGCCATTTGTACCTGAGATTTAAATGATAATCATGTTAGCTTCATCTTGGTAAATACAATTGACAAGCAAACAGTAGTGGCCCCACCCCACACTTAATTTGTTGGCACAAACTAATTAAGTGAACGTTATCGATTACTCAGACTTCATCGATGTATGTTTAGGTGTTATGTTCCAATAATATAATCAGTGCAATCATACTTTTCTTGTCATCTTAACTATCCTTATTCGATTCTAGTTCATGTAATCTTGAAAATGCTTTCATGTTTTGGATGAATACATCACTTTGAATACAACTACTACATAGATATTATATCAATTTATGGCTTGAAATAAACACAACATCTCATGTTTGTAGTTAACCATGATTTTTCATCTCAATGAACAAGTCATTCGAACATGAAAGCTTTCAAGTTACAAGATTATGCAATTTTCTTGACCATGTCAATTCCGCAAAAGTATGATAGTGTATCAAAATCAAATTCAAGTTGGAAACAAGTCAAAACCATCCTTACGTATCCTTTCACTCACTTAGTTGTATCACAACAAATCAACCACATTCAAATCACCAATACTACTTCAAGATTTAACAATTTATTATAGGCGTAGTAGTGTAGTACTTACGGAATATAAAATAAGAGCAAAGAAGTACTTACTTGGTTGATGGCCTTGGAAGATGTTCTTGCAAAGTTAAAAGAGCAAAAGGAAAATTTTTGAGAGATTTTGGAGAGATAGGCGGCGCTTAGGTTGGATTTGCAATGAGCTTTTGTTTTAAGCCTAAGGTTCTATTTATAGGACAAGCTTGGGTTGGGTTTTGACCCATTTGGAATCGGATTAGGAGACCAAAAAGTGAGCATAGGCGGCGCCTAATGCTTTGCCTATGCTTGGTATAGGCGGCGCCTTTTTCAAAGCCTAGTTAGACATAGGCTTTGGCATAGGCGGCGCCTATGCTATGGCATTGTTGGGCATAGGTGGCGCCTATGCCATGGCATTGTAGAATCCGAGACCAAAGGCTTTTGCATAGGCGGCTCCTATGCTATAGCATTGTTGGGCATAGGTGGCGCCTATGCAATGACATTCTAGATTCTGAGAGCTTAGGCCATAGCATAGGCCATGCCTTGTTCGTTGCCTAGATTTACATAGGACTTGCCTTGTTCGTTTCCTAGATTTTCATAGGCAATGCCTAACCCATAGACTTTTCTTCTTCATTCCTAACTTACCACCTTCAACATGAACCGCTCCAAATCAAAATTTGAAACCAATCTCCTCCTTTATACCTCTTGTACCTACACTTACTCAAAAACAACAAAAACGATTAGAACGATGGGTTGCCTACCATCAAGCGCCTTAGTTTTGGTCGTGGCTCGACAAAATCCTAGGAAAACAAAAACAACAAAAACAATTAAAAATGTTGGGTTGCCTCCCATCAAGCGCTTGATTTATTGTCGCGGCACAACATAACTATCTCTATTACTTAGACTTCATCGAGATAGATGGTGGATCATTTTATGAATGGATTCAGATGACAATGAGGCTTACTTGTAGGCATGCAATATTCTTCGAGATGACCATTGTGCATACATATCCCAGGAGGGATACCAATTATATCATCAATAGTCCAACCCATAGCTCTCTTATATCTCTTCAGAGCAGAGATGAGAGCCTCTACATGCTGTTCACTGAAATCATCCGCCACACTCACAGGAAGTGTATTTCCACTTCCCAAGAATGCATACCTTAGATAATTGGGGAGCTCTTTCGATTCTAGCACTGGGGGCTCTTCAATGGAAGTCTTTGCTGTTGGTGACGGTTAATTCTTAAGATCACGGTCCGGCTGCTTAGGAGTATGAGAATAGGACCCTATTTCTGTTAGAGCACACATAGTTTCTTTATGTTCTTGAGCCTCCTCATGCTCAAAATTCAGCAGCTTATCAGATAGTGACTCATCAGTAAGCTGCTTTTCTACAGATAATTCTTTGTCATCCTTATAATTAAGTTCAGCTACAGAGAACACATCTATATCTTTGTGCTACTTCATTGCTTTGCATACATCACAACGGACCACTTCGTCATTCAACCGAAATAAAAGCTCATTAGCTCTCATGTCAATAAGCACACTTTCAGTTGCGAGGAAAGGGCGTCCCAAGATTATGGGAACTTCAGAATCCACCTCGCAATCCAAAATAACAAAGTCTGCAGGAAAGATGAAGGTAGAAACCTTCACCAACACATCATTTAAGATACGAACAGGTTGTTTTACTGACCTATCTACCATCACAAGCCGCATATTGGTTGGTGTAGGGTCGCCCAACCCCAACTATCTGTAGACGGATAGTGGCATCAAATTGATGCTTGCTCCCAAATCGCACAATGCCTTAGAAAAATTCATAGATCCAACCGTGCAAGGAATAGTGAAAGCACCAGGGTCTTCCTTCTTCTGTACTAAGGACCTTGTGGCAATTGCACTACAATGATGAATATTATCTGTCGGCTTATAGCTTACTGCCCGCTTCTTTGTTAAAAGGTCCTTTATGAATTTAGCGTACCCAGACATCTGTTCCAGCGCCTCCACCAAAGGAACATTAATAGTCAGCTGCTTCAACATCGTTATGAATTTACTGAACCTTGTATCATCCGCCTTCTTCTTCAGTCTCTGCGGAAAAGAATCGTTTTCTCCACCACTTCTTTTTTATCTTGCTTCCGATTATCAACCTTTTCAGGCTGCAGATGTCTAGGGGTGACATCATGAACACACTTTTCAGCTTCTTCGGCCTCTTCACATTCTACATCAATAACATTATCCGCTACATCATTAACTACCTGCTTGCCTTTAGATGGATTGTCTAACACTTTACCACTTCGGGTAGTAATAGCCATACCCGATCCATTATTCCTCGGATTTTGTACTGTGTTGCTAGGTAGCATTCCAGCCTTTCTTTGGTTGAATGCCGCAGATAATTGACTCAATTGTTGCTCTAGCTATTTTATTGAAGTGGAATGCGAGTCAACCAATTGCTTCATTGAGGAAAAATCTTTTATTACCTCAGTTACTCTCGTGTTGGTTGCCTCCACTCCTTTCAACAACTTAGCCATCATATCTTCCATGGACATATTTCCAGAACCAGATGCAGCGGCGTCACGCCTTCCAGGAGGAACATACAAACCACTCCTGTCAGTCTTATCCTTCCAACTACCTTGATCACGGTCCTTGTTTCCAGATCTGTCATAATAGTTCCGACCTTGGTTTCCTTGGGCATTGCCTCGAAAACGTCCCTGATTGTTCAAGTAGTTGGCTTCTTCCTCAGAATCGGATTCCTCTCTTCCTTTTGACACAACCGCTTTTACTTTTTTGGTCTTCCCTGATAATAAATGCTTGGTAAGAAGATCCATCTGTGTTTTCATGTGCGCCATATCTTGATCGCGTTCCTCCTCTCTTTGCCTTTGTTCTGCAGTCATGCCAATTAATGTGGTAGAGCTTGCTACCTCTAAATACCTGGTATGCCAAGCTCTAGTTTGCTTTATCATTCGGTCTAACATATCGCTTGCCTGAATAAAAGTGAGGTCCATGAATGATCCTCCAGCCGCATTATCCACCACTGGCTTGGTTACCGAATTCAAGGATCTATATAATATCTCCATCAAGTGGACATTGGTCATATGATGGTTTGGGCACCTCATAAGCTTATTCTTGAATCTCTCCCATGTTTCGTGAAGAGATTCAGTTGGAAGCTGTCGAAAATTGCTGATCTCATCTCTCAACTGTGCTCTCTTGGATGGCGGAAAGAATCTTTGTAGGAAAGCATCTTTCAATTGCCTCCAATTTGTAATAGAATCAGGAGTCAGCCCATTCAACCATAGAGTTGCCTCCCCCGATAGAGACAATGGAAATAAGCGTAGCCGAATTGCATTCTTTCCAACGCCTGGATTGTCGAATGACTTACATGTAGAGATAAAATTGTCCAGATGTATGTTCGGATCATCACCTGCAAGTCCACCGAATAATCCCTTGAGTTGCAATAACTGAATCATGGTGCTAGTGATGTTGAACTTGGCTCCGGCTGCCAATGGCGGAGGAATAATAGCTCCTGTGGAACTAGCTCCATCCAGATCGTTATCATCATCATCAAAGGGAATCTGCGTAGCTCGGCATTCAGGCTGAAATCCTGCTTGACGATCTCTTCTGTTTGCTAGTGTCGCCACCTCAGCATCACGCCTAGGGTTTAGTAACTCATCATCACCCAAGTCCTCATCATCAGGATCTGCTGCTCGTCCTGGGTTATCAATATTTTATTGATGCACTTGAGCAGTGGCCAATGCAGCTAATCTAGCCTGCTCCTGTTGAGCAGCCCTTCTATCAATTTCTCGTTGTGCCTCCATTCTGTCAACAGAACCTGAATAAAACAAAAACAACAACTAAAAGTAAATAAGAGAATCTTTGACCAAAGGGTCTAGTAATTATCACAAACTTAGTTGACAACCGTATTCCCCGGCAACGGCGCCAAAATTTGATAACGCTCAAACTACAGCTCTCGTAAGAGTGTAAGCGGTCGTTGTCAAATATAGAACCCAACTGGGTTGGGTGTCAAATCCCACAGGGAATACTCAGTCACTAAGAATGCAACGATTAGTAGACTTTTGGTGAAAGTTCTGTGAAATGGGTGGATTGGAGTGTGACGTTAAGTAATAAAAATAAAAATAGCAAAGTAGAAACAGAATGCTTGATAGGTTTCAATCAATGAGAATTGAAAGTTAGGGTTATGTCCACCTTATGAGTTTTACGTATCTATTGGCTATGAGTTATGCGGAATTCTGACAAGAATGCGCTTATAGAGATTCGTATTCTATGGTAAATCCTAGCGTCTTTCGACCATCACAGATTATCTCACTTTAACTCTTTCGAGCTTAAAGCGTATCTATTGGTACGAATTCTCCAAGAGGTGAATCCTGTTACGGCACTAACTTTTAAACAGGGGTTGGTGCCCTATTTCCTTGTCATTCTCTCTTTTCCAGACATGTAACTTTTCTTTCGAACAAGTTAATGTTATACTGGCGTATTCTATATGTTTGCAATCACAAGAATTAAATTAAGATGAAGAGAAGAATGATATAAGCAGCATACGTATCAAGAATTCACAAACTCATAGCAATAGATAGTTTCTCATAAGGCTTCCATAAACCTAACAGAGAATTTTAGCTACTCATGAGTGCAACGGAAAGCACAATAGCAATTATCATCATACCAAAATAAGAATCCCACGTGAAGTATGTTTTGGTAGCACTTGTGACGTGAATTCCTTGCAAATAGCATTTCTCTTGTCGTAAAAATTAAAAGTCGAATAGATGAAAAATAATGTCAACAACGAATTTGTGAAGAAAAGGGGAAAGGATCGAATAGGGAGGAATAAGGATGAGGGTGGCGGAAATTGGTGCTGAAAAGTTCAGCAACATAGGGTTTTTATAACACCCATATCCTATTCCTACTAAGCTACTGCATACTTATCCTAATCCTACTAGGTTACTGCTTCCTTTTCCTAATCCTACTAAGTTACTGCTGGTCCCCAAGTCTTTGGAAATACTGTTTTTGCCCAGGACAAGTTTTCCATGCATCACTTTCAGTCCACAATCTTCCAGAAGCTGCCTTCCTTCTTACGTGAAATTTCCTTTGGTGTCCAATTTCCATAAAATGCTGAAATCTTCATCATTTATTCCTGAAAACTTGCTCATCACGTTGGTTAGCTCACTTATAGGAAAAAGGACTAAAAGTGCAGGAATTATATATTTTGTCCTCAAAACTTAGCTAAAATATGGGTAAATTAAGGTGCTTTAGGCGTGTAAATACGCCTATCATCATAATCTTGGGTCATTATAATACCAGTACATTTAAAGTACTAGCGCATAATTTTCCCTTGTGCTATGATGTTTTATATCATAGATTCAGATGCATGGGCTCCTGAGCACCCTTAGCAGTTAGCAGTTCAGATCTTCAGCGGTCAGAGTTAATAGTAAGTCCTCACAGTTCAAGGATATGATTATTATTTCAGCATTTTAGTTTATTTTAGTCGTCGGAGTTAGTTGGGGAATTTTCCCATCAACTCCACATTTCAGAAAGTTTAGAGGCTTTTTAGACTAGAGTATTTTCAGACAGATATATCAATTTTGGTATTACTTTATTGAAATAAGATTTATTTAAGTATTGAACCTTATGACAAGTGTTTTGCCTAATTTTTCCATATATCAGTATTATTATTATTCAGTTATTACAGTAGGTACCAGTCATGGGTTAGCTTGTGGTCCTTCGGGATTATGAGCACCGCTTAACATCCGGGGTACAGACTCGTGGCGTTACAGAAATTCAGATTATGTATCACATTTTAGTCTTAATTATGTTCTCATGTTTCTATTCATTTGTGTTCAGTAAACAATCTCAAGTTTGAGATCAGTGATTTTGTATTCCTCAAAATCTCTCCCATGAAAGGAGTGAAGAGGTTTGGCAAGAAGGAAAAACTCAGTACAGGATATGTCGGTCCTTACGGAAATTTTAGTCATTTTTGAAGGGTAGCTTCCGAACTTGAGTTCCCTTCTGACATAGTGTAAGTCCATCCAATATTCCACGTCTCCTAGCTAAAAAATGCATTAGAGGCCCAACAGTCATAGTTCCCATAGAGGGCATAGAAATTCAGAATGATCTCTCTTTCAAAGAGATTTTAGTCCAAATCCTCGATCATCATATTCGCAGACTGGGGAACAAAGAAGTTCCCTTAGTCAAAGTTCTTTGGTGGAATCTATCTGTTGAGGGAGCTACTTGGGAAGCAGTAATAGGTATGCGGAACAAGTATCCTCAACTCATTTTAGCAAACTCAAATTAAGCTTAAGGTAACAGTCTTTATTAGCTGTACTCAGTTACATGTTCAGTTACAGTTATAAATGTGGTAATCTTTATATTTGCATATAAATTCAAGCATTCATGAATCAGTTCAGTCATGTACTCATTCATCACATATGCATATTCAGTATGGAAATTCAGTATATCAGTAGTTTCAGTCATAAAATCATACTTCAATTGGGCATGTCCAGTAAGTAAGTTCAGTCTATCATTATTCTCAGCTTAGTTAGTCTCATTCGAGGATGAATATTCCCAAGAGGGATATAATGTAATACCCCACAAAATTCTAAGCTTAACTCATCCCTTTAGAGCATAAAAAGAGGTCCCAACTTAAAATTTTCAGCTAAATGTTTACATTTATAATTTATTTTAGCCTTCAGAAGTTGACGATCTTATTTCATGACCCTTATGACCTTAAAATATCAATCTTTGGATTGAATCATGATCACTTGTGTCAATAGGCCATTTTGAGTGAGTTTTGGATTTTTTAAACCTCATTTGAATTGAGTTTGGATGACCAAAATAGTGGATCGATGCGATCTCGATGAACCGCATCGCCCATCGTGTCGACAAATATTTTTCCCAGATTCAGAGTGGAATTCCAATGAATCAACACAGGATCGATGCCATGCATCGACTATTGCGTTCATCCAATGAACGACGCATCATTGGGCACAATTTTTACTCTTTAAATTCCGCATCCAGAGGGGTAAATGGGTCTTTATCCCAGTTTTATTCATCCCCTAAAATACGAAATCAATCATTCCAAAGGGCAAAATCACTCACTTTCTCTCAAATACTCTCAATAACAAAACCCTAGGTCATCAAATTTCAAATTCAAGATTCAAGAACGGACCATCAATCTTGACCAATTGAAGCACCAAGGTATGTTAGGGGTTTATTCAAGGGTTTCCTTCCACCCTTGGAGTTCAAGAATCTCTTTTAAAATATCAAGTTTATTGATTTCATGAATTCCATGTTGGGTTTGATTGTATTTATGATTATTATATTAATTGGGTTTCTAATCTATGATTTATTACAAGATTCATGTAAATTTATTTGACATGTGTGTAGTATTATATGAATTCATGTTTAAGCCCATGAATTTGTAGGTTGGGATTTGAAATCATGATTCCTACATGTTGTTTAGTATCATGTGTATAGATTATGTTCCCCAACTATTTTATTAATTGCTCATGTGAATTAAATGGGGAAATCATAATATGCTAGCATATGTACAAGCTTATATTTTACAAGTGTTTGATAAAATATCTCTATGAATGAGTTATGATCATTGTAATGCTTTTCAAGATCACGCTATTCTTTACTTTCCATGTTATCGAGTCATGGGGTATCTATTAACCGATAATCTAGCTATTTACCTAGAACTATAATAGCTTCAGTATTGTCTTAGTGATATCACGTACAGTAGTATTTTTCCAGATAACAGAACTTGATATATACAGCCAGCTAACAGAACTCAGTGTACCCAGTCAGCTAATAGAACTCAGTGAACTCAACCTAGTTCAGTTAGACAGTAAGATCAGTAACAATTCAGTCATGCCTGGAACAGTCTAGAAATCAGTTCAGTCTAGGTCTATTCAGTTGAGAGTAGGTATCAACATAGATCGAACCAGGGATGAGGGCATTCCTATAAGTAAAGGGTTTGACCCTTAGTAGAAATATCTGCATTATAGAACTATATAGCCAGCGTAGGTTGAGATGTCTTCCTGCCAATATAGGGTTGATACATCTCATTGGAGTTTTTCTTCCAGTGAGGGTTGATGAAAGAGATTCCTTGCTGAGAGGGTTAACTCATAGCCATTGTTAGTATCCCTTGGCAACGTGCTAACACCCTTCTAACTAGGGTCACAGGTTGGAGCCCAACTCAGTCATCTCGGGGTATGTCGGTTAGATGAACTCTCCTACAGTTTTTGTTTTAGTCGCAGTATAGAACTCAGTTCATTTCTATAGCATTAGGACTTTCTGAAATAGTCACCCAGCTATTAGTAACACAGTTATCAGTGAACTCAGATATCAGTCATTCAGTTATCAGAACTCAGTATCTAGTGTTACTAGGATCTCAGACACAGTATATATAGATATGTGCACAGTATTGCATAATCAGTGTTCCATCAGTTTTCGTTATACATGTACTCTCACTCAGTTGTATACATGTTATTCAGCCAGTTATCATTCATGCATATGAATCTTTGCATATACTAGTACATTTAAAGTACTGATGCATACCTTCTTTTTTGATATGATGTCTTATATCATAGGTTTAGACGCACGAGCTCCTGCCCGCACTTAGCAGCCCAATCTATCAGCAGCAAAGTTAGTGGTGAGTCCTCATATATTGAGGACACATTTGTTATATCATTCTTTCAGTATTCAATTTATTTTAGTAATCAAAGTTAGTTTGGGACTTGTCCGATCAACTCTATATTCAGATAGTTAGAGGTTTTCAGATTAGATTTTCAAATAGTATTCAGTTGTACAAATTATTATTACAGTTGGATAAAATTCTTTATCAGTATTTAAGGTTTTGAACCTTATGGAATTTAATCCTATTTTTGCACATTTATTAAGGTATTATTACTCAGTGCTCACAACAGATATCAGTCATGGGTTAGCTTGTGGTCCTTTAGGGTCGTAAGCACCGTGTGGCGTCCGGGGTGCAGACTCAGGGCATTACAGTGCGGTGCATGCATATTGCATGCCTCTACTGGAATTGCATCTCCCATTATTTTCTAAGGCACAAGAGCACTGATATGAAGGGTGCGACATATGCTCATCGGGCGCTAACACTGGAAGTTACGTCCAACATTTTGGTTAAGTCTTTATCGTCCCATCTTTCATTCCTTGTATCGTGGTGTATTTCCCATGGAATTACATCCTTTATATCATTATTATATCACCTTATTAATCTTAAAAACATTTCTCCATAATCATACTCAATGAGTTAGAGATCATAACAACACAATATCCTCAACGAAAAATGAAAAACACAAACTAAGACAAGGGTAGTTCGCATTGATCTTCACTTATCGTTCTGACTTAAGACTTAATCAAACTAAACTTTACACATTAACAACAAGTTGTTCCACTAATAATTACACTATTAAAACTCATGGAAACCTTTAATCACATTAGAATCTAATGAAACCAACTAGTCACGCAAATAGCTCAAGCTAGTAACACTAGTTTCCTCGATTGAACTATAAATGACTCAATTAAGCACAAACTTGTTTGGAAATACTTTGAATCATTGTAATCACACACTTGGACACTTATATGCTTGTTTTTATTATATCAACCCGTTAAGCACATGAATTGCTCTCAAAACAAGGCTAAATAGGATAGAATAGTAACACTAGAATGCATAAATACATCCAACATCACCACCCCACACTTAAATCCTTGTTCGTTCTCGAACAACTCTTAAACCTAAGCATCATAAGTTGAGGATACTCTACACTTCTATGACATGAAAGGAACTCAAGCTAGTACTATAATGACTTCACAAAATGCAAGTTTCTACACAAAGTACGTTACTTACACAATTGATAGCTCATGAATACTATTTCCAAAACATCCTAGCTTTAATATTTGACTCACCTTGTTGGCAAACTCATGCTTATCATTCAATCAAGGACATCATACAAATCTCCCACATTCATCAAACATGTGCCCCTCACAAGAAAAGAGTTACCCATAATCACTCACAATAATGCAATTTATAACATAATGGGTACAAAAATCAAATTATGCTCACTCTCACAAAGAATTCACAAGTTACACACATGAACCACAAGATTTCCCTTAGTGTAGTGCTCCACTAATATCGGAATGATGAACTTAGGATCACATAGGTCTTTTTTGGATTGTAATATAGGCTAAGGAACGAGTAGGAACTATTTGGGAATAGTGACTAACCTCTCTAAGCACTTTAATACACTACATCAGCCATGTAAAACCAGTCTCCAACAACCAAATTAAACTTTTTCCATCCACTCATCACCTTTATTTTGACCCTTTTCTTTTAAGCATTTTCACAAACACATGGTGGACGTATTGTTTATTACCACATGAATCAAATTAATTTTCACAACCATGGTAATATTTCTAGCATAATTTCTATCACACCAATCCACGATACATCAATTATCAACATCAATAACTATTATCTTGGGGCATCATACTCACATTTCTCCTCTTATTTCTCAAACTCCTTACTTAATTTTACATTAAAGCACTTAGGAGCTTTTGAATCAAATTATGATCCATAAAAGAAGGTATTAAGCTATATATGAGTCTAACAAAGAAAAATCTAAAGGCTCGACAGGGCTAACGAGGAGAAATCCCAAAGGGTAGGTCAAAAGAAGGTATAAAACAAGGCTATCAAAGAAATGCCTAAATTATCTCCTAAACTCAGACCTTTTATTTCTCTTTCCACACACACTGGGCAAGTTCTAGATATCACATACAATAGGGAATATACAAAATCCTCACACGCACATGGTATATGTTCAACTCACATAGGATGATCATTGACTCCTCACCAAATAATAGCATGAATTCAAATTTAATCTCAAATTGCTAGAGTCATAAACATGAGCCTAAGAGTCTCAAAAATAGTAATTCACTCAATCAAAATGCTTTTACAACTAAAACACTTGAACTATGCAATCAAAAATAGCACCAACAAGAGTATCCCATACACAAAAAAATTAAATTAAGCCAAAAATTGGGAACTTCCCAACCCCACACTTAAAAATCTACCTTCACCCCAAAGTGAACTTAAAAGTAAGAGATAGAAATACTCCTTGAGGCCTCTAAGCCTAGCTATAGCATCTGTACACATAAAGGAGGTCTGTGGGACCCCACACTCAATCTTTACCATGCTACTGAGCTCAAGTTTCAGGTACTCACACTTCTCATAAACCTGTGACCTAACAAAAACAAAAACTCTGCGAAGTAAAAAAAAACTAAAAACTAGAAAATAAAACATACCTACTGAACTTTACTTGGGTTGCCTCCCAAGAAGCACCTGATTTAGTGTCGTGGCATGACCTAATCAGGTTTTTTCCTCCACCTTGAGGATATGAATTTCACCCTCAATTTCGCATCCAAATTTTTGCCTCTCTCATAGGGTATTGGTTTATAAATTAAGGAATCGAGTAATGGAAAGTGCATAGTGAACCACTCGGACTTAAAGTGAAGTGTGTTTTTATATTTTTAACCGGTGCAAAATCAAGAATATAGGATTTTTGTTCCTCAGCTTCACACTCTTCCACTGTTTCAAATGATCCCACATACAAGGCATCATCTAAACATAGTGTAGAAAAGTTCTTTGAATGAATCCCAACCGATTCCACATCAAAATTTACACAACCAATAACACAATCACTCTTATTTGCCTTCTCAATTTTAGTCTTAAGAAAAAGATGACAATGGAATGGCTAAAGTTCTTGTGTTTTTCTCTACCCCTGTGGAGATGATGGTAGTGGTATCTATTTTACCTGTTCAATAACTTTAGTCTTTGAGTACTCAAACTTTCTTGAATTATCAGCAACTTTGTCTTCATCTGGTTGGGGAGTCAACTCTACATCTATCTCTGTAGTTGTCTTTGAGCATTACGCGCAAACATGATTTAATTAGGATTAAAAGCACACATATCTATAGAGCGATACATACTATAACATACCCAACACCAACTTGTGGGTTTCTCCACAGGTTGGAAACAAGCAGGCCCCCTTCAAATGCTTAGATCAAATCTAGACAAAAAGCCTCATAGTGGGGTCCTCCATAAAAATTACAAGAATTATCATCCCGCGAAAATCATTTATCCAAGACTAACATCTCAAGAAGAGTGCGAGAAAAATAGAAATAAAGGAAAATAAAAGGAAATAAAAAAATATTTACAACTCTATATACAAAACTAAAAAACAGATTGTTGCCAATTCAAGTCCACGACAATGGCATCAAAAAATTGACAGCGCCCAAGCGTACACACAAGTATACATTGTATTATCATGTAGTAAAGTGGTCTTCAAGAAGCCAAGTATCGATCCTAGAGGGAATTGATCTAATTACAATTTAATTCTAGTTCACATATTAAGATTCAATTGGTGCGAAAGTAACAAAAAAGCGTTTGGAATTTTTAAACTATAGAAAAGTAACTAGTGCATAAAAATAAAGGTCGTGGAACAATAAAGTACTTCAAACAATAATACTATGTTAGTGAATTTCATTCGTTAACTTACTTTTCTTGGTTGTTTATTTGTAGGGTTTATTATAGATCATGGTCCCCGACCTCTAAATGTTTTCCTAACTTGGACATTACAACTACATCGTTGAGCGAGGATACAGTAATCCAATTAAGTGCTTTAAACCTATCATCCTACATATGAATCATGTAAGTCATCTAAATACAACTCTGTCTTAGACACTAAATTGAATTCCTTATTTTATAAAAGAATACAGACCAGACTTTGTTCTATCTTCCTATTCCCTCTCCAAAAATCAATAGGTTGACAATATATGTATTTTACAACTGATAAATCTATAAAATAATTAAAACAAGATTAAACAAACAACCAAATATGATAAGCAAATCCAACGAAATTAATCCAAAATAATAGTAGTCATGTTCTTGTATTTAACCCCGGAAAGAGAGTTTTTAGTTGATAATATTCATAATCATGATCCAAATAATAGAATACATGATATGATAATTAAAAGCTAATTAAAGAATTTATAAAAACCTAGAAGTAGTAGCAGTAACTACCTAATACTTCCACACCGCCCACCGCTTAATTGTTCAAGATTGTCCAAAATTTTCCACCATCGTGTACATAATAAAATATTCCTAATACATGTGTGATTAGGAGATATCAAGATGATTCCCCCAATAGTCCCACATGAAAATATATATCATATTATTATGGTGCTTAATCCCAAGCTTTGTCCATGTATAAGTGGGTATGATGTGCAATTTGAAGCGGTGAAATGCAATATGCGAATCACGGTATATTTCTTCGAAATGGAGGGTGCGACACATTTATATCGCATGCCTCTACTAGAATTGCATCTCCCAATATTTTATAAGGCACAAGAGCTCTGAAATAGAGGGTGCGATGCACGCTCATCACACACACACTGGAAGTTGCGTCCAAAAATTTTAGTTAAGTCTATCATTTATATCATCATTATATCACAGTATTCAGCTCACAAAGCTTCCTACATAATCGCACACTAAGAATTACAGATCATAACAAAACAATATCCTCAATGATAAATAAAAAATGCAAGCTAAGACAACGCTAGTTCGCATTGATCTTCACTTATTGTTCCGACTTAATACTTAATCAAATTAAAATTTACACATTACCAACAAGTTGTTCCATGCATAATTACACTATTAAAACATAGAGAACCCTTTAAACACATTAGAATCCAACGAAACCATGACTCAATTAAGCACAAACTTGTTTGAAAATACTTTGAACCATTGTAATAACACACTTGGACACTTGTATGCTTGTTTATATTATATTAACACGTTAAGCACATAAGTTGCTTTAAAACAAAGCTAAATAGGCTAGAATAGTAACACTAGAAGACATAAATACGCCCTACATAAAAAATCTTCCCACATGACTCCAGGATAATGTATATAGATCCTAAAAGATTTGCTTGGCCAAACGTTATGATAAATGTCAATTAATCTCTTTCCCAATAGTTCACAGAGAGTCTGATAAAATAGTTAAAGCTTCTCAATCCATGATTTAGGCATAATTTTCCTATACAACACATTTTAATTCAAAAAATTGAACAAAATTTGTGACAGAAATACAAGAAGACATCTTCAAAGACTTGAACTCTTTATGTTTCTTCTCTCTTTTCCTCCTTATATTCCTATCATTATTTAACATTTGTTTTTGTCTCCCTAGAGACACCAATCCAAATGATTTCAAACCCTTAGAAATATGTACTTTGATGACGTGCTCTTCTATATTATTCCTTTAAAAGACATTAAGAATCCCCACTTGGTGTGATTCGAATTTGTCCATGTTCCATTATGTCTAAAATAAAAACAAGGAAACAATCAGAATGGATATACCATACATTGTGATAATTTATGCAATAATCACTATTAGAAGGCAAAATATCTGTTTACGGAACATAAGAATTAAACAAATTTTCCAGACTTAGTATTATAATTAACTAATTACTTAGTATAAATAATTTTAACACACAATTATTCATAAAAATTAAAAATCATCTCTCACTCACTTATAATCCGTAATACAAAGACAATATATCAAGGGAAATCTAACAAGTAGATTATGAAAATCTATTTTTCATGCAAAAATTTCAAATCTGTAATTTCCGGAAATTGAATTATAGTAGCAATTTTCATGAAACTATCAAAATTTTTAGTCTTACTTTGAAAAACCATATCGAACTCATTTTTAATCTATTTTTCAAGAAGAATATATATATATATATATATATATATATATATATATATAGAGAGAGAGAGAGAGAGAGAGAGCTAAGAACAAGTAGATTTTAAAAAAATAAGTTTCAAGACAAAATTTTAAATATGTTATTTCCAAAAAAATAAATTTCACTTGTAATTTTTTATTTAAATGTGCAGATTAAAAAAACTCACCCAAAGGGAAATATTGATTCATAAAAAAATAGTATAAATATTAAACATTTAGGGGACATTTGGACATTTGGTAGGGTATATAAGAATAATATAAAATATAATGTATTAGTAATGCGTGAATTATTTATCCTAAGACTATTTCTTATGCATTGTTTGGTTTGGTGTGTTACAAATAATCTGCATTGCATATTTCTAAAAAGAACTATGTACAAAAAATATCTTCCACAAATACAATGAAAATGATGTAGAAAAGGTTTTGAGGGGCTATTTTATCTTTATCCATATTTCTGCATGCATTAAAGTCCAATGCATTGTTAATACAATGGTTTTTTGGTAGACCGGTAATGCATAGCATGATACCAAATAAAGTGTATAATATAGGTGGAAAAAGTGTAACAAACAAGGCACTAGTAATAGAAAGAACTAATGGATGCATTATTTTTTCCAATGAATCCTTCCAAATTAGGACCCCTCAGGGACAAACAGTGAAAGACCCTATACAAACACAATTGCAACTTCAGAGTGTAAATAAAAATTAATTGAAGCACACCAAAGTTACTTTACAGTTCCCTTTTTATTGCATACAAAATTGACATTACACTATGAAATCTAGTACTACAAGTATCCCCAACTTTGGTATCAAATCTATGTTATTTAAAAATAGAGGAGTTGTATGTATTTATTTAAGGAATGCATATTATGATAGAACTAAATTTAAAAATCAACCAAAATATTATAAATACTAATGAATAAAATAGACCAATCCCAAAAATATACGAAACTAAAACAAATATTATCTGAGAAACGAAGAGAATTAAAAATAAGAAAACAAAGACTACAGTATAATTTAATTGTTGGAGTATGTCAAAAATCAATAAAAGCACAAAAAGAAGAAATATCATATTTAGAAGCTCTAATAGATAACCTAGAATACATACATCAACATGACTTATATACAATCAAATAGATAAAATAAATAAAGAAGAATTCATAATAGATGAAAAAACATATGAAAATCACAAAGGATTAAAAATAAGAATAGTATTTTCTAATTTAGGAAGAAGATATAAGAAAATAGGTGAACATTTATATTTAATGTTAGAAAAAGAAGAATTAAAATTAGAAGATAAACTAACAGTTATGGTAAGAATAGCAAAAGAAAATGAAGAAATAGAAAGGAAAAAAGAAATAGAAAAAATAAAACAGCAAACTACGGATGAAATACGGAAAATAGAAGAAATAAAAAATAATAGGATTACTGAGTTAGAAGAAGAATTACAAATACTAAAAGATCTATATGAAAAAAGGCAAAGAAAAAAGGACAAAAAGGATAAAGAATAGAAACTACCAGATGAAATAAACTAATTTAAAGAAAAATTACAAACAAAAAATGAAGAATTAAGGACCAATGAATTAGAAATCAATACAATATATACTGAAAAAACAAATGATTATGATTCAGAAGATAGTGAAACATATATTGAAATTTTAGCAAGAATAGAAGATCTTGAAATTAAGGAGAAAGAAGAAGCAGTTAATAAAGAAAATATAGAAGAAATAAATACTCTTGATAAAAAAGATGACGAAAACATAATACCTCGTACATCAGAAATAAGAAAGCCAAAATATAATTACAAAAATAAGTAAAACTCAAAAAATGAATTTAGATGGACACCAAAACAAATAGTTAATAAACATTACAACTTCTTAGATTTAGACTATGTAATAGAAATAAATAAGACGATACAATTATGGGTAGGATATATATCAAAACAATTACTAGATAATAGCATAGACATAACAAATACACCAGAATATATAGAAAGAACACTAATAGTAACAGTAAAATTATGGCTACCAAATTAAACTAAAGAAAGTAAAAAGGTACTAAGATCTGACAAAAATACAGAAGGAACAACTAAAGAAGGAACAACTAAAGCATCACCCATAGAAATATTAAAAAAAATATGAAACAGCTATAAGAAATGAATTTTGTAGTATAGAAACAGAAGAAAAAGAACAAAATATAGAAAATGATACAAATTGGAATTTAATGTTGAAATTAGCAATATGTAATATGTGCTACATAGATGAATATACATGTGCATTCAATGAATATTATTATAAGGGAAAATATAATGTAGAAGAAAGTAAGAAAATATGGAGATTATATTTTAGTAAACTACCTGAATCATTTAGTTCAAAAATAATAAAAAGTTGGGATGAAGCAAAAATATTAGATACTCTAGGAGCAAGGAAATTTTTTTTACAACAATGATATAGGAATGTATGTGAAAAATATAGGGAAGAATTAAAAATGGAAAAAACATTAATAAAGAATTTAGCAAGTTGCAAAGATAAAATAGCACCCCAATTTGGATGTAAAGAAAAATACTACAAGAAAAGAAAAAGACATAAGAAATAGAAGAAATCCCAATATAAATATAAAAAAACCAAGAAAAAGATATTATGTAAAAGACTATAAACATAAAAGACCATATACAAAGAAGAAATCTATAAAAGAATGTAAATGTTATAATTGTGGAAAATTAGGACACCTAGCTAAAGATTGTAAAGTACCCAAAGATCCAAAAATGAAACAAATATCAGAAATAAAGTTAGAAAATACAGAATGTATGCAAATAGATTATACAGATTATGAATTAAAAATTGAAGATAGTATATACGAAATCTTGAAAAATGAAACAGATAACAAAATAGATAGCGAATTAGATGAATTAAATGACTGAAGAAAGTATACAAATAATGAACAAGGAAGAATATTTAAATGAAGAAGAAATAGACCAAAAAAATTATATTTGATAGTAATATATTTGAACAAAAATAAAAGGAAAAGAATTAGACTTAAGTGTAGAAAAATATTTAAAATACCAACAATAAGGAATATATTTAGTAGACGGAAAGAAGAATACTACGTAGTAAGCCAAAAAAAACATATAATAAATTGTAGATACGCGAAAGGAAAAGCTAGTCTACCACTAGTAACAAAAAGAATAGTTAATAAAGAAATACAAGATATCAAAGGTAAAAACCCAATAAAATATGTACACCTTGGAGGAACATAAATATTAATAAAAGCATATTTTAGAGAAGGAATAGATACACCAATAGAACTAAATTTAGCAGATGATAGGATCGTAAAACATATAGAAAAAAGCATAATACGTGCAATAAGAGGGAATCTAATATACCAAAAATTTAAATTTATAATAAGTGCAAATTATTCAGTACCAATAACAAATAAAAATATAGATAATTCATTAATACTATATTGCAAAATATCAGGAATAGAATTAACTCTAGGAAGTAAAATATTTATAGCAAGATGTAAAAATTTATATGTATTAACAACAAAGCATAAAATAACTAGAAAAATAAAATAAAAAAATACAAATAGAAAGCCCTTTTGAGGAATTTATAAAAATCATAGATAATAATGATTATAGCTACAAAAATATAGATATAGAAAAAGATTTGGAAATAGTAAATGAAAGAATAGGAACACCAAGAAGAATATCTTGTGAAAAACCAGAACCATAAAAAAGAATAGCATATGAGATAACTCCAAAACCTAACCTGACTCAATATTATATAATAGAAATAATATATGAAAAAGAATATTTAATACTAATAAAAACAGGATAAGAATATAATTATATAATGAAATACTTAGTAAAAACTGAAGAAATTAAAACAAATAATGATAAATGTCCGGATATGTCAAGAAACATAATAATTATTAAAAATACAACTGCAAAAAAATATTATAATAGGAGTCAGAAAGATAAAAAAAATGAATTTGAAGTAAAAGAAAAAACACAAAAAGCAGATATAATATTAGGAATAAAATGGTTGGAATAAGAAAAATTATACAATATAGAACATACCCAATTAACCATAATGTATAATAAAGAAAATTTATTAATAAAAAGAGCTTTAATATGAAAATATACGTACTCAAAGATAATAGTAGAAGGATATTATATTAGATATTATATGTCAATGATAGATACAGGAGCAGAAGCCAATTTATGTAGATATAACTATTTACCAGAAAGTAAATGGGATAAGTTAAGAACACCAATAGTAGTTAAAGGATCACATAATGAAGGGAGTCTTATTACATATAAAGCTAGAAGTGTAAAAATACAAATATGGGATAAAATATTAATAATAGAAGAAATTTATAATTACAAACTAACATCAAAAGATATGCTTTTAGGAATGTCATTTTAAGATAAGCTATATCCACACATAATAACTAAAACACACTGGTGGTTACAACACCATGCAAACAAAAGGTAAGAGCAAAAAGAGTTACTAATAAAATAAGAAAGAAAACAAATTGGATAAAAGAAAGTGAAAAAATTACACAAAAATTAGAAAATATAAAAGCTACTGAAGACACGATAGAATTAATTATATCCTCTATAAATAAGGAAGAAATGATCATATTTTCAATAGATAAAGTAGAAATAAATCAAAAATAAATTAAAACAACTATATAGTGAAGATCCATAGAAAACTCAGGAATAAGATTAAGTGAAAAGAAGACAGAAATAATGAAAAAATAGAGAGAATTTTTAGAAACACAAATAGATAAAAATTGAGTAAAAATGCAACAACAAATAGTACAAAAAATAATAAATTCAAAAGAAGAATTAGATAGAAAAAAGAAATTACAATCATTTTTAGGATTAGTAAATCAAGTAAAAGAATACATACCAAAATTAACAGAAAATTTAAAACCATTATAGAAAATATTGAAAAAGGATGCAGAATATAATTATAGTGAAGACGATAAAAAAACAAGTGCAAGAAATAAAGATACTTTGAAAAAAACCTGCCAAAATTACAATTTTCAGATGAAAATAAAAATTTTACATACATAGTAGAAGCAGATGCAAGTGAGCACAACTACGGAGGAGTACTCAAATACAGATATGAAAACAAAAAATTAGAACATCATTGTAGATATTATCAGGAACGTTTAACGAAACAGAAATAAAATGGAAAACAATTAGAAAAGAATTATATTCATTATAACAAATTTATTGTACGAACAAATAATACAGAGGTACGATGGTGGCTAATGAAGAAAATACAAAATTCAGTAACAATAAAAGAAATATGGAAATTTGTATTAAATATATTGTATTTTACATTTACAGTTGAAATAATCAGTACTAACAAGAAAGTTATTGCAGATTATATATCAAGACAAAGCTACACAAACTGATATAACAAAAAATGATAGATTAGAAGAGATACTCAAAACCCTAACTACGCTTTCACTGAAAGTGGATAGTATAGGCAATAAAGTAGAAATGCTAAAGACTAATGAAGGTAAACTGAAGTCTAAAGCTACAAGTTAGCCGCATGACTATAAAAATGCAGAGCTATGTCGATCGGAATACATCAAAATTCCAGAGCTAAAAAAAGATGTTGGGATACTTCATAAAACCCATAATCTTTATCAATCTATGTCTGCAGGTACAAGCAAAGGAGTTAATAGACAAGGATTAAATATGAATAAGATATTTGAAAAACCATTTATACCAAAAATATCAAAAGACCCTCTATTTATACCCCCACAAACTGCCATATATCTAGAAAGTTTGAACCAAGACAAAAAAGCATATAACTATATAACTAGATTATACATAGAAAACATCCACAAAATACAAATTTTCTTAAATCTTAAACCCAGAGCTACAAATATCCAAGAACCAAACACAGACTATATAACACAAAAACTACAAGGATACAACAAGTTAATCGCACTACTAAAAACAAATCCAAACCTAGTTAGAACTTGTTTCAATTATGGACAACTGAATACCGTATATATTCAAGGCGAAAACAAACTAACAACTATACCAAAGATATACAAAGTATTCACTACTTACAAAAAAATAACCAAAGGAAACCTAATTTTTATAAAGTTTTATACCGCACTAGCTGAGATATTATATGATGAAATAAAATAAGTTATACAAGTTGTGAAAATTGGATTAACTAGAGATATGATTATACCAGAAGACATTGGGCAACAACCAGAGATACCAACAGTTGAGATACCTAATTTTTACGCAAATAAATGAATCATTGAAATATCTACAATTATCCAAGAGCTAGCAAATAACTATCTTAATGGAAACCCGATTTGGGGTTACAATTAACGAGACCAACTTATAATCTATTCAAATTCAAGGAAGCTATGGCAGTCAGATATGGAAGAAGTCCAAAGATGGATTTTTATATTACTCAATCTAGAAAAACAACCAACCACAAGAGCAATTAAGAAGGAATTTATTTCAGAAAAGTTACTGAGAAGATATTGTAAATTAATAGGACATAAATATCCAGAAAACCTATGCTCAAAATGCAATGGAGAAATAATGTGATTCTGGAAGTTTAACTAGAATAAAAGAAAATAAGGACGGCAGGTGGAAGATAGACAAAAGATAGAAAACAACGGAGCAATGAAGAGATAAACAAGGAGACAAGATATTAAAAGCTATGAAAGTGACATGTGAATAGCCTTTTTGACTAAAAATGTAAATTATTGTATAAGCCTTTATTAGTTTTGACTTTTTTGGCAAGTGCCATTATTAGTTTTGTCTTTTTACAAATGTAGAATAGGAATAAACTTTAGGATTTTCATTACTTTTGTAAAAAGTAGACATGTGTAAAGTTAGAAATAGTAGTTTACACGTTTTTTTTTTATCTTTTAGAGATTATAAATAAAAGAGTCGTTGGCAGATCTAAGGCAAGACTTTCAACACGGAAAGCAAGCCTCTATGTACACAACGAAAAATATCTCAAAATATTTAATAAGATATTCAGTTTTATACTCAACTATGGAAAATCAAAGCTTAGAATCATCAAACCTACTAGAACAGGAATTTTCATTTATAATTATGAATAGCTAAATTCATAAATTCCTGACAATCATGATATAATAAAATAAGTTCATGTTAGTTACTATATATTAGAATTATTCGAAGGATAATATGTTCTGAAGTTTATTAGCTAAGAGGAAAAGGAGAAAAATTCCCAGAACTATGTCATCCTAAAGATGAAACCAGTAAGGTAGAGAAGCTGTGATAGGGTAGTAACTAGAGTTGAGGCGCTGTTTAGGGAAGAAGTATCCAAACGTACTATGCTAATAGTGATAGAGGAGCATAATTATCTAAGGATAATCTAGTTCATAGTGATCTAAGATGACCATATTTTGTTATGTATATGATTGAAGGGAATATTTTTAAATAAGCATCATATGAAATAAAATGACTAACTACTTATCTGATGAAATGATTGATAGGGTCAAGATACTTATTTTGTATATACTTAAGGATATAAAAATAATATATATAAGAAAACTCATATGGAAAAAGATATTTGATTTTGAAGATGAGTTACTAAATATTGAATGGATTGAAAAAGTGTTAGAAAATATAGATTTTGATGGTAGATATTATTATTTAGATTGGTATTACTCAAACTAAGATGATAATTTACGAATACTTAGAATATTGGAGTAAATATATGGAGCAAATAAGATTAATAGAAATACTTATGAAAAAGAATCTACTCGACTACATAAAAACTAGAAATATGAAGCATATAGTATACCTTAAAAATAATATAGAAGAATTAATAAGGTTAAAACAAATAACTAAGGAATGCTATGACATATCAATTCATCAAATATGATAAATCTAGTACTACAAGTACCCCCAACGGAATTTACCAAAATACAATGGCGCTGTCATTCTTTGAACTGACGCACCATTCATTCAATCCATAGCATACAAGAAAATAATAGTAAGAATAGGAAGAGATAATTCCCTGGGCTCTAATGCCATTGTAAGTGAAAATGGAGCAAGAACAATGAATTGTGTATCTTAAAGAAGCAACGAAAATTGTTGATCTAGCTACCAAATAAATCATCCCAAATCTTCTTTGAAGTTGTTGAAAAGAAAGCTTTTATTCAACAAACTAAATTTCATTTTTATTTAGTCTATTTTTTGGAGAAAAATCAAAAGTAGAGAAAAAAATTTCTCTGTTCAATAAAAGAAAAAAAGAGTTGCAAAAGTTATTTTCTTTCGGTAAAAAGTATGGCCCTTCACCCCATTTTCATGTTAATAATAAATAATTATATGATTGTTTGTAACTTCTCTATGGCTGGTTGTAACTTCTCTATGACTTTTCTTACTTATCACTTTATTTTACTAATCAGGTTGGGTCAGCCTAGCGGTCAGTGTCTCAAATTAATATCCAACACTTATCTTTTGATGTTTTACCTATGTTTAATTGAACACGAATCCCCTTCAATCTTTACACTGTCACTTTCCAACTTCAAATTTTTTATTTCAATCTTCAAGCTATCCATTTCAAATATGATATTTTTTAACAACGAAACTGCTTGATCTTCCCCTTTTAAACCATTTCAACAGATTGTAGGTAAGATTTCTTCATTAAAACTCGGTCTTTCCTTCCTGAATATAAAAATGAAGAAATAATCGATTTTAATAATAAATAGGTTTGCAACAACCGAGAAGCACAAAAACAATTAACAAATCGGTAAAAAATTTAGTGTATCAAAATAGAAAAAAAAATGAAATCTTAATAAATAAATGACCATACATTTTGAGGATTTCATCAAAAAAATTTCTTTCTGAATTAGATAGAGTTATGGAGGTGAAATTTTTAGAAGTGACCACCAAACTACAGTTGCACATCATATGTGAAGAAAAACTATATGCAAAACTTCATAAGCTAATCTACTTGATGAGAGCGAAAATAAATTAAGAAAACTACTTGAAAATGAAAGAGATAACTTACTATCAAGCACAATTTATAAGGTCATGTGGCACCTACTATAACCCACCGGTAGATGTAATGACCCTCCAAACCATTTTTTGTATTTCCACTCATTTTTGCTATATAGAGCTTTTCTGTAGCTGCCCTAGATCATTTATGACTTGCTGGAGCTAACGGTTTAGTTACTAAGCAGTTCATTTAATTTTTTGACCCAATTCCATATTTTAAACTCTTTGTTGATTAAAATTGGCTATAGGGAAAAAAATCAATCAAACAACCTTGTCTACAAATTTTGATTATCCTCAGATATGAGACGTTGATATTACACTAGGGGGTCCTTGGTTTGGGTCTCGAGGTTTCCAAACTTATTTGGAATTATTGATCGAAAAATAATAAAAATGACACGTGATTGTGGTACTCACTTTTTTTTCAAAATAACCTCATATGAAAATTTCAACTATGCCATTGAGTTTCAAATATCGAATTTGATAGGGTAGCATAGTTCATTTAAGCATACGAGATTCTGAATGAATTTCGAAGGGTTGGCGGAGACTTAAAAAATTCCAAGTCTCCAGCTGGTGCAATAAAAAATGGTGTGACCGCTAAAGTAACATTTAGTTGCTTTAGTGGAGGGCAATTTATCATCCCTTTGGGAACTTTAACAGCCCTGGAAAGCTGCACAACTGCTGCTTTAGCGGCAAGTTGGCTGCTAAAGCGCAAACAAACTTAGTGCCAACTAACTACTTTAGCTTTCTGCCACCTAGGCGAGGTATCACTTTAGAGTTGTCACGACCCGAGACTAGGCCCTAGCCGTGACGAGCATCCCAAACCATGAAGGCCCAGAACACCCATTCTCTATCTGGTTATCATGCACAACATTCGTAATCATAATAAAATGTGGAATTGAAACTGAGTACGGAATACATGGTCAAGTTCTGCAATATTTCTGAATAATACTATCTGACATCAGTCTGCGAAATCTCTACTAAGAACACAAACATCTGTCTGAAAAGAAACTAGGACAAGGCCCCCAGTAAAACAAAACATAATAAATAAGATAATGTCTGACATAATTAGGCCTTCCGAATAATAGAAGTCTCACCACTGCGAGATCAAGTCTGCAAATCCGAGAATGTCTACTGAGTAGCTGGACCCCTAGACTGTGCCTCAGGACATGGAAGAGGGGGGGGGGGTCAGCACAAAAGTACTGGCATGCGAGGCAATCCAAAAATAGTATAATGGAACATACATACATATATATATATATATATATATTAAGTGAAAGCAATTTTTCATCAAGACATCATGTATAAAACGGTTTCCGAAAAATACATGGGCACTTTCTAAAAACATGTAACCTGCCTGTTCATTTCAAATCAAGATCTGTGTTTTACTTCTGACTTAGGTGGTATTCCCCTACAAGTCTGATATTCCACGGGCTGTATGGAATCCGTCATTGACTCGGCGGGGAAGCCCCCAACCCAAGTGTGCCGCAAGGGTTGGAGTGTCTGAGTCTGATACGCCACAGGACATTTAAGTCAGCGCATAATAGTATATCCGGGTCGGCAAACCACGGTTTTAGGCAATGAGTCGCTTGAACTCAAGCCCTCTTCGGGGAACCACCTAACATCTCTGTATGCCCATTTTTAACCTTTTCTGTACATGCAACATTCCGAATGTCTAAAATCATGAAAGTCTGAAATGTCTGTTAGTCTGAGTCTGATATGGTGTTAGTCTGAATTGGTATCGTCATAACAAGACATTGCAAGTCATGATTTTTCTGAGCCATAATGTATTAAGCAAGAGCTTTCATTCAAAACATAGATTAGACCACCAAAACATGTAACTGATGTAAAGGATTTCATATTCCGAAACTTAAAGTTCAATTCATGCAGAAATTTCATCAAACACCTGGTGGTCAAATGTCTTTAGCAAGTTCATGTATTCAAAATTGAAACACATTCATTCATATATGTATATAAACTGTCAAATCGCTTTGGAGATGGTCAAAAGACCAAAGCAATGATGTTAAAACATCTTATACATAAATATATATACATAATTTAAAACCCCATTCTAAAACATGATTTTTTTTATGCCCATGAGAATTTAGGAAAAACCCCGCGTACCTCTATTTCCAAGGATAATAGATGTTTCTTGAAGCTTGCGGATTGGTAATTCCGAATATGTAATTAGCTTCAAAAACCTACAGTCGAATCTTGAACTATTTGGGTTTTTATTTTGAAACCCTAAGGAGAATTCTTGAGAAATTTTGGAAAAGTACGTGTATTATGGTGTTTGAGGGATTAAATCCCGTGTTGGTGGTATATATAGGGGTGGAGGATGACCAAAATACCCCTAAGGAACAATTAAGGTCAAATCTGTCCCTCAGTTGACAGTTTGGTAGGCTGGAGTAAATCGATTATAACTTTTTACTCATATATTCAAATTGGATGAAACCAACTTCATTTTAAAGAGGACTCAAATAGATTTCGTTTTATATATTATAGCTCACACGGTTCATTATATACAGGGAGTTATGATCGTTTGAAATTGACCCAGAAATACTGAAAACTGGGCAATAGGCTATGCGTTTTGCTACTGTTTTGAAATCCAAACGCAGCCTTATGCATTCCAAAAAATTTCAAAACTTATCCGAGATGTACTATGAGCTTGCCCGATTGTAACGCAACTTGAAAATCTAAAAACAAATATTGGAAACGTTGAAAAGTTGTATCCCGAAGATTGCCAGCTAAAATGACACTAAGTCCTCATTACACTCACAAAAAAATTTCAAGTTTTTAAGTCTAAGGGCACTCTATTAAAGACTAATCCATGCACGACTTTTACAGGGTGTTACATTATCTCCACCTTGGGATCATTTGTCCTCGAATGATGAATAGGAACTTGTTGTAGCCTTAAAGATATAGAATAACGCGGACACGACATGTCCTTTAATAAAGAATACATTAATTTGAAACATGACCATATGGCTGGAACTACTGATATTTTGAATTCTTATATCGGACACGCATATCTGATGCATGGAATACACGACTGAAGCTAATCATAAGCTGAATTCTCATAATGAACATGCATATCTAATGCATGGATCTGACCTTGAGTTGTTCTCATGAACGCAGGACTAAATACACTGATAAGCTGAACTTTTTCTATTGAACATGCATTTTTAATGCATGCATATCTGACTAGACTAACGTATGAATGTATGACTGATTACGCAATGATAACTGGTGCAAGGCTTGTAATAAGAATCTATACATGCAACTGAATGAGGTATCTCCCCCTTGGGACACTATGTCCCTCTCTGAATGCTCAATTCATTAAGATACTCGGAAAAAAAAATTGAGGCGGTGCACTAGGCACCTACAAATTGAATCATAACTGAACATCTGGAATCTGAATCTAATGCATGACACATGAACTGAGCTATACTCGCAACTACTGGTATACTCTATCTTGGAATAGTAGCATGTCTGAGATTTCGGGTAGCATGAATAAATGAAAAGACGAGAAAACAAGTCATGCGAATCTGCCTGTTAAACTGACTTACTGACTATAGAGATTGAATTATGCTGGACTTTCATACTTAACTGGAGTATCTCTTCAACACTCTCTCTAAAGAAGTTCTAACAGTAATAGGGATCCACGAATCTTGGGTATGGATTACACAAGACATCCAACTGAGGAAATCACAACATTAACTCTACTCTGCAGTCTGAAATATAGACATATAACTCCTAAATTAGGATAGAATTTTCAGACCTTTGGCAATATGACTTCTTACTTTCAGGCTTAGCGCACTTCCCGAATATCCCTTAACTATACTATTCCCTATAAATATGATATTCATTCAATTCAGCTTAAATTTGTCGTATGAGCATTGACAAATTTTTCTACTAATGTCTAAAATAGCTTAATCCTTACCCCGCGATCAAGCCTAACTCTAAGTCACAAAAATACAACATGCTACACCACGCTATTATTCTAAACCATATGATGCCACCTTCTATACCTCTTTTAAAGATCACATTCTAAGCATAACATGCCTTACCACTTTAATGACTACTCTGAACTCTTAATATGAAGTCGCTAATGCATATTACAACCTTCCACTACAATCCCAAAACGTCATTCAAGCCTAATTTATAACCACATGTTAACTTCAAGGCAAACACCCATAAATACATACTTCACATAGTTTCTAAACTGTTATCAATATAACTCCCACGCACTATCCTAAAAACATACATACACAAACTTTTCCACTAAACATCACATGTATCAAAGATTGGCCCCAAATCTCACTTCATACTTATGGCCTTATCTAAAAAACATACTATGATCTTCCATCAACAAGAACATTTACTTCATCACCACTATCATTGCATAGGGAGGACACTAAAAGGTTAAAACATAAGACCCTGAAGCATGAGAAGATTTTTATATGGGACTGAACACATTATAAAGAGTGAGTACATGCGTCATGAGTTGCATGACCTCAACTAGAGTTCCTAACATAAGGAATGTAATTCTGACTACTTGAATGAACTAGAACTCATTATCTTGGAACTGGAAGAGTACGTGACTCCCTATCATATACAGGAATCACGAACTATGATCACGAAACTGAAACATAAAGCTTGAGTAGGCATTGGGATCACTGAAAAATACTAAGATAAGAATGGGTTGAGTCTCACCCTCACTTTCTAACGTTCTAAATCATACTGCATCACTACTAGAATCTGAGAGCCTTACTTGGTCATTCGTTCTGTCATCTCCCCCTTAGCTTCAAATCATCATCTAGAGTTTGGGAGATCCTTTACTATATTCTAACTGAACTACACTTACTACACTCTAGGGTCTGAAAAAAAATAACAATACATGCATATCATAGAACTTAGCCCGAATGACTACCTTCCGGGATACACTCTATCTTTCTCTAGCCACCAATAGTCATAGTATAATGCTTGCACACTTATTCTATCGGTTTAACCTTCAAAAGTCAAGCTTAGATGCTAACACTTAACATGGATATCACCAAGCCTTTGATGAACCATATCTCTTTCGATAGAGCATACCACTATTGCGACTCCAAATTTATATCCCTCTACTATGAGAATCAAGATCACCGCAAAAGGCCCAACACTATCAATCAAAACACCTTAACATGGCTATTTAGATCACCTTGTATCATCTAACTAGTCTTTCTCCACTTAACAATTCAATGGTACCACTAGCCACGCACAACAAGTAATAGCCTTAGAAAAATGCCACAACCTCATGTCACCTTAGGCATACTTCTACATCATACATGCAATATCATACACCACTACGAATCAAATAAACTTACTCTATTGCATGCACCGTTTAAGTCTATTAGATCACTTCTATACAACTAGTATTCATTAACCAAGAAATCTTCACATCCACCTTCATGGACATCAACTATTCAAACTTAATATCTACTGCTATGCATGATTCACAACCCAACCTTACACGAAATTTTCACTTGGAAACTATGAAATAAACATCACGAAACACTAGTGCACTAGAACTTCATAACCACAATAATCGATCATGACCTAACGGTTTTCCTTATCATAATCCATTAGCATGTACTATTTCAGCACATCAAGCCTACTAATTTAATCCCACAAAACACGCATCATCAAACTTGTGCCACTATTTACCACCACACCATTTAAATTCAAGCCTATAGTTTAGTATCAATCATTTACCACCAATGAAGAATGCAACATAATATAAATATACTAATTCATCAAATTGGGATATTCTACCCAAATATCTCAAAAATCTACTACATACCTTCTCACAAGTAGCACTAGTTTACAACTACCAATAAAAAGAGGGTCAAGGGGGTTAAAGCCTCATAATAGACATGGTCAACTTTATCCTTATATTATAACCCCGTACAATCGTATCTACTTATACTTCTTTCTCACATCACAATTACTTACCCAAGCGTACATTTACACTGCCTTCAAAATCCACAACAACCATGAGTCTATACTTATAACCTACTGGCTAATCTGGCCATTTTCATACTTCAAGCAAGGATAATTCACCTCGCCTAATAACTCCTTCTCTGTCTTCTACTAATAAACTAACACACAAGGACGAATCGCTTCATTACCAACTCTATCTCATGCAAAAAGATTCAGCTATACATATATTCAACCAACACAAGAACCACACGTTGAATGACAAATTTCTAGTGAATCAAAATAGGCCTCACACGGCTTCACTAGACTTTGATTTTTTTGTAGTTTGAACAAGAAAATAAGAAGAATCACAAGGCAACTATGCTAGTGAATCGAAAGAGCCCCACACGGCTTCACTAGACTTTTTAGTTTCACCAACACGATGATAAAATATTTTCAAGAGATAGAAACTTGTCACACAACATTCCATAATCTGAGAATACACATATTACTTTGTATAGATAAAAAATAATCTGAGTAAAATATTTCCCCCACAGATTATCATACAATCCACACACGCTACTTGCTACCAATAGGTCATGACACCGACACTTTAACTTATACTACTATTTGGGTGGAAATACAATTCCAACACTTCTACTACACATCTTTTCCCTTAAGCATGACATCTACAACATAAATTTCTGAAAAGGGCCGAATATACTCAATACAGAAGGCTGAAAAGCACAATTTCGTCAAGATCAAGGTTCACACTAGAACCCATACACTCTGAAGCAATAACAGACTCTTCTCAAGTCCTTGCACAATTTTAAGATGTTATATGACACGATCCGAAGGGACAATACCATTTAGACTCTAAACTTCTGCACTTGATTCACCCTAGAAATGTGATGGGTCTGAGAACATCACAGTAAGGAAAGGATTTGGGATGATTTTACTTTCGTATGGACGTCACCATAGCACGAATTAGAGTATGAAGGAGGAACATCTGACTTTGTTTCACGAACTAGAACATGAAGAAAGAGAGACATTCCTAAACGTCTTGTAGACTCCTACTTATAAGTGTGGCGCGCTACACACCCATAAATAAGACTCTACTCGACGCGATTTCGCAGACACCCTGGGACCATGAACCGTGCTTTGATACCAAGTTTGTCACGACCCGAGCCTAGGCCCTAGCCGTGACGAGCATCCCAAACCATGAAGGCCCGGGACACCCATTCTCTATCTGGTTATCATGCACAATATTCAGAATCATAATAAAATGCGGAATTGAAAATGAGTACGGAATACATGGTCAAGTTCAGCAATATTTCTGAATAATACTATCTGACATCAGTCTGCGAAATCTCTACTAAGAACACAAACATCTGTCTGAAAAGAAACTAGGACAAGGCCCCCAGTAAAACAAAAATATAATAAATAAGATAATGTCTGACATAAATAGGCCTTTCGAATAATAAAAGGCTCACCACTGCGAGATCAAGGCTGCAAATCCGAGAATTTTTACTGAGTAGCTGGACCCCTAGACTGTGCCTCAGGACCTGGAAGAGGGGGGGGGGGGTTCAGCACAAAAGTACTGGCACGCGAGGCAATCCAAAAATAGTATAATGGAACATACATATATATATATATATATATATTAAGTGAAAGAAATTTTTCATCAAGACATCATGTATAAAACGGTTTCCAAAAAATACATGGGCACTTTCTAAAAACATGGAACCTGCCTGTTCATTTCAAATCAAGATCTGTGTTTTATTTCTGAGTTAGGTGGTATTCCCCTACAAGTCTGATATTCCACGGGCTGTATGGAATCCGCCATTGACTCGGAGGGGAAGCCCCAACCCAAGTGTGCTGCGAGGGTTGGAGTGTCTGAGTCTGATATGCCACAGAACATTTAAGTCAGCGCATAATAGTATACCCGGGTCGGCAAACCACAGTTTTAGGCAATGAGTCTGTTGAACTCAAGCCCTCTTCGGGGAACCACCTAACATATCTGTATGCCCATTTTTAACCTTTTCTGTACATGCAATTCTGAATGTCTAAAATCGTGAAAGTCTGAAATGTCTGTTAGTTTGAGTCTGATATGGCGTTAGTCTGAATTGGTATCGTCATACCAAGACATTGCAAGTCATGATTTTTCTGAGCCATAATGTATTAAGCAAGAGCTTTCATTCAAAACATAGTTTAGACCACCAAAACATGTAACTGATGTAAAGGATTTCATATTTCGAAACTTAAAATTCAATTCATGCAGAAATTTCATCAAACACCTAGTGGTCAAATGTCTTTAGCAAGTTCATGTATTCAAAATTGAAACACATTCATTCATATTTGTATATAAACTGTCAAATCTCTTTGGAGATGGTCAAAAGACCAAAGCAATGATGTTAAAACATCTTATACATAAATATATATACATAATTTAAAACCCCATTCTAAAACATGATTTTTTTTATGCCCATGAGAATTTAGGAAAAACCCCGCGTACCTCTATTTCCAAGGATAATAGATGTTTCTTGAAGCTTGCGGATTGGTGATTCCGAATATGTAATTATCTTCGAAAACCTACGGTCGAATCTTGAACTATTTGGGTTTTTATTTTGAAACCCTAAGGAGAATTCTTGGGCAATTTTGGAAAAGTACGTGTATTATGGTGTTTGAGGGATTAAATCCCGTGTTGGTGGTATATATAGGGGTGGAGGATGACCAAAATACCCCTAAGGAACAATTAAGGTCAAATCTGTCCCTCAGTTGACAGTTTGATAGGCTGGAGTAAATCGATTATAACTTTTTACTCATATATTCAAATTTGATGAAACCAACTTCATTTTAAAGAGGACTCAAATAGATTTCATTTTATATATTATAACTCACACAGTTCATTATATACAGGGAGTTATGATCGTTTGAAATTGACCCAAAAATACTGAAAACTGGGCAATAGGCTATGCGTTTTGCCACTGTTTTGAAATCCAAACGCAGCCTTATGCATTCCAAAAAATTTCAAAACTTATCCGAGATGTACTATGAGCTTGCCCGATCGTAACTCAACTTGAAAATCTATAAACGAATATTGGAAAGGTTGAAAAGTTGTATCCCGAAGATTGCCAGCTAAAATGATACTAAGTCCTCATTATCACAAAAAATTTCAAGTTTTTAAGTCTAAGGGCACTCTATTAAAGGGTAATCCATGCACGACTTATACGGGGTGTTACAAGAGGTCACCAGAGCGCTTTAGCACTGATAGCTAAAGCGGCCGAAGGCCTATTTTAGACGCACCTGGTACTTGTAAAATGCCCACTAAGCCTATTTTCACCTATTTACTAGAGTATAGAACCCTAAAAAGTGTGAACATTTTGGAGGATCATTAGTGGGTTATTTTGAGAATTTTGTAATCTTTTATTTCACATTTATCCTTTGAATTCTTGGTAAGTTCTCATCAATTTAATGGAAAATTTCTCTATAAATTTCAAAAATCCTTATAATATAGGTGGATTGATTTTAGAACTATTTTTGCTCAGAATTTATCAATTCTTGAGGATAAATGTTCCTTTAGCATAAAGGGATGCGTTGACGGTTTTAGAAGTGTGATTCTGCAAGCGTATCCCACTTGAGATTTTTACGTAATTTTACATCTAAAGCAAAAAAATAAAATATTGGTACTGTTGTTCTTGTTTTTATAAGTAGGATATGATTTTGATAGTGTGGCATTTTGCAGAAGCTCTTTGGGAGGAAATTCATTAATTTAGCAAATTTCACAAAGCATTATTTGGCGTCGAGTTCGGCTAGGTTTACCCTTATTGTAGAATGAGTTTAATCTTAGTATATTGATAATAATGTGTTAGATATGGGTTATAAATTAGGTCTTAAAGGTATATTAGTATAATTTGAGAATTTTAGACCATTTAGTAAAAGTAACTTAGGCGTAATTGACTTAATTACTCATGTTTAGGGTAGAATTTGTATCTTAGGGCTTAATATAACTTATCTAATATCCAAAATAGAATTATTTACCTTAATCTTATCTAGGATATAATTTTTCTTTGAATTAGTTTTGGGGATTAGAAGTGGACTCTCCGGCCCACCTTAGGGAAAGATTATTATTAGCTACTAGCTTTATAGGTGAATTATATTCTTAGAATTGTGCATATGGTAACTTGAAAAGTTATTATTCTAGTTTGGTACTTTAGAGTTAATACTACTTTGGTTCAAGTTCAGTGGTTTATGATTTTGAGACTAGTTCGATTCCAACATTATTTATGATATGAGTTCTGGTTCAAGTTTGACATTTTATTATAGGAGTTCCCATTCAAGTCAGGTATTGATGAGTTTTCTATGATGGTTATGGAATTGGTTCTAAATTGAGGTTTATGGTATTGAATGATCTCTGGTTAGGCTTTAGATGCGTGTATTTGGTATAATTCTTGTTATTTATTATCATTGATTGCACCCTTCGATCTTATGGGAGCCCGAATTAGGTTATTTACTTTTTCCCACTTACTAGTTTATGGAGGCCAGTTTAGTAGTTATTATTTTGTGATCTTTACATTATTATTCCAAAGTTACTTATTTATTATATACAATATATGGAGCATTATTCCAGGTTCTCCCTTTATCTTGACTTAGCTTATTTATCTTGCATATTATTACATTGATATTATGATTTGGATAAGTTAACCAATGATGTCTACTAAGTATCTGTGACTTTGGTCTCAAACTACACCTTTTTACCTTTTTGGTGTAAATTTGAGTACTAGTGGTATTGCGACGTGACATTCGTGCTGAGTTCAGTTCATGATATAGGGTGATCTCTTGGAGTCAGAGTTGCCATTTTCCGTTCTACTATTTAAGACTAGTCTTTCTCTATTCGAGACTAATGTATATTTAATATTACATTACTTATGTTAATTTTTACTAATGGCTCTTATACCGACACTACTAGGTCATGGGATGTTACTTTTTTCTTATCTATCTTTCAGACTATTCTTATTAATTAAATTATTTTTGTAAGTCTTTACTTGCAAATTTCTGTATTTTATGCCTTTTCCCACCAAATTAGCCCATTGCTTCTAGCTCCAAGCTATGTTTTGGCTTACCCACTGGAGGGATAGAGTAGGTGATATCAGAACTCATAATTGGGTTATGAATGTAGGTAAGCCAACTCATAAACAACTAAAAATGGACTATTAGGAGAAATGAAGGAAATAATGGAACTAATTTAGTGTCATGACTCAATTTTAGATCCCTGATATGCATTACTGATTCAGTTCATAGGTACCCTGTGCATCATCTTAGTTTTTCCTCAGTATCTCAGCCAAGTCAGCATTCTTCAGGGCACATAATGTCCCAAGAGGGAGATGCACTATAATACCTGAGCTTTAAAGACCTAAACCTTTTATCTTCCTTTCATGTAATGAATCTAGTTGGGAGTAGTGGGTACTCATAGGTGGAACCGTAAGTTCCAATCTCTGCCGTAAGCCATGTCTTTAGGGGCCTAGTTCCATTCATGATATGCAGTTCCTATATCATGTTTCAGGATCAGTTATGTTCTTATATTTCTGTTCATGCATATTTTAGTAAATGATCTTGAGTTGGAGATCGATGATTTTGTATTCTTAAAAATCCCTCCTATAATAGGAGTGAAGAGGTTTGGTAAGAAAGGGAAGCTCATTCCCTGATTTGTCGGTCCTTACCAAATTCTCAGTCATTTCGGAAAGGTAGCTTAGAAGCTTGAGTTGCCTTCAGATTTAACTTCAGTGCATCCAGTGTTCCATGTCTCCTTGCTCATGAAATACATAGGTGACCCAGCAGTCGTAGTCCCTATAGAGGGCATAGATATTCAGAACAACCTCTCTTATGAAGAGTTTCCAATTGAAATCCTTGGTTATCAGATTCACAGACTGAGGAACAATGAAGTAACTCTGGCGAATTTCTTTGGCGGAATTGGTCCTTTGAGGGAGCTACTTGGGAAGCGGAAGCAGATATGCCAACCAAGTATCCTCACCTCTTCTCCGTAAACTCAAACTCAAACTAAGGTAATAGTTTTTTGTTAAACTCACTCAGTCTCATGTTCAAATATAGATACCAACTTGGTGTCTATTAACATTGCATACTCAGTCATGCATTTACAAATCAGTTCAATCATGTACCTATGTATCAGATATGTATGTTCAGTGTATAAAATCATATTATTAGTTATCCCAGTCATGCATTCATGAATCTTGTTCAACTATGTACGCATACATCAGATATACATGTTCTGTATGATAGTTAAGTATATCAGCAATCTCAGTCTTGAAATCATGCTTTAATTGTACATGTCCACTGTCTGAATATAGTCTATTAGTATTCTCAGCTTAGTCAGTATCATTCGAGGATGAATGTTTCCAAGGGAGAGATATTGTAAGACCCCAAAAAATCCTAAGTGTAACTCAGTCCCTAAAAGCTTGCTAAAGGGTCCAAGGCTTAGACATAGTATTCAGACATAGTATAATTTCGGCCTTTATAATTTGGTAACGTATTCCATGACCTCTATGACCTTAAAGTATCAATATTTAGGTTGATTCATGATCAAGAATGTCATAAGGTATTCCCAGACGAGTTTTAGTTTTTTTGAACCTCATTTGAACCATGTTTGAAAATCATAAATAGTGTATCGACACGATCTCGGCACGGCGCGTTGGCTATCGCATCGATCAAAATTTTCCTTGTCTTCTAATGGAAATTTCTAGAGAACTAATTTGGACTCAATGCAGTGCATTGGTCATCACATCGATGCCAATGACGCGGCGCATTAGCCTGCGCATCGATGGTTCAACTTTTAGTCTTTTAAACTCACGTCTAGAGGGGTAAATGGGTCTTTTCCCACCTTATATCAGACCCCAAAATATATCATTAAGTTGTCCAAGAGACAAAATATACTCATTCTCTTTAGAATTTATCAAGAATAAACCCTAGTTCATCACTTTAAAGATCTAAGAATCAAGGTTTCCACCATTATTATTAAAGAATTCATCAACTAAGGTATGTGAAGTGTTATCCAAGGGTTCCTTCAACCCTTGGAGTCCAAGAAACTCTTTTAAAATTCAAGTAGTTGAAATTTATGACTTTCATGATTGAAATTAAAGTGTATTCATGATTATTATTTGAATTAGATTTCTATTTCATGATTTATTATATATTTTATATGGAATTGATTATTATGTGCGTAGATTCGTATGAATCCATGTTAAACCCCTTGGAATTATTAAATTGGAAGTAAATCATGATTCCCTCTTATTATGTGCATATATTATGCTCACCAAGTGCTTGATGAATTATTCATGTGAACTAATATGGTAAAGAAATCATGTCATGCTAGTTTATGTGCAAGTTATACCATGCAAGTGTTTGATAAAATGTCTCTATAGATATATTATGAACAAGTGTGCCTTTTATGCTATGCAAGATTATGTGATGCTTTACTTTTCATGCTATCCAGTCCTGGGGGTATTTAATACCCGACAATTTAGTTGATTACCTAGAGCCATCGTCAGTCTCAAGATAGTATCAGTCATGTCATGATCAGTAGTACACTCAGTCAGTTACAGAACTCAGTAGACTCAGTATCAGTCCACTTCAGTATTTAGTTTAGACCTCAGTAAATTCTGTCAGTTAATAGAATTCAATAGTATTTCATCTGTCAATGGAACTCAGCTTAGTTCAGTTAAATAGTATGATCAGTAGCAGTTCAGTCCAGCTGAGAACAATTTAGAAATTAGTCTAGTGTCTATTCAGTTGGGAGTAGGATTCAGCAACAAGTAAACCCAAGGATGGGGACTCCCCTGCTAGTATAGGGTGTGAGCCTTAGAAGCAGTTCTTGTGTTCCAGAATTATATATCCAGCGTAGGTTGAGACATCAACCTGCCAGTTGAGGGTTGATGAGGTGATCTATATCCAGCTGAAGGTACCACCGTTCTCGTTTAGAGCACCTTCAAGATGAGGGTAACTCATCTTGTCTTACCCATGGCATGGTACTGGTACCTTTCCAACTGGGGTTATAGGTTGGACCCCAATCTATTCAGAAATGGGCATGTCAGTTAGATGATTGTCTCCCACAGTCTCAGTTTTAGTTTGAGTCTCAGTATAGAACGTAGTTCAGTTCTATAGATTTAAGACTATCAAACTTAGTTACTTAGCTCAGTACGGAACTCAGTATAGTTCCACAAAATTAAGACTGTCAGATACAGTCATTCAGTTATTAGTAATTCAGTATCAGTATACTCAGATATCAGTTTATCAGTATTTAGTGTTATCACGATCTCAGTTACAGTTATGTATTCATGCATGTACTTTTATCCAGTTATACTCATGTCATTCAATCAGTATTGTTCATGTATATGAACCCATGCATTTCAGCCTACCTCACTTAGCATACCTGTAATACTCCGTATTTCCCTAGCCTAGATTAACCATCAGTATATGGGTTATCCTAATTAAAATTTTTGGAATACTCAGTAATTTTCATATTTGAGCTGGCTATTATCTAGGAAATTCAATTAGCTTTCCAACGATAAAAATTTAACTAAATTCGACAACCGGGTAAGAAGTTATGGCGATTTTAAGTTTCAGTTGTTAAATATCATCATTCAGGCCAGTATCACATCGTGGAGTGTGTCAACATAGTAGTTTTCAATTTCTAGTATTGCTCTATAATAAAGGTGCGTTGTGCCACAGACCCAGTTCATAATTATCCATTTCCAGTGTTACAATCCAATACCACCGCATTGCGGTACACTTCCAGTTTGCAACCAAAGTGGCAACGCGATATCACCGCATTGCACCATCACGCAATTTACCCATTGTCATTTTCTAGTGACATGGAGCGATAGAGCCGCGTTACACCAGGGGTCTAGATCAAGAAACTTCATGAAATATTAAAGTTGCGCCCAGAGTTAAAACTGTCTTTTCCCATGATTTTATTCCGCTAAGATGTGGGATTTAAGTCCTAAAAATGTGTAAAAACCTTCATTATTCACTTTTTTCAAAAATCAAAAGATAATTCTCTCTCAAGAATGCGAACCCTAGATCTAAAGAATAAAGGTCAGTCCCAAGAATTTCTCTAAGAACTCATCGAATTAAGGTATATTTGATGTTATCCATGGATCCTTACCTTCCATAGAGCCCAAGGATATTTTTTTTTTCACAATACAAGATTTATGATTTATTATTTCCATGTTTGAATTTGGTTCTATTCATGTTCATGATGTTGTTTAAGTTTCAATCCATGATTTAGATTACAAGTTCCAAGAATTGATTCTAGTCTGTGTTGAATTACGTGATATTCATGATAAACCATTCAATTTGCAACTTGATTGTTGTAACCATATTATCCCTAAGTGTTTATGATTTAATGAACCAATTATGCTTCTTATGTGTTTGATAAATTTTCTATGAGAATGAAAAAATGCCATTATAGCTTGCTAACATGTATTCCCCATTCATGTACAAGTTAATGTATTACATGTGTTTGATGGAATGTCTATATGAATGAATTATGACCAAGTGAACATTGTTATGTTATTCAAGATTATGTTTTCTTTACTTTTCATGCTATTGAGTCCTAGGGGTATTTAATACCCAACAACTTAGCTATTTATTTAGAGCCAGTGTTAGTTATAAAATAGCATCAGTCATGTCATGATCTATAGTACTCTCAGTCCATTACAAAATGCAGTAGAATTTAGTTTGGTACAGAACTTAGGAAAACTCAGTAATCTCAGTGAGTCCAATCCAGAATCACAGTTCAGTGTCTTTCAGTTGGGAGTAGGATTAAGCACCAAGTGAACCCAAGGATGGGAGCTTACCTGCCAGCAGAGGGTGTGATCTTAGAAGCAATCCTTGCATTCCTAAATACGTAGCCAGTATATGTTGAGAATCAAACCTTCCAGTTGAGGGTTGATAAGGTGCTTTACCTGTCAGTAGAGGGTACAACCGTTCTTGATTAAGGGAACCTGCTAGTAAAGGGTTATTCTTCTGCTTGTCTTTACCTGTGACACGGTACTGACACCCTTCCAATTGGGGTTACAGATTAGACCCCAGCTCAGTTATCTTATCTTATTTGGAGCATTTCGGTTGTATGATTACCTCCCACAGTTTTAATTTTAGTCTCAGTCTTCAGAATAGAACTCAGTTTAGTTTTATAGAATCAGGACTATCAGATACAGTCACTCAGTTTATAGTAATTTAGATTATTAGTGATCTCAGATTATCAGTATATTCAGTTATTAGTTATCAATTATCAGATTCAGTTCCAGTATACTCAATTATAGTTGCACAGTATGTTCAGTAGTTACAGATCCTCCATGTATGTTATCCAGCTCTTGCATATCATTCAGGTAGTTATTGTACATGCATATGAACCCGTGCATTAAACCTTACCCTATTTAGCTTACTAGTACATTTCCACATATTGATCGCATACCTATTTCTTATGCTATGATGTTTCATATTATATGTTCAGACACTCAGGTTCCTAATCGCGCTTAGCCAGATTCAACCAGTAGTAGTAGATTTAGCAGTGAGTCCTCATCTATCAAGGATATACTTTTATTTCAGTACTTTAGCTTAGTATTATCTTATTAGATGGAGTTAGTTGGGAAAATTTCTCATCAACTTCACTTTCAGACAGTTTTAGTTAGAGGATTTTCAGACTAGATTTGTAGATATTATTTCAGATTCAGATGTTATTATTCATTATCAGTATTTTATATGTTTTGAAACTTATGGAATTTCAGCCCATTATTCTACAATTATTACAGTATTGTTATTTAGTGCTCATAGCAAGTATCAGCTCATGGGTTAGCTTATATTCCGTCGAGATCGTAAGCATAGTGTAACGACTAGGGGGTAGTCTCGGGTCATTATGATACCAGTACATTCAAAGTACTGATGCATACTTTTCTCTTGTTCTATGATGTTTTATATCATAGGTTCAGACGCACGGGCCCCTGAGCACCCTTAGCAGTTCAAATCTTCAACGGTCAGAGTTAATGGTAAGTCCTCACAGTTCGAGGACATGATTATTATTTCAGCATTTTAGTTTATTTTAGTCATTGAAGTTAGTTGGGGAATTGTCCCATCAACTCCACATTTCAAACAGTTTAGAGGCTTTTCAGAATAGAGTATTTTCAGACAGATGTATCAGTTTTGGTATTACTAAACCGAAATCAGATTTATTTCAGTATTGAACCTTATGGCATTTTTTTTGCCTAATTTTTGCATATATCAGTATTATTATTATTTGGTTATTACAGCAGGTACCAGTTATGGGTTAGCTTGTGGTCCTTCGGGATTATGAGCACCATTTAACGTTCGGGGTATAGACTCAGGGCGTTATAGAAATTCAGATTATGTATCACATTTTAGGCTTAATTATGTTCTCATGTTTCTATTCATTCGTGTTCAGTAAACAATCTCAAGTTTGAGATCGGTGATTTTGTATTCCTAAAAATATCTCCCATGAAAGGAATGAAGAGGTTTGGCGAGAAGGGAAAACTCAGTCCAGGATATGTCGGTCCTTACAGAATTTTTAGTCATTTTTGAAGGGTAGCTTCCGAACTTGAGTTCCCTTCTGACATAGCTTCAGTGCATCCAATATTCCACGTCTCCTTTCTAAAAAAAGCATTAGAGACCCAACAGTCATAGTTCCCTTACAGGGCATAGAAATTAAGAATGATCTCTCTTTCAAAGAGGTTTTATTCCAAATCCTCGATCATCATATTCGCAGACTGGGGAACAAAAAAGTTCCTTTAGTCAAATTTCTTTGGTGGAATTTATCCGTTGAGGGAGCTACTTGGGAAGCAGTAATAGGTATGTGGACCAAGTATCCTCAACTCATTTTTGCAAACTCAGATTAAGCTTAAGGTAACAGTCTTTATTAGATGTACTCAGTTACGTGTTCAGTTACAGTTATAAATGTGGTAATCTTTATCGTTGCATATAAAGTCAAGAATTCATGAATCAATTCAGTCATGTACTCATTCATCATATATTCATGTTCAGTATGAAAATTCAATATATCAGTAGTCTCAGTCATGAAATCATACTTCAATTGGGCATGTCCAGTAAGTAAGTTCAGTCTATCATTATTCTCAGCTTAGTTAGTCTCATTCGAGGATGAATATTCCCAAGAGAGATATATTATAAGACCCCACAAAATTCTAATCTTAAATTAGCCTTTTAGAGCATAAAAAGAGGTCCCAACTTAAAAATTTCAGCTAAATGTTTACATTTATAATTTATTTTAGCCTTCAGAAGTTGGCGATCTTATTTCATGACCCTTATGATCTTAAAATATTGATCTTTGGATTGAATCATGATCACTTGTGTCGATAGGCCATATCGGGTGAGTTTTGGATTTTTTAAACCTCATTTGAATCAAGTTTTGATGACCAAAATAGTGGATCGATGCGATCTCGATGAGCCGCGTCGCCCATCGCGTCGACAAATATTTTTCCCAGCTTCAGAGTAGAATTCCAATGAATTAACACAGGATCGATGCCATGCATCGACTATTGCGTTGATCCAATGAACGACGCATCACTGGGCATAATTTTTACTCTTTTAATTCCGCATCCAGAGGGGTAAATGGGTCCTTATCCCACTTATATTCATCCCCTAAAATATGAAATAAATCATTCCAAAGGGTAAAATCACTCACTTTCTCTCAAACACTCTCAATAACAAAACCCTAGGTCATCAAATTCAAGATTCAAGAACGCACCATCAATCTTCACGAATTAAAGCACCAAGGTATGTTAGGTGTTTATTCAAGGGTTTCCTTCCACCCTTGGAGTTCAAGAATCTCTTTTAAAACTTCAAGTTTATTGATTTCATGAATTCCATGTTGGGTTTGATTGTATTCATGATTATTATGTTAATTGGGTTTCTAATCTATGATTTATTACAAGATTGATGTAAATTTATTTGACATGTGTGTAGTATTATATGAATTCATGTTTAAGCCCATGAATTTGTAGGTTGGGATTTGAAATCATGATGCCTACATGTTGTTTAGTATCATGTGTATAGATTATGTTCCCCAACTGTTTTATTAATTGCTCATGTGAATTAAATGGGGAAATCATAATATGCTAGCATATGTACAAGCTTATATCTTACAAGTGTTTGATAAAATATCTCTATGAATGAGTAATGATCATTGTAATGCTTTTCAAGATCACGTTATTCTTTACTTTCTATGTTATCGAGTCATAGGGTATCTATAAACCGATAATTTAGCTGTTTACCTAGAACTATAATAGCTTCAGCATTGTCTCAGTGATGTCACGTACAGTTGTATTTTTCTAGATAACAGAACTCGATATATATATCCAAAACTCAGTGTACCCAGTCAGCTAATAGAACTCAGTGAACTCAACCTAGTTCAGTTAGACAGTAAGATCACTAACAGTTCAGTCAAGCCTGGAACAGTCTAGAAATTAGTTCAGTCTAGGCCTATTCAGTTAGAATTAGGTATTAGCATAGAGCGAACCAGGGATAAGGGCATTCCTGTAAGTAAAGGGTTTTACCCTTAGTATAAATATCTGCGTTATAGAACTACATAGCCAGTGTCGGTTGAGATGTCTTCCTGCCAATATAGGGTTTATACATCTCATTCGAGTTTTCTTGCCAGTGAGGGTTGATGAAAGAGATTCCTTCATGAGAGGGTTAACTCATAGCCATTGTTAGTATCTCTTGGAAAAGTGCTAACACCCTTCCAACTGGGGTCAAAGGTTGGACCCCAACTCAGTCATCTTAGGGTATGTCGGTTAGATGAACTCTCCCACAATTTTTGTTTCAGGCGCAGTATATAACTTAGTTCATTTCTATAGAATTAGGACTTTCTGAAATAGTTACCTAGCTATTAGTAGCACCGTTATCAGTGAGCTCAGATATCAATCATTCAGTTATCAGAACTCAGTATCTAGTGTTACTAGTATCTCAGACACAGTATATGTAGATATGTGCACAATATTGCATAATCAGTGTTCCATCAGTTTTAGTTATACATATACTCTCAATCAATTGTATTCATGTTATTTAGCTAGTTATAATTCATGCATATGAATCTTTGCATATCATCCTACCTCACTTAGCATACCAGTATATTAAAAGTACTAGCACATACCTTCTTTTATGATATTATGTCTTATATCATAGGTTCAAACGCACGGGCTCCTGCCCGCACTTAGCAGCCCAATCTATCAGTAGAATACTTAGTGGTGAGTCCTCATATATCGAGGACAAATTTTTTATATCATTCTTTCAGTATTCAGTTTATTTTAGTAATCGAAGTTAGTTTGGGACTTGTCCGATCAACTCTATATTCAGATAGCTAGAGGTTTTCAGATTAGACTTTCAGATAGTATTCAGTTGTACAAATTATTATTACAGTTGGTATTATTTATTAGTAATTAAGGTTTTGAACCTTATGGAATTTCATCCTATTTTTGCACATTTATTACGGTATTATTACTCAGTGCTCATAGTAGATATCAGTCATGGGTTGGCTTGTGGTCCTTTGGGGTTGTAAGCACCGTATGGTGTCTGGGGTACAGACTCAGGGCGTTACAGTGCATCGCATGCATATCGCATGCCTCTACTGGAATTTCATCTCCCATTATTTTCTAAGGCACAAGAGCACTAACATGTAGGGTGCGACGCATGCTCATCGCGCGCAAACACTGGAAGTTACGTCCAAAATTTTGGTTAAGTCTTTATTGTCCCATCTTTCATTCCTTGTATCATGGTGTATTTCCCATGGAATTCCATCCTTCATATCATTATTATATCACCTTATTAATCTTACAAACCTTTATACATAATCACACACCATGAGTTAGAGATCATAACAATACAATATCCTCAACGAAAAATGAAAAACACATGTAACAACAAGTTTTTCCACTAATAATTACACTATTAAAAGTCATGGAAACCTGTAATCACATTAGAATCTAATGAAACTAGTGACACTAGTTTCCTCGATTGAACTATAAATGACTCAATTAAGCACAAACTTGTTTGGAAACACTTTGAACCATTTTAATCACACATTTGGACACTTATATACTTGTTTTTATTATATTAACACGTTAAGCACGTAAATTTCTCTCAAAACAAAGCTAAATAGGATAGAATAGTAACACTAGAATGCATAAATACATCCAACATCACCACCCCACACTTAAATCCTTATTCGTTCTCGAACAAATCTTAACTCTAAGCATCATAGGTTGAGGATACTCTACACTTCTATGACATGCAAGGAACTCAAGTTAGTACTATAATGACGCCATGAAATGCAAGTTTCTACACAAAGCACATTACTTACACAATTGATAGCTCATGAATAAGACTCCCAAAACATCCTAGCCTTAAGAATTGACTCACCTTGTTGGCAAACTCATGCTTATCATTCAATCAAGTACATCATAAAAATCTCCCACATTCATCAAACATGTGCCCCTCACAAGAAAAGAGTTACCCATAATCACTCACAATAATGCAATTTATAACATAATAGGTACAAAAATCAAATTACGCTCACTCTCACAAAGAATTCACAAGTTACACACATGAACCACAAGATTTCCCTTAGTGTAGTGCTCCACTAATATCGGAATGATGAACTTAGGATCAAATAGGTCTTTTTTGGGTTGTAATGTAGGCTAAGGAACGAGCAGGAACTATTTGGGAATAGTGACTAACCTCTCTAAGCACTTTAATACACTACATTAGCCATGTAAAACCAGTCTCCAACAACCAAATTAAACTTTTTCCATCCACTCATCACCTTTATTTTTCCCCTTTTCTTTTAAGCATTTTCACAAACACATGGTGGACGTATTGTTTATTACCACATGAATCAAATTAATTTTCACAACCATGGTAATATTTCTAGGATAATGTCCATCACACCAATCCACCATACATCAATTATCAACATCAATAACTATTATCTTGGGGCATTATATTTACATTTATCCTCTTATTTCTCAAACTCCTTACTTACTTAATTTTACATTAAAGTACTTAGGAGCTTTTGAATCAAATTACGATCCATAAAAGAAGGTATTAGGCTATATATAATTCTAACAAAGAAAAAGCTAATGGCTCGACAGGGCTCATGAGGGGAAATCACAAATGGTAGGTCAAAAGAAGGTATAAAATAAGGCTATCAAAGAAATTTCTAAATCATCTCCTAAACCCAGACCCATTATTTCTCTTTCCACACACACCGAGAAAGTTTTAGATATCACATACAACAGGGAATGTACAAAATCCTCACACGCACATGGCATATGTTCAACTCACATAGGATAATCATTGACTCCTCACCAAATTATAACATGAATTTGAATTTAATCTCAAAGTGCTAGAGTCACAAACATGAGCCTAAGAGTCTCAAAAATAGCAATTCACTCAATCAACATGCTTTTACAACTACAACACTTGAACTATGGAATAAAAAATATCACCAACAAGAGTATCTCACACAAAAAAAATTAAATGAAGCCAAAAATTGGGAATTTCCCAACCCCACAATTAAAAATCTACCTTCACGCCAAAGTGAACTTAAAAGTAAGAGATAGAAATACTCCCTGAGGCCTCTAAGCCTAGCTAGTAGTATTTGTACACATAAAGGAGATCTGTGGGACCCCACACTCAATATTTACCATGCTACTGAGCTCAAGTTTTAGGTACTCACACATCTCATAAACCTGTGACCTAACAAAAACAAAAACTATGTGAAGTAAAAAAAACTAAAAAATAAAAAATAAAAAATACCTAATGAACTTTACTTGGGTTGCCTCCCAAGAAGCACCTGATTTAGTGTCGTGGCACGACCTAATCATGTTTTTTCCTCCACCTTGAGGATATGAATTTCACCCTCAATTTTGCATCTAAATTTTTGCCTCTCTCATAGGGTGGTGGTTTAAAAATTAAGGAACCGAGTAATGGAATGTGCATAGTGAACCACTCGAACTTAAATTGAGGTGTGTTTTTATATTTTTAAATCGGTGCAAAATCCAGAATATAGGATTTTTGTTCCTCAGCTTCACACTCTTCCACTGTTTCAAATGATCCCACAGACAAGGCATCATCTAAACATAGTGTAGAAAAGTTCCTTGAATGAGTCCCAACCAATTCCACATCAAAATTTACACAGCCAATAACACACTCAGTCTTATTTGCCTTCTCAATTTTAGTCTTAAGAAAAAGATGACAATAGAATGGCTGAAGTTCTTGTGTTTTTCTCTACCCCTGTGGAGATGATGGTAGTGGTATCTATTTACCTGTTCAATAACTTTAGTCTTCGAGTACTCAAACTTTCTTGAATTATCAACAACTTTGTCTTCATCTGGTTGGGGAGTCAACTCTGCATCTATCTCTGTAGTTGTCTTTGAGCATTACGCGCAAACATGATTGAATTAGGATTAAAAGAACACATATCTACAGAGTGATACATACTATAACAAACCCCACACCAACTTGTGGGTTTCTCCACAGGTTGGAAACAAGCAGGTCCCCTCCAAATGCTTAGATCAAAATCTAGACAAAAAGCCTCATAGTGGGGTCCTCCATAAAAATTACAAGAATTATCATCCCTTGAAAATCATCTATCCAAGACTAACATCTCAAGAAGAGTGCGAGAAAAATAGAAATAAAGGAAAATAAAAGGAAATAAAAAAATATTTACAACTCTATATAGAAAACTAAAAAATAGATTGTTGACAATTCAAGTCCGCGACAACAGCATCAAAAACTTGACAGCGCTCAAGCGTACACGCAAGTATACATGGTATTATCAAGTAGTAAAATGGTCTTCCAGAAGCCAAGTATCGATCCTTGAGGGAATTGATCTAACTACGATTTAATTCTAGTTCACATATTAAGATTCAATTGGTGCGAAAGTAACAAAAAAACGTTTGGAATTTTTAAACTATAGAAAAGTAACTAGTGCATACAAATAAAGGTCGTGGAATAATAAATGGAGTAAAGCCCAGGGTTAAAGTACTTCAAACAATAATACTATGTTAGTGAATTTCATTTGTTAACTTACTTTTCTTGGTTTTTGATTTGTAGGATTCATTATAAGATCATGGTCTCCCGACCTCTAAATGTTTACCTAATTTGGACATTATAACTACATCGTTGAGAGAGGATGCAATAATCCAATTAAGTTCTTTAAACCTATCATCCTACATATGAATTATGTAAGTCATCTAAATACAACTCTGTCCTAGACACTAATTTGAATTCCTTATTTTATAAAAAAATACAAACCATACTTTGATCTATCTTCCTATTCCCTCTCCAAAAATCAATAGGTCGACAATATGTATTTTACAACTGATAAATCTATAAAATAATTAAAACAAGATTAAACAAACAACGAAATATGATAAGAAAATCCAATGAAATTAATCCAAAATAATAGTAGTCGTGTTCTTGTATTTAACCCCGGAATGAGAGTTTTTAGCCGATAATATTCATAATCATGATCCAAATAATAGAATACATGATATGATAATTAAAATCTAATTAAAAAATTAATAAAAACCTAGAAGTAGTAGCAGTAGCTACCTAATACTTCCACACCGTCACACAGCCCACCGCTTAATTGTTCAAGATTGTCAAAAATTGTTCACCACCTTGTACATATATAATAAAATATTCCTAATACATGTGTGATTAGGAGATATCAAGATGATTCCCCCAATATTCCCACATGAAAATATATATCATATTATTATGGTGCTTAATCCCAAACTTTGTCCATGTATAAGTGGGTATGATGTGCAATTTGAAGCGGTGAAATCCAACGTGCGAATCACAGTATATTGCTCCAAAATGCAGGGTGCGGCGCATTCATATCGCATGCCTCTACTGGAATTGCATCTCCCAATATTTTCAAAGGCACAAGAGCACTAAAATAGAGGGCGCAATGCACGCTTATCGCACACATACACTGGAAGTTGTGTCCAAAATTTTAGTTAAGTCTATCATTTATATCATCATTATATCACAGTATTCATCTCACAAAGCTTCCTACATAATTGCACACTACGAATTACAAATCATAACAACACAATATCCTCAACGATAAATAAAAAATGCAAGCTAAGACAAGGCTAGTTTGCATTGATCTTCACTTATTGTTCCGACTTAATACTTAATCAAATTAAAATTTACACATTACCAACAAGTTGTTCCATGCATAATTACACTATTAAAACACAGAGAACCCTTTAAACACATTAGAATCCAATGAAACCAACAAGATACGTAACAAGCTCAAGCTAGTAACACTAGTTTCCTCAATTAAACTCTAAATTACTCAATTAAGCACAAACTTGTTTGAAAATACTTTGAACCATTGTAATAACACACTTGGACACTTATATGCTTGTTTATATTATATTAACACGTTAAGCACATAAATTTCTTTAAAAAGGGCTAAATAGGCTAGAATAGTAACACTTGAAAACAGAAATACACCCTACATAAAAAATCTTCCCACATGACTCCAGGATAATGTATATAGATCCTAAAAGATTTGCTTGGCCAAACGTTATGATAAATGTCAATTAATCTCTTTCCCAATAGTTCACAAAGAGTCTGATAAAATAGTTAAAGCTTCTCAATCCATGATTTAGGCATAATTTTCCTATTCAACACGTTTTAATTCAAAAAGATGAACAAAATTTGTGACAGAAATACAAGAAGACATCTTCAAAGACTTGAACTCTTTATGTTTCTTCTCTCTTTTCCTCCTTATATTCCTATCATTATTTAACATTTTTTTTGTCGCCCTAGAGACACCAATCCAAATGATTTCAAACCCTTAGAAATATGTACTTTGATGACGTGCTCTTCTATATTATTCCTTTAAACGACATTAAGAACCCCCACTTAGTGTGATTCAAGTTTTTCCATGTTCCATTACGTCTAAAATAAAAACAAGGAAACAATCAGAATGGATATACCATACAATGTAATAATTTATGCAATAATTACTGTTAGAAGGAAAAATATCTGTTTACGGAACATAAGAATTAAACAAATTTTCCAGACTTAGTATTATAATTAAATAATGACTTAGTATAAATAATTTTAACACACAATTATTCATAAAAATTAAAAATCATCTCTCACTCACGTATAATCCGTTATACAAAGACAATATATCAAGGGAAATCTAACAAGTAGATTATGAAAATCTATTTTTCATGCAAAAATTTCAAATTTGTAATTTCCGAAAATTGAATAATAGTAGCAATTTTAATGAAACTATCAAAATTTTCAGTCTTACTTTAAAAAACCATATCAAACTCATTTTTAATCTATTATATATATATATATATATATATATATATATATATATATATATATATATATATATATATATATATATATATATATATATATATATATATCAACATATAGCTAAGAACAAGTAGATTTTAAAAAAATAAGTTTCAAGACAAAATTTTAAATATTTTATTTCCAAAAAAAATAAATTTCACTTGTAATTTTTTATTTAAATGCGCAGATTAAAAAATCTCACCCAAAGTGAAATATTGATTCATAAAAAAATAGTATAAATATTAAACATTTAGGGGACATTTGGTAGGGTATATAAGCATAATGTATTAGTAATGCGTGAATTATTTATCCTAAGACTATTTCTTATGCATTGTTTGGTTTGGTGTGTTACAAATAATTTGCATTGCATATTTCTAAAAAGAACTATGTACAAAAAATATCTTCCACAAATACAATGAAAATGATGTAGAAAAGGTTTTGAGGGGCTGTTGTGTCTTTATCCATATTACTGCATGCATTAAAGTCCAATGCATTGTTAATACAATGGTTTTTGGTATACCGGTAATGCATAGCATAATACCAAATAAAGTGTATAATATTGGTGGAAAAAGTGTAACAAACAAGGCACTAGTAATACAAAGAACTAATGGATGCATTATTTTTTCCAATGAATCCTTCCAAACTAGGACCCCTCAAGGACAAACAGTGAAAGACCCTATTCAAACACAATTGCAACTTCAGAGCGTAAATGAAAATTAATTAAAGCACACCCAAGTTACTTTACAGTTCCCTTTTTATTGCATACAAAATTGACATTACACTATGAAATCTAGTACTACAAGTACCCCCAACTTTGGTATCAAAGCTATGTTATTTAAAAATAGAGGAGTTGTATGTATTTATTTAAGGAATGCATATTATGATAGAACTAAATTTAAAAATCTACCAAAATATTATAAATACTAATGAATAAAATAAACCAATCCCAAATATATAAGGAACTAAAACAAATATTATCTGAGAAACAAAGAGAATTAAAAATAAGAAAACAAAGACTACAGTATAATTTAATTGTTGTAGTATGTCAAAAATCAATAAAAGTACAAAAATAAGAAATATCATATTTAGAATCTCTAATAGATAACCTAGAATTCATACATCAACATGACTTATATACAATCAAATAGATAAAATGAATAAAGAAGAATTCATAATAGATGAAAAAACATATGAAAATCACAAAGGGTTAAAAATAAAAATAGTATTTTCTAATTTAGGAAGAAGATATAAGAATATAGGTGAACATTTATATTTAATGTTAGAAAAAGAAGAATTAAAATTAGAAGATAAACTACCAGTTATGGTAAGAATAACAAAAGAAAATGAAGAAATAGACAGGAAAAAAGAAATAGAAAAAATAAAACAGCAAACTACGGATGAAATATGGAAAATAGAAGAAATAAAAAATAATCGGATTATTGAGTTAGAAAAAGAATTACAAATATTAAAAGATCTATATGAAAAAAGGCAAAGAAAAAAGGACGAAAAGGATAAAGAACAGAAACTACCAGATGAAATAAACTAATTTAAAGAAAAATTACAAACAAAAAATAAAGAATTAAAGACCAATGAATTAGAAATCAATACAATATATACTGAAAAAACAAATGATTATGATTTAGAAGATAATGAAGCATATATAGAAATTTTAGAAAGAATAGAAGATCTAGAAATTAAGGAAAAACAAGAAGCAGTTAATAAAGAAAATATAGAAGAGATAAATACTCTTGATAAAAAAAATGACGAAACATAAACCTCGTACATCAGAAATAAGAAAGCCAAAATATAATTACATAAATAAGTAAAACCCAAAAAATGAATATAAATAGTTAATAAACATTACGACTTCTTAGATTTAGACTGTGTAATAGGCACAAATAAGACGATACAATTATGGGTAGGATATATATCAAAACAATTACTAGATAATAGCATAGACACAACAAATACACCAGAATATATAGAAAGAACAATAATAGTAATAGTAAAATTATGGCTATCAAATTTAACTGAAGAAAGTAAAAAGGTACTAAGATCTGACAAAAATACAGAAGGAACAACTAAAGCATCACCCATAGAAATATTAAAAAAATATGAAACGACTATAAGAAATGAATTTAGTAGTATAGAAACAAAAGAAAAAGAATAAAATATAGAAAAGGATACAAATTGAAATTTAATGTTGAAATTAGCAATATGTAATATGTGCTACATAGATGAATATACATGTGTATTCAATGAATATTATTATAAGGGAAAATATAATGTAGAAGAAACTAAGGAAATATGGAGATTATATTTTAGCAAACTACCTGAATCATTTAGTTCAAAAATAATAAAAAGTTGAGATGAAGCAAAAATATTAGATACTCTAGGAGTAAGGAATTTTTTTTTTACAACAATGATATAGGAATATATGTGAAAAATATAGGGAAGAATTAAAAATGGAAAAAACATTAATAAAGAATTTAGCATGTTGCAAAGATAAAATAGCACCCCAATTTGGATGTAAAGAAAAATACTACAAGAAAAGAAAAAGACATAAGAAATATAAGAAATCCCAATATAAATATTAAAAACAAAGAAAAAGATATTACGTAAAAGACTATACACATAAAAGATCATATAGAAAGAAGAAATCTATAAAAGAATGCAAATATTATAATTGTGGAAAACTAGGACACCTAGCTAAATATTGTAAAGTACCCAAAGATCCAAAAAAGAAACAAATATCAGAAATAAAGTCAGAAAATACAGAATATATGCAAATAGATTATATAGAATATGAATTAAAAAGTGAAGATAGTATATATGAAATCTCGAAAAATGAAACAGATAACAAAATAGATAGCGAATTAGATAAATTAAATGACTGAAGAAAGTATACAAATAATAAAAAAGGAAGAATATTTAAATGAAGAAGAAATAGACCAAAAAATTGTATTTGATAGTAATATATTTGAAGAAATAAAAGGAAAAGAATTAGACTTAAGTGTAGAAAAAATATTTAAAATACCAACAATAAGGAATATCTTTAATAGACGGAAAGAAGAATACTACGTAGTAAGCGAAAAAGAACATATAATAGATTGTAGATACGCGAAAGGAAAAACTAGTATACCACTAGTAACAAAAAGAATAGTTAATAAAGAAATACAAGATATAAAAAGTAAAAACCCAATAAAATATGTACACTTTGGAGGAACAGAAATATTAATAAAAACATATTTTAGAGAAGGAATAGATACACCAATAGAACTATATTTAGCAGATGATAGGATCGCAAAACCTATAGAAAAAAGCATAATAAGTGCAATAAGAGGGAATCTAATATACCAAAAATTTAAATTTATAATAAGTGCAAATATTCAGTACCAATAACAAATAAAAATATAGATAATTCATTAATACTATATTGAATAATATCAGCAATAGAATTAACTCCAGGAAGTAAAATATTTACAGCAAGATGTAAAAATTTATATGTATTAACAACAAAGCATAAAATAACTAGAAAAATAAAATAAAAAAATACAAATAGAAAGCCCTTTTGAGCAATTTGTAAAAATCATAGATAATAATGATTATAGCTACCAAAATATAGATATAGAAGAAGATTTGGAAATAGTAAATGAAAGAATAGGAACACCAAGAAGAATATCTTGTGAAAAATCAGAACCATAAAAAAGAATAGCATATGAGATAACTCCAAAACCTAACCTAACTCAATATTATATAATAGAAATAATAGATGAAAAAGAATATTTAATACTAATAAAAACAGGACAAGAATATAATTATATAATGAAATACTTAGTAAAAACTGAAGACATTAAAACAAGTAATGATAAATGTCCAGATTTGTCAAGAAACCTAATAATTATTAAAAATACAACTGCAAAAAAACTTTATAATAGGAGTCATAAAGATTAAAAAAATGAATTTGAAGTAAAATAAGAAACACAAAAAGCAGATATAATATTAGGAATAAAATGGTTGGAATAAGAAAAACCATACAATATAGAACATACCCAATTAACCATAACGTATAATAAAGAAAAATTGTTAATAAAAAGAGCTTTAATATGAAAATATACGTACTCATGAAGATAATAGTAGAAGGATATTATATTAGATATTATATGCCAATGATAGGTACAGGAGCAGAAGCCAATTTATGTAGATATAACTGTTTACCAGAAAGTAAATTTTATAAGTTAAGAACACCAATAGTAGTTAAAGGATTTAATAATGAAGGGAGTCTTATTACATATAAAGCTAGAAATGTACAAATAAAAATATGGGATAAAATATTAATAATATAAGTAATTTATAATTACGAACTAACATCAAAAGATATGCTTTTAGGAATGCCATTTTTAGATAAGCTATATCCACACATAATAACTAAAACACACTAGTGGTTACAACACCATGCAAACAAAATGTAAGAGCAAAAAGAGTTACTAATAAAATAAGAAAGAAAACAAATTGGATAAAAGAAAGTGAAAAAATTACACAAAAATTAGAAAATATAAAAACTACTAAAGACACGATAGAATTAATTATATTCTCTATAAATAGGGAAGAAATGACCATATTTTCAATAGATAAAGTAGAAATAAATCAAAAATAAATTAAAAAAACTATATAGTGAAGATCCATTAAAAGGATAAGAAAAACATCAAACTGCTGTAAAAATTGAACTAATAAATAAAGATAGTATAATAACTCAAAAACCACTAACATACAATTTTGACGATCTAAAAGAATTTGAAATGCATATAAATGAACTATTAGAAAAATAATATATACAAAAAGTAATAGTAAACACACTAGCCCAATATTTATAGTAAATAAACATAGTGAACAAAAAAGAGGAAAAAGTAGAATGATTATTGACTATAGAAACCTAAACGCAGAAACTATGACATATAATTACTCAATACCAAACAAAATATTAAAAATAAGACAAATACAAGGATATAATTATTTCAGCAAATTTGATTGTAAATCAGGATTTTACCATTTTAAATTAGAAGAAGAATCTAAAAAATTAACTTCATTCACAGTACCACAAGGATTTTATAAATGGAATGTATTACCATTTGGATATAAAAATACACCAGGTAGATATCAATATTTTATGGATAATTATTTCAAATAATTACCTAATTGTATAGTATACATAGACGATATATCGATATATTCAAAAACTAAATAAAAACACCTAAAATTATTAGAATAATTTATAAATATAATAGAAAATTCAGGAGTAAGATTAAGTGAAAAGAAGGCAGAAATAATGAAAACCAGAGAGAATTTTTAGAAATACAAATAGATAAAAATGGAGTAAAAATACAACAACATATAGTACAAAAAATAATAAATTCAAAAGAAGAATTAGATAGAAAAAAGAAATTACAATCATTTTCAGGATTAGTAAATCAAGTAAGAGAATACATACCAAAATTAGCAGAAAATTTAAAACCATTATAGAAAATATTGAAAAAAGATGTAGAATATAATTATAGTGAAGATGATAAAAAACAAGTCCAAGAAATAAAGATACTTTGTAAAAACCTACCAAAATTACAATTTTCAGATGAAAATAAAAATTTTACATACATAGTAGAAGCAGATGCAAGTGAACACAGCTACGGAAGAGTACTCAAATACAAGTATGGAAACGAAAAATTAGAATATCATTGTACATATTACTTAGGAACGTTTAACGAAACAGAAATAAAATAGAAAATAATTAGAAAAGAATTATATTAATTTGAACCATATATTGTATATAACAAATTTATTGTATGAACAGATAATACAGAGGTACGATGGTGGCTAACGAAGAAAATACAAAATTCAGTAACAACAAAAGAAATATGGAGATTTGTATTAAATATATTGCATTTTACATTTATAGTTGAAATAATCAGTACTAACAAGAATGTTATTGCTGATTACATATCAAGACAAAGCTACACAGACTAATATAACAGAAAATGATAGATTAGAAGAGATACTCAAAGCCCTAACTACGCTTTCACTGAAAGTGGACAGTATGAGCAATGAAGTAGAAAAGCTAAAGACTAATGAAAGTAAACTGAAGTCTAAAGCTACAAGTCAGCCACATGACTATAAAAATGCAGAGCTATGTCGAACGAAAGACATCAAAATTCCAAAGCTAAAAGGAGATGTTGGGACACTCCATAAAACCCATAATCTTTATCAATCTATGTCTGCAGGTACAAGCAAAGGAGTTAATAGACAAGGATTAAATCTGAATAAGATATTTGAAAAATCATTTATACCAAAAATACCAAAAGACCCTCTATTTATACCCCTACAAACTACCATATATCTATAAAGTTTGAACCAAGACAAAAAAACATATAACCATATAACTAGACTATACATAGAAAACATCCACAAAATACAAACTTACTTAAATCTTAAACCCAGAGCTACAAATATCCAAGAACCAAACACAGACTATATAACCCAAAAACTACAAGGATACAACAAGTTAGTCGCACTACCAAAAACCAATCCAAACCTAGTTAGAACTTGTTTTAATTATGGACTACTGAATACCGTATATACTCAAGGTCAAAATGAACAAACAACTATACTAAGGATATACAAAGTATTCACTACTTACAAAAATATAATCAAAGGAAACCCATTTTTTATAAAGTTTTATACCGCACTAGCTGAGATATTATATGATGAAATAAAATCAGTTATACAAGTTGTGAAAATTGGATTAACTAGAGATATGATTATACCAGAAGACATTGGGCAACAACCAAAGATACCAAAAGTTGAGATACTTAATTTTTACGCAAATAAACGAATCATTGGAATATCTACAATTATCCAAGAGCTAGCTAATAATTATTTTAATGGAGACTAGATTTGGAGTTACTATTCACGAGACCAACTCATGATCTATTCAAATTCAAGGGAGCTACGACAGTCAGATATGGAAGAAGTCCAAAGATGAATTTTCATATTACTCAATCTAGAAAAACAACCAACCACAAGAGCAATTAAGAAGGAATTTATTTCAGAAAAGTTACTGACAAGATATTGTTTATTAATAGGACATAAATATCCAGACCACCTTTTCTCAAAATGCAATGGAGAAATAATATGATTCTGGAAGTTTAACTAGAATAAAAGAAGATAAGGATGGCAGCTGGAAGACAGACAAAAGATAGAAAACAACGGAGCAATGAAGAGATAAACAAGGAGACAAGATATTAAAGCTATGAAAGTGACATGTGAATAGCCTTTTTGACTAAAATATAAATTATTGTATAAGCCTTTATTAGTTTTGACTTTTTTGATAAGTGCCATTATTAGTTTAGTCTTTTTACAAATGTAGAATAGGAATAAGATTTAGGATTTTCATTACTTTTGTAAAAAGTAGACATGTGTAAAGTTAGAAATAGTAGTTTACACATTTTTTATCTTTTAGAGATTATAAATAAAAGAGTCGTTGGCAGATCTAAGGCAAGACTTTCAACATGGAATGCAAGCCTCTTTGTACACAATGAATAATCTCTCAAAATATTTAATAAGATATTCAGTTTTATACTAAACTATGGAAAATCAAAGCTCAGAATCATCAAACCTACTAGAACAGGAATTTTCATCTATAATTATGAATAACTAAATTCATAAATTCCTGACAATCATGATATAATAAAATAAGTTCATGTTAGTTACTATATATTAGAATTATTCGAAGGATAATATGTCTGAAGTTTATTAGCTAAGAGGAAAAGGAGAAAAATTCTCAGAACTATGCCATCCTAAAGATGAAACCAGTAAGGTAGAGAAATTGTGATAGGGTAGTAACCAGAGTTGATGCGCTGTTTAGGGAACAAGTATCCAAACGTACTATGCTAATAGTGATAGAGGAGCATAATTATCCAAGGATAATCTAGTTCATAGTAATCTAAGATGACCATATTTTTTTATGTATATGATTGAAGGAAATATTTTTAAATAAGCATCATATGAAATAAAATGACTAACTACTTATCTGATAAAATGATAGATAGGGTCAAGATACTTACTATGTATATACTTAAGGCTATAGAAATAATATATATAAGAAAACTCATATGGCAAAAGATATTTGATTTTGAAGATGAGTTACTAAATATTGAATGGATTGAGAAAGAGTTAGAAAATATAGATTTTGATGGTAGATATTATTATTTAGATTGGTATTACTCAAAATAAGATGATAAAATATGAATACTTAGAATATTGGAGTAAATATATGGAGCAAATAAGATTAATAGAAATACTTATGAAAAAGAATCTACTCGACTACATAAAAACTAGAAATATGAAGCATATAGTATACCTTAAAAATAATATAGAAGAATTAATAAGGTTAAAAAAATAACTAAGGAATGCTATGACATATCATTTCATCAAATATGATAAATCTAGTACTACAAGTACCCCCAACGAAATTTACCAAAATACAATGGCATTGTCGTTCTTTGAACTGACGTAACATTCATTTAATCCATAGCATACAAGAAAATAATAGTAAGAATAGGAAGAGATAATTCCCTGGGCTCTGATGCCATTGTAAGTGAAAATGGAGCAAGAACAATGAATTGTGTATCTTAAAGAAGCAACAAAAACTGTTGATCTAGCTACCAAATAAATCATCCCAAATCTGCTTTGAAGTTGTTGAAAAGAAAGCATTTATTCAACAAACTAAATTTCATTTTTATTTAGTGTATTTTTTGGAGAAAAATCAAAAGTAGAGAAAAAAATTTCTCTATTCAATAAAAGAAAAAAAGAGTTGCAAAAGTTATTTTCTTTCGGTAAAAAGCATGGCCCTTCACCCCATTTTCAAGTTAATAATAAATAATTATATGATTGGTTGTAACTTCTCTATGACTTTTCTTACTTATCACTTTATTTTACTAATCAGGTTGGGTCAGCCTAGCGGTTAGTGTCTCAAATTAATATCCAACACTTTTCTTTTGATGTTTTACCTATTTTCAATTGAACATGAATCCCCTTCAATCTTTACATTGTCACTTTCCGACTTCAAATTTTTTATTTCAATCTTCAAGCTATCCATTTTGAACATGACATTTTTCAACAACAAAACTGCTTGATCTTCCCTTTTTGAACCATTTCAATTGATTGTAGGTAAGATTTCTTCATTAAAGCTCGGTCTTTCCTTCCTGAATATCAAAATGAAGAAATTATCGATTTTAATAATAAATAGGTTTGCAACAACCGAGAAGCACAAAAACAATTATCAAATCGGTAAAAAATTTAGTGTATCAAAATAGAAAAAAAATGAAATCTTAATAAATAAATGACCATACATTTGGAGGATTACATCAAAAAAATTTCTTTCTAAATTAGATAGAGTTATGGAGGTGAGATTTTTAAAAGTGGCCACCAAACTACAGTTGCACATCATATGTGAAGAAAAACTATTATGCAAAACTTCATAAGCTAATCTACTTGATGAGAGAGAATAAATTAAGAAACCTACTTGAAAATGAAAAAGATAACTTTCTATCAAGACACGATTTATAAGGTCATGTGGCACCTACTATAATCCACCGGTAGATGTAATGATCCTCTAAGCCGTTTTTTGTATTTCCACTCATTTTTTCTATATAGAGCTTTTCTGTAGCTGCCCCAGATCATTTATGACTTGCTGGAGCTAACGGTTTAGTTACTAAGAAGTTCATTTAATTTTTTGACCCAATTCCATATTTTAAACTCTTCATTGATTAAAATTGGCTATACGGAAAAAAATCAATCAAACAACCTTGTCTACAAATTTTGACTGTCCTACAAGATCTGAGATGCTGATTTTACGCTAGGGGGTCCTTGGTTTGGGTCTCGAGGTTTCCAAACTTATTTAGAATTATTGATCGAAAAATAATAAAAATGACACGTGATTGTGGGACTCACTTTATTTTTTAAAATAACCTCAGATAGAAATTTCAACTATGCCAATGAGTTTTAAATGTCAAATTTGATAGGGTAGCATAGTTCATTTACGCATATGAGATTCCGAATGAATTTTGAGGGGTTGGTGGAGACTTAAAAAATTCCAAGTCTCCAGCTGGTGCAATAAAAACTGTGTGACCGCTAAAGTAACATTTAGTTGCTTTAGTGGAGGGAAATTTATCATCTCTTTTGACTGACAAAGCTCCAAAGATAATGCAAGCATAAATAACATGTATTGGAAGAATAAAACTACATGCAGCTATTCAAGAAAATTAAACATAATAATACAATGAATCAGTAAGGATAAACTATCTTATTCTAGCGGTATTAGGGAACTAGAATGTAATACCATATATTAGTGACAATATACAAAGGAGTAAAAGAAGGACATAAAGTAGTAATACAAGGCCAAAGGATATATATATAATATGAATAGATGAGGAAAGAGAAGACTATACACTAACATTATATGTATACACCTATGAATGACTAAATTTAGAATAATAGCCTGAGGGAATCAATCTAACATCTCGAGGATCATAGTCAAGAATGAAATCTAATACTACAATAATCCAAGTCTCTAACAAAAGGATGACTAAACATGAGGTAATCTAACAATAACGTATCGTTCTATGAGAAAGAGAAGGAACTAAAAATGTACCAACAATCTCGAGTACTAGTCCATAATCATCCTTCCACGAACTAACCATAATAACTAACATTAAAGTAACTAGATAGTCCAGATAAATAATAACCAAATTTAGCCCTCATAAACCTAAAAAGTACAAACAAGCATTCACAAAACAACAATCATAGCTTACACCTATGAAACTCCCCAATGCTAATAGATATTAGAACCAAACCATTATACTGATCATAGAAAATGCATATAAATGAATAGATACGACACAAACTGATAGTAAACATGCCTATGAATCCTGTCATACCTAAGCACCGGACTTGAACTCCATTAGTGCCGGACTTGAATTGGAAATAGTATCATAGATACCAAACTCAAATTAGGAATAGTATCATAAATGTCTATCTGTATAAATCTTTCCTGATGCTAATGCCATAACAAAATTAGCATAATAGCAGAGAAAAGGTCAAAATCTCGGTCAATCGAGGTAAATAATAGTGGTAAAAAAGTGGATAAACTACTAACAGAAATGAATTTCGGTCTAATTCAAAAATATCATCTTTGGTTTCTAAAGTTTGTTAGTTATAAATTAGGTCGTATGACTCCCATTATAAAAAAAATCTATTTTAAAAATAAAAATTGAGAATACATCCCTTTTTACAAAACAATTGAAAAATCATAGTTTTTGTAGGAATCATACAACTAAGTGAGCGTGAATGCACCTCAAAGTATCTATGCCATGACCAGTATCTAGACAATACAACAATAATTATCTAAGAATCCATAAATCAGAATTATTCCCTTTCTAAGGATAGAATACTCACTCGGAGTACAACTGGTATCTAGTATAGTACTAGTACCATAATCCAAGAAACTACGTTCTAAGTCACTAAGTATAATGGTAAATCTTATACAAAAGGGTCCTTATTATGATTCTATGGTTAATATGCTTATAATCACGGATAATGAGATTCTAAGGACATTGCAAGTACTTTATACTAAGATTCGGGTCACATTTCTATTCCAAGTCCCCTAAATAGTGTAAGGCCCTATATACTAAATGCAATCCCACCCTATAATCCTTACCTATAAAGTAATCTATACAATACACAATATCATAGAAAAAATAGACTGAAACCTACCTTAGTTCCAAACTGCAAGTCTTGAATCATCCATAGATCACTAGGCTTTGCTCCATGATTACAAAAATAGTATGACACTATTAAAATGAATATCCACACATTAATAGGAGTAAAATATTACCGATATTGCTATAAAGAACTCAGGGTCCAAAATTTGGTCGATAATGGGATCATAGGGCTTACTAAAGGGATCCCAAAATTAAATCTATCATGAGGACCCTCAAAGGATGAAGAATGCATGCTCAAAATTTAAGCACAAATAAAACTCAAATCGATGCCAAAAATCAGCCCATAAATTTAAAAAATTTAAATTTCTAGGAATTTACAAGGAAAAGAGTGTAATTTAATGGGAATAAATAATGAAAAATGCAAAATAGGTGTTGTATTATCTTACCTTATCCTCAATGGATGATTTCCCATAAATTTCACATAATCCAAGGTCCAACAATGGTGGAAAAAGAGTTTTCAATCTTGACTTTAGTTTGACATTATGAAAAATGAAATTGGTATTCTTAGAAAATGAGAAATATGAAGTTATAATCACATATACAATGATTATATAACTAAACCACATTAAGAATCATCAAAATTGGAGCTTCCTAGCTCCCAAAATTTAAAAGATATGAAATGGGTTTGATTTAGGTCTTATTCTTAGCGGTGACTGCTAAAGTGGAAGATTAACCTCTAAAGAGGCATGGATTAGAGGGTCAAAGTACTGGTAACGTGGTCAAAAGATTAATTTAGCGGCTAGACCAATGGTCAACTGCCTCTAAAGCAGCCACACAAGCACCATCAAATTGAAGAACTTGTTTTTGACCCTCAAAACCCATTCAGAATCTTACGAACATGAACCAATACTATAAATTGATCATAAAACATGTTTTGGATACAATAGTATCATCATATTTATTAAAGAAAATTCTTCAAAAAAATTAAAACCCTAGCCTCTTTTAAGATATTTTAATTAATTTTCTTCTAAACACTCAAAATAAAATATAAAGGCTAGGTACCAAATGATCTGTAACGACCCTTCAGGTTATTGTTCATATTTCAATTTATTTTCACCATAAGTGATATCTTGTAGCTTCCATAAGTCGTTTATGACTTGCTGGTTTGATAGTTTGATTATTAGGAAGTTCGTTTCTTTTTTAGAACCAATTCCCTATTTAGATGTTTTTATATGTTCCAAATGGCCACTGGGCAAAAACATCAGAAAATGATCTCAGATTAAAATTTACACTGTGCCAAAAGATCCAGAATATCAATTTTAGGGTAGTTATACCTTTGGATCGGGTCCCAATGCACCCGAGCTTAGATTGACCTAATGGTCGAAATGTTGAAAAATTAAAAGTATGACTGTAGAACCCACATTTTGTCGAAATGAACATGGATGTAAAATATAAATTTTCTAAAACATATGGAACATCCAATTTAGTGTGGTTATACAGTTTATTTGTTAAAATTAGTTTTTGAATGAAGCCTGCGACATTGTTAGAAACTTGGAATTTTTTTCTAAGTTTGCTAGTGCTGGTACATCGTAGTGTTCATCCACGGATCCCTTTCGTTTGTGGATTTCAAGAATAAATCTTTGATAACAAAATCATGAATTTTTGGTGGTAATATGTTTGTATTCATGTTGTTATTTGTGGTTTGTGTTATAGAGTGGGAATTTGATGAACTTCCAAGAAGATTGTGATCATATAGTTGGAACCCATGAATTTGGGTAGATTAAAGTGGTGTAAGTTTGTGAATACACCTATGCCTTAAAGAGTGCATGTAAGGTGTTTGATAAAATACCTAAGATACTAGAAATCATGTATTATAGAAAAATTGTGACTAAGTGAAGGATTCATGATAGGCCTCAATGATTCAATGCCATCCATGTTGATAATGTGTCTTATGAACACTGTTGGATTACTCATGAACTAGTCTTATGGAATTATGCTATGCTTACTTGCAAAACCCACTCATGTAAAAGATGTAGAATACCCATGTACTTCATGAAATTCCCCAAGTTATGATACTATGGATTGTGGTTGTAATATGTAATGAACATGATATTGAAAGCTATGCAAGTATATACATGTTGTATGAAATTCCCTTCCATAAACTAGATTGTTGAGAACCATGCTTAGTATGAAATACATTATTTATGATATTGTGGATTATAGACTCTACTCTTATGATCAAGTCAGTCATGTGTGTCAGTTTCCTTCCATCGAGTCCTGGGGGTACTTGTACTCGAAAAATATAGCTGTGTGCCTAGAGCCATGTCATGTTTTCACAATACTCTCAGTCAAGCCATGATCAATAAAAAGCAGTCAGTCATGTGACTAAGGAAAACTCGATAATCTCAGTAGTTCAGTATTCTCAGAAATCTCAGTGCTCAGTAACCTTAGTAATCGCAGTAAATCTCAGTAACTTCAGTACTCTTAATCAGTTCTCAAAACTCATTATATTCCATCCATCATCAGAATCTAGTAAACTCAGTTTTAGCTTCGCTAAACAATACCACTAGTATCAGTTTAATTAATCAGTATCAGTTCAGCAAATCAGATCAGTTAAGTTATTTAGTTCAACCAAGTTATTCAGTTCAGTGTCTTTCAGATGGGAGTAGGATTCAACACCGAGTGAACCAAGGAATGGGGGCTCACCAACTAGAATAGGACTGATATCCCTAGAAAAAATTCCTAAGTCCAGAAATATATTGCAAGCATAGGTATGAGATATCACCAATTAGATAGGATTGACATACTTAGTGGTCACCCGTTAGCACATTTATATGTATAAGACTGATTCCAGGAGTCACCCACTAGATTAGGACTGACTCCACAACAGATGTCTTTACTGGTGGTGTGGTACTGACATTCTTCCAGTCAGGGTAGAGATCTGACCCCAGTTAGCTTAGCTTGGGGTACGCCAGTTAGATGAACATATCCCGCAAATTCATTTATAGAATCAGGTCAGACACAGTCAACTCAGCTTAGTAGTACAGATTTAGTACTGTTAGATATAGTCAATGCTTATCATTGTAAATAGACTTCAAGATCACCCATTAGATAGGACTGATCTCAACAATGATTAATTATTATCATAATCATTAAATTTAAAGATCACCTGCTAGATAGGATTGATCTCAAACTAAGTCAAATCATCTTTATTATCAGTATACTCATGATCACCCCTTATATAGGACTGATCTTAGATTTAGTAACTCCAAGTAGAACGGAATTAGATAGTTCCATCAGAACTTAGACTATCCGATACAGTTGCTTAGTATCGATTATATTAATTAGTCAGATCATTATAGTTAGATCAGCTATATCAATTGTCATAGCTCACGTTACCAGTATTTAGTTTCAGGACTGTTAGACACAGTCATTCAAATCAGTTCTTCATAATTTGAACTATCAAAAATAGTTAAGAATCTATTCAGTACCTCAGTAACAGTAAAGTCATGTCATCAGCATTCAGACTCAGTAGTCAGCATCATCATGAGTTTAGTTATAGTTTATGCATATATGTATTCTCAAGGTCATATTATTTAGCATTGTTGATACATATAACCCTTTGCATTTATCCTACCTCTCTCGTATACTCAGTACATTTAGACGTACGGACGCATTTACACTATGGTGCTTTCTCTTATGTTACACCATAGGTTCAGAGGCACGAGCTCCAGATCAGTAGTAGCATTTCAGTGTTTAGAGTTTGTAGTGAGTCCTTCTCATTCGAGGATGATATAATTATTACTACATTTACTATTCAGTTGCTAGATGGAGTTAGTTGGAGACATGTTCCTTCAACTCCTTATTTAGTTTAGTTAGAGGCTTCCAGATTAGATGTCAGATTAGACATTCAGATATCATTTTTTAGTATTTATGACTTGTTTTGGTATTGTTATACCTTTTTCAGATATTTTGTTATCAGATATTTATTCAGTTCGAACCTTATGGCCTTTTATGTTCATGTTTCCATAGTTTAAGTATATTATGCAGTATACAGGTAAAAATATTAGTCATGGGTTAGCTTGTGGTCCATTGGGGTCATGAGCACCGTGTAGCATTCCGGTTTAAAAAATTGGGGTGTTACAAACTTAGTATCAGAGCCTAAGGTTCAATAGAGTCCTTGGAAGTCTGAAAGCCGCATCTAGTAGAGTATTGTACATGTGTGTGTTGTGCACCACACTTATGTGCAAGAGGCTATGAGATGTTTTAGGAACAATTTTCCTTCTTTTAATATTTATGTCATGCTAGTGAGCTGTCAGATTTGTATAGCTTTTTTTCTCATCCTTGTATCTATTCGTGCCATCCAAAATCTTAGAGAATGTAACTATTTTAAGGTAGAACCTCCTAGTAGTTGCTAGTTTAGTCTATCTTATGCATTATTTTTAGACTCCCAAAGTTTAGTTATAATCTAGTTCATAGATGCCCTGTGCATCACCCAATATCTCCGTAAGATAAGTGTTTTTCGAGGGACATAGCATCCTAAGGGGGAGATACCCTACTTTCTCTTAATGTTATCATGCCTTAGATCCTTCAATTTATCCATGCATAACGAATTCAGTCTATAATAGAGGGTACTCATAAGTTGACCTTTAAGTTAGACCTCAGTTGTAAGTCAAGTATTCAGAGGTTGAGTTCTGTTCATGATGTTCAGTCCATATGTCATGTTGCAAAATTATTCATGTTCTCATGTTTCAGTTCAATCTTAGTGCCTTTACCATTGAAATGTTCAGTCGCATATTCATGATTTAGTTCAGTAATGTATTCACACATCAGATATTCATTGATAGCTTATCAATAATTTCAGTCATGCATTCACGTATCATGTCAGTCATATAATCATGCATCAGATATGCATGGATTCAACTTATCAGATAAGCATCAGATATGCATTCTTAGTTTGAGAAACTTAGTTTATCGGAACACTCAGTCCTACATTCATAAATCAGCTACCCATGCATCAGATATGCATGTACAGTATGATATGCTCAGTTTTTAATCATGTCAGTCATGAAATCATGACCAGTCATTCATGCTATATATTCATGTAAGTTGTCTTTTCTCTCATCTCAACTAGTATCATTTGAGGACGAATGTTCCCAAGGGGGAGATATTGTAATACCCCATATGTTTCCATGCTAGGAAATGAATCAGTTCTCCTACGTATAAAACCTCATATCATGTGATTCATATTTTAGTACATGATTTACAATGAGTATCCTAGTGATAAGATAGTATATGATGTGTTATGCATGCTCATATGAGTCGCTCTAAGTAAGGCAAGCTAATCGCTTTTGGATCCATCAAGTTTTAGTGTGTAATTCTGCAAGAGTGACCATTGAACATGGATAACTTGATTTATATGTGACATTTTGTCACATTTAGACCAACCAAATTGTAGAGAATTGAATTATATTTCCAACGATTCCAATTTTATAAAAATCCAACACCCGAGCAAGAAGTTATGGTCCTACAAAGTAAGAGTGCGATGCATAAACAATCACACATGGCTACTGGAACAAGTGTGCGACAGGTTGTGCGGCGCACACCCTCAAGTGTGTAATAGCATGTGCAAAGCACACCTTAGCTTATGCGATAGGATGTGCGGCGCTCACCTTAGCATGTGTGATGAGGTGTGTGACACACACTTATGATTACAACCATGAAAAACACTTAGTTTTTGAGTTATTTTGAGGATAATTAAGTCTTTTAACACTCCTTACACGTCCCAATACTTAACCTCATGAAATTTATAGCTTCTAATCACATTAAAACCCTATTAACATCTGAAGTTCATTATCCAAGAGAACAAGAAGGAAAAAAGACTATTAGGGTTGCATAAACAAGCTTGAAGGTCCAATCTTTCAACAATTTCATCGCTATTAAGATATGCGTAGTGTTCATCCACGGATCGCTTTTGTTCGTGGAGTTAAAGAATCAATCTTTGATAACAAAATCATGAATGTTTTGTGGTGATATGGTTACATTCATGTTGTTGTTTGTGGTTTGTGTTATAGAGTGGGAATTTGATGAACTTCCAGGAAAATTGTGATTATATAGTTGGAACCCATGAATTTGGGTGAATTAAAGTGGTTTAAGTTTGTGAATACACCTATGCCTTAAAGAGTGCATGTAAGGTATTTGATAAAATACCTAAGATACTAGAAATTGTCATTATAGCTAAATTCTGACTAAGAAAAGGATTCATGATAGGCCTCTATGATTCAATGTCATCCATGTTGATAATGTGTCTTGTGAACACTGTTGGATTACTCATGAACTAGCTTATGGAATTATGCTATGCTTACTTGCAAAACCCACTCATGTACAAGATGTAGAATACCCATGTACTTCATGAAATTCCCCAAGTTATGATATTATGGATTGTGGTTGTAATATGTAATGAGCATCATATTGAAAGCTATGCAAGTATATACATGTTGTATGAAATTCCCTTCCATAAAATAGATTGTTGAGAACCATGCTTAGTATGAAATCCCTTATTTATGATATTGTGGTTTATGGATTTAACTCTTATGATCAAGTTAGTCATGTGTGTCAGTTTCCTTCCATCGACTCCTCGGGGTACTTGTACTCAAAAAATATAGCGGTGTGCCTAGAGACATGTCATGTTTTCATGATACTCTCAGTAAACCCATGATCAATAGAAATCATTCAGTCATGTGACTCAGGAAAACTTAGTAATCTCAGTAGTTCAGTATTCTTAGTAATCTCAGTGCTCAGTAACCTTAGTAATCGCAGTAAATCTCAGTAACTTCAGTATTCTTAACCAGTCCTCAAAACTCATTATATTCCGTATGTCATCAGAATCCAGTAAACTCTGTTTTAGCTCCACTAAACAATACCACTAGTATCAGTTTAGTTAATCAGTATCAGTTCAAAAAATCAATTCAGTTAAGTTATTTAGTTTAACCAAGTTATTCAGTTCAGTGTCTTTTAAATGAGAGTAGGATTCAGCACCGAGCGAACCTAGGGATAGGAATGAGATACCTAGAATAAATCCCTAAGTTCCAGAACTATGTTGCTAGCGTAGGTATGAGATGTTACCCAGTAGATACGACTGACATACTCAGGGGTCACCCATAAGCATATTTAGATATCACCCACTAGATTAGGACTGACTCCATAGCAGATGTCTTTATTGGTGGCACGATACTAACACCCTTTTTGTCAGGGCAAATATTGGACCCCAGTCAGCTTAGCTTGAGGCATGTCGATTAGATGAACACATCCCACAGTTTCAGTTACAAAATCAGGGCTTTCAAAAACAGTCAACTCAGCTTAGTAGTACAGATTCAGTACTGTTAGATACAGACAATGATTATCATTGTAAATAGACTTCAAGATCATCCATTATCTAAGACTGATCTCAACTATGATTAATCAGTATCAGAATCATTAGATTTAAACATCACTCTCTAGATAGGACTGATCTCAGACTAAGTCAAATCATCCTTATTATCAGTATACTCATGATCACCTGCTAGATAGGACTCATCTTAAATTTAGTTACTCCAAGTAGAACGGAACTCACATAGTTCTATCAGAACTAAAACTGTCAGGTACAGTTACTCAGTATTGGTTATATTGATTAGTTGGATCATTACAGTTATATCAGCGATATTAGTTGTCATAGCTCACGTTGCCAGTATTCATTTTCTAGACTGTTAGGAAGTTATTCAAACCAGTTCTTCATAATTTGAACTATAAGAAATAGTCAATAATCTATTTAGTACCTTAGTAATAGTAAATTCATGTCGTCAGCATTTAGACTCAATAGTCAGCATCATCACGAGTTTAGTTATAGTTGTTTATGGATGTATGTATTCTCACATTCATATTAGTCAGCATTATTCATACATATAACCCTTTGTATTTAGCCTACCTCACTCGTATACTCAGTACATTCAGACGTATTAATGCATTTGCGCTATGGTGGTTTCTCTTATGTTACACCATAGGTTCAAAGGTACGATCTCTAGATCAGCAGTAGCATTTCAGTGTTCAGAGTTTACAGTGAGTCCTTGTTATTCGAGGATGATATGGTTATTGCTATATTTACTATTTAGTTACTAGATGGAGTTGGTTGGAGACATGTTCCTTCAAATCCTTATTCAGTTCAGTTAGAGGCTTTCAGACTAGATGTCAGATTAGATATTCAGATCTCATTATTTTTAGTATTTATAACTTATTTTGGTATTGTTATACCTTTTTCAGATATTTTGTTATCAGACGTTTATTCAGTTTGAACCTTATGGACTTTCATGTTTATGTTTTTGCATTTTATGTATATTATGAAGTATACAGGTACAAATATCAGTCATGAGTTAGCTTGTGGTCCTTAGGGGTCATGAGCACCGTTTAGCATTCTGATTCAGAAAATTAGGGTGTTACACATTGTAATCAACCTTTAGTGATCGCACAAGGTGTATGTGATTTACATATCACGATAATAATCCATGGATAGGGATATCAACATCTCCATACCTGGTATGGTTACAAAATGACCCCTTTAGCCATATTTTGGTCATGTTCTCTTTATCCTTGAGAGCTAGAAACCCTGAAAGGGTGTGATAAATTCAATTTTAGTTTTTGGGGTGACTTTGGATCTTGTTTTAATGTCTATTATCATGATTATCATCTGAATTAAGGTAAGATTTCATCACTTTTTTGATGAATTTCTTGGTTTATGATTGAAAACCCCAAATATCTCGGGGCTTGATTTTAGCCCCAAGTTAGCTTTATTATTGCCCATTTCTTTTGGGTTATTATTCTTTGATTGTGAGTGAATGTTGGGTTAACCTCAAAAATATGATTTCATATGTAGGACCTCTTGGGGTTTTTGGTGTCATTTTTGAACCCAAAGTACAATGGTGCAATATGGGTATCGTTATTCTAGTATTTATGAGTAGATTATGATTTATATAGTGTGATGACATTTTTGTATTATTATGTAAAGATGGAATTTTGATGAATGATTTAAGGAATTGCGGTTCGGCTTTGAGCTAGGATTTTGTATACTCTTATTTGTAAGATGATGTGTGTTATATATGGCATCTTACTGTGAATCTTATGTTTTATTATGAGTAGAATGACTTAGTCTTGGTGATTACAGTTTGGGGTTTAGATGAGGTTTTTGACCCATAAATTTAAATGCTCAATACCCTATTTGAATTCTATTGCCTTCTCCCAAGATTTAACTAATTAGTAGCATGGATATGGTGTAATGTTAGGTTTGTAAGGTGGTTTTAGCATTGGAAATATGGTTAGTATATTTAACCTTAGTTAGTATATTATGGTGATCTTGAAACCTTATTTTTGGTAGAGTTTACTTAAATACCAATATTTCTAGATGATGTTCCTATCTTAGGATTGGTTATGGATTACTTGACATCTAGAAGTTAAACCGGATAACTTAGCCTAATATGGGGTTTACACTACCTAAATATGGAAATTTAGGATTAGAAGTAGGTTTCTTAAACCCACCTTAAGGAAAGACTTGTGTTATGCTATGCGGACTTATTGGTAGATGTTAGACATAGTTGAGACTGACTAGTAAGCTGTTAACAAAAGGTTACGTTGTGACTTGGTGAGTCGTGATGTATTTTTCCACTAGATAATAATTAATGGTTTATGTCCATGATGTTGAGCCTTTAGAGATATTATTTCCTCTTATAAGTGGCCAATAAGGATGATATTCCTCTTAGATGAGATATTAGGCCTATAAGCATGATATTCCTTCTTTATGTGATATTGGGCCTATAAAAATGATATTCCTCTGGGAAATGATATTTCCTCATAGTTAGAATATACATAACCTATAGATATTAGATGCTTTATAGATGTGATATGACTCATGGATACAAATAAAGCCTTATTGATATATTCTACCTCCTAGATGTGATATGATTGTAGATATGTCTTATGGCTAATAGAGATATTGTGCCTCGTAAATACGCTATGGCTTATAGATTTGAGATGATTTATAGGCATGGTTATTGATATAGGATCCAAATTTGTTTGTGGGCCAAAGGCCGTGATTATGATGCTATAATTATTTCGGACACCATATAGGGCCCAAAGTCATGTTATGATACAAGTTGACCATCCAGGAAGTGTTTATCCTTGTAAAAGATGTGATTGTAGTTTCTTGATATATTAATGCTTATGGTTCCATTGTATAATATTAGTGATGTCATGCATAGATTTGGCATATTCATGATCGTTGCATCGCTGATTGAGATGATTCCAATTAAATTATGACCTTATTATTGTTGTTGATAATTAAAGTTCAAATCCCACTTTCTACCTTAAAATGAATTTCTTCATAATATTAAATATATGTTTTAATGAATAACTTATATGTAAAAGAAATTAATAATAATACTTTAATGACTTGACAAAGATAAATTCTGGTCTATGATTTAATATTGCAAATTACTCCGGTCATGGGAGATTTTGATACAAATCTCTCTGATATGTGACAGAGGAAGATGTTGGATTGATGATATAAATTTTTGGTAAACCGAATGATTATTATAATATTCATAACATACGTGATTGTAATGCCCCAATTTTCTGAACCAAAACGCTACACGGTGTTTATGACCCCGAAGGACCATAAGCTAACCCATGACTGATATCTATACCTGTAACTGCATAATATACATATAAAATGTGGAAACCTGAACAAAGAGGGTGTAAGGTTCAATCTTCAATAATAAAATATCTGAAATAAGGTGGTATCACAGTACCAAAACAAAACTGAAAATATTAAAGTCTAAATCTGAAAACTCTATAATCGTCTGAAAGACTCTAAACTGTCTAAATAAGGAGTTGAAGGTACATGTCTCAAACTAACTCCCTAAACTGAAAATAAACTGAAATACTGGAATAATAAATGTAACAATAATGTCCTCGAAAGATAAGGACTCACTGCTTACTGAACTGCTACTGCTGATCTGAAATCTGCACCTCAGAACCTATGGTGTAACATAAAAAGAAAGCACCATAGTGCAAATGCGTCAGTACAACTAAAGTACTGAGTATACGTGGGGATAGGCTAAATACACTGGGTTTATATGCATGAACATGCTGATTAATATGAATGTGATAATACACACATACATACATACATACATACATACGTAAATGCTACTGAACTCGTGGAGATACTGACTACTTGAGTTTGAACTCTGACAACATGAGTTTCGTGATACTGAGATACTGAATGACTGATAACATGGATGATTGTATCTAATAGTACTAATTATGGGGAAAGCTATTTGAGTTGCAAACTGTATCTGCACATCTATATCTGAGATCAATCCTAGCTAACGAGTGATCTGTGAAACTGATAATGAGAATACTTGACTGAATCTGAGATTGAGATCAAGCCTGTCTGCCGGGTGACCTATAGATCCAATAATAAGCATCTGAATATGGGACCAAGCCTATCTGACGGGTTGGTCCAGGAATCAATGGAACTATCTAAGTTCCTTACTGAGATCAATGATTGTATCTGACAGTCTTGATTCCTGATTTCTACTATGAAGACTGATACTAAAACTGTAACTGTAACTATGACTGTGGGAGGTAGTAACCTAATCGACATGCCCCGATACTGTACTGGTGGGTTCTAATCTTTGCCCTGATTAGAAGGTTGTCAATACCGTGCCACGGGTACAGAACTCTACTTTGGTCAAGCCTCTCTTATGGGTGACACTGAATAGGATATTAAGCCTAAGGCAATATAATAGTCAAGTATAGCCTTAATCTGATGGGTAAATCTTGTCCTACGCTAGCTATGAAATTTTGGAGTATAGGGATTGCTGCTAACGGCTCTGCCTTTATAATGGGAAAAATCGCCATCCCTGCACTCGCTCGGTGCTAGTCCCTACTCTCAACTGAAAGACGCTAAAAAGATTAACTGCGCTGAACTGACTAACTTAATTGAACTGATTTATAAACTTATTAATTGAGCTGATAATATTATCTTAGCTGAACTAAGTTGAATTCACCGAGTTCTGTTGACTGACGGAAAAGCTACTTGAGATCTGAGGTCTGAATAAGAGTACTAAAACTACTGGGACTACTAAACTACTGAGATTTCTGAGTTTTTCTGAGTCACATGACTAACTGAAATCTATGGAGCATAGCTTGACTGAGGATGTCTTGAAACATGACACTAGCTCTAGGCACACAACTATAGTTTTTAGGTACAAGTACCCCCAGGACTCGATGGAAGGAAACTAACACACATGACTGACTTGATCATAAGAGTAGAGTCCATAATTCACAATATCATAAGGATTTCCTAATAAGAATTATTCTCAACAAACTATCACATGATCGGGAATGCACACAACATGTATATACTTGCATGGCTTCAATAACATGGTCCTTCCATATCGCAACAATATCATGAGCATCGTATACACCATATTCAATTCAAGACAATAGCATGGGGATCACGTTGAACATAAACTTAGAACGTGGAATAGTCATTTAGGACTTATTATGTCATAAAAGCATGATTTCTATTCCCTTAGGTATTTTCACAAACACCTTACATGCACATCTTAGGCATAGGTGGATTCATCAAGATTACAAATATTCAACCACCAATTTCACATATCTATAAATTAAATACCACCATATCCTCACACAAAAGATACAAAGATCCCATCTTAGGCATCATCAAACTCCAACCACATGAACATCAACCACCAACAATATAAACATCATAATACATAATTTAGAAGATGGTTCTTGAGCTTCATGGACGAAAGGAGTCTGTGAATCAACTCACACATACCTTAGAAGGAAGATTCTTGATGATTGATGGAGGAATTTCCTTGAAATTAAATCTTTAAGCTTAATTATGCAACCCTAGTTGTTTTTCTATTTTAGTGCTCTTGGATGATGAACTTAAGATGTTAGTAGGGTTGTAATGTAATTATGAGTTATATATTTCGTAGGGTTAAGTTTAGGGACGTGTAAGGAGTGTTAAAAGACTTAATTACCCTAAAAATAACTCAAAATGGAGTGTTTAAGTCACTTGAAACCATAAGATATGTGCCGCATATGATATCACATATATTTACATGGGCTCCGCATATGATATTGCCTAAATTTACATTGGCGCCGCATATGATATCGCCTATATATACATAGGTACCACATAAGCTATCGCCTATATTTACATAGGGGCCGCATATGCTATGACATATGCTTTTCAGTGGCCATGTGCGATTGGTTAGGCGACTCTACTTCGCAAAGCCATAACGCCTAGCTCAGGTGTCGTATTTTGATGAAATTGGTATCGTTGGAAAGCTAATTCAATTCTCTATAATTTTGTGGGTATAAATATGCAGAAATACCACATTAACATCAAGTTGTATTCAGTTAAATATGACCCTTACAAAATCAAACACTAAAACTTGATGGATTCAAAAACTCTTAGCTTGTATTACCTTAAGTAACTCATATGAACATTCATAATTCATCATAAGCTATCTTATCCCTAGGATACTCTTTGTAAGTCATGTACTAAAGTATGAATCACAGGATAGGAGATTTCATATATAGGAAAAATGGTTCATCTCCTAGCTTAGAAACATGCGGGGTATTACAATATCTCCCCCTAAGAAATATTTGTCCTCGAATGGAAATTAACTGAGGCGGGGGAGATGATAAGATGAATTACGTACAAGACATACACTATCAAAACATGGGTTCATGACTGACATGACTTAAAGGTGAGCACAACTTACTGAACATGCATATCTGATGCATGGGAAGCTGATTCATGAATATAAGACTGAGGATTCTAATAAAGTGAGTTTTCTTAAAATGAGAATGCATATCTGATGCACAACTGAAATGCTGAATCCATGCATAGCTGATGCATGATTACATGATTGATATGATATGTAAATGTATGAGTGAAGATACTGATAAATTGTACTTTATTTACTGAACACATATATCTAATGCCTGAATATCTGACTGAGCTGACTCTTGAAAGCTTGACTGATTATGCCATGGTACTTGGTAACTAATTTATAACGGGAACATGAAAGCATCAAGAAAAGGTGGGGTATCTCCCCCTTGGAACACTATGTCCCTCTAGGAATATTTACCTTACTGAGATACTGGGGTAATGCATAGGGCATCTATGAACTAGATTATAACTAAACATTAGAGAGATGAGACTAATGTGTATGATGCATGAACTGAACTAGACCTGCTAATGTTACTGACTAACTCATGTGGAAACATAAGCTCAAATGAATGCATGATATCTAACAATGCATACAATGATTATGAAAAACTTGTAACGTACCCAAATCTAGGTTGGGGAAATTTTCTGGATCATGGTGAGTCTGGAGTGAATAGAGTCGATTCTGATTCTGACGACTATTGGTGCTGGGATTTGCGGCCTTCTCATGTGAATCCCTACCTTTATGAGTTAACACTCTACACTCCCGCATTCTGTGTCCTGGCTTACCGCACCCAAAACATACCTGACTATTAGCTTTGCATGCACCTAGATGATTCTTGCCACACTCTCCATAAAGTAAATAAGTACGCTCACTTCTAACACTACTCTGGGCTTTGGATCCTGACGTCCCACCATGACTAACATCTCCAAAGTTAGGTGTGGGAACACTAGCTGAAGATGGAACAAGGGCTGAATTTTTCTGTCTATGGTGAGAACAATTACCACCCTGTGACCTAGCCCGAGAAAAGCGTAACTACCTATTCTGAATCTCTTATTAGATCTCTCCCTCTCCTTAGACTTATCTTCCTCTATTTGTTGAGCATGCATCATTAACCTAGCAAGGTCCATGTCCCTATTAAGCATAGCTGTTCTATACTCTTTCAATACTAACCCGGACACACCAGTCACAAACTTACTCATACTTGCTCTAGGGTTAGCTATCAAGTCAGGATCATAATTAGCTAACTGGTTGAACTTAAGACATTACTCCTTCACTGTTCTGGAGCCTTGTCTCAGGTTCATAAACTCTTCTACCTTAGCTTCTCTCATCTCTAACGGGAAAAACTCATCTAAAAAGGCATCCTAAAATATTTTCCAAGTCATGGGAGTTGTATCTTCCCCTCTACTCTTCTTCCACAACACTACCCAATCATGATCAATATCTTTCAGCCTATAGGATGCTAATTCCATACTCTCCTCCTTTAACACATGCATGATTTGGGTGATCTTCTTTACCTCTTCTAGATACAGCTGTGGGTCCTCACCTGTTACTGACCCAAAGAATTTTGGAGGGTTCATTCTCATAAAATTTCTTATTCTAGCTGCAGCTGAATCCCCATCTTGCTGGGGTGGGGCTGCAGTCTGTCGGTTGCCCTGAACACTAGTGGTCACAGCCTAGGCTAGTGCCAGAAAAGATGCCCGAAATTATGCATATGACATATTCTCATTCAAAAGATCCGTGGGCTGTGGGGCTGACTGATTTTCTATTCTCTTCTTAGGAGGCGTGTTCTGCAAACAGAAGAGGAACAAGGATTAAATTGAGAGTTCAACTTAAGATTTTGCTCACTGGCATGATATGAGTATTGAAAGAAGGGAAACTATTCCTAAAACATCTTGTAGCCTCCTGTACATAAATGTGGCGCACAACACACCCATGTACAAGACACTACTAGATGTAGCTTTCAGACTTTCTAGGACTCTATTGAACTTTAGGCTCTGATACCAAGTTTATAGTGCCTCGATTTTCTTAACCAGAATGCAACACGATGCTCATGACCCTGAAGGACCATAAGCTAACTCATGACTAATATCTGTACCTGTAACTACATAATATACCTATAAAATGTGGAAACATGAACAAAGAGGGCGTAAGGTTCAATTTTGAATAATAAAGTATCTCAAATAGGTGGTATCACAGTACCAAATTAAAACTGAAAATACTAAAGTCTAAATCTGAAAACTCTATAATCGTCTAAAAGCCTCTAAACTGTCTGAATAAGGAGTTGAAGGAACATGTCTCCAACTAACTCCCTAAACTAAAAATAAATTGAAATACTGGAATAATAAATGTAACGGTCATGTCCTCGAAAGATGAGGACTCACTGCTTACTGAGCAGCTACTGCTGATCTGGAATGTGAACCTCAAAACCTATGGTGTAACATAAAAAGAAAGCACCATAGTGAAAATGCGTCAGTACAACTAAAGTATTGAGTATAAGTGGGGGTAGGCTAAATGCATGGGGTTTATATGCATGAACATGCTGACTAATATGAACGTGAGAATACATACATACATACATACATACATAACTGCTACTGAACTCATGGAGATACTGACTACTTGAGTTTGAACTTTGACAATATAAGTTTCGTGATACTAAGATACTGAATGACTGATAACATGGATGACTGTATCTAACAGTCCTAATTCTAGGGAAAACTATTTGAGTTCCAAACTGTATCTGAACATCTAAGTCTGAGATTAGTCCTAGCTAACGAGTGATCTCTGAAACTGATAGTGAGAATACTCGACTGAATGTAAGATTGAGATCAAGCCTGTCTACCGGGTGACCTCTAGATCTAATAATAAGCATCTGAATATGGTAGCCTATCTGACGAGATGGTCCAGGAATCAATGGAACTATCTGAGTTCCTTACTGAGATCGATGACTATATCTGACAGTCCTAATTCTTGATTTCTACTCCGAAGACTGATACTAAAACTATAATTGTAACTGTGACTGTGGGAGGTAGTAACCTAACCGACATGCCCCGATACTATACTGGTGGGGTCCAATATTTGCCCTGATTGGAAGGGTGTCAATAACGTGCCATGGGTAGACCTCTACTATGGTCAAGCCTCTCTGAAGGGTGACCCTGAATAGGAAATCAAGCCTAAGGCAATATAATTGTCAAATATAGCCTTAATCTGACGGGTGACTCTTGTCCTGCGTTGGCTACGCAATTTTGGAGTACAGGGATTCCTGCTAATGGCTCTACCTTTATAATGGGAAAAACTGCCATCCCTGCACTCGCTCGGTGCTAGTCCCTATTCCCAACTAAAAGACTCTAAAAGATTAACTGCACTGAACTGAACTGATTTATAAACTGATTAACTGAGCTGATAATATTTTCTTAGATGAACTAAGCTGAATTCACTGAGTTCCATTGACTAACGGAAAAGCTATTTGAGATCTGAGGTCTGACTGAGAGTACTAAAACTACTGGGACTACTGAACTACTGAGATTTTTGAGTTTTTCTGAGTCACGTGACTAACTGAAATCTATGTAGCATAGCTTGACTAAGGATGTCTTGAAACATGACACTAGCTCTAGATACAACCACAGTTTTCGGGTACAAGTACCACCAGGACTTGATGGAAGAAAACTGATACACACGACTGACTTAATCATGAGAGTAGAGTCCACAATTCACAATATCATAAGTAAGGATTTCATAATAATAATGATTCTCAACAAACTATCACATGATCGGGAATGCACACAACATGTATATACTTGCATGGCTTCAATAACATGGTCCTTCCATATCGCAACAATATCATGAGCATCGTATACACCATATTCAATTCAAGACAATAGCATGGGGATCACGTTGAACATAAACTTAGAACGTGGAATAGTCATTTAGGACTTATTATGTCATAAAAGCATGATTTCTATTCCCTTAGGTATTTTCACAAACACCTTACATGCACATCTTAGGCATAGGTGGATTCATCAAGATTACAAATATTCAACGACCAATTTCAGATATTTATACATCAAATACCACCATATCCTTACACAAAACATACAAAGATCCCATCTTAGGCATCATCAAACTCCAACCACATGAATATCAACCACCAACAACATAAACATCATAATACATAATTTAAAAGATGGTTCTTGAGCTTCATGGATGAAAGGAGTCAATGAATCAACTCACGCATACCTTAGAAGGAAGATTCTTGATGATTGACGGAGGGATTTCCTTGAAATTGGATCTTCAAGCTTAATTATGCAACCCTAGTTGTTTTTCTCTTTTAGTGCTCTTGGATGATGAACTTAAGATGTTAGTAAGGTTGTAATGTAATTAGGAGCTATATATTTCATGGGGTTAAGTTTAGGGATGTTCAAGGAGTGTTAAAAGAGTTAATTACCCTCAAAATAACTCAAAACGGAGTGTTTAAGTCACTTGAAACCATAAGATATGCGTTGCACATGATATCACATATATTTACATAGGCGCCGCATATGATATCGCCTAAATTTATATTGGCACACCATAAGATAACGCCTATATCTACATAAGTGCCGCATATGCTATCTCCTATATTTACATTATCGCCACATATGCTATCGTATATGCTTTCCAATGGCAATGTGAGATTGGTTAGGCGACGGACTCTACTTCGCAAAGCCATGACTCCTAGCTCGGGTGTCGGATGTTGATGAAATTGGTATTATTGGAAAGCTAATTCGATTCTCTATAATTTGGTGGGTAAAAATATGAAGAAATACCACATTAACATTGAGTTATACTAGTTTAAATATGACCCTTATGAAATCAAACACTAAAACTTGATGGATTCAAAAACTCTTAGATTGTGTTACCTTAAGTGACTCATATGAACATGCTTAATGCATTATAAGCTATCTTATTGCTAGGATACTCATTGTAAGTCATTTACTCAAGTATGAATCACAGGAAAGGAGATTTCATATGTAGGAAAAATGGTTCGTCTCCTAGCTTAGAAACATGCGGGGTATTACAGTGATGCTTATTAATAATGTGATGCTGATAATAAATGATGAATTATGGAAATATACTCTACCTCGCTTCTCTTTTCATGCTAATTTACTTTAGTGTTTGTGGGGATTTCTCTTTACTTTAACCCTTATGGGATTTGCTCTATATTTTAGCCCTAGTGGGGCTTGCTCTTTACTTTAGCCCCACAGGGCTTGTTCTTTACTTTAGCCCTCATGGGGCATACTTCGTGTTATTGATATTGATAAGGATATTATGATGACACGATGATACTCGGCAAGGATGGAGAATATTATGTTAATGTGATGATACCCTATAAGTTCGGAGGATATTATGATGATATAATGATACCCGATAAGGCTAGAAAATATTATGATGATGCATTGATACCTGGGAAGGCCATAGGATTATTATATTGATGTCCCTACGTGTACATCTACCAGTTTGATTTTGGGTAGCCCTATGTATGGAAATTATATACATATTTACTCTGCAAGATGGAGATGTCACGACCAAATTTCTCAGGTCATATTGGCGCCTACCATAGCCCACAAAAGGCAAGCAAACCTGTAGTCTGGAACGGCTAGTAACGGACTACACAATCATTATTAGGAAAAGAACGCAAAACATATAAAGTACATATGAATACATAAGAACATCCCAAAAACTAGTGGCATCAGTACAAAAACTTCTAATATATTTAGAGTATAAAAGTCAAACCTTAAGGAGAAATACTCTGATACAAATTACCTCCAAATAACACATGGAGACTAGTCGTGTACATATGAGAGAAATAAATAATACTCTGAATATCAGGAGCTCATGCTAAGTCTACAAGCCACAGCTGCTCCATACGATGCACACACCAATAGAAATAACCCGTACTATGATCTGCAAGTTGCAGAAGTGTATTCTGAGTACCAAATGAATGGTACTCAATAGGCAACTACCAAATGAGATCAAAAGATAAAGAAGATATATGCATCACATAAACAAAATGGAAACTACACCCAAAAGTTCGGAAGTCATATAAAAAGTCAATGAGATAATAGGGAGAAACTACACTATTTATGTCCAAAAGTCTAACATAATAAGACTAAGGAAGTATCAGGGAGAACTGTCCTATTCCAACTACAATCAATAGGCGTCAATACTATACCATATAGCCTAGACCAATATATGAATGAAAGGCGAAGGAATATTTATAGCAATATACAAGGTCAAAAAACAATATATAATGTGTACAAACGAATGAAGGGATACACAGTAGTCCCGTAACTTTATTTAGCTACATATATATATATATATATACATATAAACATGAGGTCATATAAAGCATAAACTAGATCATCATATCCTCATTCTAAGACCTCATTATAATACCAATAGGATTTACGGCTATCATGCTCAGGGTTATAATTCACATGTCTAGACATGATGTAATCCAGTATAACAATGTAATCGTAAGGTAAAGGAGGTTGAAAACATACCTAAAATCTCGATAACAAATAAATGGCCAATCTATCAAAAGGTAGCCATATTAGTGATCATAAAAGTGATAATAACAATATCAATAACAACACAGATAACTGGCTACTTCAGACAACCATATACCTAACCGATCCTATGCATACCTCTACTACCCCTAGCATCAGAACTGTCATCATCATGACCATCATCATAGTAATATAGCCCCCACCTTGTCGGGTATCAGTATCATCACAGTAGTATCTTCCGTCTTTGTCGAGTATCAATATAACATAATAGTATCCTCAACATTATCGGGTATCAATATCATCACAATTACCATTACGGAACAACATATACTATTATACTCATGAACATAATCATATCATCATAAGGTATCTATCTAGAAAATACTTCTCAACTACTCATTATTATCTAACCAACGCTATTGATAGCGAAACCATTAGTTTGCTAGTCATCACATGACCTCTAGTTATTCGTCTAAACATTATCCTTATTCAAGGGATAGAAACAAACCATTATTTATTAGATAGCTAACATCAAACATCTAGCCAACGTTCATCACTAGAAAATAATTGCCATTTATCAACTATTCCATGTTATCAACTAATCTTATATTAGTGTTAACCATTATTAGACAACACATAACCACTTGTAATCTAACTATATTTGTTTAACTGACATCAATTATTGACTAACCCTCATTAACAAATTAATCCTCATTTAACTATTTATTAATAAACCATTTAGCAACTATTTAACATTATGGACTAGATACCTCTTATTACAGACATCACTTATTATCTAGCCTCATTAACACAAAACTCCTCAATTAACAACTAAACATCATTATAAACTTAGGAATCAATATCACTAATGTTCACCTATGATAAAATCGACATCATTATTTTCCATATATCAACCATCTCTAGATACCATATTTCAACTAAGCAAGTTTTATAAACAAATACATCAGATTCATAGCCACCAATTACCATAGACTCCTAATAAACTACTAACTAACATATAGCTTAACCCCTAACAAAGGAAAAGTATCATAAGATCATATTTTATCCAAAAGCACATAAGTTACCAATGCAAGAATCATGAATGTGCCAAATCTATGCAAGCCATGACTAATATCCAATAAATAAGTCATAAGCAACATACTATATATTCCTCCACCCCATATCGGAGTGATGTGCATATAAAAGACGTAAATGAATTCATAAACTATAATTGTATCACTTGAAATGATAAGTACTTCTCGAATATCCAATTATTAGCATAACAGGACCCTTTACCCAATAATATAGTTAGAATAATCACAATACAATAATCATGTCCTTAGGCCCATATACCCATTCAGAACTCATAAAAATAATTAATTTATATGTCGTAGCATATCTCCAGGTATCTCATACATAGGAGACATCTAGCATATAGTAGGAATATTATGAATAAGCATGTAATCATCTCTTACATAGAAGGCATCTCACATTTAGGAGGCATAATAGTAATAAGCAAGTCATTATCTCTCACATAAGATATGTAAATAGGTCACATATCATGACCATGAAGAATATCACCTCTCTAGGGAAATCATCATATCAAAGAGGAATATCATCTCTATAGGCCCAACAATCATACCCAAAAGTAAATAGCATCTCTTTGGTCACAACAATCATATCTAAGAGGAAATAGCATCTTGATAGGCCAATCATCAAGTCAAAGAGGAAATAATATCTCTATAGGAAAAATATCAAATCTAAAAAGAAGTAGCGTATCTATAGGGTAAGCATCGAGTCTAAGGGAAATTAGCATCTCTATAAGCCACATGACATATCCAAGGGGGATATTATCTCTAAATTCCTAATATCACGTCCACAAGGAGTAACATGGCCATATATTGAAACACAGAATCTGGGGAACATCAATACAAGCTACCAAGTCATGAAGTATCCTTATACTAGGGTTTACTAGCCCCATCTATGTATATCATCCATAACTAAGTCCACAAGGTTAACATAAGTCTTGGCATATGTGGGCCGGATGATCCCACTTCTAAACATCAATTTCTATAATTAGGTAAACTATGCCCCAACTAGGCTAGGGTATCTTGTTCAACTTCTAGATGTCAAATAAGCCACATTCAAGCCTAAGATAGGAGTTTCAGCTACAAACAAGGGTACTCAAGTCTACTCTACAAAAGTAACAATTTTGAGACTGCCATACTAATATAATAAGGTCAAATCCCTAATTCATTCTTCAAATGCTAAAACTATTATCCCAAACAAAATATTACTTCATAACCATGGTACAACTAGTCTATACTATAGAGAGAAGGCATTGGGATTCAGAAGGCTTATAAATATATCATCTTACGGATCCAAAACCCTCATCTAATCCTCAAAGCATCTAAAATAAAGTCTAAGTTACTCTATGAATGAGCAAGCCTAACATACATATTCACACATAATACATATCAAACGTTATCTATCAATAGGAGTAGATAGAGGCCTATCTCAAAGCCGAACCATAAAATATCACATCATGCACCAGATTCTTGTCTTCACTTCACAATCTCCAAAATGACATCACAATAACAAAACCATAATCTACTCATCAATATAAGTCTATCCATACCCATATTGTACTATTGTGCTATGGGTCAAAAGTCAACACCAAAACACCAAAGTGAGTCCCACATATAGAAAATGAGTTTCTGAGACCAAACCACTCTTCAAATACCTTTAGGGACTTATAATCCTTAAGAAATTTATGCAAAACAACCATATTTGGGGATAAAATCAAGCCTCAAGGTATTAGGGGTTTTGGGTCATAAAATCAAGATATCAACACCAAATTGAAGTAATCCTACCTTAGATTTGATGTTAATCGTGAATACACAAGGTATTCAAACTTCTAATCAACCTACAAGATTCACTATAAAGATTTTACAATCTATTAGGGTTTGGGGACTCAAAGCAATGGAAGAAATGGCTAATTCATGGCAAAAAGAGCCATTAAATAGACCTTGCCCAACTCTTAAGATGTGTGATATCACATACATGCTAGACTATAATCGTGACCATCGTAGGCAACTGCCAACTAATCCCCAGAGATAAAATATATAATACAATATATCAACATAATGAAAACTGCACCTAAATAACTGGAAGTTATATGACAAGTCAATGAGATAATAGGAAGCAACTATCCTATTCATGTCCAAAAGTCTAACATAGTAAGACTAAGAAAGTATCAGGGAGAACAATCTTATTCCATCCATAATCAATAGGCGTCAATACTATATCGTATATCCTAGACCAACTTACGAATGAACATGGAAGGAAGATATACATATAATATCATACAAGGTAAAGAAATAGTATAAAATATGTACAAATAAAGAAAGGGATATAAGGTAGTTCCCTAACTTCATATAGCTAGAGATACATACATATATATATATACAAATAATTATGAGGTCATCTCTAGAATAACCTAGATCATCATATCCTTATTCTAAGACCTTGTTATAATACCACCAGGATCTAAGGCTATCTTGCTCAGGGTTATAATCCACATAGGTAGATATGATATAATCATGCATAAAAATATAATCATAAGATAAAGGAGGTCGAAAACCTACCTCAAATATCGATACCAAATCAACGACCAATCTGTCATAAGCTAGCCATAATAATAATAAAAAAAACAATAATTACAATATCAATAATATCTTGAATAACTGGATACTCTAGACGACCATATACCTAACTAAGCCTATGCTTACCCACACCACCCCAGACATGGAAGGTTATTAAGCAAAAAAAAAAAAAATACAAGGGATATTTTTCAGCCATATTTATGCAGCTGTCCGATACTAGCTAATTGACATAGGTGCATACTAGTGATAGGTGATGCACATGCAGGAATAAAAGCAAGGTACACAGTTAATATCATAACTCATCATAACTGTCATCATCATAAACATCATTATTTTAATCAACCTCCAACCTTGTCAGGTATCAATATATTCATCACGGTATCCTTCAGTCTTATTGAGTATCAATATTATCACAATAGCATACTCTGGCCTTGCTTGGTAGAAATATATCACAATAGAATCCTCCAACCTTGATAGGTATTAATATATCACAATAGTATCCTATAACCTTGTCGAGTATCAATATATCACAATAGTATTCTCTGGCCTTGCCGGGTATCAAGATCATCACAATTAATATTACAAAACAATATGTACTACAATACTCATGAACATAACCATATCCCAACAAGGTATATATCTAGAAAATACACCCCACTATTTGTTAAGTGAACCAACACTATTGATAATGAAACCACTTGTTTGCTAGTCATCACATGACCTCTAGTTATTCATCTAAACATTATGCTTATTCAAGGATAGAAACTAACCATTACTTACTAGATAGCCGACATCAAACATCTATCCAAGGTTCATCACTAAACCATAATTTTAATTTATCCACTATTCCATGTTATCAACTAATCATCATATTAACTGACATCATTCATTCACTAACCCTGATTAACTAACTAATCCTCATTAAACTATTCATTAATCACCCATTTAGCAACTATTCAACGTTATTAACTAGCTACCTCTTATTACAAACATCACTTATTATTTAGCCTCGTTAACACAAAACTCCTCATTTAACAACTAATTGACATTACAAACTTAGGCATCAATATCACGAATGTTTTCCTATGATAAACCCGACATTACTATTTGCAAAATAGCAATCATCTCTTACTATCATATTTAAACTAAGCAAGATTTATAAACTAATAGACCTGATTCCTAGCCACCAATTGACATAATCTCTTAATAGACAACTAACTACCACATAACGTAACCTATAACCAAGAAGAACTACCATAAGATCATATGTCATGAAGAATCATATAAGTTACAAATGTAAGAATCATGAATGTACAACATCTATGCATGTCATCACCAGTATTCAGTCAAATAAGTCATAAGCAACACACCACATCTTCCTCCATCCTATATCGAGGAAATGCATATGTAAAACACATATATGAATTTATAACTCTAATTGTCTACCTTACAATGATAACCAGTTCTTGGATATCAAATCATTACAATAACATGACCCTTGGCCTAATTTTATATTTACAATAATCACAAAATTATAATCATGACGTTACGCCCATATACGCATCCAAAACTCATATTAATAATCATATTTATAAGTCATAGCATATCTATAGTTATCTCACACATAGGAGGCATCTCACATATAAGAGACATGATATCAATAAGCATGTAATCATCTATCACATAAGAGTCATCTCATAACTAGAAGGAATAATATTAATAAGTAATCATCTATCACATAAGAGTCATCTCATAACTAGAAGGAATAATATTAATAAGGAAGTAATCATCTCTCATATAGGATATCTTATATCAATAGGTCATACATCATAACCATGAGGAATATCACCTCTTTAGGGCAATTATTATATCTAAGAGGAATATCATCTTTATAGGCCCACCAAAATCATAACTAAAAGAAAATAGCATATCCATGGGTAGACCAATCATATCTAAGAGGAAATAGCATCTATATAGGCTAATATAATGCCCCGAGACCCCATCTTGAGATGTCACATGGTGCTTCTGACCTCGAAGGGCCACAAGCTAACCCTTTACAGATATCTGTACCAGTACACTACATAATATCTAAAATAAATATAGAAACTAGCCATAAGGTTCAACAGAGCTATGAATACTCATACTAAAGAAAACTGAATACTAATGCATCCGCCTAAAAAGACTCTAAATTGTCTGAACTATGGAGTTGATGGGATAGGTCCCCAACTAACTCCGTCAACTAAAAATAAACAAGGTATGAAGCAATAATAGTAAACTGAGATTCATCCTCAAAAGAAGAGAACTTACTGCTACTGCTGCAGACTGGGACTAAACTGCTGAGAATAATCTGGATTCTGTGCCTCTGAACCTATGGTGTAAAATAAGACCCATAGTGCAAATGCATCAGTACAGAAATATACCAAGTATGTAGATGAGGTAGGCTAATACAAGGGCTCATGCATACACAATATCTAAACTGACTAATCATGAAGATGCCGCATGAGAACACATATATGAATGGATAGAACATGAACAAAATCATCGCAACTATACATACTGAAACTCGAATACCACCTTACTGCAGACTGAACTCACTACTAAAACTGAGATACTTTATAACTGACTCATCTGATACTGATAACTAAGGATATGGATGTACTTACATCAAGGACTGAACTCTGAGCTTACTAATTTTGATTGACAGAATTAAAGATCAACTTTTCTAATAAATTATTCCAGAGCGATTCTCAATGATAATAAGTATGATCATGTCCGAATTTGACAATATAAATACTTAATAAAATCTGAGATGGAGATCAAGCCTATCTGATGGGAGATTTCTAGATATGATAATAAGAATACTCAACATGGTCTGAGACTAAGATCAACTTTTCTAATAGATTACTTAGGAAGCTTTATCAATGATAAGAAATATGATTATATCTGAATCTGATAACAAAAATATTCAATATAAATTTGATACTATGATCAAGCCTTTCTAGTGGTATATCTCTAAATATGATATCAAATAACTATATATAAGACTAAGCCTATCTGATGGGATAGTCCATAAATCAATGGAACTATTTGAGTTCCTCACTGAGATAGACAACTATACCATACAATCCTAATTTTTGATAATTAATTCTGCAACTGACATTGAATTTGAAACTAAAATTATGGGAAGTAGTCATCTAACCGACATGACCCAACCTACCAAATGTGGGGTCTAACCTCTACCCCCGGTTGGGAGGGTGAAAGTACCATGCCATAGGTAAAGATATTATCTTTTCGCTAAGGTCAGGCTCTCTAGCAGTAGCCGGACATTAAGCTTCCTTGATAGGTGACTCCTTTTTTGTGCTGGGTACACAGTTCTAGAATGCAAGGATTGCTTCTAAGAATCACACCCTCTACTATCTGGTGAGTTCCCCTCCTTAGATTTGCTCGGTGCTGAATCCTACTCCCAACTGAAAGATTTTGGGTTGATTCTTAGACTGTACTAGACAAAGTTGAATCTGATACTGATCATGTTTCTCAAATGATCTAACTGAGTTACGCTGAGATTACTCAGTTCCGTATTTGAGGAAAAAGATATTGAATCATAGCATCTGACTGATAATATAGAGCTTAAATAGATTACTCGAATAGCTGCTAAGATTAAAATTGAATCACTTGAATACTATTAGAACTGAACTGATTACAGAACTGAGGCTAAATTACTAGTGATAGAGAGATTACAGAGATAACTAAGATTATTGAACATTCTTAAGTTCTGCACTTGTTTGAGGATATAGAGTTCTATAATTCACTTAGATATGAGAATCATGGCTCAACTGGAATAATCGAGAAACTGACGCGGGCTCTAGACAATAGCTCTATTATCGGGTATAAATACCTCCGGACTCGATGACATAAAAGTAAAGCATAATCATTCATTCATTATCATATTCATTCATATATCATCACAATCATTCATGAATCATCAAAATCATCAAAGAATCTCATAATCATTAAAGCATTTTCACAGTCGTCGAGGGGTGACTTTAGGTATCTTGAAATCATGATCATATAATAATGTAGAGGAAATATGCTACTAAATTGTACTCCATTCAACAAGGTTTTACCTCAGCTATTTCATACCTATATCAATCTTGATCTGTGTTTGGATATCACATAGCTTGGGGAAACTTCATACTATCACGTCATAAAATACTTGCTAACCACTGGGCATATATTAAAACTTTGCATATATCAGGAGCTCATAATTAGGAAAATTTACTACTATTACATCTCCACTTGTTCACTAAGGTCTTTCAACAAAAACACTAGACATGCATGGGTTCACACTTATTTGGGAATTTCCTACTACCATGCAATAATTCATTCACTTGGCTATTTTATCAAACACTAAGCACAAACTAACTCACAATTTGGGGTATTCTATTCAACATACTATAATGGGCCTTATGCTTCTCCTAAGCTCTTTATCAAACCTATGGGGGACATTCTCTTCTTATTCAACCATTTCTATACCCAAAAGTCATGAATGCATCGCATAGAAAACAACTTCAAGAAGGTCTATCACAAACATCACATAAATTGCACATACTAGGGTCAAAGCTCATAAATTTTGTATGAAAACATAAATCAAAACTCAACAACACATTAAACATCAATTTAAACTCATAAAAATCATTAACAACTCATAAACATAAAAAGCTTTTAAATTTGAAAAGGGTTGTTGAGCTTTTTAGATGAAGGGGACCCAAGAATCAATATCTACATACCTTAATCTTTGAAATTTGATGAATTCTAATGCTTGAGACTCTATCCGCACTTGTAATAAATAATTCTCGAAGCCCACACTATGAGGAACTTGATTCTTGAAGAATTATTGAAGAATTTATGGATGATTTTTGGAAGATTAGGGTTCTTTATGATACCCTAAATAGATATTCTTGAGAGAATTGAAAGAGAAAATAATGAAATTAGGGCTTTGGAAATGGGTTCTCATATTTATAAAGGCTCCCAAAAGGTGGGAAATGACCAAAATACCCTTGCAAAAATGTTCTAAAATTGCTGAAAAATTGTTGTCACAAAAAGGGTGGATTTTGTGACTTTCTGCCTTAAGGTGATGACATTTTGTGATAGGCCGTCAGGCATATGACAAGTCGTCACAAAAGGTAGTCACGGATTTTCTAGGTTGACACGCTAGAGTAAAACAAGCATCACTGTTTGCTCCGATATAGATTTTGGATAAAATTAATATAGTTGAAAAGATAATTGAAAGAGATTTTATTTGATATATAATAGGTCCTTTAATTTGATATATACAAAGATTTATGGTCGATTTAATTTGACCCAAATTTTAACGGTTACAAAAACCTGAACGATAGGAAAGCGTTCAACTCATCCATGAGTTAGGGGATCTTTATGTTCTTAATTCATGGTCAAATTGATTCCCACACGATTCATAGTATTTTATACTTGGGAGGACATTTTTGAAATATTTAGACTCCGATTTTTGGTTTACCAAAATATGCTCTATGGCTCAGACTGGAAGAGAATTTTGTGGGGCATTATATTATCTCCCCCTTGAGAACATTCATCCTCAAATATCGCTAGATAAACTGAGAATATTGATCAACAGAACTTACTCAAGAAATGGAAACATCTCAGATCAGGACTACACAACTTGATGGACTGACATGTAGAGTTCTTACACTGGGCATGCATATGTGATGCATGGAATACTCAACTGTTAATACTCATAGCTGAATTCTCATAATACACATGCATATCTGATGTATGGACTCATGACTGGGATGATCTCATGAATACACAACTGAACACATGCTGACAAACTGAACTCTTTCTACTAAATATGTATATCTAATACATGAATGTTCGGCTAAGCTGACTTTTGAAAGCACGTCTTGACAATGCAATGACAATTAATGCTAACTCCATAAAGAAAATATGAACATGCATCGAGATAAATCTAATGGCATACAACATTATAATACTATAGGATATCTCCCCTTTGGGACTCTATGTCCTTCTAAATACTCTTCGCAAAAAAACTGGAGCGGTGCATGGGGCACCTACAGACTGGTTCATAATTAACCGATCAAGATCTAAAACTCATGCATGGCTCATGCTAACATATAAGCTCTAAATAGGAGAAAAGGGTCTATCAATACATGTCATAAAGATAAAGGTCTCATAACATACCCGAGTCTATTTTAGGGAATCCTGCCCAATCAAGGCGAGCCTGAAATGCATGAAGTTTACCCCTTTGAGTCAACACTCTACATTCTTGCATTCTATGGACTGGATCACCACACCCAAAGCATACATCACTACTAGATTTACACATACCTTGGTGGCGCCTGCCATACTCTCCACAACTCAAATGGGTAAGAACACCACTAGCACTACTCTAGGCTTTGGAGCTTGGCACTCCCTCAGATATTCCACCCTCAAACATAGGTGTGTGTACACTAGATGAAGATGGAGCTGTAACTAAAATTCTCCAACCATACTGAGAACTACTACCACCTTGAAACCCTGACTGCGAGATACCACGACTACCTGTCATGGCTTTTTTTTACTTACTTTCTCTCTCTCCTTCATCTTATCAACCTCAATCTATTATACATGCATCATCATTCTAGCATGGTCTATATCTATATGAAGCATAGCATTTCTTCACTCTTTCAACACTAACTCGAATACACCAATCACAAACTTACTCATACTCTCTCCAGGGTCAGCAATCAAGTTAGGAGCATACTTAGCAAATTGGTTAAACTTAAGACAATACTCTTTCATAGTCATGGAGCCTTACCTTAGGTTCATGAACACTCTTACCTTATTCTCTCTTATCTTTAGTGGGAAAAACCTATCTAGAAAGGCACTCTGAAACCCTAGCAAAGTCGCACGAGCTGTATTCTCCTCTCTACTCTTCTCCCTATATCACTACCCAATCATGAGCAATATATTTCAGCCTATAAGATGCTAAATTAACACTCTCCTTGTAAGAAACATACATAATATGGGTGATCGTCTTCACCTCCTCTAGATAAAGTTGCGGGTACTCACTTACTACTAAACCAAAAAATTTGGGCAGGTTCATTTTTATTAAACTTCTGATTCTGGCTGCAGCTGAGTCCCTATCTTGCTGAGGTGGGGTTGTAGCCTGGCGATTCCCCTATCATTAGTCACAGCTTGGGATAGTGCTTAAAAATTTACCTAAAACTCTGTATGTGACACACTCTTTTTCTCAAGATCTACTGGCTGTGGGGTTTGATCACCAATCCTATGGACATAATCTCTATGAGGAGGCATACTCTGTAATTGGAAGAAAAAAGTGGATTGGACTGAGGATCAACTTGAGTTCATGCTCACTCACACAAAATTATCACTGAAAGAAGGGAAAACTATTCCTAAGAATATCCTATATCCTCTTGTACATAAATGTGGTGTGCTACACACCCATGCACAAGACTCTACTAGATGCTGCTTTTTAGACTCCCTAGGACACTCTTTAACCTTAGGCTCTGATACCAAGTTTGTAAATTCCTAAGATCCTTTTCTGAGACATCATACGGTGCTTATAACCCCGAAGGACCATAAGCTAACCCCTTACTGATATCTATACCTGTACACTGCATAATATCTAAAACAAATACAGAAACTAGCCATAAAGTTCAACACATCTATGAATACTCATACTACAAAAAATTGAATACTAATACATCTGCCTGAAAAACCTCTAAAAGGTCTGAACTATGAAGTTGATGGGACAGGTCCCCAACTAACTTTGTCAACTAAAAATAAACAAGGAATGAAGTAATAATAGTAAACTGAGATTCATCCTCAAAGGAAGAGGACTCACTGCTACTGCTGCTGACTAGGACTAAACTACTGAGGATAATCTGGATCCTGTGCCTCTGAACCTATGGTGTTAAATAAAACACCATAGGACAAATGTGTCTGTACAAGAATGTACTAAGTATGTAGATGAGGTAGGATAATGCAAGGGCTCATGCATGCACAATATCTAAACTAACTAATCATGATGATGCCACATGAGAACACATACATGAATGCACAGAACATGAACATAATCATCTCAACTCAAGATACTAAAACTTAAATACCACCTTATTACAGACTGAACTCACTATTAAAACTTAGATACTAAATCACTGACTCATCTGATATAACTGAGGATCTACATGTACTTATATCAACGACTGAACTCTGAGCTTACTATTTTTAACTAATAGAATTAGAGATCAATTTTTCTAATAGATTATTCTGGAGCGATTCTCAATGAGAAGAAGTATAATCATGTCTGAATCTAACAACATAAATAATTAATAGAATCTGAAATAGAGATCAAGCCTATATGACAAGATATCTCTAGATATGATAATAAGAATACTCAACATGGTCTGAGACTGAGATTAAATTTTCTAACGAATTACTTTGGAAGCTTTATCAATGATAAGAAATATGATTATATCTGAATTTGACGATAAGAATATTCAATAGAAATATGATATTGTGATCAATCCTTTCTTGTGGTATATCTATGAATATGATATCAAACAACTGTATATAAGACCAAGCCTATCTGACAGTATGGTCCGTAAATCAATAGAACTATCTGAGTTCCTCACTGAGATAAATGACTGTACCACATAGTCCTTATTTTTAAAGATTAATTCTGAAACTGAGACTAAATCTAAAACTAAAACTGTGGAAAGTAGTCATCTAACCAACATGCCCCAACCTACCACAGGTAGGGTCTATCCTCTACCCCTAGTTGGGAGGGTGCCAATACCGTGCCACGGATAAAGACATTATCTTTTCTCTAAGGTCAAGCTTTCTAGTGGTGACCATTAACAAGACGTCAAGCTTGCTTGACAGGTGACTCCTTTTCCTGTGCTGGGTACACAGTTCTGAAATGCAAAAATTGATTCTAAGAATCATACCCTTTACTAGACGGTGAGTTCCTATCCTTGGGTTCGCTCAGTGCTGAATCCTACACCCAATTGAAAGATTCTGGGTTGATTTTTAGGCTGTACTAGACAAAGATAAATCTAATACAGATCAAGTTTCTCAAAATATCTAACTGAGTTATTCTAAGATTACTTAGTTCCGTATCTTATGGAAAAGATATCAAATCCTGGTATCAGACTGACAATACAGAGCTTGAATAGATTATTAGAATCACTTCTGAGATTAGAATTGAATCACTTGAATACTATTAGAATTGAGCTAATTACAGGACTGAGGCTAGATTACTAGTGATACAAAGATTACAGAGATAACTGAGATTACTGAGCTTTCTTAAGTTCTGCACTTGTCTGAGGATATAGAGTTCTATAATTCACTAAGTTCTAAGAATCATGGCTCAACTAGAATTATCAAAAAACTGACACGAGCTCTAGACAACATCTCTATTGTCGGGTATAAATACCCCCAAGACTCGATGACATAAAAGTAAAGAATAATTATTCATTCATCATCACGTTCATTCATATATCATCACAATCATTCATGCATCATCAAAATCATCAAAGCATATCATAATCATTAAAGTATTTTCACAGTAGCTGAGGGGTCACTTTAGGTATCTCAAAATCATAATCATATAATAACGTAGGAAAAACATGCTACTAAATCGTACTCCATTCAACAAGATTTTACCGCAGCTATTTCATACCTATATCAATCTTGGCATGTTCATACTATCACGTCATAACCGACTTGCTAACCACTTGGCATGTATTAAAACTTAGCATATATCAGGAGCACATAATTGGGGATATTTACTAATATCAGATCTCCACTTGTTCACTAAGGTCATTCAACAAAAATACTAGATATGCACGGGTTCACACTTATTTGGGAATTTCCTACTACAATGGAATAATTAATTCACTTGGGTATTTTATCAAATACTAAGCACAAACTAACTCACAATTTGGGGTTTCTTATTCAACATACTATAATTGTCCTTATGCAACTCCTAAGCTCCTTATCAAACCTATGGGGAACATGCTTTTCTTATTCAACCATTTCTACACCCAAAAGTCATGAACACATCGTATAGAAAACAACTTCAAGAAGTTCTATCACAAACATCACATGAATTCCACATACTAGGGTCAAACCTCATAAATTTTGTAGGAAAACATAAATCAAAACTCAATAACTCATTAAATATCAATTTAAACTCGTACAAATCATTAACAACTCATAAACATAAAAATCTTTTAGTTTTAAAAAGGGTTGTTGAGCTTCTTGGATGAAAGGGACCCAAAAATCAACATCTACATATCTTAATCTTTGAAATTGGATGAATTCTAATGTTTGAGACTCTCTCCACACTTGTAATAAATAATTCTCGAAGTCCACACTATGAGGAACTTGATTCTTGAAGAAATCTTGATGAATTTATGGATGATTTTTGGAAGATTAGGGTTCTTGATGAAACCCTAGATAGATATTCTTGAGATAATTGGAAGAGAAAATGATGAAATTAGGACTTTTAAAGTGGGATATCATAATTATAGAGGCTCCTAAAAGGTGGTAAATGACCAAAATACCCTTGCAAAAATATTCTAAAATGGCTGAAAAAATAGCTGACGACATCCATGACAAGCCGTTAGGTCCGTGATAGGCCATCACGAATTGTCATCACAAAAAGGGTGGATTTTATGACTTTTTTCCCTAAGGTGACAACATTTTGTGACGGTCCGTCAGGCTTGTGACAAGTCGTTACAAAAGGTCATCACGGATTTTCCTGGCTGATACGCGAGAGTAAAATAAGCATAACTCTTTTCTCCGATATCGGGTTTGGAGGAAATTGGTATATTTGAAAAGATAATTCAAATAGATTTCATTTGATCTATAGTGGGTCCTATAATTCGATATATACAAGGATTTATGGTCGATTGAATTTGACACAAATTTTGACGGTCACTAAAACTTGAATGATAGAAAAACTTTCAACTCGTCCATGAGTTGGGGGACCTCTATGATTTTAATTTATGGTCAAATTGATTCCCACACTATTCAAAGTATTTCATACTTTGGAGGATATTTATGAAACATTTAGGCTCAGATTTTTGCTTTACCAAAATACGCTCTAAGGCTCAGACTGGAAGAGAATTTTGCGGGGCATTACATTATCTCCTCCTTAAGAATATTCATCCTCGAATGTTGCTTGATATAATAAGAATACGGATCAATAGAACTTACTCAAGAAATGGAAACATATCATATTAGTACTACGCAACTGGAATGACCGACTTGTAGAATTCTCACACTGGGCATGCATATCTTATGCATGGAATACTCGACTGATGATACTCATAGCTGTATTCTGATAATACACATTCATATCTAATTCATGGACTCATGAATGGGATAATATCATGAATACACGACTAAACACACGCTGACAAGATGAACTCTTTCTACTAAATGTCCATCTCTAATGCATGAATGTCCAGCTAAGCTGACTTTTGAAAGCATGTCTTAATAATGCAATGCCAACTGATGCTAACTCCATAAAGAAAATATGAACATTCATCGGGATGAATATAATGGCATGAAACAATATAATACTATGGGTTATCTCCCTCTTAGGACTCTATGTCCCTCTAAACACACTTCGCTGAAAAACTGGAGCGGTGCGTGGGGCACCTACAGACTGGGTCATAATTGACCAATCAAGATCTGATACTCATGCATGACTCATACTAAAATATAATCTCAAAATGGGAGCAAAGGATCTATCAATGCATGTCATAAAGATAAAGGGCTCATAACATACCCGGGTCTATTTTAGGAAATCCTTCCCAATCAATGCAAGCCAGAAACGCATGAAGTCTACCCCTTTGGGTCAGCACTCTACATTCTCGAATTCTATAGCATGGATCACCACTCCCAAATCATACGTCACTAATGGCTCTACATATACCTTGGTGGTGCTTGACACACTCTCCACAACTTAAATAGGTACGAACACCACTAGCACTACTCTGGGCTTTAGAGATTGGCACTACCTCAAATTTGCCACCCCAAACATAGGTATGTGTACACTAGCTGAAGATGGAATTGGAACTAAAATATCTAACCATACTGAGAACTAATACCACCTTGAGACCTTGACTGTGAGAAACCACGACTACCTATCTTTGCTTTTTTTTCACTCTTTAAATACTAACCCAGATACACCAGTCACAAACTTACTCATACTCATTCTAGAGTCAGCTATCAAGTCAGGAGCATACTTAGCAAATTGGTTAAACTTAAGAAAATTCTCTTTCATGGCCATAGAACCTTTCCTTAGGATCATGCACTCTACTACCTTAGCCTCTCTCATCTTTAGCAGGAAAAACCTATCCAAAATGGTACTCTGAAACTCTAGCCAAGTCACATGAGCTGGATTCTCCCCTCTACTCTTCTCCCCATATCACTACCCAATAATGAGCAATATATTTTAGCCTATAATATGCTAACCCAACACTCTCCTCCTTAAAAACATTCATAATCTGGGTGATCTTCTTCACCTCCTCTAGCTAAAGCTGCAGGTCCTCACCTACTACTGACCCAAAGAATTTGGGCGGGTTCATTTTCATGAAACTTCTGATTCTGGTTACGGCTAAGTCCCCATATTACTGAAGTGGGTTTACATCCTGATAATTTCCCTAAATATTAGTCACAGCTTGGGCTAGCGCCTGAAAAACTACTCGAATAGAGTACCTACCAGATGAGGGTAGCTCTTCAACTGGTCTTTAACCATGGCATGGTACTGACACTCTTATATATGGGGTCACAGGTTGGACCTCAACTAAGTTATCTTATTTGGGGCATGTCGCTTAGATGATTACCTCCCACAATTTCAGTTTCAGTCTCAGTATAGAACTCAGTTTAGTTCTACAGAATCAGGATTTTTAGATACATTCACTTTGTTATCAGTAATTCAGTTATCAAAAATCTCACATTATCAGTTATACAGTTATCAGAACTCAGCTTCAGTAAAAGCTCAGTTACAATATATACGTATATGCATAGTATTGCAACTCAGTATTTACAACAGTTTTAGTTATCTATGTTCTCTTATATTTAGTTACTCTATATCATTTAGCCAGTTATTATTCATGAATATGAACCCTTGAATTCAGCCTTACCTCATCTAGCGTACTAGTACATTCCCCATACTGACACATACCCTTTCTTTGTGTTATGATACCTGATATCATAGGTTCAGATGCTTAGGTTCCCAACCGCGTAAAGAAAGATTCAAATTCATCCAGTAGTTGCAGATTTAGTAGTGAGTCCTCATCTATCAAGGATATGTTTTATTTTGTATTTCAGTAGTTGGAGTTAGTTGGGAGATTTTCCCATCAACTCTACTTTCAAACAGTTCAGTTAGAGGCTTTTCAGACTAAACTTGTTAAACCAGTATCAAGATTTAAGATGTTTATCAGATGTTATTAATTACCAATATTTTAGATTTTGAACCTTATGTCATTTAGCCTATTTTCTGTATTTATTAAATTACTATTAATTAGTGCTCACAGCAAATATCATTCATGGGTTAGCTTGTGGTCCTTTGGGGTTGTAAGCACCGTGTAGTGTTCGGGATACAAACTTGGGGCATTACACTATTACTCCTTAAAGTTATTAATATCATTTATATTATTGTTTATTCAGTATAATCCCCATTAGGCAAAAATTTAGACTAGTGTTCTCTAGTTTGAATTTTATTCTTTGTGATCTTAATTGTGGGCTTGAGTATATTTAGCCCAATGTGATAATTTCTTTCCAATAACAATGTGAGGTTGATTATTTTCCCAATTGGTTAGATGTGTTAGACTTATTAGGAAATGTACTATAGTGTCTAACGTAAGTTGACCTTCTATGGTTCTATATGGTTCTAAGATTGGCAATTTAATTATATCATCTATTTTTAAGCTTGGGATTCTTGGAAATGCCTTCTGGTTGTGAAGTTTGTTTCTTTATCTATCCCTTTTCTATATATCCCATTTTTAGGTTGGCTCGTTTTAGGTTGGTTCTTTGTTTGTGGCTAGTTCATTTCCCTATAGTGGTTTGATATAAATATTGAGATGTTTAGAGTTCATCTCTTAGATTTTTAGGATTAATCCCTTGTGATGGTTTGTACTTGTTATAATGTGGAGTTTGATACTCCGTTCTCATTGTGATGTGATTCTTGTCTTCCGTAGAGTTAGAGAGATAGAGGTAGGTGGCCTTTCCTCTGATTGCTTTTTAAGTTGGCAAATTAAAAATTCATTATATTAACTTGTTGATTTTCTTGTGGTAATCTTGACTTTGACCTTGGTTTCGAAATTGGTATTTTTTCTCATTGATGATGTGTTTGATGGATGGATCGAGTGATAATTGTACTAATTATGAGAATTCTTGAAATCCCCACTTTAGAGTTTGTTTAGCCTAAAGAGGCTTGGTGGAGTGTTTCTCCTTACTGATATATACCTATGGCTATTCTTTGCCTAGATGAAGTGTTGGGTATGTTAGTTTCTAGCTTGAGTTGCATTTTTTGAGTTCTGGAGTCTTTGCCTTTACTAGTATGATTTGTGGCCATTATGAGTTTTTGTGTATGCTTTTATAGTTTATGCCATCCAACAGATATAGAGTGGATCTGTAATGATCCTTTAGGTCATTTTCTATGTTTCTACTTACTTTTACCGTTAGAACTTCTCCATAGCTTCCCCAATTCAATTATGACTTGCTGGAACCAATAGTATGGTTAGATGGTGGTTTATTTGTCTTTTAGGACCATTTTCCCTTTTTTTAAGTCTTCATTAGTTTTTAATGGCCATCGAGAAAACAATTTAATAAAATGATATCAGATGGAAATTCTGACTTTGCTAGTTCATCCAAATCATTAAAATATATATGGTTGCATCTCTCTTTTGCTCGTATTGAACTTCAGATGCAACCCGAGGCATTGGCCGAAGCTTAAAACTAAATTCTAAGCTTCTTCTATTCTCTCGAAAAGAGAGAGATACTGTAATTATATTGGGTGAGGTGCGAACACATGATCCGCGATCGCGACCTAGAAAATGTGTGAGATCGTATTTCTAGAGATCTAGGCAAGGCCTATTAAATTCTATCTTGATTGAGATTATAGCCATTTGTGCCTCTCTCTTGATCTCTAAAACCCTAATAGAGTGTAAAATCCTAAAAATTAGCCTTATAGGTTGATTGAGAGCTTGAATAGTTTGGATAATCATGGTTTTCTACGATTCTAAGGTAAGATTCCTTCATGTTTTATTGTTGATTTCTAGATTTGTAGACCCAAAGTGCTTGAGACTTGATTTATCCCCTAATATGATTGTTTTGATCAAATTTCTTGAGGCTTATAAGTCATTAATGATTTTTGAATGATGGGCTGTATCAGAAATATGTTTTTTCGTATATGGGACCCACTTAGGCCTTTTTGGTGTCATTTTGGACCCATGGCATAATAGTGAAACATGAGTGTAGTTATTCTTATAATAAAGCTTAGATTATGTTGTTGATAGCTTGTCTCGTGGAAGAAGCTTTAAGAAAAGGGAAAGAAAAGCTTATTGTTTTGATAAGCAATTTGGCCTCAAGGTAAGTTAGGCTTACTTATAGTTAGATTGAGCTTCATTGTAGTATAATTATGGTATCTTCATAAGATTATGTGGGGCCTTAGATATTGAATTGGTAGTTTTTAATGCATTGGTCTATTTGAATAACTTAGTCTGTTGAACTTACAAAGTGTGATGCTTGACCTTAAGTGTAGAACCTTTGTTAGCTTGATTTGTAATCTTATGAGTAGCACGAGAATACTTTAGTTGCTCTAGTAGAAGACAAGTAACCTTGTTCACACACCTTGAGAGTATGTGGACCTAGATATGCTTAGTTGTAGAATGGCCTCAATGCTTGGGATGACTTACGAAGAATACTTGAAGAAGATTTTTTCTCTAAATCTAGTGAAGATTGGTAAGCCCTTAAGGATAGATTTAGATAATTTAGCCTATTTCTAGTAGAATTTAGTCTTGTAAAGGCTACTTTGGGGATTATTAGAAGACAAACTTGATGTGCCTTAAGCTTGAACTATGTAACTTCGTTAGTGACCCAGATACTTGATGAACACCTAGATTATACTTTTGGCAAAATGATGGCTAAACACAGTTTTTGATTTATGCATGTGGTTAATGTTTGAATATTGTGTATACTTGATTGATTATCTTGTTGTCCTTATATGGATAGCCTTGTAAATTCTTGTGAATTGAATCTATGTTTATGCTATCAATTATCTTATTGAACAGTTCATTATGTGGACCTCTAATTATGCTACCACACTTTTTATGATTTAAGCTTAATGACTAAGCTAATGTTGCATGGATGAATCCCCTTGTGATAGTATTGTGAACCATGTGGGTAAAAGACGCATATAGAGAGCATACCCATGATTTATAATAGACTTGCTAATAATCGTGTTAACCTTATAAAATTGGTAATTTCTTATATCATTTAAATATGCATGCCCATGCATCTACTTTTATGATATAGTGATGATTAATGGCATGGTACTATGGTATATGTTTTCTTACATTTCTTATACTCTTTTATTATGAGCTTGTACTTGTTATTGATTTGGGTACATATGTATGTATTTTTTGTGGTCTTGGTAGTTATTGATGATGTGATGATTCTCAGAGAATCTAAAAGAGGTATTGATATTTTGATGATGCCTTGTGAATTCGAATAATATATTAATATTATGATGATGTTTGGTGAATCCAGAGGATATATTGATGTTATGATGACACTCGGTGAATCCTAAGGACATATTAAGGTTATGATTACGCCCGCTGAATCCAAATGATACATTGATGTTAGGGTTAAGCTCGGTGAATTTGGAAGAGGTATTGACGTATGTTGATGCCCGGTGAATTTAAAGGATATATTGATGTTGTGGTAGTATTATGTATGGTAAACATATAGGAATAAATAGATATGTGTATGGTTATGCTGTGTATGACAAAACCCATTTGTTCACTTACGACATGATGTTTGCCTTAGGAAGGTGTTTGTTATTTGTACCATTAATCGCTAGTTAAGAGGTGTGGCTCTTGTTAACACTAAATAGTAACTAGAAGTAGATTATGCCAATTATTGGGTTTGGGCTAAATGATAAGTGTATTCATGTGTAGAACTAAGGACCCGCCTAGTGAATATATTTGACATGAATAAATGGTTTCATTATGGAATTTTTCCTACAAAAGGGCTTATGTGATAACTAGTTGCCTCTAATAAGTGGTCATATTGCTTGTTTGCTAGAAGCCTAGAAAAATTAGTTGGTGAACCTTGTTTATTTAAAATATGGTAACTAGTAATAATGGTTGTAACATGGCTAATGATGATAATAGACTTAACATTGTATAATGATCGGTTAAATTGATTTCTAGCATGTAATGTCGTTGGTGGCTTAAGTGATGACTTTGATAATTATGGTTCTAATTAGAAAATGGCTTCGGGAGAATGGATAAATAATTGTATTGGTGATTTATGGTATTCCTTAAATAATGACTATCAAACTAGCAACTTAAGAATAAACGGAGGTTAGTTAATATAGACTAGATATGAAAGGTATTAATTAGTTAGAGATTTAAATGACTATGTAACTGTTTTATGATTGCACTAGTTTGTTTTGTCGAATTATGGTGGCAATGATGGTTTTGGATCTCAGTAAGAGTCCATGTCAAAAATGTGGAAATCGCATGGTTTGTTGAGTTGTTTGAGTATTTGTGTCATGATATGTTGATGAATTGATATTTTGGTGTACTCTTCGGTGGTATGGGATGCAGTGATGAGTTTTTTGATTTATGTTCTTTTGGATGTACTTCTTGGTGGTATGTTTTTTGTACTCATACTATTTTTTTGTACCTTTTTTTATGAAGACTTGAGTACTAGTTTCTGCCGCTGGGTTGAGTTCGTGTTATGTTAATCTTTTAGAGATAGGGTGAGCTCTTGCTGTGTGAGTCACCCTTTTTCCCTTCCATCTTTATTCTTTATTTTGTATTGTAGTCGAATGTATAAGACTATTTAAGTCAACTTAGACTCTGAGGTTTTACTCCTATTGTCGAACTTAGATGATCTTGTATTGATAATACCAAGTCATTTGAATTGGTATCTATATGTTGGTTTTCTTTTTTTTGTGGAATACTATTGCATATATTGTGTTTGTATATTTGGCCCTTGTTAGATGTTTATACCAAGGTAACCCTTTACCTTAACTCCAGGTTATCGTGTCATATTACCTACTTATGGGTTCTAGTAGGACAGGATCCCTAAGTTTTCAGTTGGTGAGTTATCCTCTATAGTAATTTTGTTCTCCAGCTATGGTTTGATTTTGACTCGTCGTGATTTTTGTTCTATGGCTACAATTTTGTCCTCTAGCTAATATAGAGTTGGATGTTTGGCTGTCAGTCGATGGTTATCATAGCTAATATAGAGTTGCATGTGTCTGCTTCAATCAGTGTGGTTGATGTGAGTATTTGACTTTAGTTTGGATTCGTTGGCTTAATTTCGGATTTGACACCTTATAATAGCAATTTGGAAGTCATGATAGAGTTGGTGTATTAATGCCTACCCATTTTGAAATTTTATTTAGGTAGTGGAGACCAAGCAGTTCAAACTGGATGTTGAGATTTTAATTTGGAGCTGAAAATCTTGAGTGCGACCTTCGTTTTAAAATTGTCTCAACTCGAATTTCATGTATAGGCTAAATAAGCCTACTTTATGGTTGCCTATTTGACTTCTCAACATCAGTTTGATTATTTTTAATAAGTGCTCAGATGAAAACCCATGGACCAAGTATTGGTTTCTTTTAGTCTTGGCCTCGAGTCTTCAATCAACTTTGAGAATTTTGGATGATATACTTAGTAGGAGTAGTATTGTTAGGTTGGATTCAGTATGGTTTCATTCTCAGCCGATGGGACTTCCTATAGAAGATCGTTAAGTGATGAGTAGTTTTGCATTGATCTTCTGGATTCAGTCTTGGTTGCCATTCGTAATAGTGGAAGCATTGACGTAGATTGAATTCCTTAATTATCTCCATATGTGTGTCCAGACAGTTCCTTATGAGCTTATTCTCACGTTTTTTTGTAAGGAGATTCAATGGATTATCTTCAGTTCATTGAGTTCTCTAAAATAAGATTGCATAAACAAGACTCGAGTGATTTTCCTCTTGGTTTGGAGTAGATAGAAAGTAAGGATTGGTAAAAGAAGGTTATGTTTGGATTTAGAGTGGGCTGTATCACTCATGTCTTGTGTTGCTTTTGGCTCAGATATGCCTTGGATTTATTTGTGCAGGTGTGATAACACTCAACTCACTCTATGATTTATAGGCAAGGCGATGGTTGTCAAGTATATTAACCAAACTTGAGTCGGGGTCGAATTCTGGAGGAGTAGAAATAACCTTCAAATCCTACGGGTGTTAATAGATACTAAAGATGTACCAATAATATAAACGAAATCAAATATATGAATTAAAAAGGGGGTGGTTAGTTTGGAGAGTTGTTTTACCAAAATCTACTCGAACAAGCAATAAAGGGAAACAAATGTGGATAAGATTTCAATATGAGATAACTTTTGGTGTTCTGTATTCCTAGGGGAAAATAATGCATGGGTTTATGATAATAAATGCGGGTAGGCTTGGTTAGGGGTTTTGATGCTAGTTTTTCAACTAAGCACGAAAAATATCACCCATGGAACCTTTCGGATACCCTCTGGTAGTGGCAAATACATCCACCCAAAACCTTATTGGGCATCCCTATTTCTAGAAGATGCTCGAGACCTCGAAAATTCTCAATCCACCCTTTTTTCTAAAATAATGAAAAGGGCATAAGTTACATATAACTATTGTTCACTAATGTCTTGTCACCCATATCCCTCTTTCATGTATGATATAGGATCCCTAAGCATACTCATATCCCTCTTTTGATGGTGATGTGAGATTCGGGAATTTGGGGTTCACCCGCAAATTCCGACTCAACAAACAAGCATTAGTAAAACCCACCATCATTAAACAAGATTCTACATGTAATAATAAAAACCCACACATAATTCCATCCTATCTCAATATAATCCAATGATAAATGTTTAGCTAATCATGAAGTTAGGGAAAGAAATATTCCAAAATAATCATTCAATGCTTCTATTAAAGATGCTAACAAGAGTATTATTTAGTTTAACTTCAATTACAACTAAACTCAATTGAAATATTAAGCACAATATTCTCGTCCAAATTAGTAAGGTTTTACAATGACAAAACCTTAAAAACTAGTTGGATATTATCCAAACTTAAAAGGGTTTTCGGCCTATACAAATTTGGAACCAGCTGTGAGAAATGATAATTCTACCCCTAGGATATTTTCTGATTACTTGTGATCGCAAGATCTTAATGATCACAGAAAAGCCATCGTAATAGCCATTTTTGATAAGTTGGACTGGTCACAATTGCGACCCTTAGATTGTCTTCCCTTTTTGATATCTGTTAAACATATTTCACTTCATTTCTTCCTATCACCTATATACCTGGAAAACATGGGAATTAGTGCATTCAAATTATAAATTCATCTCATTAGGACCTTTAAATCACAGTAGCGTGCATATTTTTGTATGTATATGAGTGGTAAATTTACAACTCTTTAACACCCCCAACTTAAACATTTGCTTGTCCTCAGGCAATAGTACTTATTGCTAAATGAGACGATTCAATTGTAATCCCATTTAAATGACCAAATGATCATAGTGACTTCGGACTTGATTAACACCAACAAGTAGCTCACAAGCATGGGTAAAGATATTCTCACAACTCCCCTCAACACTAAGCACAATCTCAAAGACAAAAAAGACTTTAAAGAACAACAATGCAACAATCACTAACTCTCTAAAAGTAACTCTATTGATAACAACAAAATTATACTCATTTGCCTTAATTTCTAAATATGATAATTCCCCCTCCCCTCCCTCAATTATTCTACATGCCTCCTTAAAATAAGGAAATTCCATACACCAACTTATTTATTATGCAACCAGGGATTAAAGTGCAAATACATAATCTCACAAAGACTCTCTCAATTCTAACAATTACCATACCATATGCTTGCCCTTGTTTTTAATCACCACTACAATGAATACATTTGATTTGAAATTTTGAAAAACTTTTAAAAGATTTGAACGTAGGTTTGAGAAAAGATATGATATCATTTGGATACAAAGTGACTAAACCCTCTTTTAACATATACATCACACAATTTACCCAAGCTTTTTACCATGGACCACTTCTTTTGTTTCCAAAATTCAGACATGTCTACTTTGTCTACTTTTATTTACCCACCTCTTTGAAAGTATTTTCTTTTGACCATTTCTTTTGTAGAAGATTTTATTTGTTCTTTTAATGATTCCTTTATTTTTCAAGTTTTCATTTTTCCCTTTGCTTATCTTTTAAGTCATACACTTACAATATCATGGCCCAAGGTCACTTCTTCAAAAACATACCACTCCCACCATAGGTATTTGACCTCAAGTTTAATTTTTAAAGTTCAAGGATGGTAGGGTTCAAAAGAGGGATAAACATCAAATAGTTTAAGGCTTGTAATGTGGTTGCCAAAGAAAGGATTAAAGGCTCAAAATGGCTAACTGAGGATACTATTCTATGTTTAGGTAGGTTATTTAGGATAAATGGGGTTCCTATGTTAAAAAATAAGGCCTAAAGTGATTTCACCAACCAATCATATTCTCAATTATCTTGGAGAGACTAATGGGGAAAGTTCTACATTATACATATATGTAGAAGAGACACATTGTTATGCTTACCGCACATGGCATACAAACTTTTAAAGAAGGCTTAGTTAAATTTCCTACCAAAGAAAAAAGGAATTATTTACCATACACTAAAAAATAAAGACTTTGGAGTTACAAAAAGAGCGAAAGTGTTGTTACAAACTAGTTCACGTCCATTCCCTTGTTTTTCAAAGACATTTTGATGGGGAGGGGTGTTTGCTTGACATTTACCCCATGAATTTTTTTTATTAATGCCATAAAATCAAGTCGTCATATCATATTTTGGCTCTCAGGCAGGCAAACATATGGCTACTCATACTTCACCATGGGTATAAAGGCGATCCCAAAACCCCAGTGCAATGGGTACTTAAAATTCCCCTTCATATATCGCACTAAAGCAAAACATGATATTTTTCCCTTAAGAATGTCGTCACTCGGTCTATCATAGGGAATACTACAACCTAGAATTCAAATTTGGGCATCATCAGAGTGCCCAAATATTACAACCCAAAACAAAAATAAAAATCATCAAAAAAAACATAAAACATCTAGAAATATCTCAATAATACAGACCAAATGAATTAATAAAGACATAGGCACCCCCAACTAAAAGCTTTCAGTGTCCTAACTGCATCAATCAAAAAGCATAAAGAGAGTAAAAGGGTACTCCCCATAACTGATTCAAGAATTGTTGTTTCCATTGGTCTGAGCATCACCCGTAGCACTATCTGAGTTAAAAAAATCAGTGGGGACCTCATTATAACTATTATCTATAGGATATGGAAGTCTGTCAATGGGTTTTAGGAGCTTCACCCCTTCCACATCTTTGTAGAAAACTTGTTTGTCTTCTTCTCCCTCTTTTTCATTTTTTCATATAAGTCCTGAGCTCCCGATTCAATTGTGCAAGAGATGAGTAGGAACTCTCAACCCTAATATTAATGGACCCCTACTTTTTTTGATCCTCCAAATATATCTCATAGTCGGATCGTGCAACATAGGAATGGCAAGTCGATAAAGACTCTCTCGGCTCCCCGAGGGAACTTGGACACTAGCTCCTTGATCACTCTCATATACCTTGAGATATCACCAAATAGTCCTACAATGGATGCCCTATATGAATCCACATCATACTTAATTGATCTCCCTAATTCAACCTTCCTGTTCTTGCTCTTCCCTACAGCTCTATATTCTCGAATTTTTTGTAGGTAAATGAGAGTCTTGGGAGGGACCCAACTATCCTTGGGAAACTGGGGTCCGAGGTTCCGAGTTCTGGGGTGATGTTGGGCCTATTTATACATCTAAGCACCATAACTTACCCATGTTTTAGCTAAGTTTTGAGGATAAAGTACATAATTCTTGCACTTTTAGACTATTTTCAATTAAGTGAGCTGACCTATGTGATTAGCATGCTTTTCAGGTACTAATGAGGAAGATTTCAGCACTTTGGGGACCTGTGGATAGCAAAGGAAAACTTCACATAAAAAGAAAAGCAGCTTTTGGACTGAATGTGATGTATGGGAACTTTTTCCCGGGCAAACTGAAAATTTTTAAATAGTTAAGGATGCAGTAGCAATTTATTAGAGAAGGATGTTATTAAAAGCCTTATGGCTGAATTTTTAGGGATTATTCATTATTCAGATTCTGTAATATTTTGAAAGCAGAAAATGGCTTAGCTTGAGAAACGGAGAGAGAGAAACAAGTTCCTCTCTTATTGTCGCTAGTAATCTCCATCACCGAGATTGTTCTAAGTTTTGGTATGATGATTATGTCTATTTTGATTTCCGTTGTATTCATGTGTAGCTAAACTTATCTGTTAGGGTTATGGAAACCTTGTAATATACTCTCTATTGCTATGGGTTTATGAATTTATGATGTGTAATCCACTTATATCATTACTCTCTTCATTATAATTGAATTCTCGTGGTTGCAAACATAGGGAATGCACCATTATAACAATAACTTGATCGATAGAAAAGTTACTGTTTTGAAAAGAGAGTGTGATGAGAAAATAGAGTTTCTAACCTCTATTTTACACGTTAATGCCCTAGCAGGATTAAATTCTTGGAGAATTCATACCATTTGTTGTACACTCTAGGTTCGAGAGAGCTAAGGTGAATAAATCCTTGATGGTTGAAAAACACTTGGATTTAGAATTAGAATACGACTCTCTATAAGTGCATGCATGTATAAACTCCGCATTACTCATTGTTAATAGAGAAGTAGAAACTACAAGGTGGACATAACCCTAACTTGTCATTCTCTGTGATTAAATATTATTGCATATATCGTCTCATTCGTTACACTAATAGTATTATTGTGCATTTAAACCAAAACCCCCTTTTCTTAGAACCTTCGATCAACAGTCTACTAATAATCACAATACTTAGTGACCAGAGTATTCCCTGTGGGATTCGACACCCAACCTAGTTGGGTTCTATATTTGACAGCGACCGCTTACACTTTCTAACGAGTGTTGTAATTTGGGCATATCAAATTTTGGCACCGTTGTCGGGGAATATGGTTGTCAACTAAGTTTGTGATAATTACTAGACCCTTTGGTCAAAGATTCTCGAATTTTACTTTTTGTTTATTGTTTTTGTTTTGTTCAGGTTTAGTGGGGTGCATGCCAAATACACGAAGTTCTTGTCAACCATTATTACCTATAAATCCTGAACCACATCTTATTGGCAGAATGGATGCACAACGAGACATTGAAAGGAGGGCTGATCAACAGGAGCAGGCTAGATTAGCTGTATTGGCAGCTGCGCAAGTAAATCAACCGAATTCTGATAACTCAGGTCGGGCAGAAAATCTTGATGATAAGGACCTGGGTGATGATGAGTTATTAAATCCAAGGCGTACAGATGATGTGGCTGCACCTATTAACAGGAATGTTAATAGAGATCGTCAAGCTAGAATGAGACCGGAACGCCAAGCTGTGCAGGTCCCTTTTGATGATGATGATGATGATTTTGATGGAGATGGTGCCACAGGGGATATTATTCCTCCGCCCTTGGCACCCGGAGCCAAGTTCAATATCACTAGCACCATGATCCAGCTATTGCAACTCAAAGGGTAATTTGGTGGACTTGCAGGCGACGATCCGAATATGTATCTGATTAATTTTATCTCAACATGCATATCATTTGCCAATCCAGGGGTTGGACAGAATGCAATCTGGTTGCGATTATTCCCATTGTCTCTATCATGAGAGGCAAATCTATGGTTAAACGGGCTAACTCCTGACTCAATACTAATTGGAGGCAACTGAAAGAAGCTTTCCTAGAAAGGTTCTTTCCACTATCCAAGAGAGCATAGTTAAGAGATGAGATAAGCAATTTCAGACATCTTCCAACTGAAGCTCTCCACGAGACATAAGAGAGGTTCAAGAAGAAGCTTATGCAGTGCCCAAATCATCAAATGACCAATGTCCACTTGATGGAGATATTATACAGGGCTTTGAACTCGGTGACTAAGACAGTGGTTGATAATGCTGCGGGTGGGTCATTCATGGACCTTACTTTTATTGAGGCATGTGATATGCTGGATCGTATGACAAAGCAGAGTAGAGCTTGGCATACCAGGGATTCTGAGGTAGCAAGCTCTACTGTGTCTACTGGCATGACAGCAAAACAGAAGCGAAGAGAAGAGGAACGTGACCAAGATATGGCTCACATGAAAATGCTGATGGACCTTCTTACCAAGCATTTATTATCAGGGAAGACAGAAAAGGTCAAGGCTATCGTATCACAGGGAAGAGATGATTCCGATTCTGAGGAGAAAGCAAATTACTTGAATAATTAGGGGGATTTTCGAGGCAATACCCAAGGAAACCAAGGTCAGAACTATTATGAAAAATCTGGATACAAGGACCGAGACCAAGGGAGTTGGAAGAATAAGAATGACAGGAGCGGTCTGTATGTTCCTCCTGGAAATTGTGAAGCTGCTGCATCTAGCTCTGGGAAACATGATGGTTAAGCTATTGAAAGGAGTGGAGGCAACCAACATGGGAGTAACTGAGGTAAAAAATGATTTGTCCTCAATGAAGCAATTGGTTGACTCGACTTCAATAAAATAGCTGGAACAACAAATGAGTCAACTATCGGCGTCATTAAATCAATAAAAACCTGGCACTTTACCTAGTGACACTGTGCAAAATCCAAGGAAAGATGGATCATGTTTGGCTATTACCACCAGGAGTGGTAAGGTGCTGGAAAATCTATCCAAGGGCAAGCCTGTGGTTGATGATATATAAGAGATTGTTATTGAATCAAATTGTGATGATTCTATAGAAGTTGAAAATTAGAATAAGAACGTTCATGATACTACACCTAGATTTCAATAATCTGAAAAGATTGATAGTGGGAAGCACAATAAAAAGGAAGTGGTGGAGAAAACTCTTCCAAAACCACCACCACCTTTTCCTCAGAGACTGAAGAAGAAAGCTGATGACACCAGGTTCAGTAAATTCATGACCATGCTGAAGCAGTTGACTATTAATGTGCCTTTGGTGAAGGCACTGGAGCAAATTCCAAGGTACGCCAAATTCATGAAGGACCTTTTGATAAAGAAAAGGGCGGCGAGCTATGAAGTGGCAGATAATTTTCATTATTGTAGTGCAATTTCCTCGAGGTCTCTGGTACAAAAGAAGGTAGATCCGGGTGCTTTCACTATTCCTTGCATGGTTGGATCTTTAAACTTTGCTAAGGCTTTCTGTGATTTAGGGGCTAGCATTAATTTGATGCCACTAGCCATCTATAGACAGTTGGGGTTGGGCGATCCTACACCAACCAACATGCGTCTTGTAATGGCAGATAGGTCGGTAAAACGACCTATTGGTATCTTGCATGATGTATTAGTGAAGGTTTCTACCTTCATTTTTCCTGCAGACTTTATTATTTTTGATTGTGAGGTGGACTTTGAGGTGCCCATAATTTTGGGTCGACCTTTCCTCACAACAGGAAGTGTGCTTATTGATTTGGGAGCAAATGAGCGTTTATTTCGGATGAATGATGAAGTGGTATATTTTGATGTATTCAAATCAATGAAGAAGCCCAAGGATCTTAGTGTGTTCTCTATAGCTGATGTTTATTATGAGGATGAGAAGGAATTATCTTTAGAGAAGCAGCTTACTGTTGAGCCATTGACTGTTGTGCTTTTGAACTTTAAGCGTGAGGATGTTGAAGAGTACGAAGAAACTATCTGTTCTTTGAAAGGAATGGGTTCGTATTCATATGCCCCCATGAAGCTGGACCTCGACCTTAAGAATCGACCTTCACCACCGGCGAAGCCACCATATATCTTGATGAAGTCTGAGTAATCGAGATAACTATGTCGTGCCGCGACAATAAATCAAGCGCTACATAGGAGGAAACCCATTATTTTACTAGGATTTTGTTTTTGGTAAATAAGAATTCAAAAAGAAGAGTCGAGCCACGACCAAAACTAAGGCGCTTGGTGGGAGGCAACCCATCCTTCTAATCATTTTTGTTGTTTTTGATTAAGTGTAGGTGCATGGAGTACAATGGAGGAGATTAGTCCCAATTTTGATTTGGAAGTAAGTCATGTCAATGGTTGTAAGTCTAGGAATAATGGAGCAACAAAGGTAAATGGGAGTGGTCATATGTTTAAGGTTCAAGTATGATTTGCATTAGAGTCGCGCCTCGAATTATGTAGATTCGACCCAAAAAGTTTTGTGGTGCAACTTCATTTTGTAAATTTCAATGAGGTTTGTGGTGGTAACATAGGGATTGGACCGATAGGCCCAATCCCAAAGCCCACCACTGACCTCGATGGGGGTGCAGGAGTGAAGACCCCGCGGTATGGACCTTTTCGATCAAGAGAGTGCCACTTTTTCAATTGCCTATTCCAACATAAGCAATAGGTTAGGCGTCGCTTATGCCAACATAGGCAATAGGTTAGGCGCCGCCTATGCCTTTGCCTATGCTCACTGCCTCACATAGGCAATAGACTAGGCGCCGCCTATGCCAACATAGGTAATAGGCTAGGCGCTGCTTATGCCAACATAGGCAAAAGGCTAGGCGCCGCCTATGCCAACATAGGCAATAGGTTAGGCGCTGCCTACGCCTTTGCTTATGCTCACTGCCTCACATAGGCGATAGATAGGCTAGGCACCGCCTATGCCAACATAGGCAATAGGTTAGGCGCTATTTGATTCTGACAAATCAGTGGGGACCTTATTATAACTATTATCTATAAGAGATGGAAGTTTGTCAATGGGTTTTAGGATCTTCACCCTTTCCACATCTTTGTAGAAAACTTGTTTGTCTTCTTCTCCCTATTTATCCATTTTTCATGTAATTCCTGCGCTCCCTGTTCAATTGTGCTAGAGATGAGAGTCTTGGGAGGGACCCAACTATCCTTGGGAAACTAGGGTCCGAGGTTTCGTGTTCTGGGGTGATGTTGGGCCTATTTATACATCTAAGCACCATAACTTACCCATGTTTTAGCTATGTTTTGAGGATAAAGTACATAATTCTTGCACTTTTAGTCTATTTTCAATTAAGTGAGCTGACCTATATGATTAGCATGCTTTTCGGGTACTAATGAGGAAGATTTCAGCACTTTGGGAACCTGTGGACAGCAAAGGAAAACTTCACATAAAAAGAAAAGAAGCTTTTGGACTAAATGTGATGTATAGGAACTTTTTCCCGGGGAAACTGAACATTTTTAAATAGTTAAGGATGCAGTAGCAATTTATTAGAGAAGGATGTTATTAAAAGCCTTATGGCTGAATTTTTAGGGTTTATTCATTATTCAGATTCTGTAATATTTTGAAAGCAGAAAACGGCTTAGCTTGAGAAACGGAGAGAGAGAAACACGTTCCTCTCTTATTGTCGCTAGTCATCTCCATCGCTGAGATTGTTCTAAGTTTTGGTATGATGATTATGTCTATTTTGATTTACGTTGTATTCATGAGTAGCTAAACTTATCTATTAGGGTTATGCAAACCTTGTAGTATACTCTCTATTGCTATGGGTTTATGAATTTATGATGTGTAATCCACTTATATCATTACTCTCTTCATTATAATTGAATTCTCGTGGTTTGAAACATAGGGAATGCGCCATTATAACAATAACTTGTTCGATAGAAAAGTTACTGTTTGGAAAAGAGAGTGTGACGAGAAAATAGCATTTCCAACCTCTATTTTACACGTTAATGCCCTAGAAGGATTAACTTCTTGGAGGATTCATGCCATTTGTTGTACACTTTAGGTTCAAGAGAGCTAAGGTGAATAAATCCTTGATGGTTGAAAAACACTTGGATTTAGAATTAGAATACAACTCTCTATAAGTGCATGCATGTATAAACTCCGCATTACTCATAGTTAATAGAGAAGTAGAAACTACAAGGTGGACATAACCCTAACTTGTCATTCTCTGTGATTAAATATTATTACATACATCATCTCATTCATTACACTAATAGTATTATTGTGCATTTAAACCAAAAACCCCTTTTCATGGAACCTCCGATCAACAACCTACTAATAATCACAATACTTAGTGACCAGAGTATTCCCTGTGGGATTTGACACCCAACCCAATTGGGTTCTATATTTGACAGCAACTGCTTACACTTTCTAACGAGAGTTGTAATTTGGGCGTATCATGGGGTCTGAGTTTTGAGTTCTAGGTTTTGGGGTTTGGGTTATCAATATCAGATCGCTTACATACATCCATGATCAGTGATAGAAACAAAAGTATGGGCCCCTTTTGTTCCAATAATTCAAAATCTCCATGAGCACATTGGCCAACATTTAGAGGAATGTTTTCGAAGAGATGGCCCACCATCTGAGTATGAATAGTTTGGAAATATTTTAGGTTGGTGGAGGAGGAGACTCTTCTATAGATAATGGTCAGGAAACACCTTGCTTTAGTTGTGAAGTCACTCATTAGAATCCCCATCATAGTAATGACCTATGGGACCTCCCTCCCTGGGCATAAATACTCTACTATCTAGTTCCCAGGCTCACATCCTTGGCCTCGTAGCCACTCATGTCCACGTTATCTAACTCATTAAATTAGTTGATCTGCTCAACCCCAAAATGAACATCTTTATCCCTAATCATAACCACTAAGTTAGGGCTAGAGAGACATACTACATTGAGATTAATGTAGAACTCCCTTACCTAATGCTCATTTTCCTAAATGGTTCCAAGGAAAAGCTAATCCATCCTGTGTTCTTTAGCCTCTCATAGAAGGTTGGGAGTTTCTTGGGACCTTCTCTTGTAAGATCACTCTCTCAGGCAACAACTTTTTTCTCATGAAGTCCTCATAATATGTCACCGTATATTCTTTGTCCATAAAACAATAGCTATCAAAGGCTGCCATTTGGTACCTGGGATTCATATACAAGGAATTAGTTCATAAGGAAAACGTGAAGAATAAATGCTATTTACCATGATTGAACTAAAGGAAAGTCTTATGAGACATCGGCAGGCTTAAATTCCTAAACCTGAGATTTGGACCAGTCTATCAGACTAGCCTAGATTATTTATATCACGGTCTGCCTGGATCGTGATTTCAATACCTGAGATAGACCAGAAACATTCTCTCAGTTAACACAATTGCAATGGCATATTTGTGATTGCGGTACTCAGACAGTGATTGTAGTAATTAAGTCAAGTTTGTTCAATTACTCAGTCATCTAAATTTACAATTTCATTGCCCATTTGTGTTCCACTTCAATTATTTTATATTCTAAACATGAAACATAGTCCCTAGGGATTTGATTATTCCCACATATCATGTGAAAACAATTGATAAATTTGATTGGGCATTTAATCGTACACTTTGTGTACACACTCTAATTCTATAATTTTGAACAAGTTTGGGTACTCAAGACTTCCCCAACTATGCAGACACCACTAATAATAGCTAACCACACCACGCAAGTACAATTAACACAAAATTTAAAATTCAAAATAAATATTTTAGTCCAATCCTAAGACATAAGTTTTAAGGATTATTAAAATACATAAAAAGATAATTCAAAAGACATACCGATTGAGATACGAAAGGAGGGATGCAATGCAAATTTGGATGCTTCAAAGATAACAAAAAATAGATTCTAATTGAGAGAAAATTCTTAAAAGTTTCAAGGGGGAATGGCTGCAGGTGCGACTATTCATCATTTAAAAAAATCCCTATTGCGATTGAGGGATTGCGATTGCAAAACCTATGTCATCGCGATTGCAAACCCTGTCCCATCACGAAGATGATAACTGAGGCTGTTTTTACTCCCCTATTTTCAACTTTCCTGTCCATTACTCAAATGCACTACACTTCTTTTTATCTCAACTTTATTCAAAACACCCTATAGTATGTTAATTTCATGGATTAATCACAAAAAAAATGTCAAATCTATTCTAACAAGAAAAATTTAGAGGATACGGGCGACTTCGTAAGATTGATGGGTTTCCTTTCCTCCAGTTCCTAATTTGTCATGGAAGCACGATGCTCTTCAACTTTAAAATTGGATCATTTAGTGTCCTATGATCTACCTTAGTGTCCACCACATCAATGAACGACACCATTTGTAGTTCCATGGGTTGTTTATTGGTCTAACATACCTCAAAGGACACTATCATTTAGGACTAGAAATTTCATTTCTCCAAATTATATATCAACAATAGCTCTCTCAATTTCAAAGAATAGTCATCCAAGGACAAATGGGTATCTCTTATTTGATTTCACAATCAATCACAATGAAATTCGCCGAAATAATAAAATGGTCCAACTTTACCAAAATATCAAATAAATTCCAATCGGTCTCCTGATAAATTGGTCCGCCATCAAAAGCCTCATTGTTGTTGGTGTAGGGGTGACCTAACCCAGTTTTTGATAGATTGAATAGGGATTGAGATTGATGTTTGCACAATGGTCACACAAAGCATTTTCAAACATGTGTGTCTCTATGGTGCAAGGAATTGTAAATGCCCCGGGATCCTCTTTCTTTTCCACTATAGCACTAGTCATGATAATGCTACACCTATGGGTAATTTCAATGGTTTCACCATTAACAAGACATTTCTTTGACATCAACTTCTTTATAATCTTAGCATATCTCTTGAATGGCCTATAAGAATGGGATATTAATTGAAAGATTGATAGGTATAGAAAGGAATGTCTTGAATATAGAATTGCCCTCATTTATTTAGAGCCTTTGAGTGAATGGAGGTTGAACCTTCCTGATAGAAAACAAATTACTTTGTAGTTCATTATTCTCAACTATATTAGGATCTCCCTATTCATCAACCATTTCTTTAATTATCATTGGTTCTTTTTCATCCCCGTCTTAAGACTTTAGAGCCTCCTCATTTGAATAAACCACATGCTTCTTCTTTATATTCTTTTGTTCATGCATGTTTTTAAACTTCCGACACATGATCATCGAGGGCTTTTCCACTCCTAGTAATAATTGCCAGTACTTGGGAATCATTTTTCATATTCATAATAGTATCACTAGGAAGACCCCCGTGTTGAACAATGTTGAGTGGATATTTTGCTAATTTGAGTGTCGAATTATTTTATTGATGCGTAGTGTGATACAACCATTTGGTTTATTTGTGATAAGTCACCTTTTAATTCTCTGACCATCTTGTCTATCCCCTCCACTCTAATCTAGATTCTTGCTAGCACATCGTCGGTCTTAATTTTTTTGGGATCAATGGTATTTGACTCTTTTCCCTATAAATTCGATCACGGGGTGGGACATATCAGTCATACTCCCTTTCATTGTCTCCCCAATAATGATCTCTATCCTATCACGCCAATCCTATTATCTTTTATAATCATCCCAACCTAGGTTCCCACCTTGCGGTTAATAGGTCGGGAGGTTACCTACTTGATAGTTAGCCAAATATATAATTTCTTCATCAATCCTCTTCTCCACTTCTTCATCATATACCTTGTATGCCATGAGATTTACCATTTTCGTTGGTGCACCCATCATATGCTTTGTAAGTAGCTCTAATTGTGTCATTATTTTTGTAATTTTTTATACTTCTTTTCATCTCTCTTCTTTTGCTCTTTATCAACATAGGAGGTGGTAGGGGACCCTTTACCTACCTTGGTGTTTCAAGTATGGAACCCTCAATTTTGATTTATGACTATCTCAAGTAAGTCTGTGGCCACATTCAACTTAAAGCAAACCCTCGGTAATATTATCCACCACGATTTTGTTTAGTTGATCTAATTACCAATTGTAGATTTGGAGAAGCATCTTCTATGGGACATCATGGATGGGACATTTCATAAGATTTCTATTAAATTCTCCCACTCTTCATATAGAGGCTCTCCATATAATTGATGAAAGTATGTTATTTTGTCACCCAATTGTAATATCTTTAATAGTTTCAAGTATAGATCTATAAAAGCAATGGTAAGTTTATCCCATGATGTGATTGACCCAGTAGGAAAATAGTGTAGCCACAAGACCATATCACTAGTTAGAGAAAATAGAAAGAGGCACAACCATATGGATTTTTATGAGATGTGAGCAATGTTGAAGAGGTCACACCCTTCTAGCAAATCATTCAAGTGCAAGTTGGGGTCTTTTTGATCTTGAACCACAAAAAAAGAATTTTTATTTTAAGCATGTGCAACTTAACACTCATGAAAGGGACTACCCTATTCCCTTGATGAGGTGGGATAGGGATAGGACTCACACATCCAAATTTATAGAGTTGCTCCTTATCATCAAGGGGCCCATTAAAGGTCCTGATATTACTTGCATGATCACTTATTGTGTAATTTATACTATTGAAATCACCTAAAAAAAGACAAAAACAACAACCAAAATAACAGCCACTACGGGTAAACCCAAAGAAATAATCAATACCGCACAAGAAAAACTACATTTTACTCTCCGATAATGTCGCCATTTTGATAATGCTCAAGTCGCACCATATTTTATGGGCAAGGTGATTATTTACAAATGTATTAACCCATTTTGAGTTCGGGTCGAATCCTTGAGGAATCAAATAAACCTTCAAATCCTATGTGTATTAATAGCTACTAAAGGTTTAACCATAATGTAAATGAAATAAAATATATAAATCAAAAGTGGGGGGTTGGTTTGGAGAGTTCTTTCACCAAAATTTACTCAAACTACCAATCAAGCGCAAAAAGTGTTGATAAGATTTCAATATGAAATAAGTCCTGGGATTATGTCTTCCTAGATTCACTTCAGCAGAATTTGACCTTGTCCTTATCCTTTTCTGTGCTCTCATTACTTCGAGATCTTGTTGTGTCATAGCTTTCTTTCCTTTCCATTTCACATCGGATTTGGGTTTTGATTTTGTCAATGTTTGTAAGTATTTTTCTAGCATACTAATTATAAGTTGTTGGTTAAAATAATTTTGATCTATGAATATAAATTATTTTAGTGTTCATATATCTATTTCTAGATTTCAAAATAAGTGCTTCTTCATTACCACAAGTTTTGATATGGGACAAGCCTCCAACTAACTTCGACAACTAAAAACTATACTGAAATACTGAAATAATACTCTGTCCTCAAATTATGAGGACTCACCATTAAATCTGCTGCTGATAGGCTTCAGATATAGTAATACTTGTCTATGCATGGTTGTTATAGTTGAATTAATGTTATCTTGATTCCTGTGTGTTGCATTGTTATTCTTCAATATTACACACAGTTGTTCTTAAATTGACTAACAAAGGTAAATGTGGCCTTTTGTCAATGAGTTTATCCAATATTTCAAAAGTACAATGACTACAACAATAAAAACCTTAAAGATAAAGTTATCAAATTTGATCTCACAACCTACCAAATGATATATAATTGAATTATCTTTCCAACGATACCAATTTCACCCAAATCTGGTATCAGAGCCAAGAGTTATGCCCATTTTACTCTAGCATGTTAGTTTTTCTGGGGTAGAGGTGCTCGAGTCTCCTTTTTGTGATACTCTAAGCATTGTTAGTCCATATGAGGACCAAAATCTTGTTGTAGGTTCTCAAGCACTAGTTGATCCTTTACATGATGAAGACTTCCATACTATGACTGATATGCGTATACCATATGAGGACAAGGCAAGTTTACTTTTCCTAACCTAGCCATTCTAATCTACCCCGTGAAGAAGAAGGTATGCAATATTGGATTTGTTAGTTCCAGCTTAAGTTTCAAATCTTCTCCATGACTTTCCCAATTAAATATCTACTGAAAACTACAAAAAAAGTCATTCGAGTCCATAGGGATTCAATAAGGTGGCTTGGAACACCTAAACTCAATTCCAAGTGGCAACTCTGTAAATAAAATAATCCCTATTCAAAGCATTATTTTAATTGAAAAAACCCATTTTCTCAAAACCAACCCCCTAGCAGGGTCGGGACAGTAAAAATAGGGTGTGACAGATGGCGACTCTGCTGGGGAAATCAATTCTTTATTTTCTTGTCAGTTGGACTTAGTTGGGGTCTTTTCCCAAATGTGGACAACTACTTCAGTGTAAAATGTAATCCAGCTTACCTTGGCGAGGAGAGTTTTTCCTATTCCAGGTGCTCCAGTCAAAAGAATTCCCTAAAAACAAAAAATCATTCACTCAGGAAAATGATAGGGGTAACTTGCAGGGTATTACAATATCTCTATTTTCGGAACATTCGTCCTCAAATATGGCTAGATAAGCTAAAAATACTGAGGAATTTGAGGCTATAAGCTATCATGCACAACCCACGACTTATATCTCTATTGGGACATAATTTACCCTATTATTCTAATATTTCATGTATCATTAATGGTGGTTTTGAAAGCCATGGTTGAGGGTGTGAATACATAATGTGGAGTATTGTTTTCCCATGTTTTAAATTATGATTATACATGATATAATGGTTTTTCACATGTGGGTGCATGGGAATTGTAGTTTAATGAATGGATCATGTTTAACCATAGACTTGATGGTTTTAGGCTTGAATAATGGTTTGACAAAGAGTGCGAGTCGAGCTTTGGAAAGTTTGATATAAATTCTTACCCAAGATTAAGCAAATTCGCAATCCACCCTTATTTCTAAGATAATGAATAGTAATAACCTGAACTACTCTAGCCTTTTTGTTCCCTTTTTAGCTTACTTCACTTGTTTTCTTCCATTTACCTATAAGCCTGCAACCCAAGGTAATTAGGCCTGTGTGAATTTTGAAACAAATGAAGTGGCCCATGGTCCAAAGATTGATTTAATAGTACAATGTAGATGTTCAAGGATGGTCTAGTCTATCTGACGGGGAAGCCGCCATACTTATACTCGCTCGGTGCTAAATCCTACTCCCAATTGAAAAAACACTAAAATACTAGACTGTTCTGAATTTATCTAACTAATAACTGGACAGTGAGAAAAAATCTAGTCATGCTGATATACAAACCAGTGGCTAAGATGTCAGGCCGAGCAATCGAGAAGTCACCCCTCTTCCTACTAGGAAGAGGTTTGTCCATTTTTGGGGTTACTATATCAAATTGGGTCCCCATTTTGAAAAGTTGTGTAAATATTGCCTTTAAAATGTGAATTAATGTTTTCTCATAAGATTTCTAGTTTCTGCAAAAGATATCATGAATCACTATAATCTAGGCTGGATCGAATATAATACCATCCTTGGACACCATATTTCCTAAGAAATAGATGGAATCCGACCAAAACTCATACTTGTAACTCTAATTAACCCAAAAATTGACATGGGGGTAAAAATTTGAATTTACCTATTTGAATTAGGTAAAAGATTACATGCATCCGGTTATTTAAATTTAAAAACTAATTAATAATAATAAGTTGGAAAGTAATGACTTGTCACAATAATAAAAAAACTCACCATCTTAATTTAATTAACTTATTTCTTTTCACAGAAAAATAATAAAGAAATAAATGATAAACACAATTTATAATCGTAAAAAAATGGTTATTTAATTTGAATAATTGATGTTAATATTAAATAGGCGACAAGTAGTGACTTTTCACCAATTGAGACATACACTGGACACTCTATGATTACACCTAATGACTTATAACTTATCCTTCTGGTTCTTAGTAAGCCACTTATACTCAGAGCAAGTGGAAGCCCTCAGGAATTCCTTGATCAGATTCAGAAGGTTACAGACATCATGGGGGTTACTTCTAGTGAGAGTGCTGAGATAGCTGTATATCAGTTGTAAGATGTTTCTCACTCTTGGTACAAACAGTGGAAGTCAGAGAGGTCAGATGATGCAAGACCTTTTGAGTGGGAGGTTCCTAAATTTGGATTTTGTCAAACGGTAACTTCAAATTCCAAGCAACCCATTAGGCTAGTAGAATTATAAAAAACTTGAACATTACGCAAAATAACAAAAATTTGGGGGCAAATAATGCATGGGTTCATGATAATCAAATGCAAATGGTAGTTAATGACTATAAGGGTAGGCAAGGTTAGGGGTTTCACTGCTATTTATTCAACTAAGAACCAATAATATCACCCATGGATCCTTTCAAATACCCCATGGGTGTATCAATTATATCCACCCAAAACCTTAATTGGGCATCCCTATTTCTAGGAAGTTGCTCGAGACCTATAAAATTCTCAATCTACCCTTATTTCTAAGATAATGAAAAGGGAATAATCTATATCTAAATATTGTTCACTAATTCCTTGTCACCAATATCTCTATTTCAATGATGATATTATATTCATAATGTAATACCCCAAACTTTTTTTAACCCTAATTTTGTCTCTATAATATTAAGAAATGACTTCCAAAGTGAGTAATGCTTAAATCATATTGAATTTTCCTAATATTGACTTTTTATCATGTGAGAAATTAAATTAGCTATCCAATGATATTTGATTCGCCCAAATCCAATAACCAGGCAAGAATTTATTGCTAATTGAAGTTCCAATCATAAAACAACATATTTTAGACCCTTAGCCGTATACCCCGCAAAGTTCTCTCCTAGTCCGAGCCTTAGAGCATTTTTGGAAAAATGAAAATCCAAGTCTAAAAATTTCAAAAATATCTTTCCTAGTATGAAACACTTTAAATTGTGTTGTATTTCTATAATTTCAACTTTTTGTCATGTAGAGCATTGAATAAGATTTCCATCAATACCAATTTTATCAAAATTCAACATCGGGCGAGGGAGTTATGGCTATTTTAATAAATGGTATCGAAATCACTCAGGTTTGACGGTCGACCTGGTGGACCATCAGGTCTTTGATGGGCCGTTAAGTGTCCCATCAAGCCAAGAAAGTGACCCCTCTTTTTGGTCATTATGTGACGGCCAAAGTGGTGAACTGTCAACAAGTTAACGGACCGTCAAGGGGTCTGTCAAGTCGAAACAGAATGGCCCATCCCTGGCCCTCGAGTGATAGATGATCTGGTATACCGTTAGATTCCTGATGGAACATCACTTCAACCGTCACGATGAGGTAGAACGACCCAGATTTTGCACTCGAGTGATGGACGATCTGGTGTACCATCAGATTCCTGATGAATTTTCACTTCAACCGTCATGATAAGGTAGAACGACCCAGATTTGGCACTCAGAAAAGGACAACCTGGTGGACCGTCAGTCCCTCTGATGGACCGTCAGATCGAATGTTACAGAACACAATTAGTGGTTTTCAACTCTTTTTCTTTAAAGGGAATTTTGGTCTTTTCCACTCTTTCCCCAACCTCTATAAATACCCACTTAAGTGTTAAAGGCCTCATTTTCTTTTCTCTTCTTTCAACCAAAAACTAGGGTTTCCAAAATCAAAAAATTGTCTCTTCTTCCACCATAAAAAATTAAGAGAGAATCAAGATAAAGGATCAAGAATTCTTCCAAGAACCTTCAAGAAACGAGTTTCCTCAAGGTATGTAGATGTTGATTCTTGAGCCCCTTTCATCCAAGAAGCTCAAGTACCTTTTTCTATATCTCCAAGATTTATGTTTGTGAATTTTCAATGATTCTTGTGAGTGGAAATTGATGTTCTTGCTATGATTGAGTTGTGGTTCATGTTTGTCTACAAGATTATCAATCCTTGGCCTTAGTATGTGGTATTTGTGTGGTAAATGGATTATGTACTTGTTGTTGATGCTGAATGACCTCTAAGATGGGTTACATATGTGGTTCGTATGAATCTATGATACTATATGAGTGGAAACATGTAAATTTAGTTGTTCATGATGAGTAGTTGGGTTAGTATACTTAGGCCTAAGTTGTTCATGTGAGGTGTTACATAAAATGTCTAAGAGACTAGAAATTAAGCATTGTAGTTGAGTCGTGATCTAATGACTTCTACGATACGATTATGTGTTATGATTGTTGATGTTTTCATGAGTTTTGGGTGTAGAATTGGTTGATTTAGTAGATTACGTCTCCCATGGATTGATAAAAGCTTAGAATAAGAATATGGGCCATTATAGCATGTTGAAAAGGAAGCCCCAAATTGTGAGCTAGTCTATGCATGCCTAATGTTTGGTAAAATAACCAAGTGAATAAATTATTCCATTCTAGTAGAAAATCCCCAAATAAGTGTGAACCTATATATGTGTAGTGTTTGTTGAAGGAGTCCTTAGTGAAAGAGTGGAGATGTGATTGTTGTAAATTCCCCATTATGTTCCCTTTTATATATGCTAAGTTTTTAATATATGCCAAATGATTAGCAAGTAAGCTATGACATGATAGTATGAAGTTTCCCAAGCAGTGTGAAAACCAAATACATGTTAAGACCGATATAGGTATGAAAAAGTTGAGGTAAAACCTTGTTGAATAGAGTATGATCTAATAGCATGTTTCCTCTATGTTATTATGTGATCAACATCCCAAGATGCTTAAAGAGACCCTTTGGTAATTGTGATGATGAATAGAGGTCTATGTTTCGTAAATATTGGATGTGATGCCTTAAGTATTTTAAGGGGGGGAAAAGTATGTTATGATTTATAATTACTTGGAGAAATGCTTTAATAGTTGTGATGATGCATTAGTGATGGTGTCGATGAAGTTATGATAGCGATAATACATAAATGATTGCGATAATACATGAATGATTATGATGATGAATGAATGCTTGTGTTGATGCATGAATAATTGTGATGGTGAATGGATGATCGTGATGATGTGAGAATGATTATGTCTTACTTTTATGTTATCGAGTCCTGGGGGTATTTATACCTGACAATAGAGTTGTTGTCTAGAGCCCATGTCAGTTTTGCGATAATTCCAATCGATCCGCGATTCTCAAAACTCAATGAACTATAGAACTATATATCTTCAGATAAGTGCAGAGCTTAATCAGGTTCTGTAATCTCAGTTATCTCTATAATCTCTGTATCGCTATTAATCTAGCCTCCGTTCTGTATTAAGCTCATATCTAATAGTATTCAAGTGATTCAATTCTAATCTCAGAAGAGATTTGAATGATCTATTAAGGCTCTATATCGTCAGTCAAATGCTATGATTTGATACCTTTTCATTAGATACAGAACTAAGTAATCTCAGCGTAACTCAGTTAGATCTCTTAAGAAAAATAATCAGTATTAGATTCAGCTCAGTATAAGTTCAGTTAAGAATCAAATTAGAGTCTTTCAATTAGGAGTAGAAACTAGCACCTAGCGATCACAAGGATGGGGACTCACCTACTAGTGGAGGGTGTGATCCTTAGATATGATCCTTGTACTCCAAAACTATGTAGCCACCATAGGTTGAGACATAACACCTGCTAGATGAGGGTGGATAAGAGACATCATACCTGCTAGATAAGGGTAGATGAGGTGGATTGACCTGTTAGATGAGGGTCCACTATTCTCGTATGAGGACCTAATAGATGAGGGTCATATAAAGATAGTGTCTTTACCCGTGGCACGGTATTGACACCCTTTCAATCAGGGTTAGAGGTTAGACCCTTAAGAGATAGTAAGGGCATGTCAGTTAAGTAACTACTTCCTACGGTCTTTGTTTCAGAATCAGTCTTAGACTACAAGAAAGAGCTCAATTCAGTGTACAGAATTTAAGGTTGTTAGATACGGTCCATTAAGTATGATTACTTGCTTATTCGAAGATCCGCTACTAGATAGGCCGATCTCAAAATCATTTATGAAGAAGTATTATTATCCACAAACTCAATGACAAACTATTAGATAGGGTTACTATCCATTTCAGAAGCTTCAGATACTCGTAATGTCAGTATGTTAAGAGATTTCAGAACTCACTCCTTGATGAAAATGCATCTATATTTCCCTGTTATCAATATCAGATGAGTCTGTTATTCAGTATCTCAGTGTCAATAGTGAGTTCAGTTTGCAGAAAAGTGGTATCTGAGTTCCAGTCTGTAGAGTTGTGATGATTGTGATTATTACCTGTGCATTCATGTATGTGTTCTCGTACGACGTTTTCATGATTATTCACTTTACACATTGTGCATGCATGAGCCCTTGCATTTATCCTTACCTCATCAATATACTCGATATATTTTGTACTGATGCATTTACGCTATGGTGTTTTATTTGACACCATAGTTTCAGAGGCACAGGATTAAGAGTTTCCTCAGCAGTTCAGTCTCAGTTAGCAGTAGTAGCAGTGAGTCCTCTTTCTTTGAGGACGAAGCTCAGAAAGTTTAGAGGCTTTTCAAATGTAAGTTGATGTATTAGTATTCAGTTTTCAGTTTGAGTGTGTATAGATGTGTTGAACCTTATGGACAGTTTCCACATTTATTTCAGATAGTATGCAGTGTACAGGTACAGATATCAGAAAAGGGTTAGCTTATGGTCCTTTGGGTCCATAAGCATCGTGTGATGTCTTGGGATAGGATCTCAAGGCATTACAAACTTGGTATCAGAGCCTAAGGTTCAATAGTGTCCTAGGGAGTCTGAAAATCCACATCTAGTAGAGTCTTGTGCATGGGTGTGTAGTGCGCTATATTTATGTACAAGAGGCTAAAGGATGTACTTAAGAGTAATTTTCCTTATTTCAGTATTCAGATCGTGCGAGTGAGAATGAGCTCAAGTTGATCCTCAATCTAATCCACTTTCTTTTTTCAATTATTGAGTATGCCTCCTCACAGAGATTTTGTCCAAGGGGTTGATAACCAGCCCTCTCAGCTAGTAGAAACTAAAAATGAGACTGTGTCATATGCAGAGTTTTAGGCAGCTTTCCAGGTGCTAGCCCAGTCTGTGACTAATGTTTATGGGAACCGTCAGGCTCTAGTCTCACCCTAGCAAGATGGGATTCTGCCGCAGCCAGGATTAGAAGCTTTATGAGAATGAACCCCCCCTCCCCGAATTCTTTGGGTCAGTAGTAATTGAGGATCCATAGATTTTCTTGAGGAGGTGAAGAAGATCAGCATATGATAAAGAAGAAAAGTGTTGAGTTAGCATCTTATAGATTGAAAGATATTGCTCATGATTGGGTAGTGATATGGGAGGAGAGTAGAGGGGAGAATGCAGCTCTTGTTACTTGGTCAGAGTTTTAGAGTGCCTTTCTAGATAGATTTTTCCCTCTAGAGATGAGAGAGGCTAAGGTAGAGGATTTTATGAACCTAAGGCAATGTTCCATGACCGTGAAAGAGTATAGTCTTAAGTTTAACCAATTAGCTAAGTATGCTCCTGACTTGGTAGCTGATCCTAGAGCGAGTATGAGTAAGTTTTTGTCTGGTGTATCAAATTATGTGTTGAAAGAGTGTAGAGCTGCCATGGTCAATAGAGATATGGACCTTTCCAGGCTAATGATTCATGCACAGCATATTGAGGCAGATAAGATGAATGAGAGAGAGAGGGAGTAAAAGAGCTAAGATAGGTAGTCGTGGTCTCTCACATTCGGTGTCTCAAGGTTGTAGTAGTTCTCAGTATAGTTAGAGATTTTTAGTTCCAGCTCCATTTTCAGCTAGTGTACTCAGACCTATGTTGGGGGTGTCAGAGTTGAGGGAGCGCCAAGCTCCAAAGCCCGAAGTAGTACAAGTGGTGTTCTTACCTACCCATTGTGTGAAGAATGCGGTAAGAATTATAAGGGTGTATGTAGAGCCGGTAGAGATGTATACTTTGGATGTGGAGAAACCGGTCACAAAGTTCGAGACTGTCCTAAGCCTGGTCCTCGAAGTCAGTGTAGTCATCCTTCAGGCTCTCCTTGATTGGGAAAGATCCCCTGAAATAGACCCGAGTAAGTTATTAGCCCTTCATCGTTATAATATGCATTATTAGATATTTTGCTTTCATTTTGAGCTTATATGCTAGCATAATTCATACCTGAGTTTCAGGTCTTAGTCGGTCAATTATTACCCAGTCATGGGTGCCTCGCGCACTGCTCCAATATTTCAGTAAAGTGTGTTTAGAGGGACATAGAGTCCCAAGGGGGAGATACCCCATAGTATCATGATGTTGTATGCCAATAGATTCATCCCGATGCATGATTAGATTTCTTTTATAAAGTTAGCATTAGTTATTATTGGATTGTTAAGTCGTGCTTTCAGAAGTCAGCTTAGCCGAACATTCATGCATTATATATGCATATTTAGTAGAAATAGTTCAGCTAGTCAGCATGTGTTTAGTCATGTATTTATGTGACCATTCCAGTTATGAGTCCTTTCATCAGACATGCATATATGTTATGAGAATTCAGCTATGAGTAGATTCAGTCGAGTATTCCTTGCATCAGATTTTCATGCCCAGTGTGAGAACTCTGTATGTCAGTCGTTTCTGTTGCATAGTCATGTCTTAAGATGTTTCTATGTGTTGAGTAAGTTCTGTTGATTTGTATTCTCAGTATATCAAAGTGACATTCGAGGATAAATGTTCCTAAGGAAAGATAATGTAATACCCTGCAAAGTTCTCTCCTAGTCTGAGCCTTAGAGCGTTTTTAGAAAAATAAAAATCCAAGTCTAAAAATATTAGAAATACCTTCCCAAGTATGAAACACTTTGAATCATGTTGTATTTATATAATTTCAACTTTTTGTCATATAGAGAATTGAATAAGATTTTCATCGATACCAATTTTATCAAAATCCGACATCGAATGAGGGAGTTATGTCCGTTTTACTAAATAGTATCGAAATCACCCAGGTTTGATGGTCGAACTGGTGGACCGTCAGGTCCTTGGTGGGCCGTCAAGTGTCTTGTCAATCCAAGGCAGTGAATCCTATTTTTGGTCATCATGTAATGGCCAAAGTTGTGGACTGTCAATAAGTTGACGGACCGTCATGGGCTCTGTCAGGTCGAAACAGAATGGCCTATCCCTGACCCCTGAGTGACGGGCGATCTGGTGGATCTTCAAATTCCTGATGGACCATCAGTTCAACCATAATGATGATGTAGAACAACCCAGATTTGGCACTCGAGTGACGGACGATTTGGTGGACCATCAGATTCCTGACGGATCGTCACTTCGACCGTCACAATGAGGCAGAACGACCCAGATTTGGCACTCGAGTGATGGATCACCTGGTAGACCATCAGTCCCAATGCGGACCGTCACAGACCCCGATCAACAGTTTTCAACTCTTTTTTCTTTCAAGCTCATTTTGGTCTTTTCTACTCTTTCCCCAACCTCTATAAATACCACTTAAGTGTTGAAGGCCTAATTTTCTTTTCTCTTCTTTCACCCAAAAACTAGGGTTTCCAAAATCAAAAATTCCCTCTTCTTCCACCAAAAAAAAATTAAGAGAGAATCAAGAGCAAAGATCAAGAATTCTTCCAAGAGCCTTCAAGAAAAGAGTTTACCCAAGGTATGTAGATATTGATTCCTGGGTCCCTTTCATCCAAGAAGCTCAAGTACCTCTTTCTAAATCTCCAAGATTTATGTTTATGAATTTTTAATGATTCTTCTGAGTAAAAATTGATGTTATAGCTATGATTGATTTGTGGTTCATGTTTGTCTACAAGATTATCAAGCCTTGGCCTTAGTATGTGGTATTTCTGTGGTAAATGGATTATGTACTTGTTATTGATGTTGAATGACCTCCAAGATGGGATACTAATATGGTTTGTATGAATCTATGACAACATATGAGTGGAAACATGTATATTTAGTTGTTCATGATGAGTAGTTGGGTTATTATACTTATGCCTAAGTTGTGCTTGTGAGGCATTCGATAAAATGTTTAAGAGACTAGAAATTAAGCATTGTAGTTAATTGTGATCTAATGACTTCTAAGATACGATTATGTGTTACGATTGTTGATGTGTTCATGACTTTTGGGTGTAGAATTGGTTGATTTAGCTAAGTATGTCTCCCATAGGTTGATAAAATCTTAGAAAAAGAATATGGGCCATTATATCATGTTGAATAGGAAGCCCCAAATTGTGATCTAGTCTATGCATGCCTAGTGTTTGGTAAAATGACCAAGTGAATGAGTTATTCCATACTAGTAGGAAATCCCCAAATAAGTGTGAACCAATGCATATCTATTGTTTGTTGAAGGACCTTAGTGAAAGAGTGGAGATGTGATGGTTGTAAATTCCACATTATGTTCCCTTTGATATATGCTAAGTTTTTAATATATGCCAAGTGATTAGCAAGTAAGCTATGACATGATTGTATGAATTTTCCCAAGTGCTGTGAAGTTCAAATGCATGTTAAGATCGATATAGGTATGGAATATTTGAGGTAAAACCTTGTTGAATGGAGTATAATCTAATAGCATATTTCCTCTATGCTATTATTTGATTAATATCCCAAGATGCTTAAAGCGACGCTTTGGTGATTGTGATGATGAATAGAGGTCAATGTTTCCTAAATGTTGGATGTGATGCCTTAAGGATTTTGAGGGGGGAAAAGTATGTTATGATTTCTAATTACTTGGAGAGATGCTTTAATAATTGTGATGATGCATTAATTATGGTAATGATGAAGTTATGATAGCAATAATACATACATGATTAAAATAATACATGAATAATTATAATGATGAATGAATGATTGTGTTGAGGCATGAATGATTGTGATAGTGAATGGATGATCGTGATGATGTGAGAATGATTATATTTTACTTTTATGTTATCGAGTCCTAGGGGTATTTATACCTGACAATAGAGCTGTTGTCTAGAGCCCGTGTCAGTTTTCAATAATTTCAATCGAGCCATGATTCTCAAAACTCAATGAACTATTGAACTATATATCTTCAGATAAGTTCGGAGCTTAATCAGGTTCTGTAATATCAATTATCTATGTAATATCTATATCGCTATTAATATAGCCTCCATCCTGTAATCAGCTCAGATCTAATAGTATTCAAGTGATTCAATTCTAATATTAGAAGTGATTTGAATGATCTATTAAGGCTCTGCATCGTTACTCAGATGCTATGATTCTATACCTTTCTGTTAGATACGGAACTAAGTAATCTCAGCATAACTCAGTCAGGTCTCTTGAGAAAAATAATCAATATTAGATTCACCTTAGTCTAAGTTCAGTTATGAATCAAATCAGTGTCTTTTATTTGGGAGTAGAAACTAGCATAGAGCGATCTCAAGGATGGGGACTCACCTACTAGTAGAGGGTGTGATCCTTAGATGCGATCCTTGTACTCTAGAACTACATAACCAGCGTAGGTTGAGATATCACACCTACTAGATGAGGGTAGATGAGAGACATCATACCTGCTTGATGAGGGTAGATGAGTTGGATTGACCTGTTAGATGAGGGATCCACCATTCTCATACGAGGACCTGATAGATGAGGTTCATATAAAGATAATGAATTTACCTGTGGCATGGTATTGACACCCTCCCAATCGGGGTTAGAGATCGGACACCTAAGAGATAGTAGGGACATGTCGGTTAAGTAACTACTTCCCACGATCTCAGTTTCAAAATTAGTCTCAAACTTTAAGAAAAAGATCAGTTTAGTGTACAGAATTTAAGGCTGTTAGATGTAGGCCATTAAGTATGATTACTTGATAATTTGAAGATCCACTGCTAAATAGGCCGATCTCAAAATAATTTATGAAGAAGTTTGTTATCCACAGACTTAAAGACCACCTGTTAGATTGGGTTGCTATCCGTTTCAGAAGCTTCAGATACTCGTAATCTCAGTATGTTCAGAGATTTCAAAACTCACTCGTTGATGAAAGTGCATCCATATTTCTTAGTTATCAATATCAGATGAGTCTATTATTCAGTATCTCAGTGTCAATAGTGAGTTCAGTTTACAGGAAAGTGGTATCTGGGTTCCAGTCTCTAGAGTTGTAATGATTGTGATTATGACCTGTGTATTCATGTATGTGTTCTCGTGCAACGTTTTCATGATCATTAAGTTTAGACATTGTGCATGTATGAGCCCTTGCATTTAGCCTTACTTCATCTACATACTTGGTACATTTTGTACTGGCACATTTACGCTGTGGTGTTTTATTTGACACCATAGTTTCAGAGGTACAGGATTAAGATTTTCCTCAGCAGTTCAGTCTCAGTTAGAAATAGTAGCATTGAGTCCTCTTTTATCGAGGACGAAACTCGGTTTACTATTATTGCATCAGATTTTATTTATATTGTCAGTTGACGGAGTTAGTTGGGGATATGTCCCATCAACTCTATAGTTCAGACAGTTTAGAGGATTTTCATACGGAAGTTGATGTATTAATATTCAGTGTTTAGTTTGAGTATGTATAGATGTGTTGAACCTTATGGCTAGTTTCTACATTTATTTTCAGATAGTATGTAGTGTACAAGTACAGATATTAGAAAAAGGGTTAGATTATGGTCCTTTGGGTCCATAAGCACCGTGTGACATCTCGGGATGGGATCTCAGGGTGATACATTAGCACATCGCAGAGAGGAGTAATATCCCAATTTGAATGTACTTGTATGCTCAGTGAGGTAGGATAAAATGCATGGGTTCATATGCATGAACAATATTAACTGAATATCATGAGTATGACTGAATGAGAGTACATGCATAAATATGGAAACCGTATTGAGATCGTAATAACACTGAAAGCTAAATCTTAATACTGATTAACTAATATCTGAGTATACTTCTACTAAATTATTGTTAACTGAATAACTGTATCTGACAGTCTTGATTCTGTGGATCTATATTGCGTCCCGTACTGAGCTGAGTGACTGTGTCTGATAGTCCCGAACTTGTGGAACTAAATTGAGTTCCATACTAAAACTAAATCTGAAACTGAGACATTGGGAAGTAATCATCTAATCGACATTCCCCTTCTCTAAATGATTTGGGTCAAAACTGTAACTCCAGTTCGAAGGGTGTTAATACCATGCCACGGTTAAGGACAAGTGCTGAGTTACCCTCATCTAGTAGGTACTCTGAACGAGAATGGTGGTACCCTCAACTGGTAGGTAGATCACCTCATCAACCCTCAACTGGCAGGTTGATGTCTTAACCTACACTAGCTACGTAGTTCTGGAATGCAAGGATTGCTTCTAAGAATTTCACCCTGTACTGGCAGGTGATTCCCCATATTGGGGTTCACTCGGTGCTTAATCCTACTCCTAACTGAATAGACACTAAAATAAATTCTAAACTTTACTAGGCTAGACTGATCTATTACTAATCGTGCTGTACAATTGAGTTGAACTGATTTTACTGAACTTAGCTGGACTAATTCTGAGTTCACTAATTTTTCCTAAGCTCTGTAACTTACTAAATTCTACTAATCGACACATAACTGATTCTATTCTATGACTGACCATGGCTGTAGGCAAGCAGCTAAATTATCGGGTATTAAATACCCCTAGGACTCGATAGCATAAGCTTAAAAGACATGGCAAAATCGTGAGACATGGTAACTAACTACGTAGTCATTATTTATTTATTTGGGCATTCAAGAAAACACTTGCTTATATGCTAACATGATGTAATTTCACTATTCAACTCACATGAGAAATCATCAAAGACTTGCGGGGCACAATATTTGCACATAATACTAAAACAACAAGTAGGCACCATGATTCAATTCCAATTACAAAAATCCAAGAGTTTCAACATGAATTCACATGGTAAAGCACACAAATCAATTAAATCTATATGAATGTTGTAATAAATCATGAATACAGTAATTGAAATCATGAAAATTATGAAATTACTCTACATGAAATTTAAAAGAGTTTCTTGGATTCCAAGGGTGGAAGGAACCCTTGAATGAACACTTCACATACCTTAGTGAATTCAATCAAATTAACAGTGGAATCTGGGCCTTGAATTTGAATTTAATTCTCCTAGGGTGTTTGTTCTTGAGCAGTTTCTTAAAGAATGAGTATAACATGCTAAAAAAGGGCTAAATTTTGTGTTATATGAGGTGAAGTGCTTGAGAAAAAGACTTAATTAACCCTTAATATGCGGCCTTTTAATGACTATAAACTGAACCATCGACATGCAGGCCGACGCGCCACGTCAGGTCGCGATAGCCAACGCAGTGGGTCAAGTTCACATTGATTCACTAGAATTAGATACTGGGAGCTGGGCAAACCATTTATTAATGTGATGGTCGATGAAACGCGTTAAGATCACATTGATTCACTAGTTTAGGATTCCAAAGTTTCTACAAACGAAGTCCAAAAGATCCAAAACTTGTCCGGGAACACCAATTGACATTCCTAATCATGAATTAACTCAAACATCAACATTTGATGGACGTAAAGGTCACAAAATAAGATTGCCAACTTTTGAAGGATAAAACAACACTAAGTTTTAAAACTTAGCTAGAATTTTCTAAGTCTTGGACCGTTTAACAAGATTTAAAAGACTGAATTAAGCTAAGAATTTTGTGGGGTCTTACAAGTCTATCCCAGTGGCTCTATAGTCTATAGAATAGGCTTATTAGACTACGTGTAAGCTTAAATTCAAGAAGTTTGTGTAAATATTTCTAACTTAAAGATTCACTTTAAGCTATTAGATTGTTTATCTTTTTTTTTCTTCTTATGTTTACCATCCGTACTATGTGAGTTCTGATCTATTAAGATATCATGGGTTAGCTTGGGGATACTAATCGTCCTTAGTACTATGGGACATCCAGTGTGTACTTTTAGGGCATTACATAGAATTTGTAGGGACAGGTGGAACTCCTTGAGGATAGTCAGACGCAACAACCCTTGACCAAGTCTGGACTCTAGAAGTTGGACGAGCTTTGTCCACATTGTGCTCAGTCGGGATAAAAGAGTTTAGATGAATATCAAATCTCATGGAGGCATGATCTGAAAGATGACCAAACTGAAATCAAAAGGATGAAAGACCTTAGACTCTATTTCTCCAATACAACAAGAAAGTAAAGCATACCTAAATGTCTCATAGCCTCTGTTTTATAAGTGTGGCTAGCAACGCACCTATAAAAGAGACTCTACTTGACAGGACTTTATAGACACCAAAATAACCATGAACCTGGCTCTGATTCCAACACGACATGAACCAAACTAAGTCATTGTCATAGTGGTCATCCCAAGTCCAACAAGAAATGGATATCGGCCCCTATACTTAACCCAACAAATCAATAAACCGAAAACAATAACCAAATCAATAACCATTCCATAACATAGCAAATTCTATAGTTTATCCATACAAATCCTCTAAAACAAAACAAGAATATTCGGTCAAGACATGCCCCCAACTATAGATAAACGAATATGTAAGTCTAAACTAATAATGACAAAAGAAACCCAAAGCAAGAAATGGAGCCTTCCAAAGTATTGAAGCTCACCACTTTAAGTAAACACAAGTTGTCCCCAAATCCAAGACATTGAGAAAGATGTGTGATAGTATGACCAACACTTGAATCATTTCAGGAAACCACATCCGAGGACAATTAAAAGTTGGAATGCTAGCATAAAACTAAAGGATAAGGATAAAATAATGCCAACGGTTCAAAATTGTTACAGTCAATCGCTCACTAAAATGTATGCAATGTTACAAGTAATATAGTGACTTCGACAGTTGGATATCATACCCATGAGGACTATACACTAGTAATTTTATCAACCCTAGTTCTAGTCAAGCAGGTATTAAGTGTTGTAGAGTATTAAGATGATTTGGAGTTTTTGAAAAAGAATGTAAATAAATAGAAAATAACAATTTGTGAGAATAGCAATGTAAGCAAAGGTTGTAAACAGTAATGATTAAACTTCAAGGGTTGAGGAACGTCTAACAATCCTACAATTTTATACTTTTAACACAGTCTAATTGGTTATCGTGTTCTTGATTCTCAAGGTATGTGGTACAATCTTGATCTCTCGAGCTTAAATCGTCTACCTATCTGAATATTGCAACTACATTAGCTAAAAGAGATGCAATAATTCATCTAGATGCATAAAGATATCTTGTTGCAACTAAACCCAGCAAGGCTTCTAGGTATATCTCTATCCTAGACGCTAATTCAAACCCCTTATTTCATAAAAGGATGAGAACCTAGCTCCTTAATTTCTTCAATCTATCCTATTATTCTCCTCCTAGATTCACATAAAAATATAGATGTATTCTAATGGTGGACACTCATCAAAATGGTAAGCACAAGAAATTAAGAACAACCTATACAAAAATCCAACAAGAACTGCAATAAAGAATATCAAACTGCAATCATGTCTTTGGCCTCAACCCTAGAACAAGGGTGTTTAGCCACTAATGTTCGAATTCAACTTCCAAGACGGGTAATTAAACATACCACAAAGTAATTTTTAATAATGAAGTTGAAAGAACCCTCAGAGAAATATTGGGAGTGTTTTTTCCTCTGTTGTACGTCCAAAAGTGTTTTCAATTGTGTTGAATTGTTCCTTTTATACATAATTGACCAGACTAAGGATTACAGAATGAGATGTTCTTGACTTGATTGAGGGTCACAGCACGGTAGGTAATTGACTTGACTAGGGGTTGTGCCGCGGGTCTATTGCGACTTCTCACTAGAATTGTCATCCAAATTTTTGTAGCTAAGGAAAAAACCATGTTAGCTGGTTGATTTTTCTACTTAACTCACCTTTCACTGCATGTTTCCCAACTTTACTGAAAATGCCTTCACAATTTAATAGAATCAAATCTGCAACCTCATTTCTCATTTGTTTCATATTATGCATTCAATTTCTTCCAATTCCACTAGAAATTTACCCTTCATCGCTAATCATGTCATCAACTACATCATGCAATTGATATAAAAACACATATTTTAGCTCATCGAACAAGTCCTATTATGTGTAATTATTTGTTTTCAGTCATAGAAATATGCCTCGGGTTACCTCCCCATACTTAGAACCTTGATGATCTTCAAAAAAATTCAAGCAAAACTCTATTCAATTTATCTTAAACCCACAACCCAGGAAAAATACTTGTGTTAAGCACACATGGAACAAGCAGATAGTTTTTCATCAAAACTTGTCAAAATACTTTCATACACATGAGACAATCTTTTTCAAATCTCTTTATGTCAATAGTGAACTCCCAATTCGTTGACAAACTTAATCAAATCACTCAACTGAAAAACACAATAAGAAATTAGACTTTCATCCCTATGCACCCTCACAACAAGAAAGCTTCCCCATATTTAGTCATAATTTTTCAATGTATACATAAAGTGGGGATATAAAAAACAATTCACTCGGTCTCACAATGAATGTCAACATGATAGATAGTGAACCATAAGGTTTCCCTTAGTGTATTAGTCCACTAATAATCAGATTTTGAGATGAGAGATCAACAAGGTCTTTCTTATTCGTAATGTAGGCTAGGGGATGAGTAGGAACTATTTAGGAAATAGTGACAAATCTACCTAAGAACTTCAATACGTCGCACAATACAATTAAGATCAATCTCTATCAACTAAATTTTATCTCTACTACCTTCACACATTATTTATTTCACCCCAACCTCATTAAGCACATTAACACATAATATGGTAGGAGTATTTTTATTTTACATCATGATTCAGTTTCCAGCTCTTCTTCACACCCATTTACTATTACACACCCCAATATTAGCCACTCTCAACAAAAGCTATTTGTCTTGATCGAGGTGCACATTCTCTAAAATAGACCCAAGCCAAAAATAGGTTCATTGTAACCGAACTAGGCAATTTAAAAAAAAAAACTAAAAATTCTTTTGAACAAATTTCTCTAACTCCCAACCACACAATTGTACACCAATAGCTTGTTACTTTTGGGCTTCACTTTAACGTTTTCCTACTTTAATTACTTTTTTACACTAAAGATCTTAGGAGTTTTTTTGATAAAATAAAGGTTTATTGAAGAAGGGACTAGGCTATGTATATGGCTACCAAAGAAATCAGGACATTTTTTTAAAGGGGTTGACTAAGGATATACACAAGTTTAGGTATATAAATTCTATAAATTTCAGCTAAAAAAGAAGTGCCTATATCACTTACCGCGCACAACACCCTTTACTTCACTTTGTAAACACACCGGGCTAGTTCTTGACATTCTTATACATGTAAAATATAAACAAACACTCACACTCTTAGTGCATGCTAGGACTCAAGTCAGATCCTTACGGTTTTTGGTCTTGTTCTTTGTCAAATTTAACTTTAAGCCAAAAAAACATATTACAACCATTAAGATTAAACATTTAAAGTTCACTCCTTGTTTTAGTTTAAAACATCCTTTTATTCAACAAAATGATGTTTTAATTCTAATCAACCACATGGACTAACACAAAGCCTTTCTACTTAAGGGTGTGATGCAGTTCTTATCACTCCCTAATATCCTACAACTAAATCACCTTAAGACGGTCGCCATCAATCCATTATAGGGGAGGGAAACTAGCTATGACTATTTATTTTGAATTACAATGAGGGTAACACAAAAAAAATTACCTTGAGGGAAAATGCAAATACTGTAAACTAATAGCATTATGCGAAAATCACTTAAGGTCAAATTGCAGCAATCCATACTTTGAACTTACTAACTATTACATACATAGTGCTCCAAATAGTTAGAAATACTAACTCTGACAAACATAAAGAAAAATAAAACCAATCCAAATGCAGAAATAAGAATAAAGGTGTCAACAAACATAAACCAATAGAAAAAGAGTAAAAGGAATGAGAATCCACCACCCCACATTGGAAAATGAAGCATTGTCCCAATTCTTACAAAGTGAATGAAGCATGAGGTGGGGAGAAACTCCCTAGACAGATGTTATCCATATTATCATCTAATTCTGGTCCATAGGCATCAACGCCTAAGAAGGGATCGCCCTCCTCATCTACTAGTTCCAGAAAGTCAGGGCCAATCTATAGCATAGTCTTCACATTATGGCCTAGAGGACAATCTATCTGAACAACTAGAATATCTTATTGTGCCACTGGGCATGACCCTATCCATAACTATAGAATCTGAAACAATACATTCGAGCAGTGATCTCATCATTCTGATCCAGTCACTGGGGCATAGTTATGATGTACCATGAATCCCTAGGATCCTGTTCATACAGGACAAATCAACTGGCTGAGTGACTACTGGCGGCCTATAATCATAATAATTCTCCTTCTTAACACCCTCCTATTTCAATGACATCATCAGTAACCTAGCAAATCCAAACTCGTGCACCGCATAGAGCTGTGCCCTCTTAATCGCAGAAAAAATAATAGCACCCACAGTTACGTCTATAGCTTCATGCATTAAGGCATAGATTAGACACACCCTATCATGTGTCACCTTACTGAAGTGTCTCTCATGGATGAGACAAGTATGTATAATCATCACCCATATGCGAGCCTCCCTATTCATCTGACTAAAGAATAATGTCAGGTGAATGCCACTATCCTTATGACGGATCCACCTGTCCATGGACTGAGTTCCACATAAAAAAGCAGATATATAGATAAGGTTTCTCAATATTCAGTTGCTTTAAGGGATCGACATTTAGCTCTAGTATACCCAGAAGAGTGTTTAATGTAAAAGAAAATAAAGTAAGCACCTGGCCTCTTATTTTGACTTATGAATCACACTCTTGTGGGTCTTAATTGGCATAAAACTCTTTACTAAGACTCAAATTGTAATAATGAGGATATGTGAATAAAAAATTCCATGTGCAACTCCTCAATGCATCGTACTATGCTCAAAAACTCTCTGAATAAGCTGGCTCGATCAATGAATTGGTCATCTGAATATTTAGAACTGTGTGTGTAGGATACGACTTTTTACGACTTTTTTTTATTCTTTAATAAACCATCTCGACCCATATATCCAAGCTTTTCTGGGTGGGATAGCTTGAGCTCGGGGCACATGATCAACTTGCCTATTTTGCTTTCATGTTGGCTCAAAAGTTCCAGCCGCTGCCTTGCTTTTTACTGATGAGTAGACATTTTACCTAGTAATCACAAAATGAAACAAACTCATCAAAGAAAGCATAACTGTGTAGATATAAAACTATGATACTAAGACTTACCCTAATAAAGATAGTATGCATAAGCACAACCTTTAGCTTATAGCTTTGATAATCCAAAGCACTTCAGTAAACAACTCTATAGGATCCTTATGCCATGAACTTGTTCAATTCATACCAACTTTTAGTATTGCACAAACACAACGTGACATTTTTACATAAATTCAATCATAATGACTAGAAATGCAGTAAAGCAATAATAGACTCTCTATGGTTTATACCACAGTTCGAAGAACTACAAGCCATCCAGAAGTAATTAATCACATGGGCTACATTCAACTAGAGTACACGACATCAGTCTAACTTCAGAACAATAAAACAACAAAAATATAGGTAGTAGCACCAACAACTTTCATGAACACAATTTATCTCACTAAGTAGGAATAAAAGTAGATACTTCACTATTTGCACTTCATCCATTAAAGGAATAAGAAATTTGAAAGCTTACCTTACTGATCTTGAATAAAAGATTGAAGACTTCTTCTTGTATGAGTGGAAGATGCACAATTTTAAAGAGAAATATGTGTATGGAGAGGGTGGGTGCCTAGGGCTTCAATTGTAGAGGAAAAACATGAAAGCAATAAAGTATATAAAGGGAAGGGGGAGTAGGTGGGTGGGTTTTAACATTTTAAACAAAATAGGAGTGGGCCTCCCATTGCAATACACACTTCACCAGAATGGCCATTGCATTGCGACACTCATTTAACCCGAATACCTATCACAGTGCAACCCTCTCTTGACTTAACTAGACATCTCGTTGTGGGGCTATCACGAGGGTCAGCTAGAATTTGCATCAAAAAATTTGTCTAAGGAATTTTTAGACTAATTTATGCATCTTGCGGGAATATTTCATTACCCCCTTTTTTTTTTCACCCTGAATTTTTGCTAAAGTGAATATTTACTTACAAAAATATTCCCATGCCACCTCAATTATCATTCCTATCAACTTACAAAAATAATAAAATAACATATGAAATAGTGCGTTGCCTCCCACTCAACACCATAGTTTTGGTCACGACATGACACCTTTTTTGTATTCATCCTTTTTTTTTTCTTTTAAAAACTAAGAAATAAACTACCTATTACATTACATTCATGGGTTTCCTCCACATAGCGCCTTTTTTACATTGTGGCATAACTCATTATCAGTCTCACTCATCAGCAAAGATGATGGACATATTGTGATTATCTCCATGATCATCCCAATAGTGCTTCACATATTGTCCATTCACCAATAACTTCTCCGTCTTTTAATTATTCTATAGTTCCACTCCAGCATGAGGCATCATTCCCACTATCTCAAAGGCCTGGACCACTTATATCACAATTTACTTGGAAACAATTTAACCTAGAATTGAATACCAAAATAAATTATCCAAGTTCAAACACTTTGTCCTGAATATACCTGTCATGCTATCTCTTGGTATTTTTCTTGTACAATTTTGTATTCTTATAAGCATAGAGATAAAACTCATCAAGTTAAACTAACTGTAATAACCTCTTCTCACCAGCGACCTTCATCTCAAGAATCAACTTATTAATTGCCCAATAAGCTTGATATTCTATCTCTACAGGAAAATAACATTCTTTCCCATAAACCAAGCGATATGGAGAGGTCCCTATAGGCATCTTATAAGTTGTCCTATAAAACTACAATGCATCATCTAGCTTTTTAGCTCAATTCTTTCGCTGGCCATTGGTAGTCTTTTGTAGTATCTACTTTATCTGCTAGTTGGATACCTCAACTTGACCACTAGTTTGTGGATGGTACACAGAGCCCACCTTTTGGCTAAAACCATATTTAGGTAATAGATTCTTAAACTATGTGTTAATAAAATGCATACCTTTATCACTAATTATAGCTCTGGAAATGCCTAATTGGGAGAATATGTTCTTTTTCACAAATTTCAAAACCACTCACATATCTTTAGTTGGATAAGCTATATCTTTCACCACTTGGATACATAATCAACTGCCACTAAGATGTACAAGTTTCCATTATATGGTAGGAATGGTCCTATAAAATCTATCCCCCAAACGTCGAACACTTCAACTTCAAGAATATTATTTAGGGGCATCTCATGACACCTTGAAATTGTACCTAACCTCTGGCACTGGTCACAACCGTTCATAAAAGCCCTACATCTTTAAACAATATAGAATAAAAGAAACCAAATTTGAATACTTTTTTGACTGTTCTTTTGTCCCCATGATATCCACCATAAGGAGATGAATGGCACCTTTGTAGCACTTATGTAAATTCATCTTCTGGAACACATTTGCATATAATTCCATCAAGTTCCTACTTGAAAAGATATGGCTCATCTCATATATAATTATGAGAATCATAAATCAGTTTCTTTCTTTGTTGAGTGGTAGCCTCAGGAGGGTAAACCCCACACACTAGAAGGTTCACAATATCTCCATACCATGGAACTTCACTCACCTCTATAGACAATAATTTTTCATCCAAAAATTCTACCTGAATGCAGAGTATGTCATCAATAATGTGGTCATGCTTCTCTAGCTTTGAAAAATGGCCAGCAATATGATTCTCTGCTTCTTTTTATATAATGCACTTCCAGGTCAAATTCTTAAAGCAATAAAATCCACCTGATCAACCGTGGGTTTGCATTTTTTTTGTTAAGCAAGTACTTGATAGCTACATGGTCTGTGTGAATAATAACCTTGTTGCCTACCATGTATGATCTAGATTTGTCAAATGCAAAACCAATGCTAACATCTCCTTTTCTGTGACTGTGTAATTTATTTGGACTTCATTTAAGACTTTACTAGCATAATAAATAGAATAAAATACCTTGTCTTTCCTCTACCCCAAAATTTCTTCCACGGCTATGTCACTGGCATTACCTATCAATTCAAATGGTAACTCCTAATCTAGAGAAATCAAGATGGGTTCTTCAGTCAGTTTTTTCTTCATCTTCTCAAAAGCTTCTTGACAATTAGCCCCAAAATCAAATTTAGCTTTTTTTTCTAACAATTTACACATAGGGCTAGCAATCATGGAAAATCTTAAATAAACTGCCTGTAGAAGCCTGCATGACCTAAGAAACTTCGCACTCCCTTTACTTTTACTGGATTTAGAATCTTTTCAATCACTTCAATTTTGGATTTGTCTACTTTATGTCCTCTACATGACTTTTTATGGCCAAGGACTATTCCTTTCTTGACCAAAAAATAGCATTTTTCCCAATTCAACACAAAATTTGTCTCTTACAATTAGTGAGGACTCGATCTAGATTCTGCAAACATACATCAAAAGAATTAACATAGAAAGAGAAGTCATCCATGAATACCTAGAAAAATTCTTCATCTGTGTCATAGAATAATTCGATCATGCATCTCTAGAATGTTGCAAGTGCATTGTAGAGGCCAAAAGGCATGCGTCTGAAGGCATATATTCCATAAGGGGTAAGTAAATGTGGTCTTTTTTCAGTCCTCTAGAAAAATGGTAATCTAATTATATCTCGAGTATAAATCAAGAAAATAGTAATACTCCTACCTAGCTAGCGTATCCAATATTTGATCAATGAATGAGATAGGATAGTGATCCTTTCTCACAAATTCATTTAGCATTTGATAGTCAATAAAGATTCTTTATCTAGTCACCATACGATTGGGAATCAGCTCATTAGCTTCATTAGAAACCATAGTCATCCCATATTTCCTTAGGACGCAGTGTATTAGGCTTACCTAGTTGCTTTCCAAAATTGGATAAGCAATACCATTATCGAGCCACTTAATGACCTCTTTTTGTACTACATCCTTCATCACCGGATTCAATCTACATTGTTGCTGCACCCTTGGTTTGAAACCCTCTTCCATGTATATCTTGTGCACAAAAAAATTTGGATTTATCCCTATAATATCAGATATCTGCCAACCAATTGCCTTCTTTCTTCTTTTCAAATCTGACATTGCTTCCCCTACCTACACATCAGATAAACTTGCAGATAAAATAACACTTAAGGTATTATTTTCACAAAGTTAAATATATTTTATGTGAGAAGGAAGAACATAATCTCCTATTTTGGATCTTCATCTATTGAATCTTTAGGTGATGGTCCAATTGGCCTATTTAATGTATCGAAAGGCAAATTTCTTGTTTCAACCACTACCAAATTCATGATTTTGACCAATTCCAACACCTCTACATCTCCATAAAGATCATGACCCATCAAAGATCGCTCTAGTGGATCATCAGACAACAACATATATAGCTCAGATGCAAGGTAAATAACTAATATGGAAGACAATTCTTCATATATAGCCGGTAATTTTAGTTCCTTGTATACATAAAAAACCTCCACTTTATCATGCACTCTCATTGTTACCTTACCTGCCTTTGCATCAATTAGTGACATCCCTGCCTTTGCATCAATTAGTGACTTCCCTGCCTTTGCATCAATTAGTGACTTCCCTGCCTTTGCATCAATTAGTGACATCCCTGTTGTTAGGAAGGGTCGTCCTAAAATAAATGGAACAACCAAATCTTCTTTAAAATAAAGAATCATAAATTCTACTGGAAAGATCAGTGATCCTACTTACACTAAAACATCTTCAATAATTCCATCCGGCCTAGCAATGGACCTATCAGCCAACTACAAAACAATGGTTGTGGGTTTTGGACATCCAAGACCTATCTATCTATACCAAGATGTGGGCATAAAATTTATGCTATCCCCTAAGTTACACAATCCACAAGCACTGATGGTTTGCCCAATAGTGATCTGCAAAGTAAAACTACCTGGATCCTCTAGCATTGTGGGTAGTTTTTTTTGTATTTTGAACTCCTCGATAAATGCAACTATAGCATACTCTATCAATCGGTTCTTGTTTTTTAATATGTCTTTTAGATACTTTGTATATTTTGGATAACTCTGTTGAATATCAACAAGAGGAAAATTTACATTAAACTAATTTAGAAGATCCAGAAACGTTTTATAACTAGCCTCCTCTTGGTGATTTCTTTGCCTTTGAGGGAATGGTAAAGGTGGAGTCTTCTTCTCCACATAAGTTTCATCACTTAAAGCTTTGTCTTTCACCCATTACTCCTTATTGTCTTTTGGATCATCATAGTGGCTGTGGGACTAACTTGCTCAGGTACCGACTCCTTTAACTATAACCCACTCCTTATTATAACTTAATTTACTTGCTTTGGATTTGCCTCAGTATCGCTAGGTAAGCCTTTTTGAGGTCTTATGTTTTGTCCTCCTAGAATCTGGCCAAGTTGCAACTCTAAATTCCTTGTAATCAACTTTTGACTCTTTTAATTGACTGGAAACTATGCTCGATTAGCTAAAAGTTTCTTCATCATCTTCTCAATATTACTTGTTTGATTAGAAGCTTGATTAGTCTGAACCTGTTGTTGATTCTTTTGCACTGGCCTCTTATATTGATTATTGTTCAGGTTTTGATTTCCACCTCTTCAGAAATTGGGATGGTTCCTCTAGTTTGGACTATATGTATTACTGAAATTCTATAGTCCCAGATTATTGACATTCCCCACATAATTAACAGAATTTGGATTAACCATACAAGCATATGTCATGTGTTCATTACTTTCACAAACCTCACACCAAGAGTTCACCTGTTATACCATATTAGTTGTAGCTAATGCTTGAGGAACCCTTAATTTTATGTTGTTAATATGAGTAAGCATATAATTTGGCATTGCTGCAAGTTGGGCTGATAATGCTATAAACTAATCTATCTCTAACTCACTAGAAACTTTCTTGGGAACAATCCCCAAATCAACATACCATTCAAGATTCCCTTGTGAAATCTAATTTAGCAGTGTGTACAATTAGTGATAAGTATTCTCAAGAGCTTGCCCACCTGTAGCTGAATCCAAGAGAATATTGGTATTTTGCTTTAACCCCTCAATGAAAGTACAAACAAAAACATCATTAGACTGATGATGGTTAAGGCAATTTCCGAGCATACTTTTAAATCTCTCCCAATCTTGGTAGAGATTCTGTCCTTCTTTCTTTCTGAAACTCAAAATCTTTCTTCTCAAATATGTAGTCTTCCTAGATATAAAGGATTCAATAAGGAAAATCCAAGCTAGATCTTCCTAAAAAGTGATGGAGAGAGGTAATTCAACATGTAACCACCTCTTTACTTCCCCAATTAAAGAAAAAAGGAAGAGTGTTAGTCTGACATAATCAGTATTCACCCCTGTAGGGATGTAAGTATAGATTATTTCCATGAAGGTCTGTATGTGATGTTGTGGGTCTTCATGTGAAAGGTCAAAAAATTGCCAAATCAAATTCACCAACTGTACTATATTCTACTTTAATTCAAATCGACCACCTGGATCAAGCTTGTGAATACTATTAGTTGCATGGTTCGTGAGTGGGATTGCCACCTTATGAACAGGTCTAGTAGTGGCTTGAGTAGGAATAGCTGGGATAATCAGAGCTGGGACATGTCCGACATATGGAACTACAGGATCATATCTTTGTTCAACTATTTGAACTTGCTGAATTGGATAATGAGCTCCTTGCCTCTGCTAAAATACCAGTTCTAGTTCTAAAAAATGCTCTACCAACTCTCTATCTTTCACCAATCCTATATTCAATAGCAAAGATCAAGTCTTTAACACTTAAGTAAACTTTCAAAATGAAAAATATATCAAATTACTAAATATACTAGTCACTGGTAACAACATGAAAAAGTTTTTACGGTCAATCACACATGCAAGTGTACGCGATCTTATAAGTAATAGAGTGAATTAGACAGTCAGATATGACACCCATGAGGATAGTGCACTAGTAGTTTTACAAACTCTAGTTCTAGTCTAGCTGGTATTAAGTGTGGTAAAGTATCAAGATGATTTGGAGTTTTTGAACAAGAATGTAAATAAATAAGAAATAAAAATCCATCACAATAGCAATGTAAGCAAATGTTGTAAACAATAATGACGAGAATTCAAGGGTTGAGGGACGTCTTACAATCCTACAAATTTCTACACTTGTCGCAGTCTAATTAGTTATCTGGTTGTTGATTCACAAGGTTTATGGTATGATCTTGATCTACCGACCTAAAATAATCTACCTATCTGAATATTGCAACTAAACTGGAAAGAAGAGATGCAAAAATTCATCTAAAAGCATAAAGATATCTTCTTGCAAATAAACTAATGAAGGCTGCTAGGTATATCCTTATCCTAGACGCTAATTCAAACCTCTAATTTCATGAAAGGATGAGAACCTCACTACTTAATTTATTCATTCTATCCTACGATTGTCCTCCCGAATTCACATAAAATTTTGTATGTATTCTAATGGTGGCCACTCATCAAAATAGTAAGCATAAGAAATTAAGAACAACCAATACAAAAATCCAATAAGAATTGCAACAAAGAATATCAATGTGCAACAGTTTCTTTGGACTCAACCCCAGAAGAAGGGTATTTATCCACTCATGTTCGAATTCAGCATCCAAAATAAGTAATTAAAGATACCATAAAGTAATTTTGAATAATGAAGTTCAAAGATCCCTTAGAGAAATATTGGGAGTATTTTTGCCTCTACTGTATGTCCAGAAGTGTTTTTAGTTATGTTGAAGTGCTCCTTCTATAGATAGGATGATTTTAGCCTAAAAAAGATCCATGGTCACACCGCAATACATAACTGGATTGACTGAGGTTCGCAGTGCGAGATGTGCTTGACCTGATTGAGGGTCACAACCTGGTATATAATTAACTTAACTAAGGGTCATATTTTTATCGCTACCCTTTACTAGAATTGTTATCCAAATTTTTTGGCTAAGGCAAAAATCTTGTTAGCTGGTTGCTTTTATAATTGATTCACCTTTTACTGCATGTTTCTCAACTTTACTTAAAATTCCTTCTCAATTAAATACAATCAAATCTGCAACCTCATATGTCACTTGTTTTATATCATGCATTCAATCTCTTCCAATTTCATTATAAATTTACCCTGCATCCTTAATCAAATCCATCAGCTACATCGTGTAATTAGACATCAAAACATAACAAAAATACACATTTTATTTCATTAAACAAGTCTTAATATGGGTAATTATTGGTGTTCGATCTTATAAATATGCCCCAAATCAAAAACTAATCAACCCATGCATATAACCAATGTCTTTCATATGTATTTACACCATGTCTATGTAAGGAACAAGATTAGCATGAACTTTGCAAACATTAACCTGGGTTGTGTAGCATAAACATCATATATCAAGGCACCCACGGGCTATATGGGCCTAAATCTCCCCTAGATGAAAGGGCCCCAGTACGTTATTCCATACAAACTAGAGAATATCCATATCCGTATATACCTTTATGGGGGACTCAAACCTCCTAAAATAATCAAGGTGGCATATGCACCAAAGTATACAATATGGGAGACTTAAACCTCCCAGTCAATAGACACCCGAACCAGCTAGCGTAGTTTCCAGTGTGAGTCCTTCGGACTCCACTTTGAATGCCCAGCTATACATACTACTTTAAATCCCAATTTAAAACCATCATTTCATATATACAACCATTAAGCCAATAACTTACAAAAGGTACTTCATTGGTACTGTTATACCAACACCACTTCTAAGCATACAACGTGACATTACCATTTTAAACCAACCAAACATTCATTGACTTTAGGACTCAAGCCCACTATCTAACAATGACACTAATTCAAGTTAAAGTTTGGGGACTGGAACCCATTTTCAAGTAAAGACATAAATCAATTTAATGTTTAAGGACTCAAACTCTTTTATCCAATTAAACCACTAAGGTTACCATTTAAATTATTACATGGCCAACAAGGCCTTCAATAAACCATTTACTAACCAGTCATATTCATTATGCCAATGCCTTAATTCACAACACTACATAACATATGACTAGTTTACTCTCGTAGGTATTTTCACAAACACTTTGAGGGCATACCATTACCAAGACCAAAACTACATTAAAGACCATAAAATTTAGGGTGAACCATGACGCAATCGTTAAACCAGAATTACCAAGCACGCACACGTGCAAAATTATCCTTAAAATATGTGTAAACAGAATTAAAACAAAGAGTATACAATACTTACCAATATGCAACAAAACCCTCAACATTGATTTATAAACCACCATTAATTAATCATAATCAATGTTTAAAACACATGATATTTGAGAACTATCAAAAAGAGAAGAATCATATGCCTTATTCATGAAGATTCACAAAAGGAACTTGACTCTTGATTCTCTAGATAAACAACTTGTTGAAATCGTAGAACAATCTTCAAGAGAGTGTTTAGAGAGATTTTTAGAGGGATTTGATCTTTTAAAGTGTGTTATGAGTGGCCACTAAATGTTATAAAATGTGGGGTCTTATGGGTTTTGTTATGGGAAATGACTAAAATTTCCTCAACTTAAAATCTTAAAATTTAGCGTAGGAGGGTATGACTCTCCCTAACTTTTATACACAACATATGAATGGGACACACCACTCGTACACTAAAAAAATGTTGGATAGCAATTCAGACCAACTTACAAGTTCATGATCAAACTTGTATCCAATCATATGATTTAATAACCTAAAACCATACCCTAGGAAAAATCATCTAGGCTAGACATAGGACATCATACGATTTAGGAACTATACGTATTATACCCTAACATACAACTAGTATTAAGACTTTTCATAATTTGGACAAAAAACAACCAAAACCATATTGAGTATCATAGAACCAAGGAATCCAAACCATATCCACATTATACGACAATTACCCCTAAGTTGTATGATTTCCAGAAGCTCAAACTCATGAAATTTTCTAAGGGTCAAAGTAAGGTGCTTCACTAATGATTTAATATATGGATTAGAACTCTTATTATTTAGAACTAGCTCCTACTATGATTTTGAGGTCTTAAATATCTAGTATAATGATCTAGCTTGTATTTCAGGTAGACCTTAGTTATATACTTTTATATATTTATGCATAACTATATATATGTAGCTATGGTATTACAGTATATTGCATTCTTTCATTGATTCAGATTGTATATTCATTCCTTGTCTTTGTATACTTATATATAAATATAATATATATATATATATATATATATATTTTCCTTCCATCTTTACTTTGTATGTTGTCCAATGATATATGGTGTAATGTTTAGATTCCTAAGCATGGATGGAATTAACATATTGTATTCTTACTATTTCCTTAGCCTTAATATGTTAAGACTCTTGGACATGAATATGATAGCTTATCATTATTATCTTATTGGAAGTCTAATATTGTTGTTAGGTATTTGGGTGAAGTTTTCCATTCTGTTTATATGTTATATATATATATACACACACATATATATGTTCTTTTCTTTAGATATCAGTTGGTAGTTGCCTACTGAGTACCATATCTCATACTATGCTTCTACAACTTGCAAATTATATTTTGAGTTATCACTATTGATGTGTGCATCATGCGGAGTAGCCATGGAATAGAGAATTAGAGTGATCTCCTGACGTTTAGAGTATCAGTTATCTCTCTCTTATGTATTAGAAGTCTCCATATTTTATTTAGAGATAAGTTATATTAGAGTATTCATTTTTACTTTAATTTGTACTCTTGCTACATTAGTAGCTCTTGTGCTGATACTACCAGGTCTTGAGATTATACTATGTAATTGATCATTCATTTTAGATATTCTGCAATCTTTTCTTTATCTATTTAAGTAGTCCATTACTATCCATTTAGGACTAAGGGTACGGCTTGCCTACTTGTGGGTTACTGTAGACGCCATTATGACCTGAGAAATTAGGTTGTGACAAGTTGTAAAGTGATGGGAATTATTCCTTATGTTTGAGATAAGAGACTTATATCAAGGGTTTGTGAGTCTTATTTCGCTTATTTATGATATTAGTATAAAGAGGCCCTCGCTTGACTTAGCGCCTATAGTCCATGAGTTTATTGATGTTTTCCCTACCAATCTACCTAGTCTTTCTGCTGAGTGATATATTAAGATTATTAAAGATCTTAAGTCGGATATTTGACCGATTTCTATAGCACCTTACCATATTCCTCCTACTAAACTTAAGGAGTTGAATTCTCATCTTTAGGATTTTCTGAGTAAAGGTTTTATTAAACCGAGTGTCTAGCCTTGTAGTGCCTCTGTCTAGTTTGTAAAGAAGAAGAACGGTTCCTTGTGTGTGTGTATTGACTATAGGAATCTTAATAAGTGATGGTAAAGAATAGGTATCATATATATCATATTAATGATTTATTTTACTAGCTTTAGATGAGTAGATTTGACTAACTCTAAATTGGCCTGGAAACTTATATTTAAGCTTACCTGGGAACAGTTTGAGTCTTGAATTGAACAGAAGAACCAAGTCATCTTTTTGGAAACCTCATTTATCAATCCTCCAATCATGATACTTCTTTATCTTTTCTTTGTATAGGTCTGCTCTTTCATATACCCTGAGATAGAATTCATCAATCTCATTTAGTTGTCCTAGTCTTAGCTCTGCTGCCTCCTTCCAATTCAAATTTAACCTTTTGAGTTCCCAAAAAGCCTTGTGCTCCAGGTCTATTGGTAAGTGGCATGCTTTTCCATTGACTAACCAGAATGGTGCATGCCAATAGTTGTCTTGAAAGTGGTCCGATATGCCCGCAAGGAATCATCCATCTTTCGAGACTAATTTTACTGACTAACATTCACTATTTTTTCTGGGATGGCTTTAATCTCTCGATTTGACACCTCTACTTGCCCACTATTTTGTGGGTGATATGGAGTGTCTACTCTACACTGTTCAACCCCATATTTCACTATGGCAACTCGAAATACTTTATTGCAAAAATGAGATCCTCCATCGCTTATAATAGTATGTGGTACTCCAAAGTGAGAGAAGATGTTTTTCTTAAGAATAGCAACAACCCTCTTTCTTTCATTATCAGACAAGTCAACAACTTTGACCCATTTCAAGACATAGTCAACAAAAACTAAAAGATACTTTATCCCATACGAGCTTACAAAAGGACCCATGAAATTGATGCCCTAGACGTCAAACAATTCCACTTTAAGCATCTTTGTCAAAGGCATCTCATATATTTTGAAAATTAACCCCTGCCTCTAACATTGGTTTCATTTCAGCAAAAACTCGTAAGCATCCTCGAACAAAGTTGGCCAATAGTAGCCACTCTACAATACCTTCCTAGCCGTTCGTCTACCTACATAGTGACCACCAATTGGGGAAGCATGACATGCTTCCAAAACACAAAATACATCCACTTATGGCACACATCTCCTTATAATATTATCAGTACATCACCATAAAAGATATGGCTTATTCCAAAAGTAATGTGTCACATCAAGAAGGAATTTCTTTCATTGATGGAAAAAAAGGTTTTCTGGAATTACCTCACTCACAACATAATTTGCGAAATCAGCATACCAAGGCATTTTATCCATAGCAATAGCCAAGATTTTCTCATCAGGAAATGCATTATTTATCTCCATTGCATCACTAGCTACCTGCTCAGCTTCCATTTTAGACAAATGATCCGAAACTTGGTTTTTGCGACCCTTCTTATCTTTGACTTCAAAGTCAAATTCTTGTAGCAGAAACACCCATCTAATTAGCCTTGTTTTTTCATCCTTCTTAGCCATCAAATAACTCAAGGCTGCATGGCCAGTGTTGAGTGCTACCTTGGTCTCAAGCAGGTAAGCCCAGAATTTCTCGACATCATACACTACAACCAAGAGTTCCTGTTTAGTGATGGTGTAGTTCTTTTATGCTCCATTCAGTCCTTTGCTGGCATAATATATTGGATAAAATAGTTTGTCCTTCTTTTGTCCCAATATAGCTCCAATGGAAACACCGCTTGCATCACATATGATCTCACACGGTTTTGACCAGTTCGGTGTATCAATGATAGGGTCCTCGACCAGCTTCTTTTTAAGGAATTCAAATTCCTTCAAGCAATCATCATCGAAGGATAACTTCACTTTTTGCTCCAAAAGTTTGCAAAGTGGATTTGCAACCGTTGATAAGTATCTTATAAACCTCCGGTAAAACCCAACATGTCAAATAAAACTATGCATTTGTGTAATTAAAATGGGTGGTGGTATTTCTTAATAACTTCAACCTTGGCTAAATCAACCCTATCCCTTTTACTAAAATTTTGTGCCCGAGAACGATGCCATTCTTTACCATAAAGTGACATTTCTCCTAATTAAGCACAAAATTGAATTCAACACATCGTTGCAAGGCCATACTCAGGTTTGCCAAACATAGGTCAAATGAATCTCCCACTATAGAAAAATCATCCATGAACACCTCTAAGGTGTTCTCCACAATATCTGAGAAAATAAACATCATGCACCATTGAAAAATAGCGGGTGCATTACATATCCCAAACGACATCCTCTTAAATGCAAAGGTGTCATATGGGCATGTGAATGTCATCTTCTTCTGATATTTAGGAGTAATACAGATCTGGTTATATCTAGAATAACCATCCAAGAAGTAATGCTACCCCCTTTCAGCCAATCGATCAAGCATTTGATCCATAAAGGTCATCATGAACTGGTCTTTAAAAGTCCATGATTTTAGTTTGTGGTAGCCCATGCAAACTCTCCACTCAGTCATAGGCCTAAGTGGAATCAACTTATTTCATTCATTTACAACAACAGTCATGCCTTTTTTTTTGGGCATGCATTGAACTAGGCTGACCCATTTACTATCAAAATTTGGGTAAACTACTCCTGCATCCAACCACTTAATAATTTCCTTCTTAACCACCTCTTTCATTGGTGGGTTAAGACGGTACTGGTTTGGTTGGAGTACAATCTTCCTCAAGTTGTATTTTATGCGTGCAGATGCCAGAAGGAATGTCAATAATATCTGTGATAGTCCATCCTATTGCTCTTTTGCACCTATAAAGTACTGAAATAAGTGTTTCTACCTGCTTCTCTCTCAAATCAGCTATAATAATAAAGGGTATTGTGTTTTCATTGACCAAAAATGCGTACCTTAAATGCCCTGGTAGTTCCTTTAATTCCAACACTGGTGGCTCTTCAATGGATGGCTTAGCCAGTGGTGTTGGTCGATTATAAGATCAAGTTCTAGATTCTTAGTAGCATAATAGTATGAACCCATTCTTGAAATAGCACAAATAGTTTCTTCATACTCCTCAATACCTTCACGACAACAATTTATCAGAACTGCGACTAAAGGTTCGACAATAAGTTTATCCTCTATTGACACCTCCTGCTTATCCTCATAATATACATCAACAATTTAGAACACACTTATTTCTTTATATTGCTTTATTAATTAGAACACATCAAATCACACCACCTCATCATTCATCCTAAATAAGAGCTCATTAGCTCACAAATCAATCAACATACTTCCGGTTGTGAGGAAAGGTCGATAAAAGATTATGGGCACCTCGAAGACCACCTCATAATCCAGAATACCAACAGGTCATTTTACTGACCTATGTGCTATCACAAGTTGCATCTTAGTGGTTGTAGGATTTCCCAAACCTAGGTTTTTATATACAACCAGAGGAATCAGATTATGCTTGCTCCTAGATCACATATAGCCATAGCGAATTCCATAGACCTAATTGTATAAAGAATAATGAATGCTCCTGGGTCTTCCTTCTTCTGCACCAAGGACCTCATAGAAATAGAGCTGCAATGATGGAGATTATCCTTCGGTTCATAGATCACCGCTCTTTTATTCCTGACAAGGTCCTTCATGAATTTAACATACCTGGTATTTGCTTGAGTGCCTCCACCAAAGGAGCATTTATTGTTAACTTCTTTAACATATCCATGAATTTACTAAATTTTGTGTTGTCAACCTTCTTCTTCAATCTTTGAGGAAAGGGAAGTGGTTGTCTTGGGAGAGTTTTCACCACTACTTTCATTTCCTTCTCTTTTCCTTATTCTGGAGCATCATCAGAACCTTTCCGCTTCCCATACTCCACAGGACAATCTCCTTTGGGTTCATCATCTACTTCAGTCTAATCTTCAATCAAACGTTTCCCCACATAAGGGCCAGGTAATATTTTACCACTCATAGTGGTAATTTCCATACATGATCCATCACTTCGCTGATTCTAAACCATATCACTTAGTAATATTCCACTCTTTCTCAGGCTCAACACTGCGAAGAGTTGGCTTATTTTCTTTTCCAGTTGTTTGATCAATGTGGAGTACAAATTTACCAACTGACTCATAGAGGACAAATCGGTCTTCATAGTTGCTACCCCTAAGTTGGTAGCATCAACTCCCTTTAATAATTTAGCCATCATGTCCTCCATGGACATCTTTTCAGAATATGTTATAGTAGCCTCATGATTTCCAGGAGGGACATATAACCCGCTCCAATCATTATTGCTCCACTAATTACCTTGCTCTTGGTTCTTATATCAAGCCTCATCATAATAAGTCTGACCTTGATTTCCTTGGCTATTGCCTCAAAAACCCCTTTATTATTTACATAGTTCACCTCTTCTTCTGAGTCAGACTCCATTTTGCTCTACGATCCCATAGCCTTCACTTTCTCAGTTTTACCTGATAGTAAACACTTGGTTAGAAAGTCCATCTATGTTTTTAGGTGAACATTTCTTGATCACTCTCCTCATCTCTTTTGCATTGTTCTGTAGTCATACCAATAGAAATAGTGGAGCTTGCTACCACAAAGTCCCTGGTATGCCATGCCCGACTCTGTTTGGTCATTCTCTCAAGCATTTATGAAGCCTCTTGGAATATAAGATCAACAAACAAATGACCACCAGCATTATCTACAATCGGTTTTTGTCATAGAGTTAAGAGCCTGGTACAAAGTCTTCATCAAGTGTATATTTGTCATATTGTGGTTTAGACATTGTGTCAGCTTCTTTTTTAATCTCTCATAGGTTTCAAGCAAGGCTTCAGTTGGGAGTTTTCTAAATTTTCTGATCTCATCCCTCAACTGTACCCTCCTTGAAGGTGGAAAGAACCTTTTTAGGAAAGCTTCTTTCAACTGCCTCTAGTTGGTTATAGAATCGGGTGTCAGCACATTAAGCAACAATGTTGCCTCCCCAGGTAGAGACAATGGAAACAATCTCAAACAGATAGCATTTTGACCCACTCCTGGGTTATTAAAATATTTACAAATGGTGATAAAGTTCACTAGATACAAGTTCAGATCATCCCCAGGAAAGCTACCAAACAATCCCTTCAGATTAAGGAGTTGAATCATAGTACTCATAATGTTGATTTTCGCCCCAGGTGCTAACGGTGGAGGAATAATTGCACCCATTGGAACTGCTACATCCATTCCATCATCATCATTATTGAGGTCATACTGGACCAGCTGGTGATCTTGTGTTCCTTGGAACGGACGGTTCTTGTTAACATTACGTTGTACTGGTGGAGCTATTTGCTCTGCATGCCTTGGGTTACCACGGTTTAGCAAATCCCCATCTCCTAAGTCATCATCCTCAGGATTTGGATACCGTACTTGTTGACTGTTATTCTGCACATTTACCTGAGCTCTAGCTTAGGATGCTAACCCGTCAGCCTTCTTCTGGTCTGCCATTCTGCCAATTAGCAATTTTGGTTTAAATGGTAATAATGGTTCTCTGGAACATCTGGTTCTTGGCATGCACCATAAAAGTCCTGCAACAAATAAAAACAACAAATAAATGTAAAACTAGGAAACTTGACTAACAGTCAATTAGCACACACAACTTTAACTTACAATCGTACTCCCCGGCAATGGCGCCATTTTTGATAATGCTCAAATTACACCTCTTATGACAATGTAAGTAATCATTGTAAATATATAACCCAACTAGTTTGGGGTCAAATCCCACAGGTAATATGGTGTGAATTTGAGTTATTTGTGGGTTAATCAACTGATAATTATTAGTTTCCTATGAATAGGGGTTTTTTGAATGGTAAAAAATAATTACTTCCTAATTTAGTGTTTGAAATCAATATGATAAGGAAAACCAGATTTATGTTCACTATAGGTGTTGGGATTTTATAGACGCTAGTAACAGTTAAAGATTTTTGTGGTAGGTAGGAAAAACAGACTATCCTTGTCGAAGTTATGTCTAAATGTTTCTCAACCTATTTAGAAATTTAACCAACTAATTCTCTCGATCTCAGGGAATTTATATTTCATAACAGGATGTTATCTCAAGTTAATTAATCTTGTTACAACATTAATTATTAAATGAAAGTTTGATGCTTCCAAGTCCCTGTTGATAATTCACTTCTTAATAGGGTTGATTTCTTATCTCAAGAAAATCACCAATAAGCAAGTCCTATTGTTTGCAACCAATAATCAGAGTATAAAACACTGGAATTAATAAGAATTTTCTACCACCGTTATAATCTTGAACACTTAGTTACGTTATAAACCCAAACCCATAGATCCCACAACTCGGGTTAAGGAAATTTTGCTACTTATAATAAAATAATCATGACAAAAATTTGAATTTATAGTTTGATATATGAAATTACAGAAAGATGAATAGCAACAAGTATCTGCCATATTTGATTCATCGAAGAAAATTCTAAAACAATTGTAATAATCTCTTCAAAAATAATTGTAAAGTTCAAGTAAGAAAACTATAGAAAAAAGATTTTTCAAATGCCAGTTCCCTCCTTCCTATCTCATTAGAAAACCCTAACATATGCATTAAATACTGCAACCTAATTAAGGAAACAAAATTATAGATCACAGTATTTTCTTAGACTAGCGACGACGTGTGTGATGCCTTATCAAAAGTCTAACAACTTATTAGGAATGTCGTTAGCTCCTCTTCACTTTTCACAGTCTCTGCCTTAGGTTAACAATGAGATGTGATGGCTTATCAGATATGTGACGACTTATCAGAATTGTAGTTTCTTTTTCACTTCAAATCCCATTCTCTACCTAAGCCTAACGATGATCCTAATGGCTTATCATACTTTTGAAGGCCTATCACTGCTGTCGTCATGAATTCTAGATGAAGCTCATTCTCTGTCAAAGGCTGATGGCATTTCTGATATCTTATCACAAAGCTATTGACTTATCAGACAAGTCATCAGCTATACTTCCCTCTCTAATTGCTCAGAAATTAACTACTTTACTTTCATTATTGTTGGTTCTCTTGCATCTTGATTTTTACTGCAATATCAAACAGAAAACAATCAAAAACGTCAAAAGTTGCTCAAGACTTTGTAATTATTCTTAGTAAAAGCCTCAAATGTGTTAGAAATTGCTCACACATCATTCCTTTGGCTTCCTAACACAGTAATTTTCTCATTCTTAATCTACCTATCTTACCACCAGACATGTAAAATTTGACAAGCTAGGTATTACCAACCAGTTTTTGAATGTGACGGTAAATCTCATCCATTACCTTATGAGTCTTAGGGTGTCATATTTATAACCCTTGTCTTTTATTCTAATTTTACTATTACTTTGTGGTTCTCAAGTTATTAGACGAGGAGTAATATCCTTGAATCACTATTGTTCTCCCCTTTTCCCAATCTTGATCTCTCTTTTGAAGACAATCTCAAATGCATGCTAGTTCTTAGAGTTGGCCACCATTAAGAAATAAATGATACTAAACAAGATCAGAATATATATGTAAATAATGATCTAGTAGAAACTCATACTTCCCCTACTTTGTTATTCTCTCAAGGTTGCCACATGCCTAGTTAAGAGAATTAGCCACCTATAGTTACAAAATAATATATGAAGTTCAATAAAGAAATCATAGAATTAATCTCAGAGTAAAGAAGAATAAAACTAAAAGTATCATATTACATGATTAGCCAAAACCTAAGAACAAAAGAATTCTAAGATCAAAAGACAATCTTGGAATCAAAATATGTCTGACAGAATATAATGTATGTAACTTAATACAAGAGTACCTATGAAACACCCTGGGTTTTGATTCTTAGAGATTTCCTGAGTTTTGAACTCTCTGGACATCATATAACTTAGGCTTACTAGTCATCTAATATGGGTATGGTTTAGAGGGTCTTGGTCGTATGATCATTAATGTGATCTAGGTCGAATTTTATCTGAGGTACGAATGGACATCATAAGGGTTGTATAGAGATGGTATGAGTGGCATAGTCCAATTCATTTGTTTTCTGGTGTCCAACCCCTTAGATTCTATCTTGGATACAATTTGAGGGAACTAGTCGTATTGTATGGGTATGAATTAGTCAAGGGGAGTCATATGTTAGACAATGTGTGATGTCCTACATTTTTTCTAGGATACGATTGGTGGGTACCACTCGTATATTGTGGGTACAAGTTAAGAGAGAGAGTCGTACCCACCTACAGGATTTTTATAGTTTAAAATTGAAGGTATTCTGGACATTTCCCCTCTTAACCTCTCATGACCCCATGACCTAAAACACTATTGGTACTTCATTTACCCTATTTTTCTCAATCAGAAACACTTTAAACACTCTTAAATCTCTCTCAAGTCTTTTGATTCAAGAAAGAGGCTAAGGTTTCTCCAATGCAATCAATTTAAGGGTTAAAAGGGTGGTTTCTATCCGTACTCTTTGTTTTCTATGGCATGTTACTCCTCCTTCAGTTCAACTAAATTCACATTCTAATGAATGGTTTTCATGATTTAATTGTGGGTTTTGTTTTGTTTTGAATTGTATGTTGGGGGTTTTGGTTGTTAATGGATGAATATTATTTTCCTAAATTTTTCTGATGGTTTTCATGTTAAAATAGTGGAATTAAGCATGTGGTTTCATGGGAATGGTGAGTTGGTTCCTTGTATTAGTTAGGGAAAATATATGCCCTTAACATGTTTGTTAAAATGCGTATAAAAATGGTTTTTCCATAGAGTTTGACTTTTATAGAAAGTAATGCATTGTATAATATAGTTATGGAACCAAAATTGGTTTAAATTGTTTAAAATAATTTGGTAAAGCTTTGTTGGCCATGGTTTTGGTAAATTAGGAATCATGTGGGCACAATGAAATGCCCTAAGTGTTGGATAATGATATTGCTTGCAAGCTATAGTCGGTATGACAATACCACTTTATAAGGCCTTGATAATTAACTCTAGAATTGGTCATTTGGTTATATGCTAAATTTTTTAAATTATAAATAATAGATAGTTGCCATAGCTAACTGTAAAGGTTTGAGTCCAATGGGCAGACACTATAAACTTATGTTTGCCAAATGAGGGTTGTTCATGGTTACCATAAACTTATGGGTTACACTAGAATCCCCTAAGTTTATAATCGTATTTATGTATCATGGAGGGAAAAGGGTACACGGTGATAACGCTCAATCTACAGCTCTCGTAAGAGTGTAAAGCGGTCATTGTCAAATATATAACCCAACTGGGTTGGGTATCGATCCCACAGGGAATAGCCGGTCAATAAGTAAGAAAAGATTATTAGACTTTTGGTGCAAGTCTCGTGAAAGGGGGGATTTTAATGTACAAATAATGTAATCAAAATAGTAAAGTAAAAACAGAAAATAGCAAAGTAAAAATAAAGAATGTTTAGTAAGATGTAAAACAATGAGAATTGAGAGTTAGGGTTATATCCACCTTATGAGTTATACGTCTCTATTGGCTATGAGTTATGCGGAATTCAGACATGCATATGCTTATAGAGAATTGTATTCTATGGTAAATCCAAGCGTCTTTCGACCTTAACAAGGACTATTTCACTTTAACTCTTTCGAGCTTAAAGCGTGTCTAGCGGTACAAATTCTCCAAGAGGTTAATCCAGTTACGGCACTAACTTTTTAACAGGGGTTGGTGCCCTATTACCTTGACATTATCTCTTTTCCAGACATATAACTTTTCTTTCGAACAAGTTAATGCTATACTGGCATAGTCTATGCGTTTGCAACCACAAGAATTTGCATTAAGATGAAGAGAATAATGATATAAGCAGCATATGTGTCGCAAATTCACAAACTCATAGCACTAGATAGTATCTCATGCGGCTTCCATAACCCCAACAGAGAAGTTTAGCTACTCATGAGTGCGATGGAACTCACAATAGACATTATAATCGTACCAAAATAAAGATCTTGCGTGAAGTATGTTTTGTAGCACTTGTGGCGTGAATTCCTTGCAAAATAGCTTTTCTCTTGTCGTGAAAATTAAAAATAGAATAGATTAATAATAATGTCAACAACAAATTTATGAAGAAAAAGAGAAAGGATCGAATAGGGATGAGGGTGGTGGAGAATTATTTTGATGGATGGATGGATAGTGGATGGATGGGAATAATAAAAATCTCCAGCAAAATAGGGTATTTATAACACCCATATCCTATTCCTACTAAGCTACGGCATTACTTATCCTTATCCTACTAGGATACTGCGTACTTATCCTAATCCTAATAAGTTATGCTAGTCCCCAAAGTCTTTAGAATTGCTGTTTTTGCCCGGGACAGATTTTTCATGCGTCACTTTTGGTCTTTAGCGTCCGAGCTTTCCCTTCCTTCTTTCGTGAGGCTTCCTTTGGCATCAAGTTATCCATAAAATGCTGAAATCTGCATCATTTATACCTGAAAACTTACTAATCACGTTTGTTAGCTCAATTACAGGAAAAAGGACTAAAAGTGCATGAATTATATATTTTGCCCTCAAAACTTAGATAAAATATGGGTAGATTATAGTACTTTAGGCGTGTAAATTCGCCTATCATCAACACTCCACACTTAAAGCTTTGTTCCTCCTCGAATAAAATATCATGTCCATCTAAACATCTACTTAGGGTTTCACAGTAGCAACACAAAATATTCATCAAGACAAGCACGACAATTATCAACAAAGAGTAGTTTTCTGATCATTAGTAGAAACAATTCAACCTCCAACATAGAATCGTGATGATGGTCAATTCGTATTCAAAAAGTTAAGGCATAGAGAATCATACACAACTACCCAAAACTCATCAACCATGTGTGTCTCACAAAATATAACCCATAATCACTCACAAGTATAGTATATTTATCGAACATGGGTATAGGATTATACTTGCTCTCACTCTCACAAGGAATTCATATGTTGCAAATGATGACCATAGGCTTGCCCTTAGTGTAATGCTCCACTAAATATCAGAATGCTAAGCTTAGGATCAAATAGGTCTTTACAGGTTGTAATGTAGGCTAAGGGACGGGTAGGGCTATCTTGGCCAGAAATAGTGACTATGTTCCTAAGCGCTTTAATACATCACATTATGCCATTTATGCTTTCTTTCAATCAACCTTTCTACTTTCTTTTAATCTACCACCCTTTCTCACCTCTTTTGTTTTTCAATTTTGAGCAGAATTAACTTTTTATTTTTCTTTTCCTTTTTCTTTTCATAACACACCTTTTATGATAACAATTATTTTTCATAACAAATTCAAGCACCAATACCATCTAAGGCTTCATACTCACCCAATTTCCTCTTATTTTGTCACATGACTTTACACTTTAAAGCACTTAGGAATTTGGATCAAATTATGGTCTTAAAAAAAATGGATTAGGCTTACATATGAGGTTGTCAAAGAAAATAGGCTAAAGGCTCAAAGGGGGTTATCTAGGATGATGTCCATGGGTAGATAAAATGAAGGTAAACAATCATAGGTTGCCAAATAAATGCCTAAATCATCTCCTAGCTCACACTCTTTATTTATCTTTACATACATACCAGGCAAGTTCTAGCATCAGCCACAGACATAGAATATACTATCATCTCACACACACAAGGCACATGGTCGACTTTATTGGAAGCAGTATAGACTCTTGACTCAACAGATGAAGCAATTGAACCACACAATTAACACATAATGAGTCACTATTAGAGCCTAAACGTCTCAATAGTAATGATTTTATCACAGACTCATGTCGTAATACCATGCTACCTATCAGAACAATTTCATGCAAAGTTTGTAACAAAAAAAATTCCTAAAAAAATTAAAACAAACAAACATAAATAACTAAAACACACATAAATAAGCAAATATAGATAAGGAAGTATAGCATGCAAATACCAGCACCCCACACTTCGACGGGACACACTTCCCTCAGTGGAAAATAAATAAGAAGAACCTGGTTAGTCGGACTCCTTCTCTATGTCTGGGGTCATACCCCCTTCGTCGGAATCATCATTGGAGTTGTCGTCATAAGAATTCTCCTCCACATCAGAGTTTGGCATTCTGCGATTATCATCGGTTGGCACATCGTCATCAAGAGGTTCCTCAAAGTACACACCTACTCCACACATTTACCTTGCATGCTCATTCATTGGGTAGTCATAATCCAGCTGTTGGAGCTCTGCAGCAGTTGGAACACGACCTCCACTCATCATGGTAAACCGAGTCATTCCATAAAGATGGCGAAAGAAACTCTCATCCCGAGCATGCCTTTCTGCAGTGGTAAGGTTGACGCCATGTGTGGATTCAGCATCTTTAACCTTTGTGAGGTCAACCTTTTTTGGGTTGTGTGGAAGTTTATGATCAGCCGGTTCCTCTTCGATGTCCTCCTTCCTCAATATTGCAGTCAATAGATTGCCAAAGCTGAAGTGGGACCTCTTGTGTAGCCTAGCTTTCTGCATTGTAGATCGAATAATTGTCCCAATGTTGATAGGGACATTCGTTATCAATGCGTATACCAATCACACTCTATCTCGTGTTATCTTGGTGTACTGGGTCCCTGGAATTAGGCAAGAGTTGACTATTCGCAGCCATATTCTAGCTTCCCTATTCAAAGGAGCATATGGGAAAGTGTTATGCCGAATGGTGTCCTTGTGTCTACTCCATCGTGCCATAGATCTTGTTCCACAAAGTGTGTGTCGAATGGACCTGTATGGAGGTTTATTGTATAGATCCTTGAGTGGTGATGGATCAACTGAAGTCAAACCTAGAAAGGAGTTGAAGAAATCCGCATTTAGTTGTAAAACTTGGCCCCGAATCTTGACTTCATTCCCTGTGGTTTTCGGTGACCAGTTGGCATAGAATTCTCGTGTTAAATTGAGATTTCACTCTCCCATATCTCGGAAGATGAAATCAAGATGTAACGCTATTAACTTGGCCAACATGCGCGGTTCTTTCTTCGCTAGGCTTTCTTTGTGTATCAGGTCTACATGAATATATTTTCTCTCTTTATTGTCCTATACCACTCCTTTGCTTCCTCCTCGAGGACCCATTTAATTCCGAACATGCAGCGTGGTACTTGCATTGAGGATGATTCGCCTTGCTCTTTTCGTCCTCTTTTCTTGCCTTTTTGTGAAGTGGTTGCTTTATCGCTGCCTTGTCTTACTTTGGGTGCCATTGTACCTGAGATTATAACGATAGTCAAGTTAGCATCATCTCGGTGGATACAATCAATAAATAGGCAGTAGTGGTACCACCCCACACTTAGTTTGTTGGCATCAACTAGTGAAGTAAAAGTTTGTCGATTACTCAGACTTCATTGATATACATTTTAGGCGCTATATTCCAACAATATAATCAGTGCAGTCATACTTCTTGAAATCTTGGCAATACTTTCATGTTTGATATATCAAGACTACTACATAGAGATTGAATCAAGGTATAGCATCTAGAAATAATCACAACCTCATATGTTGGTAGTCAACCATAATTCTCATTTCGATGAACAAGTCATTCAAACATGTACACTTTCTATTGACAAGATTATGCAATTTTCGTGACCATGTCAATTCCGCAAAAGTATGACAGTGTATCAAAATCAAATTCAAGTTGGAAACAAGTTAAGATCATCCTTATGTATTCTTTCACTAACTTAGTTGTATCACAACCCATCAACCACATTCAAATCACCAATACTACTTCAAGATTTAGCGATTCATAATATGCGTAGTAGTGTAGTACTTACGGAATATAAATGAAGAACAAAGAAGTACTTACTTGGTAGATGACTTTGGATGATGTTCTTGCAAAGTTGAAAGAGCAAAAGGAAAATTTTTGAGAGGATTTGGAGACTCTAGGTAGGCGCTTATGCTAGGTTTGCAATGTGTTTTTGGTCAAAGACTAAGTCTCTTATTTATAGGAGAGGCTTGGGTCGGGTTTTGACCCATTTAAAATTGGATTTGGAGATAAAAAGTGACCATAGGCGGCGCCTAATGCTTTGCCTATGCTTGGCATAGGCGGTGCCTTTTGCAAAGCATTGTTGGGCATAGGCGGCGCCTATGCCATGGCATTTTTAGGCATAGGCGGGGCCTTTTGCATAGTATATGAGATTCAGAGACAAAAGGCATTGGCATAGACGGCGCCTATGCTATGGCATACTTGGGCATGGGCGGCGCCTATGCTATGGCACACTAGATTCCGAGAGCTTAGGCCATAGCATAGGCCTTGCCATGTCCGTGGCCTAGTTTTACATAGGCCTAGCCTTGTTCGTTGCCTATATTTTCATAGGCAATGCCTAATCCATAGCCTTTTGCTTCTTCCTTACTAACTTACCACCTTCAACATGCAATACGATCAAATCAAAATTTGGAACTAATCTCCTTGTTTACGCCTCTTGTACCTACACTTGCTCAAAAACAACAAACATGATTAGAACGATGGGTTGCCTCCCATCAAGCGCCTTAGTTTTGGTCGTGGAACGACTCTTCTTTTTGGATTTTTATTTATCAAAAGCAAACAATTAGTAGAACGAAAGAAAGAAAAAAATGAAAAATGATGGGTTGCCTCCCACCAAGCGCTTGATTTATTGTCGCGGCACGACATAGCTATCTCGATTACTTAGACTTCATCGAGATAGATAGTGGATCATTTTCTAAATGGATTCATATGACAATGAGGCTTACTTGTAGGCATGCAATCTTTTTTGAGATGACCCTTGTGCATGCCTATCCTGAGAGGGATACCAATTATATCATAAATAGTCCAACCCATGGCTCTTTTGTATCTCTTCAGAGCAGAGATGAGAGCCTCTACGTGCTGTTCACTTAAATCATCTTCCATACTTACCGGAAGTATATTTCCTATTTCCAAGAATACATACCTTAGATAATCGGGGAGCTCTTTCGATTCTAGCATTGGTGGCTCTTCAATAGAAGTCTTCGCTGTTGGTGACGGTTGATTCTTAAGATCAAGGTCCGGCTGTTTAGGAGTATGAGAATAGGCCCCTATTTCTATTAGAGCACATGTAGTTTCTTCATAATCTTCATCATCCTTATGCTCAACATTCAGTAGCGCAGTAGACAATGGCTCAACAGTAAGCTATTTCGCTACAGATAATGCTTTCTTATCCTCATAATGAACATCAGCTACAGAGAACACATTCATATCGCTGGACTACTTCATTGCTTTGCATATATCAAAATGGACCACTTCGTCATTCAAGCAAAATAAAAGCTCATTAGCTCTTATGTCAATAAGCACACTTCCTGTTGCAAGGAAAGGACGTCCCAAGATTATGGGAACTTCAGAATCCACCTCACAATCTAGAATAACGAAGTCTGCAGGAAAGATGAATGAATAAACCTTCACCAACACATCATTCAAGATACCCACAGGTTATTTTACTGACCTATCAGCCATCACGAGCCTCATATTGGTTGGTGTCGGATCGCCTAACCCCAACTTCCTGTAGATGGATAGTTTCATCAAATTGATGCTAGCACCCAAATCGCACAATGCCTTGGCAAAGTTCAAAGATCCAACAGTGCAAGGAATAATGAAGGCACCAGGATCGGCCTTTTTCTGAACTAGCGATCTTGTAGCGATTGCACTGCAATGATGAACATTATTTGCCGGCTCATAGCTTACCACCCGCTTATTTGTTAAAAGGTCCTTCATGAATTTCGCGTACCCAGGCATTTGTTCTAGTGCCTCCACCAACGGAACATTAATGGTCAGCTGCTTTAACATAGTCATGAATTTGCTGAACCTTGTATCATTCGCCTTTTTCTATAATATTTGAGGAAAAGGTGGTGGTGGAAGTGGGATTGTTCTCTCCATGGCTTTCTTCTCCTCTTGCTTCCGTATTTTGGTCTTTTCAGGCTGCAACCTACTAGGGGTGACGTCATGGATGTCGTGGTTGGCTTCTACTGCGTTTTCTCCATTAGCCTTATCATCGTTGTCCGCTATATCGTCGACCCCTTGCTTGCCTTTGGATGAAGTTTCCAGCACCTTACCACTTCGAGTAGTAATAGCCATGCATGATCCATCATTCCTTGGATTTTGCACAGTGTCGCTAGGTAAAGTGCCAGCTTTCCATTGATTGAGTGCTACAGAAAGTTGGCTCAATTACTGCTCTATTTGCTTGATTGAAGTGGAATGTGAGTCAACCAATTGCTTCATTGAGGACAAATCATTTATTACCTCCGTTACTCCCGCGCTGGTTGCTTCCACTCCTTTCAACAGTTTAGCCATCATATCTTCCATGCTTCTGGAACCAGATGTGGTGGTGTCACGTCTTCCTGGGGGAACGTATAAACCACTCTTGTCATTCTTATTCTTCCAACTACCTTGGTCCTTGTTTCCAGATTTATCATAGTAGTTCCGACCTTGGTTTCCTTAGGTATTACCTCGAAAACCCCCTGATTGTTCAAGTAGTTGGCTTCTTCTTCTGAATCAGATTCGTCTCTTCCTTTTAACACAACAGCTTTGACTTTTTCAGTCTTCCCTGATAATAAATGCTTTGTAAGAAGATCCATTTGTGTTTTCATGTGCGCCATATCTTGATCACGTTCTTCTTTTCTTCTCCTTTGTTCAGCAGTCATGCCAATAGACATAGTAGGGCTTGCTACCTCAGAATCCCTGGTATGCCAAGCTCTACTTTGCTTCGTCATCCGATCTAGCATATTGCTTGCCTGACCAAAGGTGAGGTCCATAAATGATCCTCCATCTGCATTATCCACCACTGGTTTAGTTATTGAATTCAAAGATCGGTATAGTATCTCCATTAGGTGGACATTGGTCATGTGATGGTTCGGGCACCTCATAAGCTTTATCTTGAACCTCTCCCATGTTTCATGAAGAGCTTCGGTTGGAAGCTGCCGAAAGTTGCTGATTTCATCTCTTAATTGTGCTCTTTTGGATGGCAGAAAGAATCTTTCTAGGAAAGCGTCTTTCAATTGCCTCCAATTTATAATAGAATCAGGAGTAAGCCTATTCAACCATAGAGTTGCCTCCCCAGACAGAGACAATGGAAATAGGCGTAATCGAATTGCATTCTGACCAACGCCAGGATTGTCAAACGACTTGCATGTAGAAATAAAGTTGATGAGATGCATATTCGGATCATCACTTGCTAGTCCACCAAATAATCCCTTGAGTTACAATAACTGAATCATGATGGTTGTGATGTTGAACTTGGCTCCGGGTGCCAATAGTGGAGGAATAATGGCTCTTGTGGCTCCGGCTCCATCAAGATCATCATCATTATCGTCGAAAGCTGGTTGTACAGGTCGGCGTTCATTCCTAAAACATGCTTGATGATCTCTTCTGTTGGTAGGTGTTGCAATCTCAACAGCATTCCTAGGGTTTAGTAACTCGTCATCACCTAGGTCCTCATCGTCAGGATTTATTGCTCGCCCGGGGTTATCAACATTCTGTTGATGCACTTGAGCAGCGGCTAGAGCAGCTAGTCTCTCCTGTTCCTGTTGAGCAGTCATCCTTTCGATTTCGTGTTGTGCCTCTATTCTGCCAATACGTTGTGGTTCAGGATTGATAGGTAATAACGGTTGACCAGAACTTCAAGTATGGGGCATGCACTGAATAAAAACCTGCGGAGAACAAAAACAAAAACTAAATGTAAAAGTACAAGAATCTTTGACCAAAGGGTCTAGTAATTATCACAAACTTAATTGACACTCGTATTCCCCAGCAACGATGCCAATTTTTGATAACGCTCAATCTACAGCTCTCGTAAGAGTGTAAAGCGGTCGTTGTCAAATATATAACCCAACTGGGTTGGGTATCGATCCCACAGGGAATAGCCGGTCAATAAGTAAGCAAAGATTATTAGACTTTTAGTGCAAGTCTAGTGAAAGGGCGGATTTTAATGTGAAAATAATGTAATCAAAATAGTAAAGTAAAAACAGAAAATAGCAAAGTAAAAAGAAAGAATGTTTAGTAAGATGTAAAACAATGAGAATTGAGAGTTAGGGTTATGTCCACCTTATGAGCTATACGTCTCTATTGGCTATGAGTTATGCGGAATTCAGACATGCATGTGCTTATAGAGAATTGTATTCTATGGTAAATCCAAGCATCTTTCGTCCTTAACAAGGACTATTTCACTTTAACTCTTTCGAGCTTAAAGCGTGTCTAGCGGTACAAATTCTCCAAGAGGTTAATCCAGTTACGGCACTAACTTTTTAACAGGGGTTGGTGCCCTATTACCTTGACATTATCTCTTTTCCAGACATAACTTTTCTTTCGAACAAGTTAATGCTATACTGGCGTATTCTATGCGCTTGCAACCACAAGAATTTGCATTAAGATGAAGAGAATAATGATATAAGCAGCATACGTGTCGCGAATTCACAAACTCATAGCAGTAGATAGTATCTCATGCGGCTTCCATAACCCCAACAGAGAAGTTTAGCTACTCATGAGTGCGATGGAACTCACAATAGACATTATAATTGCACCAAAATAAAGATCTTGCGTGAAGTATGTTTGGTAGCACTTGTGTCATGAATTCCTTGCAAAATATCTTTTCTCTTGTCATGAAAATTAAAAATAGAATAGATGAATAATAATGTCAACAACAAATTTATGAAGAAAAAGAGAAAGGATCGAATAGGGATAAGGGTGGTGGAGAATTGTTTTGATGGATGGATGGATGGTGGATGGATGGGAATAATAAAAATCTCCAGCAAAATAGGGTATTTATAACACCCATATCCTATTCCTACTAAGCTACGACATTACTTATCCTAATCCTACTAGGATACTGCGTACTCATCCTAATCCTAATAAGTTACTGCTAGTCCCCAAAGTCTTTAGAATTGTTGTTTTTGCCCGGGACAGATTTTCCATGCGTCACTTTTGGTCCTTGGCAATCAAGCTTTCCCTTCCTTCTTTCGTGAGGCTTCCTTTGGCATCAAGTTATCCATAAAATGCTGAAATCTGCATCATTTATACCTGAAAACTTACTAATCACGTTTGTTAGCTCAATTACAGGAAAAAGGACTAAAAGTGCATGAATTATATATTTTGCCCTTAAAACTTAGCTAAAATATGGGTAGATTATAGTACTTTAGGCGTGTAAATTCGCCTATCATCACACAGGAATTCGTTACCCTTATGATTTATCTGGTTTGTATGGCTATACGCACTGGGGTCGTTCAGGGGTAACACTAGACCCACATATCCTATGGGTGGTATTAGGATGGTCAAGCTATGTAGCCTTGGTTAATGTTTTAAATGCATGCTAAACTCAGTTTCCTTTCACCACATAGATTATATTTATATGTATGGATGTGATTGCATATGGTTGATTACTTGGTTTTAAATATTGGCATTAATTATCCTTACTCCTAAGTACATGCTAACATTCACTTGCTGACCCATCTTCTGGTGTTATATCCCCATGCAATGCAAGAATCTACCATACTACTCCTCTTTTTCAGTCACTTAGATTTGGTGACAGCTTCATGTCGAATTAAACAGGTGAGATGCCATAATTTAGAAGGCTCAATTTCATGTTTTTGGCTATAGTCAGGGGTATGTCCTGATAGAATGTTGTTCTAATTTTGGATAGAGGGTTTGTGAGACTACTTTTGGATGCCACAGGTGGTGTAGGTATTGGTGTCAATCGTGCCATTGGTATTGTATTGGGGATGACACCATTTGACTATATTTGGTTTATGATTGTTACAACCTGTTATGTTATATGATTAGAACTTATTTGACATGGGGTCTAGGGTTATTGTGGTTAGGTATTTGGGATTATCTTCGGTCTCGGTTGGGCATGAGGTGCCCAATATAACTTTGCCTGGTTTGAGTTATGTCAGATTGGTATGAGATCCCTAATTTTATTTTCTATTGGGAGCCACCAAAGTGGTGTCGAGTAGAGTCTCTTTTAAGGGTATGTAGTGTGCCACACTCATATGGGAGAGGCTACAAGGCATTTTGGAATATTTCTCTTTCTTGTTTTTTGTTTTCAAGCTGTAGAGTCTAAGGTCCTAAAATCTTCTCTAATTCTCATTTGTTCACTTTTAAGATCATGCCTCAGCAATCTAAAGTTCGAAGAAACTCGTCTCTGCCCACTGGGGACAATGTAAATAGTACATGCTTTACTCAGGGATCCATACCCAATCTAAGGGTCCAGTTCATAACTATTCTAGAGTTCCACTGGCTCCCTCTAGTCCATCTCAGACTCCTCAAGCTAAAGTGACAAACTCTGAGTTTTGTCAGTCCGTTGATATGTTGAATAGGATCCTCAATCTTTTTGGATGTGATAGAAAAGATATTTCGTGTTATACATGCCATGAATGTGAAGTTTGCCACCTATCAGTTGAAAGATGTGGTATCCCAATGGTATGAAGAATAGGAACAGTCAATAGGTGAAATTGCTGAGTCATCCCTGTGGGAGGATTTTTCTAATACTTTTTTGCACCACTTAGGAATTGAGAGAAGCAAAAGTGGAAGAGTTTTTTAATCTAAAGTAGGTTAAGATGTAATATAATGAGTAAGCCTTAAAGTTTCACCAGTTGTCTCGGTATGCTCCAGAGATGGTTTCTGGCATAAGTGCTAGAATAAGGACTTTTGCTTTTGGGTTGTTCGAATATTTTATATCAGAGAGTTAAGATTCTTTGTTGATCAATGCCATGGATATCTCCTGGTTGGTCATGTACATATAACAGGTAGAGGAAAAGAAGAAAAAGCAGGCTGAAATATGAGACAGGTAGAGTAAGAAGTTTAGCTTCTCTAAGTAGGGTAGTTGCCAGTAACAAAGTGGCAAGGATGGTGGGAATTGGCCCAAATATACATTAGGAAATTCTGAGTCTTATCCAACGGCTAGTGATCCCTACCCAAAGACATTGGGTAATAGGTGTTTCCATGGTGGAGAAAATTTTAGGGAATGGAGTTCCCAATCTCAGGCTAGTGGATCTCAATCAGCTCCGTCATATCCTCCCTATATATTTTATGGTCATTTGCATCGGGTTTTCTATGATAAGGGTAGGGATAGGTTCTTCAACTATGATTATCCAGGGCATATTCTTCGAAATTGTTCTGTAGGTAAGGTTGCTTCAAGGGAGAAAAAGTTTCCAGTTGTTTCAGCATCAGCTCCGGCACCAAAGGGTGTACTATCTAGTTCCGACACTGGTCTAAACTGTCTTTATGTTCTCATTACCAGACAAGAGTTTGAGGCATCGCCTGGTGTGATGATTGTTATGTTGAAACTCTTCTCCCGTGATGTGTACTATTTACATGATTTGGGGTTCACTCTCTCTTTCGTTACCCCATTTGTGGCTGTGTATTTTCGTTTTGGTTTGAAGGGTGTTTCAGATAATTTTTCTATTTCTACCCTGATAGGTGACTCTATGATTGCTAGAAGAGTTTATAGGTATGTGTGGTATCTGTTGGTAGTAAAGAAACTTTTGTGGATTTTTTTAAATTAGATATGGTAGATTTTGATGTCATATTTAAAAGGGATTGGTTGCACTCGTGCTATACTACTCTAGACTGTCAGAGACATAAGGTTGTCTTTAAGTTCCCTAATGAGCCGGTTATAGAGTGGGAGGATGGTTCCTGATTCCTTAAGGGGAAGTTCATATCATATCTTAGAGCTTGGAGATTAATCTCCAAGGTTTGTCTCTATTATATAGTTCAAGTTAAAGTTTCTAAATCTGATGGTCCTTTTTTGCATTCTATCTTGGTGGTGAATTGGTTTCCTGAGGCCTTTCTTGATTACCTTCCTAGGGTTCCTCCTAACAGGTAGATTGAGTTTGGGAGTAATCTTGTTCTTGATACTTATCCAATTTATATTCCCCCATATAGAATGGCTCCGGCAGAGTTGAAGGAGCATAAGGAGCAACCAAAACTAACCTCCAATGAAGGATGTTACGGTCGATGCCAAATATAGTAACCCAAACCAGGTTGGGGTCAAACCCACTAGAAAAACGTTGAACAATTGCTTAACTTGTTGAAATTCACAAGTAGTGCGGAAAATTAAATGGGGAATTTTCAAGTAATCAGTAAGTAGTAATCGATCTTGAATTCATTAAGTTGTAAACTAAAGAAGAAGAACACTAGGACTATGTTCCCCTGGCTTCATAACATTGTAAGTTTATCATTTTCAACCCACCTATTCTGCTGCTCTGCAAGTCAACAAGCTATGTATTATCAATAGTCTTGTGAACCTGTTGATAAATCTTACACTTTACCTTGTGAGTATCAGGGTGTAGCCTTATTACTAATTGTCTATGACTCAGTTCAACTCTCACCTTCTGAGTCTCAAGTTGATTAGATGAGATAGCGGAATGACAAGATGGATGTGAATCTCAAATTTCTATCTTAATCATTTTTTCCCAATCTCAATCTCCCTTGTGAAGACGTTGTTGAATATAGGCAATTCTTAAGCTTTTGCAGTAGCTTCGAGGTCAATTTATGTGAAGAATATTAATATACATGGATCTACTTTAGAATAGAATAATCTCCCACTTTCCTTAAGTGGTTAATCCACTAGGGTTCGCATAACCCTTGTCAAGGAAGTTAGTCATTGATTCTTATGCAACAATCCATGATAATAAATAAAAAATCATATAATTAATTGCACAATAATATGATGAATCAAATCCAAAATTTGATTTTAAATAATAACCCAAAAATCACAAGAACAATGTAAAGTATGTAAAGGTATGTAATAGAATCACTAAGAATGTAACCTAATAAAATATAAACCCTTAGGCATTTATAGTATCTAAAAACAACCCAGAAATCATAATGAAAACAAAAAATATAAAGTAATTTATCACAAGGTACAACTCACTTGCCCACTCATAATGTCTTCTTATGGGCCGTACTGTTCCTCTCAAATCTATTCCAGTATCTAATCTCCCAAGGCTTCAACTTTCTGTTCTTCTTATGAATTTTTCTCAGGAGTTATACCTTGACCATACGACTTGTAGTTTTCACTAGTTACTATCTAGGACTTCATCCCTTAATACTCTTGGCACTAGTTTACTTACAATTTAATCATCGGAGTCATACTAAGACGTCCGACTCATTTTCTTATGAGACTTCAACTCTAAATCTTGACTTTAGTTTCTCTTCTCTTTATGGTTTATTGATATAACCCATATCCCGATCTTACAACTTGTATGACTGACTCGTATCTTTTTTTACTTAGTATTTCTTCTTGGCCTTTAGTTCTATTGTACTTACAAGTCAACCTCCAACTCGTTTGGTGTGTTGACGACTCGTAAGGTGACTCATATCATTTGTAGTCTTCATTTTTATAGGTCTTTTTCTTCCAGTTTCATTCCAAAATGATTATTGACCTGTTTCATCTACACCAAGCATAAAACCACATCATACCTACTAAAATAACCTAAGTAAAATCATAAATTCTTCATTTTAAGCATCGAAGGTGTCATGTTTTCTTAGTACATCAATTTTTATCCACCCAAGTGTGTACCCATGGTATCTATCGGTGTTTTTCGTGAATACGAAAGATAGTTCCCTTCGTATGTGTATTGATTACTGATAATTAAATAAGATAATGTTAAGGAATAAGCATCCTCTTCAAAGGATAGATGATTTTTTTGATTAGTTGCAGGGTGCTAAGTTTTTCTCCAATATTGATCTTTTATTCACGTATCATCAGTTAAAGATTAGGGAGGGTAATATTGCTAAGACTGCCTTCCATACCCAGTATGGGTATTTTGAGTATTTGGTTATGTTTATTGGGTTGACTAATGATCTAGCAGCATTCATGGATTTAATGAATAGGGTCTTCTGTCAATTTCAGAATTTGTTTGTCATTATTTTCGTAGACGATATTTTGATGTACTCTAAGAGGGAGATGGATCATGCGAATCACCTCTACATTGTATTGCAGACCTTGAATAAGCAGCAGTTGTACACCAAGTTTTCTAAATATGACTTATAGTTAAACTCTTTCACTTTTATGGGTTATATCATTTCTAGCAAGGGGATCATGGAAGATCCACAAAAGGTTGTTATGTTTAAGAAGTTGGTAAGACCCACGACTCCAATCGATATTCTAAGGTTATTAGGTTTAGCTGGTTATTACAGGAGGTTTGTGAAAAGTTTTCTTACTATAGCTACTCCGTTGACTAAATTGATTGAGAAAAGGAAAAGTTCTTGTATTCTGATGTTTCTGAGGGGAGTTTTGACAAGATGAAGGATAAGCTTACTTTGGCTCAGATCTTGACTTTTCTTGAAGGCACTAATGGGTTTAAGGTATACTGTGATGAATCCCTTATGAAACTGGTCTTGTTATGAAGCAACATGGCAAGGTGAGATCTTATGCCTCTAGATAATTGAAGGTTCATGAGAGGAATTATCCAACTCATAATTTGGAATTGTTATTCGTGGTTTTTACATTGAAAATCTAGTGTCACTATTTGTATAGAGTGCATGGGGATATTTTTTCCGATCATAAAATCCAGCAGAATGTGTACTCAGAAAGAGCTTAACCTCAGGAAAAGGAGATGGCTTGATCTCATCAAGGATTATTATATGAATCTTCACTTTTATCTAGGTTAAGCTAACGTGGTTGCTGATTCTCTTAGCAGGTTGTTATTGTTGGGTGTATTTATGTATTGCAGTATTACTATCCTAGCTTATTTAGCCTTTTATTGAGGATAATTCGCGTGTTTTTTGTATTTATATGATTTAAACAATCATGTAAGTGTCCAACAACTTGATTACAATGTTCAAAGTGTTATCCAAACAAGTTTGTACTTAATTGAGTCATTTAGAGTTCAACCCAAAAAACTAGTTTTGCTATCTTGAGCTAGTTGTATGTCTAGTTGATTTCGTTGGATTTAATTGTGTTTAAAATTTTTCAAATTGATTTAATGGTGTAATTATGAGTGGAATAACTTATTTCTGATGTACAAAGTTCAATTTGATTTAGTCAAGAGTCGAAATATAAAGTTGAAAATTATGGGAATTATCTTTATTTTAGCTTTTGTTTTGATTCATCGATGAGGATATTGTGTTGTTTTGATCTCTGGTATGTGGTATGGGGAAAAGGAGGGATGTTAAACACTTAACCAGAATTTTGGAGGCTAATACTAGTGAGGGAACACAAGAGAAATGTGATGCGTAAGTACAGCTACACTATGAACAACGTGCCAAATCGATGTGCCCAACCCGCTGAGAATTATGCTATGTTTCTGTGTCCATACACGGCTAATTTCAATCCTTTACCGACACGATTTGGCATCCTAATATTAAGAAAATTTCATTGCACGCATATTAAGTTTGTTGGTGGGAATCTTGTGGGAATCCTTCTTGATCGATATGCCATCCTTTTTAATCCCTAAAACATTAGAATTTAAGTATTATAAAAACACATCAAGGGATAATTTGGACAACTGGTAGACACCTGGGAATATATTGGATGTTTCTTGGAGAAAAACAGAGGCAGCTACACGTATTATTAGGTTTTTATTTTTTATTCAGCTTTTAATTATTCCTAACATGTATTCAATTATTTGGATCCTGATTATGAATATTATCAGGTAAAAATTCTCTTTTCGGGGTTTAAGCTAAGAACTTGAGTACTATTATTTTGACTTAATTTTGTTTAGTTTTTCTTCTCATTATGGGTTGTTTGTTTATTCTTGAATTAATTATTTTGTTGATTGCTCTCCTAGAAAATATATCTATTGTTGACCTTGTGATCTCGGAAGAGAGAATAGGGAGATAAAACATGGGAATAAACAAAGTTTGAGTTTTTATTCTTTTATAAAATAAAGAATTTGGCTTACCATCTAGGATAAGGATGTAGTTAGATGCCTTATTTGATTCAAACTTAGGATGATAGCTTAAATAATTGAATTGGATTATTACATTACCACTCAATGATGTAGTTGTAATATCCATATTCGGTAAAATATTAGAGGTTGGGAGACATGATCATGCAATTAACCCTACGAATCAACAACCAAGATAAGCAAGTTAACGAATAAAGTTCAATAATATAGTATTATTGCTCAAGGTACTTTGACCTTGGGATTTACTCCATTGATTGTCTCAATTACTTTTAATTTATGCATTGCTTACTTTTCTATAGTTTACAAATACCAAACTCTCTCTTGAGTTACCTTCGCATCAATTAAATCTTAATAATTTAATTAGAATTCAATCGTTGTTAGATAAAGTCCATATGGGATCGATAACTCAGATTTCTTGAAGGCCACTTTACTATTTGATAAGACCACGTATACTTGCGTGTGTGCTTGGACGCTTACAAGTTTTAGGCGCTGTTGCAGGGGACTTGAATAAGCAACTATCTTATTTTTAGTTTTTCTATATGGAGTTGTAAATATTTTTTGTTTTTTTTCATTTCTTTCTTTTTTCCTTTATTTCTATTTTTCTCACACTCTTCTTGAGATATCAGTGTTGGATAAAAGGTTTTCCAGTGATGACAATTCTTGTTGGTATATGGTTTGTGGCAATAGTGGTCATTCTTAAGATATATGTGTTGTCAACCCTGATTTAGTAATTTTTGTGGGCTATTACAAAGGCAATACTATGTAAACACCTACAATCACCACCAACTGTTTCAGTAGTCGTAAGCTCAGAATTACTAGGCCCCATTTCAAATGAGCAATTTGGAAAAGATGGTGAAACAACTTCTAGCTGATCAAGCACAGTTGTCAGAAAAATATAAAGATTAATGGGTCTATTCTAGAGAGGCATAAAATTGTCATAAGGAACTTGAAGATATAGATAGGGCAAGTGCAATAGGTATATAATACCAGAAATCAAGGTGATTTGCCAAGTGACAATGAACAAGTAACTGGAATCACATTGAAGAATGGTACAGAGCTCAATGAGTAACCTTTAAAGAGAACTAAGGAGGTAGATACAGAGTTTACTTCCCAACCTATTGTAGACAAAGTTGCTGACAATTTGAGAAATTTTAAGTACTCAAAAAATATAGTTATTAAATAGGTTAAGGGGATACAACCACCACCAAAAGAATCCTAGCCATTCATTTGTCATTTTTTTCTTGAGACTGGAATTGAGAAGGTAAATATGAGTGAGAGTGTTGAGAATAGTGTAAATTTTGAAATGGGATTGGTTGGGCTTCTCTCAAACCACTTTTCTATATTATGTTTAGATGATTTCTTGTTTTTGGAATCATCTAAAGTTGTGGAAGAGTGTGAAGATAAGGAACAAAAATCCTATATTCTTGATTTTACACCAGATAAGCAACATAAAGACACACCTCACCTCAAGGCTGAGTGTTTCACCATGCATATTTAATTACTCGATTCCTTAATATTTATACCACCACCCTATGACCGAGGGAAAAAGATGTATGTAAAGTTTGGGGTAAAATTCATATCCTCAAGGTAGAGAAAAAAATTGATATAGGTGATGCCACGACACGAAATCAGGCCCTGCTTGGGAGGTAACCTAAGTCAATTACATATGTTTTGTTTTCAATTTTTATTTTTTACTTCATGTAGCTTTTTTTTTATTGAGTGACAGGTTGATGGAAAGAGCATGGCAAAGAGTGAGTGTGGGGTCTCACGGACCTCCATTAAGAAAAAGGTTTCTACTATCTAGGCCTAGAAGCATTAAGGAGTATTTCTATCTCATAATTTTGAGTTTACTTTGGGGACAAAGTATATTTTTATGTGTGGGGTAGGGAAATTCAAAAATTTTAGGCTTAATTTAAAATTTTAAATTTTTTTTGTGTGAGATATTTAAGTTTGATATATTTTTGATTGCATGATACAAGTGGATTTGTTAGTAAAAACATGTTGAACTAATTGACTTGCTACTTTTGAGACTCCTAGGTTCTTAATTATGACTCTTGTACTTGTTGACTTAAAATTAAATTCATGCTATTGTATGGTTGGGAGTCTATTATGATCCGTCCTGATTCGAGCATGTGCCAAATGCGTGTGTGGTATTGTGTATATTCCTTGTTGCATATGAAGTCTAGAACTTGATTGGTGTGCGTGCAAAGAAAAATAAAGAGTGTCGGTTTAGGAGATGAGTTAAGCATTTCTGTAATAGCCTTGTTTTATACCTTCTTTTTGATCTACCCCTGTGCATAATCCTAGTTATACCCTATTGAGCCTTTAGCTTATTTTCTTTGGTAGCCTCATATGTTTCCTAATCCCCTTTGTTGATGGTCCTTAATTTGATCCAAAAAAAAATCGTAAGTGCTTTTACAAAAAATTAATTAAGTAAAAAGTGTGAAATTTAAAAAGTAGGTGAAAGACAAAAAGTGTGAAATTTAAAAAGTAGGAGAAAGGTGAAATTGATGCCCCAATGTAATATCTATTTTTGTTTATATTTGATGTGTGGTGGTTGGGAGTGATGTAAATGGTGTTAGGAATATTCTCATGATTGAGAAAAATAAAAAAAATTGATTCATGTGGTAATAAACAATACTTCCACCATGTGTTTGTAAAAATGCTTAAAAGAAATGGGGCAAGAAAAAGGATATGGATGGATGAAAGAAGTGTTATTTGGGTTTTGGAGATTGGTTTTAAATGTATGTTGTATTGTATTAAAGCACTTAGAGAGGTTAGTCACTATTCCAAAATAGTTCTTACCCGACTCTTAGCTTACATCACAACCCAAAAAGACCTAATTGATTCTAAGTTCATCATTCTGATATTATTGGACCACTACACTAAGGGCAATCCTATGGTTCAATATGTGTGACTTGTGAATTCCTTGAGAGTGAGAGCATAATTTGATTCTTATACCCATTGTTATAAATTTCATTATTGTAAGTGATTTTGGGTAAGTGTCTTGTTGTGAGGGCATATGTTCGATGAACATGAGTGATTTGTATGATGTCCTTTATTGAGAAATAAGTATGAGTTTTCAAACAAAGTGAGTAAATTCTTGAGGCTAGGATATTTGGAGCAGTGTTCATGAGCTATCAATTATGTAAATACGATGTTTTGTGTAGAAACTTGCAGTTCGTGTAGTCATTGTAGTACTAGCTTGAGGGTCTTGCATTTAGTAGAAGTGTAGAGTCTCCTCAACTTATGATGCTTAGATTTAAGACTTGTTCAAGAACAAACAAGGATTTAAGTGTGAGGTGATGATATTGGTTGTACTTATGCATTCTAGTGTTACTACTCTAGCTTATATAACCTTTTTCTAAGGATAATTTGTGTTCCGTATCTGTTAATATAATGGAAAAAAGCATGAAAGTGTTCAAGAATATGATTACAATGTTCAACATGTTTTCCAAACAAGTTTGTACTTAATTGAGTCATTTAGAGTTCAACCCGGAAAACTAGTTTTACTAGTTTGAGCTAGTTTTGTGTCCGGTTGGTTTTGTTGGATTCTATTGTTTTTAAAAGGTTATAGATTATTTTAATGGTGTAATTATGAGTGGAATAACTTTTTCATGATATGCAAAGTTCAATTTGATTTAGTCAAGAGTCAGAACATAATGTTGAAGATTGTGGGAATTAGCCTTATTGTAGCTCTTGTTTTGATTCATTGTTGAGGATATTGTGTTGTTTTGATCTATACTATGTGGTGCGTGATATTGTAGGAAGATTTTTGAGATGAATATGGTGATATATTGATGATAAAATGGCTTGAAATTCATTGGAAATATACTACAAAAGGCTTGAAAAAAAGGAGGGTCGTTTAACACTTAACCTAAATTTTGGAGGCTAATTCCAGTGAGCCAGCATAATAGCAACGCGACACATCATTCTAGAAATGCTATTACCATCACAATACATTAATATGCCTAATTTTTTTAACATCACGCCACATCGTTATGTCCATACACGGCCAATTTCAATCCTTTGCCAACATAGTTTGGCATCCTACTATTAAGAAAACTTTATGGCATGTATTTTAGGGTGGCTGGTGGAAATCTTCCTTGATCCATGTTCTAGCCTTTTTAATCCTACAAACATACGGATTTAAGTATTATAAATAAACATTATGGGACAATTTGGACAACTGGTGGGCACCTAGGAATATATTGGACGTATCATGGAGAAAAATGGATGCAGCTACATGTATTATTTAGTTTTTATTATTTATTTAGATTTTAATTATTCATAACATGTATTCAATTATTTTGAACATGATTATGAATATTATCAGTTAAAAATCCTCTTTTCGGGGTTAAATCCAAGAACTTGAGTATTATAATTTTTAATTAGTTTCCTTTAATTTTGCTTATCATTATGTGTTGTTTGTTTATTCTTGAATCAATTATTTTTAGGATTGATCACCCAAAAAATATATCGATTATCAACCTTGTGATATCGGGAGAGGGAATAGGGAGATAGAACATGGGAATATACAAATTTTGGGTTTTTATTCTTTTATAAAATAAATAATTTGGCTTAACATCTAGGATAGGGATTTACTTAGATGCCATACTTGATTCGAACGAAGGACGATAGCTTAAATAACTTAATTGGATTATTATATCCTCGCTCAACGATATAGCTGTAATGTTCGTATTATGTAAAAGATTAGAGGTTTGGAAACCATGATCATGCAATTAACCCTATGAATCAAAAACCAAGTTAAGAAAGTTAATGAATTGAGTTCAATAACATAGTATGATTGTTCAAAGTCCTTTAACCCTGGGCTTTACACCATTGATTGTCTCAAGTACTTTTAATTTATGCATTGTTTACTTTTCTATAGTTTACAAATTATAAACTCTCTCTTGGGTTACCTTCGTATCAATTAAATCTTAATAGTTAAACTAGAATTGAATCATTGTTAGAAGAAGTCCCTGTGGGATCGATAACTCCTCATTCTTGAAGGCCACTTTACTACTTGATAAGATCATATAAACTTGCATGCGCTTAGGTGCTATCTGTTATCAATAGGGAGTCTAGCTCCTGTGGATAAGAAGAATTAGGGGTTGGTGAAGGACATTCACTATTTGGCTAACCTTAGAGTTTTTCTTTTGGACTTTGAGGATGGTGGTGTGTTGGTCTAGAAAGTGGTGCGGTCATCTCTTTGTGCTGAGATAACGGTGAAGTAGATGTTATATCATATCTTGATGAGAATCAAGGGTGATGGTCTTGATATTAGTGGTGATGGTACTTTATTATACTCGGGGAGATTATGCTTTCCCGATGTTAATGGGTTACAAGAGAGGATCTTGGCTGAGGCATATGATTCATCCTATGTTGTGCATCCTGGTTCGACAAAAATGTATCATGACCTCAAAAATATGTATTAGTGGAACAAAATGTAGAGGGATGTAGTTAATTTTGTGGCCAAGTGTATGGTGTGTCAACAAGTGAAAGTTGAGAAAATGAGGCCCGGAGGTTTGTATCAAGAAATTGAGTTGCCAGAATAGAAGTGGGAAGTAATAAATATATATTCATTACTGGCCATCCTTAATATCGGAGTCAATTTGATTTAGTTTGGGTAATCATAGATTGGATGACAAAGTCTACTCACTTTGTTCCAGTGAGGACTAACTTCTCGAATGAGGATTAGGCAAGGTTGTATCTTTATGAGATTGTGAAGTTGCATGGGGTAATTGCTTCTATCATCTCTGATTGTGCTATTTTATTTACATCATACTTTTGACAATCATTTTAGAGAGGTTTGGGGACCAAGGTGAGTCTCAGTACCACTTACACCCACAGTCGGATGGGCAAGCAAAAAGGACAATTTTAATATTAAAGGACATAATTTGTGATTCTGTGATGGATTATGGTGGTAGTTGGGTTGAGAATTTTCCTTTTGTGGAGTTTTTTTTATAACAATAGATATAACTCTAGCATTGGGATGGCCCCATTTAAAGTCTTGTATAGTAGGAGGTGCACATCGCCTATTGGGTGGTTTGAGGTTGGTGAGGCAGAGATGTTTGACCCAGACTTGGTTCACTAGGCTATGAAAAATTTGCAGGTGATTCAGGATAGGCTTAGAGCTTCTTAAAGTCACTAAAAGTCAAATGGACTTTCTATTCGTATCTTGTTAATCTTATTTTTTTCCTGTTATTTTATGTTTTGTTGTTAATACATATAAATTTTTGCATCTTGCTGTAAATATTTTACTTCCTGGGGTTAATTCTATTCCTGATATTTTGCAATATAATACTAGTGATAAGAATAATTTCTCTTTATTATATGTTAAGGTTAATTGTGTATGTTCTATATTATATGGTTTATACTTGTTCTAACCATTTTATTCCGGTTTTATTTCGTCATATAATATCTCTGCCGGTGTAGTATAACACTTTACGTAAAATAGATTTCCTTTCGTTATTTGGAGGGGGGTGCGGATAACTAAGGATAACTAACTTATTTACTAGATTTATTGTATATCTAATGAATCTATTTTTCTTTGTGCGTGGATATTTCTTAAATCTTGTTTCAATATCTTTTAATGACTTATTCTTTTCGTAAGATGTATTCATTAATTTGTTTGGTTTATTATTTTATCTTGTAGTAACTACAGAGTTACAAATTTCTGTATAATAATTTATCCTAACCGTGCTGTAATGTATATCTAATTCTAGATTTTCAATATTATTTATTATCTTGTGTTGTTCTTCTCGTAGTGAGTTTTTTAAATTATATAAACTATCACATGTACTTTTTTCTAAATTTTCTATGGTTTCTTCTATCCATATTAATTTTTCTTTTAGATTTTTCATTATTTTTCTAATTCGGTTTCTATAATTAATTTCTTTATTTAGATTATCTTGATTTTCTCTAGTTTTTCTAATATATTCTGACATTTCTTAATCTGAATAATATCCTTCTGGGTAAATTTCTTGGTATAACTGTTCTAGCCAATTTATGGTTTCAATTTCATAGTCTATTACTTTTTCTAATATTATTTTCTTAATGTCTATAATTTCTATATCTTTAAGTATATATAAGATTGAAACTTTAAGATAGTCTAAATGATCTATCTTTTAAAATTAATTTTATTATAATATTTTTTAGTTGTTTGTTTTAGCCTTAGTAGTTCTTGCATATTTTTATTAAGAAATTCTATATATTTTATATTTTTATTTTCCATGTATTTGTTTATTTTTATTTTCATCTGTTTTTCTAGTAACTGTATGTTTTTCATATTTTTTCCAAATTTTTATGTAATTTGTCATGCTAAGTATTTGTAAGAGTAGTTAGGTAGGTATGGTATATAATTTACTCTAGTCATGTAATATTCACCAAATGCTTTTTCTAATATGATTTTTTTTTATATCTACTACTTTTATATCTCTAAGTGCATACAAAATAAGTATTTTAAATTTATCTACCATCACATCAGATAAATTATCATTGATTTTCATAAAATTGCTTATTTCAAAATATTCCCTTCAACCATGTACATAACAAAATATGGTCATCTTAGATTACTATATACTAGATTATTCTTAAATAACATGTTCTTCGGTCACTATTAGCATGGTAATTTGGATACTTTTTCCCTTAAATAGCGCCTCTACTCTGGTTACTCCCCACCACGGCTTCTTGCCTCATTGGTTTCACCTTTAGGATGGCATAGTTCTTAGGGATTTTTCTCCGTTTCCACTTTGTTAATAAACTTCTTAACATATTATTCTTCGAATAATTCTACTCTAAAGTAACTAATATGAATTTATTTTATCATATCATGATTGTTGAGAATTATGAATTTAGCTATTCATAATCATAAATAAATATACCTGTTCGGGTAGTTTTGATATTTCTGAAGTTTGTTCCTCCATAGCTTTTTCCATTGAAATATGTCTGTTTTTTAATTAACTGAGCAAAATATTTATTTATGAATTGGAGAGAGCGTTGCTTCAACGCATGAAGGCTTGCCTTGCAATGCCTTCAGTTTCCTTCATTTATAGAAAAAAAACTTTACAATCATCTTTACACGTTTTTAAAATGCTAACCTATAAGTCAAAAAGGCTATAAGGTCTAAAAAGGCTACCTACCCTAAAAATCCTATACATAGCCTTTAAAGGCTAAGAAAAGTCCAAATCTACATAAATGCTCTACATAAATGTTAATTTACAATCTTTACGTAAAGACTAAAAAATCTATACAATAAATGATCTAATATCTTGTCTTCCGTATCTGCTATATCTCCATTATTGCTTCTTATCTTATCTTTACAGTTGACATTTTGTCTTCTTGATTTTTATTCTAGATGTACTTCTGGAATAATGTTATCTTATCCATTACATCTTTAACATTGGTGATCTAGATATTTGTGTCCAATTATTTTACAATATCTTGTCAGTAGTTCGTCTGAAATAAATACTTTTTTAATTGCTCTTGCGGTAGATTATTTTTTTGGGTTAAGTAATGTCATTATCCATTGTCTGACATCTTCCATATCTGTTTGTCGTAGCTCTTTTGAATTTGAGTATATTATTTGATGATCTCTCGAATAATAGCTCCATATTGGGTTTCCATTAGTATAATTATTTGCTAATTCTTGGATAATTGTAGCTAGTCCAATAAGTCGTTTATTTGCATAGAAATCGGGTATCTCAATTCTGGGTATATCCTGTTGCTGTGTAATATCTTCTGGTATGATCATATCTCTGGTTAGGCCTATTTTTACAACTTGTATAACTGGTTTTATTTTGTCATATAATATCTCTGCCGATGTAGTATAACACTTTATGTAAAATAGATTTCCTTTCGTTATCCTTTTGTAGGTGGTGAATATCTTGTGTAATTCTTCTATAGTTGTTAATTCTTCTCCGTCTTGGGTGTATATGGTGTTTAATAGTCCATAGTCAAAATAAGTTTTTACTAGGCTTGGGTTAGTTTTGGGTAGTGCAATTAACTTGTTATATCCTTGTAATTTTTGGGTTATATAGTTGGTGTTTGGTTCTTTGATATTTGTAGCTCTGGGGTTAAGGTTTAGAAAAGTTTGTACTCTATAGATATTTTCTATATATTTCTGGGCTGTATAATTGTAAACTTTTTTATCTTGGTTTAGGCTATCTCGTTATGTGGTAATTTGTGGGGGTATGAACAAGTGGTCTTTTTGTGTTTTTGGTGTAAATGATTTTTCAAATATTTTATTCATATTCGTGTTCTAGTATCTTGGTCGACTAACTCCTTTGCTTGTACCTGCAGAAGTAGATTGATAAATGTTATGGGTTTTATGGAGTGTCCCAGCGTCTCCTTCTAGCTCTGGAACTTTAATGTCTTCCGATCGACATAGCTCTACACACTGCTGAGTTAGCTGATTTGTAGCTATAGACATCAGTTTATCTTCATTAGTCTTTAGCTTTTCTATCTCATTACCCATACTGTCCACTTTCATTGAAAGCGTAGTTAGGGTGTTGAGTATTTTTTCTAGAGTATCTTCTTCTATTATTTCAGTCTGTGTAGCTTTGTCTTGATATGTAATCTGCAATAACATTTTTGTTAGTACTGATTACTTCAATTATAAATGTGAAATTTAATATATTCAAGACTAGTCTCCGAATCTCTTTTGTTGTAATTGAATTTTGTATTTTCTCTGTTAACCACCAGCGTACCTGTGTATTATCTGTTCGTACAATAAATTTGTTATATACAATATATGGCTCAAATGCTAACAAACATTTATATAATGAACATAATTCTATCCTATTTATTTCCCATTTTATTTCTATCTCATTGAACGTACCTGAGTAGTATCTACAATGGTGTTCTATTTTTTCTGCTTCATATCGATATTTAAGTACTCCTCCATAAGTATATTCACTAGCATCGGCTTCTACTATATATATAAATTTTCTATTTTCATCTGGAATTTTAGTTTTGGTAATTCCTTACAAAGTAATTTTATTTTTTGAACTTGTTTTTTATCTTCTTCATTGTAGTTATATTTTACATCCTTTTTTAATTTTTTCTGTAGTGGTTTTAAAGTTCCTGCTAATTTTGGAATATATTCTCTTACTTGGTTTACTAATCCTAAAAAAGATTGTAATTTCTTTTTTGTATCTAATTCTTCTTTCGAATTTATTATTTTTTGTACTATATGTTGTTGCATTTTCACGCCACTTTTATCTATTTGTATTCCTAAAAATTCTATCTGATTTTTCATAATTTCAGCTTTCTTTTCGCTTAGACTTATTCCCGATTTTTCTATTATATCTGTAAACTGTTCCAATAATTTTACATGTTCTTCTTTGGTTTTTGTATATATAATAATATATCATCTATGTATACTATACAATTAGATAATTGTTTAAAATAATTATCCATAAAATGTTGATATCTACCTGGGGCGTTTTTATATCCAAATGGTAATACATTTCATTCATAAAATCCTTGTGGTACCGTAAATGCGGTTAATTCTTTAAATTCTTCTTCTAACTTTAGATGGTAAAATCCTGATTTACAATCGAATTTACTAAAATAATTATATCCTTGTATTTGCCTTATTTTTAATATCTTATTTGGTATTGGATAGTTATATGTTATAGTTTTTGCATTTAAATTTCTATAATCAATAATCATCCTACTTTTTCCTCTTTTTTGTTCACTATGTTTATTTACTATAAATGCTGGACTATTATGTTTACTATTACTTTTTTTGTATATATTGTTTTTCTAATAATTCATCTATATGCATTATAAATTCTTTTAAATCGTCAAAATTATAGGTTAATGGTTTCTGGGTTATTATGCTATTTTTGTCTATTAATTCAATTTTTATAGTAGTTTTATGTTTTTCCAATCCTTTTAATGGATCTTCACTATATAATTGTTCTAATTTTTTCTTAATTATTTCTATCTTATTTATTGAAAATATAGTTATTTCTGTTTTATTTATCGAAAATACTACTAGTTCTATTGTATCTTCAGTATTTTTTATATTTTCTAACTTTTGTGTAATTTTTTCACTTCCTTTTATCCAATCAGTTTTCTTTCTTATTTTATTATTAACTCTTTTTGCTCTTACTTTCTGTTTGCATGGTGTTGTAAACCATCAGTCTGTTCTAGTTATTATATGTGGGTATAATTTATCTAAAAATGACATTCCTAAAAGTATATCTTTTTATGTTAGTTCATAATTATAAATTTCTTCTATTGTTAATATCTTATCCCATACTTGCATTTTTACATTCCTAGCTTTATAAGTAATTAGGCTTCCTTCATTATTAAATTCTTTAACTATTATTGGTGTTTTTAATTTATCCCATTTACTTTCTGGTAAGCAATTATATCTACATAAATTAGCTTTTACTCCCGTATCTATCATAGGCGTATAATATCTACTATAATATCCTTCTACTACTATCTTCATTAATACGTATATTTTCATTTTATGTTACGGCTCTTTTAAGAATAATTTCTCTTTGTTATATGTTAAGGTTAATTGTGTATGTTCTATATTATATGGTTTTACTTATTCTAACCATTTTATTCCTAATATTATATCTACTTTTTGCATTTCTTCCTTTACTTCAAATTCTATTTTTATTTTTCTAAATCCTATTATTATTTCTTTTTATGCTATATTTTTACTATTTATTAAACTTCTTGGTAGATCTGGGCACATATCATTATCAGTTTTTATTTCTTTATTTTTTACTAGGTATTTTGCTATATAATTTTCTTCTTGTCCTGTATTTAAGAGTATTAAATATTCTTTTTCATTTATTTTTCCTGTTATGTAATATTGGTTTAAATTACTTATTGAATTTATTTCATAACTTGTTCTTTTTGATGAGCTTGATGATTCTGGTTTTTCATCAGCTATTCTTTTCGTTGTACTTATTCTATCATTTACTATTTCTAAATTTTCTTCTATATCTATGTCTCTATAGCTATAATCATTATAATCTATTGTTTTTACAATTTGTTTGAATGGACTTTCTATTCGTATCTTGTTAATCTTATTTTTTCCTGTTATTTTATTTTTTGTTTTAATACATATAAATTTTTGCATCTTGCTGTAAATATTTTACTTCCTGTGGTTAATTCTATTCCTGATATTTTTCAATATAATACTAGTGATTTATCTATATTTTTATCTGTTACCGCTAATAAATAATTTGCACTTATTATAAATTTGAATTTTTGATATATTAGATTTCCTTTTACGGCAGTTATTATGCTTTTTTCTATAGGTTTTATAATTCTATCATATGCTAAATATAATTCTATTGGTGTATCTATTCCTTCTCTAAAACATGCTTTTATTAATATCTTTGTACCTCCGAGGTGTACATATTTTATTAGATCTCCTTTACTTTTTATATCATTTATTTCTTTATTAATTATTCTTTTTGTTACTAGTGGTATACTAGCTTTGCCTTTTGCATATCTACAGTCTATTACATGTTCTTTTTGGCATACTACATAATATTCGTCCTTTTTCTAGTAAAAATATTTTTTATTGTTGGTATTTTAAATATTTTTTCTACACTTGAATCTAATTTTTTTCCTTTTATTTCATCAAATATGTTACTGTCAAATATTATTTTTTGTTCCGTTCCTTCATCATTTAAATATTCTTCCTTTGTTATTATTTTTATATCTTCTTCAGTCATTTAATTCATCTAGTTCACTATCTATTTCAGTACCTGTTTCATTTTCTGCAATTTCATATATACTATCCTCACTTTCTAATTCATAATCTATATAATCTATCTGCATATATTCTGTATTATCTATTTTTCTTTCTGATATTTGTTTATTTTTTGAATTTTTAGGTAATTTACAATCTCTAGCTAAATGTCCTAACTTTCCACAATCATAACAAGTACATTCTTTTATAGATTTCTTCTTTCTATATGGTCTTTTGTATTTATAATTTTTTACATAATATCTTTTTCTTGGTTTCTTGTATTTGTATTTTGATTTTTTATATTTCTCATATTTCTTTTGTCTTTTTCTTTTCTTATAATATCTTTCTTCACATCCAAATTGAGGTGCTATTTTATTTTTGCAACATGCTAAATTTCTTATTAATGTTTTTTCCACTTTTAATTCTTCTCTATATTTTTCACATAAGTTTCTATACCATTGTTGTAAAAATTTTATTCTTGCTCCTAACATATCTACTATTTTTCTTCTTCCCAACTTTTTATTATGTTTGAACTAAATGGTTCGAGTAATTTATTAAAATATAATTTTTTTATTTCTTTACTTTCTTCTATACTATATGCTCCTTTATAATAATATTCTTTAAATGCGCAAGTATATTCATCTATATATCACATATTGCATATTGCTAATTTTAATCTTAAATTCCTATTTGTGTCTTTTTCTTCATCTTGTTCTTCTTCTATTGTTGTCATACTACCAAATTCATCTTTTATAGCTGTTTCATATTTTTTTAATAATTCTATAGGTGTTAGTTTAGTTGTTGTTGATGATGTTCCTTCCATAGGTTTATTAGTTCTTAATACTTTCTTGCTATTTTTAGTTAAATTTGAAAACCATAGTTTTACTGATCCTATTAATGTTCTTTCTATATATTCTGGTACATCTGTTATGTTTATATTATTATCTAATAATTGTTTTGTCTTATATCCTATCCATAATTGTATTGTTTTTTCTGTATCTATTACACAGTCTAGGTCTAAAAAATTATAATTTTTATTAACTATCTATTTTGGTGTCCATTTGTCATATTCATTATATTTTTTAAACTTACTCTTATAATATATAGGTTTTCTTATTTCTATTGTTTTAGGTATTATATTTTCATCTTCTTTTTTATCAAGAGTATTTATTTCCGTGTTGGTATTTTCTAAGTTTTTCTCATTAATTACTTCTTGTTTTTCATTGATTTCTAAATTTTTTGTATTTGTTAATATTTCTGTGTATGTTTCACTATCTTCTGAATCATAATTGTTTGTCTCTTCAACATCTATATTATTTATTTTTAATTCCTGATTTTTTATTTCCAATTTTTTCTTAAATTGATTTATCTCCTTGAGTAATTTTTGTTCTCTATCTTTTTCTTCTATTTCCTTTTGTCGTTGTTCATACAAATCTTTTAACATTTGTAGTTCTTTTTCTAATTCAGCAATTCTACTATTTTTAGTTTCTTCTATTTTTCGTATTTCTTCCGTAGTTTGTTGTTTTATTTTTTCTATTTCTTTTTTCCTGTCTATTTCTTCATTTTTTCTTTCTATTCTTACCATTGCTGTCAATTTATCTTCTAATTTTAATTCTTCTTTTTCTAACATTAGATATAAATGTTCACCTATTTTCTCATATCTTCTCCCTAGATTAGAAAATACTATTTTTATTTTTAATCCTTCGTGATTTTCATATATTTTTTCATCTATTATAAATTCTTCTTTGTTCATTTTATTATGAATAGTTCATGTTGGTATATATATTTTAAACTGTCTATTTGTGATTCTAATTTTGATATTTCATCTTTTTGTGTATTTATTGAGTTTTTACTAACTCCGACAAATATATTATAATGTAGTCTTTCTATTCTTATTTTTAATTCTTTACGTTTTTCAGAAATAAATTATTTTAATTCTTTATATTTTTGCTCTTTATTCATTTAAGCCATATTTATAATATCGTGGCGGATATCTAAATCTAATTTTATCATAATTAGGTGGTATGTGTCTCATTCTCCTAGATTTTAAATGGATTATTAATTTTTCTTCAATACTAGATATTAATGTAATTAGGTAGGCTAATCTTTGTGGGCTTTCTTTTGTTTTATTTACACTTATATATTCTGAATAATTACTAATTAAGGATTCTTTAATTTTTCTAAAAGCTTCTCTATTTTTATATGGTCTTCTCATAGTTAATTCAATAAATGTATATATTAAATTCTAATATTATCTCTAACATATGTTCTACTGCTATACTTTTTAAATAACTGGGCTTTGATACCATTTGGAGGGGGGGGGGTGAGGATAACTAAGAATAACTAACTTATTTAATAGATTTATTGTATAGAGATGGTACAAGTGGTATAGTCTAATTCATATGTTGTCAAGTGTCAAACCTAAAACACCAAGGCTTTGGACCTTAGGAAAAGTCTCTTGAATGGTGCATTCTGACCATGATACGATAAGGTGTGTCACTCGTACTCTATGGTATGACTTATACCATCTCTTACCTCCATTCGCGTACCTTGAGCATCCTTGTAGGGTAGCATACTATCTACTATACTAGTTTGGCCTCCCCTTAGTCGTACACTAAGGCACGAGTCATTCATAGGTGAGTTGTAATATGTATGTCACTTGATCAAAAGTGGACAATTTTTGGTACGGGTCTTGGGTACAGTTTAGGGTCTAAGTCATACCCTTTAGATATAATTCAAGGGTGTTTGGTTGTACCCCTAACTAGTAAATTGGACCTAGGTGAAGTCTTGGGTATGACTTAGGTTACGACTCTTCATACCTTAGGGTACGATTTACTCAAGTGATATGTACCCGACATCGTGGTCGAACTCCAACTTTTAACTAAGGACCATACGATTATTTCCCACCCCAAAATCCTAATGTCCCCTCATTATATAAGTCATAATTGCCTCTCATAACACTTGTGTGGTGGATCAAACATTCCAAAACACACTCAAAAGTTCTTGAAACAAGATTAGAGGACAGGGCTTAAAGAGTATTGGTCGAATGAACATAATTGCGATATGATGTTGCTATAATGAATGTGAATACTTGATAAGTGGTTGGTAAAGGCATTTTTGGCCTTGTATAGAGTCATAATGAATATGAATGTTTGGTAAATGGTTGGTAAGAACTTTGTTAATCATGTAATGGATTAATTTATGACTTTAGATATGATAATGTCCCATTAAGTATGAATGGTTGCTAAATAGTATTATAATGATATTGTTAGCCATGTAATTAGTTAACTTATGACTTTGTTGGTTTACGACTAAGAAAGGGGTTCATTTCCCATAACATGAACTTGATTTATGTGTGGTACTAAAGTGTGGTATAGATGTAAGGGTCTTGATAACTATAATTTGAATTGAATGATGATTTTAATGAAGTCACTGGCGTAATAAATTTATTAATCAATGAATACTCCCATGAATACCTTATGGTCCCATATGGTGTTGATGTGGGTAAATAGTTCAAGTTCTTTAATGTGAAATGGATTTAATAGATGTTAATGTGTGAACTAAAAGGGTTAAGAGTTCAAATATTGACTAATAATGGAAATAGAATGACTAGTGTGTCGAGTCACTAGTCTAATAAATGGCTTGTGGTTCGAGTTCCTCGCCTAATAAAATGACTAGTGGTTTGATTCCCTAGTCAAATGAAATATTTGTGGTTTGATTCCCTCGCCTAATTTAATGACTAGTGGTTTTAGTCCCTATTCAAATAAATGGCTTATGGATAGATTCTCTAGTCCAATAAATAGGTTGTGGTTTGAGTCCCTTTCCTAATGACTTTGGTTGAATTAGTTGAGTTGGTTTAAGGTTTGGATCCCCTTGACTAATGTAATTAAGAAGTTTAAGGTTCTAGAACTGGTAAGGTGAAAGGTTTGAAATTCTTCACACCATGTCTCATGAATGAATGCTTTAAGAATGATTGTATGACTCTTTCCTTGACTTGGTATGCTATATATAAATATATGTATGTGTCTCTTCATATATGCCTATACTAATGTAAATGTTATTTCATATGATGGTATGACTTTGATTGAAAAATGCACTATTTTATCATTATCCTCGAGATACATGCTAGCGCTCCAACCGCTAATTGTCGCCTAATGTTATTTACCAATGTGTTGTAGGTTCCATAGCTTCATATTCTTTTTCTATGTTGTGAACAAGTGTTTGGGTAGATCGTGTGTTGACATTAAAGTGGTGAGCTTCCATTCTACTGATGGCATATATTTCATAGTCTTTCACTTTAAGTATTAGACATTATTCATTTGACATAGTGTTGGCTATTGTCGGGGACATTCCCGACATGTTTTAGACATTGAATTTGTAGAGGTTTCATGGATAGCTGTGGGCTTGGGTTTATTGTCCAGATTGTTTCCATTAATAAAATGCTAGATATTTTCTACTTGTTGACTATAGTTTTTTTTTACGTTATTTAAGACTTGGTTAGAGTTCATCTGATACTTATGAATTAAATAGGTGGTTAGGTTGGGTTAATAGGATAATCTCAGGATCAAGTTGGGCTTGATATGCCCATAGGACATGGTTCGATTTTGGGGCCTGTCAAATTGGTATAAGACCCTGGGTTATGGTCAATTGGGAGTACACAAAGTCGTGTCAAGTAGAATCTCTTTTATGGGTGTGTAGCACGCCTACACTTATAAAAGAGGATCTATCAGATATTTAGGAATGTTTCTTTTTCTTTTAATTCAGTTTCAAGCTATATAGAGTCTAAGGTCTTGGATTTATCTGATTTTTACTTGCTTATCTTTTAGATCATATATCCAAACAGATTTAACATTCAAGCGAGCTATTTTGTCCCGACTGGGGGCAATATGGACAAAGCTAGTCCAATTTCTAGGATTCAGATCAAATCAAGGGTCATGACATCTGACTATCCTCGAGGGGTTCCACCTATTCCCCCTAACCCTACTTTTAGGGGTAACACTTCTTCTCTGTCACCACAGAATGAAAGGTTCTATCTCTCATTTACTCTGTTGGCTTAGGTTTGTGGAAAGTAGTCCAAGAGAATATATTGGGTAGGCCCTAGCATCCATTCCACGGCTAGTGCTCCCTACCCAAACCCATTAGGAGGCGGGCATTTTCATATTGGTAATGATCATAGGGCATAAGGTGCCCAAGATTAGGTCTGTGGGGCCCAATCCTCACTCGGCTATCCTCCTTGTTAATTTTATGGTCGGTCACACCGTGGTTATTGAGAGTAAGGAAAGAATAGGTGTTATAAATATGGTTAATTGGGTCATATGTAATGATAGTATCCCATATTGATTGTCTGTAGGGAAAAAATGTACAAGTTGCCACTTCTCTAGATTTTGAACCAAGGGATGTGGCTTCTAGCTCTGACACTAGTTGGGACATATCAATGCTCTTACAATCCTTCGGGAGCCTGAGGCACCTTAGAATACTGGCGCAGGAATGCTGAAACTTTTTTTCTCGTGAAGTGTATTATTTGCTAGACCTAAGGTTCTCTCTTTCTTTGTGACCCCATACGTGGTTGTGCATCTTTATTTTTGGTGTCGAGAGTCTGCCAGTTCCTTTTTCTATTTCTACCCTGGTAGGAGATTTTGTAGTTGTTAAGAGGGTCTATAAGGGGTGTCGTTTCTATTAGTGGTAAAAAATATCTTGTAGACTTGATAGAGTTGGGTGTGGTTGATTTTGATATTGTCCTAGGGATGGATTGTTTTTATTCATGTTATGCTTTCTTAGATTGTCAGACCCGTAGGGTCATAATCATAATTCCCTAATAAGTCAGACATTCTATAGGAAGGTGGTTCTTTGGTTCCTAAATTGAATTTCATTTCATATCTTAAGGTCCATAAGTTAATCCCAATAGGGCATTTTTATCATTTGGTCCGAGTTAAAGGTTCTAGCTCGAAAGGTTCTTCCCTAGAGCCCATTCCTGTAGTCAATAAGTTTACTGATATTTTTCTTAGTAATCTTTTTTGTATTCCTCCCGATAGGGAACTCAATTTTTGGGTTAACCTTATTTCGGACACTCATCCTAGTGTGTCTCCTTAAAGTGTTTCCGTGTTGTTCATTTACAAGAAGTATGGCTTTCTTTGTATGTGCATTAATTATTGTTCGAGGAACAAGCCCACCATATGGAAGAATTATCGTCTACCTAGAATCGATGATTTGTTTGATCAAATTCAAGGTGCAAAGTATTCCTCTAAAATTGATCTTAGGTCGGGTTATCATCAACTTAAGGTTAGGGAAGCGGATATCCCAAAGACCGCCTTTAGAATTCGGTATGGTAACTATGAGATCTTTGTCATGTCCTTTGGGTTGATAAATTACCCCATGGCACTCTTTGATTTGATAAATAGGGAGGTTGAGTATGGGATTGGTGTTGTTTCGAACACTTGTCCAACACTTATTCCTCTTTCAAAGAATGGTTTTGGGTATAGAAAGACCAAGTATCCCTAGTGTACCTCCTCGGTGATACCCGTTATAGTAGAGTGTTGTGCTCATTGGGATAATGGCATAAAGGTCGAAGGTTGATCCTAAATTTTCTTCTAGTAGTGGTCCTCAAGGGAAGGTTGGGCTGTATACTCTAGTGGTTCTCTCTTATCTAAGTTGAGATGGCGCCCAACTAGTCTGGAATGCATCCGTTTAGCACTTATGCCTAAGGTTCATATCTTGCATATGTTTTGTTCCCCGGGTATGAGTCTCAACCTTACATTACATTAAAAATAGTATATTCAGTGGTGTGTGATTTGGTGTCTAGTCCTAAGGAATCATCCTTTGGTATGTTGTATCAGGATGGGTCTCATTTATGACCTTGGTGGTTGTAATAAAACCCTTCATGCCTATGGTGTTATGTCTTATTTTAGGGATCTCTGTGTTGCCTTGATTGGCATAGATAATTCTTGTACTTTGGTTCCTTAATGATTTTCTTGTACTAGGATGTAGTGGTTTGGAGAACATGGTGATGTCTTGAAATTGGGAAATGTAGAAGTCCCTAAGTGAAGGAGATTTTAGGGAGACTTCTAGAACTAAGGTTTTTAGAAGGAGAGGCAAGGTTTTCATCATGAGAAAGGGGTAGGAAAGGAGTTGAAGGTGAAAGTGTTTATCAAAATGATAGAGGGTGCTAGATCTTAGGAAAAATAGATCATACTGCAGGAATAAAAGCGGTAGGCCTAAGTATTGAGGTTGGTAGATATACCAATAGTCATGTTGGATGCTTAAAATAATTGGGAAGGCATATCTATGAATCTTTTTATGGCATAGTCGTGTTGTGGTTTTGAATTATCAATCATATGCTGGTGATTTTGCCTATAATAGTTGGTTATAGTTTTCCTATATCGTCTACTTGTGATTTGCATGTGATAATAGTAATAGAGGAAAGTAGTGTTCGTGATGGACGTAAAAATATAGCTGATTGCTTAAGTTAACTCCTTTTATCTTTGAATAGTCTTGAACATGGAAGTAGTGGTGCATCACTAGACTCAAGAACCTATAGTGGTGTGTCTCCAGGAAGTTATAAGTTGAATTAGGCTTGCTCTTTAGCATTGGCATGGCACCTTTTGAAGTGTTGTATGGTAGGACGTGTGATATCCTATTGGGTGGTAGAAACTTGGTGAGGGCAAGTTGCTCAACCCCAATTGGGTTCACCAAGCCTTAGAAAAGGTGAAAGAGATTTGTGAAAATTTTAAAACAACTCAAACTCTCCAAAAATCCTATGCAAATATGAGGCAAGGAGCTTTAGAGTTTAGTGTTGGCGATCGGGTATTCTTGAAGGTGTCTCCCATGAAGCGAGTAATTCAATTCAGTAAAAAGGGGAGGCTTAGCCCCCGTTATGTTGGTCCCAATTAGATTTTTAAAAGGATTGGCAATGTTGCCTTTGAGTTGGAGTTGCCTTGTAGATTGAACCCCATTTCCCCGATTTTCCATGCCTCTATGTTGCGACGATGTATGGGTAACCCTTCCTTGGTTATTTCCTTGAAGGATGTTGGAATTGTGGACTCTTAGTCCTACAAGTTTGCCACTTTCAATAAAAATAAGTGGCTTCGATGAAGGTTCTATGGAGGAACCAATAGTCCGAGGAAGCTACTTTGGAGGTGGAGGAGGACATGAAGTCCAAGTATCCGCATTTATCTCCCATTATGGAAACTTATGATCAGGGTATGTGTTGATCTTCTAGATTTGATGTATGTCTTTTGTAGACATTGGCTTCAATTCTCTAAGCTTCGGATTGATCAAGAGGTTTTGATAAATGATGGGTTTGAATCACAAAACCAAAGTAATGAATATTCGGTCAATGATAATTATGATGTGTATTGTATCCTTGTTGTATTCTTTTTTCTAACTTGTGTAAAGGTTGTTTTGACGGAAGATAATGTGTTAACTTGTTTTTACACTTTCGTTACCCGTCATTTGGGGATGAATGATCCAAGTGAGGGAAAACTAAAACACCTAGGCTTTGGACCTTAGGAAAAGACTCTTGAATGTTGCATTCTGACCAAGATACGGTTAGGTGTGTCGGTCGTACACTTGTGTTTGAGTACTACCCTTTCTCACCTAATCTCTCAGTCCTTGAGTAGCCCAAAAGGGTAGCATAAAGTTTACTATACGAGTTTGGCCTCCCCTTACAAATATACTAAGGTAAAAGTTGTACCTAGGTTAGTCGTAAGGTGCTTGGCATAGGATCAAAAGTGGACTGTTCTTGGTACGGGTCATGAATATGGTATAGTGTCCAAGTCATACCTTTTGGATACAATTAAAGGGTGTGTAGTCATACCCTAACCAGTATATGGGACCTAGGTTAACCCTAGGGTATGAGTTAGGGTAACACTCGTACCTAGGGTATGGTTGACTCAAGTGAGTCGTACCTAACATCGTGGTGACTTTCAAGCTTTTAACTAAGGAACCTATGGTCATTTCCGACCCAAAACCCTAATTTCCCCTCACTATATAATTCATTTTAGCCTGTCATAACAATTGTGTGGTGGATCAAATTCCAAAACACTTTCAAAAGTTCTAAAAACAAAATTAGATGGTAGGGTTTTAAGAGGGTTCATCTAGAGGAAAAAGAGGTCCGACCCAAAACCCTAATTTCCCCTCACTATATAATTCATTTTAGCCTGTCATAACAATTGTGTGGTGGATCAAATTCCAAAACACTTTCAAAAGTTCTAAAAACAAAATTAGAGGGTAGGGTTTTAAGAGGGTTCATCTAGATGAAAAAGAGGTGTAAATTTCTTTATTGAATCAACTTGTATAAGTAAGGTATCTCTTTTCTTTGTTAAATAACTAAAAAACCATGTATTTTACACTTGGATTAGTAAGTGTACGTGGATATTTTTAAATCAAATGAAAAGAGTTTTTGTTGTCAAATGATGATTAATGCTTGCTCTTGCTTAGACTTGTTATTATATATGATATTGGTGGTGGTTTGCATATGTGAGGGTTTTTTGTATGTGATTTAACAAATGGCTTTTGATAAACCCTAATATTAATGAATTCTACCATGAACTTTTCCTTGATAAAGGTATGCACACAAGGTGTTTGTGAAATGTCTAAATGAAATGTCTAGTCTCATTTAATGGTGTATTGAACTATGATATTAGTCGAGTGAAGATGAGCTACATATGATATTGCTATAATGAATGTGAATACTTGATAAGTGGTTTGTAAAGGCATTGTTGGCCATATATTGTGTCATAAAGAATATGAATATTTTGTAATTAGTTGGTAGAACCTTGATAATCATGTAATGGATTAATTTATGAATTTAGATGTTGTTAGGGACCAATAAGTATTGTTAGCTATGTAATTAGTTAAATTATGACCATTTTGGTTGATGGCTATGAATGGGGTTCATTTCTCTTAACATTAACTTAAATTTTGTATGGAACTAAAATGTTGTATAGAAAGGCCAATGAAGCTTAAATGGCTTTTAAGGGTATTGATGACTATAATTTGAACTGAATGGTGATTTAAATGAAGCCACTAGCCTAATATAGTGGTTAATCGATGAATACTCCCATAAAGACCTTATGGTCCCATATGGTATTGATGTGGGTAAATGGTTAAAGTCCATAAATGTGAAATGGATTTAATGGATGTTAATACATGAACTTAAAGGGTTTAGGAATTCAGATGTCGTCTAATAATGGCAATGGAATGACTAATGGTTCCAGTCCCTAGTCTAATGAATGGATTATGGTTTTGAGTCCCTCGCTCAAAGGTATGACTAGTGGTTCGACTCCCTAGTCTAATGAATTATTTGGGGTTTGAGACCCTCGCCCAGTGGAAAGACTAGTGGTTCAATCCTTAGTCATATGAATGGCCTGTTGTTCAAGTCCCTCGCCCAATGGAATGACTAGTGGTTTGAGTCCCTAGTCTAATGAATAGTTTGTAGTTTGAGTCCCTTTCCTAATGAAGTTAGTCGAGTTGGTTTTAGGTTCTGATCCGCTTGATTAATGTAAGAGAGAAGTTTAAGGTTCTAGAATAGGTAAGGTGAAATGTTTGAAATTCTTCACTCTGTGTCTCATGAATGAATGCTTTAAGAATGATTGTATGACTCTTTCTATAACTTTGTATACTATATCTAAACATATGTTTATATCTTTTCATATATGCCTATACTAAGGTAAATCTGATTGAATATGATGGTTTGACTTGGATTGAACAAATGCACTATTTTATCCATATCCTCGAGATACATGTTAGTGCTCCAACCACTAACCGCCTTTGGATGCTATGTCCCCATGCAGCATAGGTTCCAAAGATTATTAATCTATTTTTACACAGTGACCAAGTGTTCGGGTGAATCTTGTGTTTACATTGAAGTGGTGAGCTTCCATTCTTTGAAAGGCATGAATTTTACATTCTTTTATTTTAAGTCATAGACTTTATTCATTTTTACATGGTGTTGGCTATTGTTGGGGGCATGTCCCAACATGTTTTAGAGAAAGAATTTGTAGAGGTTTTGTGGATGACTATGGACTTGGTTTTATTGGTTAGATTGTTGCAATTAATAAAATACTAGATATTATATAAGTACTGACTATTAGCTTTATGTTATTCTTCTACTTGGTACTTGATCGTAGTTCATTCGACACTTACGAATTGGATGGATGGTTAGGTTGGGTTAACGGGACAATCTTCGATCTAATTTGAGCTAGATATGCCTACACGACATGGTCCGGGTTCGGGGTATGTCAAAACCAATTTTGATTTTGTATTGGATATAGATTTAGTATACAATTTGTATGGTATGGGTATGACTTAGGCAGGGTAGTCATATGATGGATAGTGTGTGATGTCCAACATTCTGTCTAGGGTACGAATTGGGGGTACCACTCGTATATTTTGTATATGAGTTAAGGAGGAGTCATACCCACATCCATAATTTTTACAGTTTAAATTAGGGGTATTCTGGATATTTCCCTTCTTAACCTCTCATGACTCCACAACTTAAAACACTATTGGGTCTTCATTTACCCTATTTTTCTCAACCAAAAACATTTTAAACACTCTCAAATCTCTCTCAAGGCTTTTGGTTCAAGAAAGAGGCTAGGATTTCTCCAATACAATCAATTCAGGGCTTACAAGGGTGGTTTCTCTCCATACTCCTTGGTATCTAAGGCATGTTATTCCTCCCCCCTCATTGTTAGTTAAACTAAATTCATGTTCTAATGAATGGTTTTCTGATTGAATTATGGGTATTATTTTGTTTTGAATTGTATGTTGGGGGTTTTGGTTGTTAATGGATGAATATTGTTTTCCCATGTTTTTCATATAGTTTTCATGTTAAAATTGTGGAATTTAACATGTGGTTTCATGGGAATGGTTAATTGGTTCTTCGTTTTGGTTTTGGTTTTCGAAACTATATGCCATCAATATGTTTGCTAAAATGCTTATAAGAATGGTTTTGTCATATAGTTTTGACTTTTATTAAAATTATTGCATTTCATAATATGGTTATGGAACCTAAATTTGTTTAAATGGTTTTAAATTATCTGGTAAGGCCTTGATGGCCATGGTTTTGGTAAATTCAAAATTCTGTGGGGTACATGTGAATCTCCTAGGTGTTGGCTAATAATATTTGTTGCAAGCTACAGTCGGTATAACGATACCATTTCATAAGGCCTTAGTAATAAACTTTGGAATTGGTAGTTTGTGTATATGCTAATGGTTTTAAATGGATAATAATGTCGGGTTATGATATCTAAACGTGAATGTGTGATTCCAATGGACTGACATTGGAAACTCATGTTTGCCGACATGAGGGATGGTCATGGTAACTATATACTTTTGGAGTACACGGGAATCCCCTAAGTTTGTAATCGTATATATGTATCATGGAGGGCGAAGACTACATGGGAATCCTCTACCCCTATGATATCTCTGGTTCGTGTAGCTCCACGTATAGGGGCACGTTCAGGGGATAACACTGGAACCATATAGCCCATGGGTGGTTTTAGGATGGTCAAGCTACAGATCCTAGGTTAAGCTTTTAAATACATGCTAAAATCAGTTCCCTTTCCCAGCATGGATTATATATATATATATATATGGATGGATATGATTGCATATTGTTATTTACTTGGTTTCAAATTTTAGCATTATCTTATCCTTGCATATGAGTACATGATAATGTTCACCCTCTAACACATCTTTGGGCATTGTATCACCATGTGTTGTAGGAACAGTCCATACTACTACTATTCAGTGACTTAGATTCGGGGACAGCTTTGTGTCGGATTTAAGTGGAGAGCTTCCATGCTCCAGAAGGCTTTATTTCATGTTATTGTCTTCTGTACATACTTTTGTTATTTCTGAGACTTTTGTTTTTAGCTATGGTTGGGGGCATGTCCCGACCGGATGTTGGTTTTATTTCAGATAGAGGATTTTTTATACTACTTTGTGTTGGCATAGGCGTTGTCGGTATTGGTCTCAACCTTGGCATTGGTATTGGGGTTGACACCATTTGATTGTATTTGGTTTATGATTTTTCCATTTTGTTATGCTATATTATTAAAACCTATTCGATATAGGGTGTAGAGTGGTTATGGTTAGGTATTGGGGGTAGTCTCTGATCCTTGCTGGGATTGAGGCACCCAACTTGACTAGGACCTAGTTCGGGTTATTCTAACCTCAAGGGTATTTATAGTTTGTCTAATCAACAAATATAACCTATCCAAAACAAAATAGGAAAATTAACTCGACAGCAATCACACCTCAGGCAATGAGTCACCTGGATGGATGACGAGTCTTGTCAGTTCCGTTGCCTTCTTCCGGTGTTGGGTGATGATGAATTGTTGTCAGAATCTATGAGTCATTGGCTGCAAGTCATTGCCACTCTAGTGGATTTTCAACTTTCTGTACCTTCTCTCTATTGTAAGAACAACTCCTTATGATGAGTTGTTGCCTAACATAATGAGTCATGGGTTTCTTCCGTTTCCACTAGGCTTCAACTTAGTTTTCTTCTGGACTTTTTCTCATTTGCTCGGAATAACTCACGCTGATATGTGATGGAAACACGACACTTTCGATGCTTAAAACTATTAATTTATATGCATATACTTAGGTTGTTTTAGTGGATATGATGCACTTTTTTGTTTACTGCAGATAAATTAGGTCAACAAGAGTGTTGAGATGAAAATGGAAGAAAATCCTAAAAAGATCAAGTCACAACAAGGTATGAGTCCCCTCACGAGTCAACACATCATACGACTTGGAGGCTAACTCTTATGGACAACAGAAGCCAAGAAGCAGAAGAAAACAAAGTATTAAAAAGATACGACTGAAGCATCCAAGTTGTAAGAAATGATGTGAGCTGTATGAACAAATCATAAGCATAGTAGAATCTAAAGCTACCATCTAAAGTTGAAGTCTTAGAAGTATATGAGTCAAAACTCTGAGTACGACTCGTATAGCGAAACCGTAAGAAGATCAGTGTTCAAAGTTTGGAAAGTTAGATGTCCCAGGTGGATACAAGTTGTATGATCAAGGTATGACTTATGAATAGAATTCGTATGAAGAATAGAAAGTTGAATACTTAGGAGACCAAACACTGGAATAGATACGAGAGACATGGTAAGACTCGTATGATGAGTGTACAAGTGAATGAACGAGTCCTACCATGTGTTGTCTTAACTTTACCTTTCCCCTTTTTATTAGGATTTTTGAGTATTTTGAGATACTATAAATACCCTAGGGTTTATCTTTTATTAGGTTACACACTTTGATATTCTTTTACATATTTTTACATTATTTTCACCATTGATACTTTGTTCTTGAGATCTTTGGGTTTTTATTGAACAACAGATTTCAGATTTTATTCTTCTCATTATTGTACAATTAATTACATGCTTTTTTAATTATAATCATGGATTTCTGCATGAACATGAGCAGCTATCTTCCCTGACTAGGGTTGTGGGAACCCTGGTGGATTAACCACATAAGGGAACTGAGAGATTCATCTATTCTAAAGTAAACTACATTTATCTTAATCTTTTTAATCATAATTGACCTCAGAGATACTACGGAATCTGTGGGATATCATATATACATAAACATCCTCACAAGAGAGTTCATTATTTGGAAAAGAGGATTAAGATAGTAATTTGAGATTCACTTCCATCATTATTATTTCGCCATCTCATCTAATCAACTTGAGAATAAAAAGGTTAGAGATAAACTAAAGTCATAAATAAGGAGTAACAACGCGATGCCTTGAGACTACATGGTAAAGGGTGAGATTTATCAATGCGTTCAAAAGACTGTTAATAATACCTAGCTATTCGTCTTTACATATAGAGCAGTAAAATAGGTCGTTTGAACATGATAAACTTATGTAGTTAATAAGCTAGAAGGAACACAACCCTATTGTTCATTCTCTACTGTTTAGATCTCAAAGCACTCAAGTTCAGTTACTACTTATTGATTACTTCAAAAATCCCCAATTTACTTTTCTTCACTACTCATGAATTACATCAAGTTAACCAACTATTCATCATCTTCCCTGTAGTTTCTTCACTAACCAAGTTGGGTTACTATATTTGACAATGACCAATTTATCCTTCTAAGGAGGTGTACTTTAGGCATTATAAAATTTTGGCACCATTTTCGAGAAAGACGACATAATTTGTTAATTGAATTTGGTGAAGTTTGCGGGTTTTATTTTCATTTTTTGATTTGGCATATGCTGGTGAATGTCAAACACTAGGAAAAGAGGCAATCCATTACTCTCTGTTGACCCAGAGCCAGAAAGAATTCTTCAAACACCACGATGGATGACAAAACAAGTACGTGGTGGTGTTCTGGCTAGGGTTCAAGACCCTCATAATGTGCCTCTTCCTTCACCACTAGATGATCGACAGAATGTTACTGACAGACAGACAAAACAAATAATAGTAGCAGTAGATGAAGAAGATAGAGTAGGGGAAGAGAAGGCCCGAGCTAAGAATGCAGCGCTAGCCATGCAAAGACAAGTGCCTGCACAACATGGTATATTGTAAAGAGAAAGAGCTCCGATGATTCGTTCTTATCAGTATCTTCAACCATATGATAAAGATAAAAACATGGGATATTTTGAAACTACTGAAACATGAGCCAGCCATCATTCATTCTGCATTACCCACTAATGTTAAATTTGATAGTACCAGTGCTATGATCCGATTGCTAAATCTGATAGGTGCATTTTTGGGATGAACAACTGATGATGCAAAAATTTATATTGCTAATTTAACTAGGATTTGTTTGTCATATGCTATTCTGGGGGTAGATCATGATGCTTTGAGACCATTGGTTGTTCCCATTTTCTTTGATTGGAGAAACATCGCTATGGTTAGGGGTACTTCCAAGAGGTCAATCACTACCTGACATAAGTTATGTAAATAGTTTTTGGACATATCTTTCCCTCTACAAGGGTACTACAGTTGAAATATGATATTTAGAACTTTAGATAATTATCTGCACAATCCTTTTATGAAGTATGGTTTAGATTTAAGAAAAAGCTGAGCATGGTACCGAATCACAGAATCAGAGGATCAAATTTGTTGGAAATCTTCTATCGATCATTGAACTTCAGTTTGAGAGCAACGACAGATTCAATTTCAAGAGGTGCATTTTTGCGTCTTTGGTAGGATGTTGTATAGGATAAGCTTGATGATATTTTAGAGACGAATAGAGGTTGGCTTACAAGAGATTTTGTGTGTGGTACTAGTATATATGCTATTGGTGAAAATAATGCATATTGTTTGCAAACTTTTGAGCCCAAGGATAAGGGAATCAAGGTCAGAACTATTATAATGATAAATACATGGATAGAAATAGAGACAAATGGTGATAGGCAAAAAAAGATGACTACAATGAGAATAGTGACAAATATGTTCCACCAGGCAGCTATGATTTATTATCTAAAATAGAGGCAATATTGTAAAAACTAGTCAAATAATGAGGAAGTCAAGAGAGATGTCTTAAAGAGATTAAGGTAGACATATCAGGGCAGAATCAGAAAGTTGAGTCACATACTACCACAATTAAAAAAATAGAACAATAGTATGGTCAGATGTCAACTATATTAAACCATAGGCAACCTGGTACTCTTCCTAGTAACATGACTGCAAATTAAAAAAATAATGGTCACTACAATGCAATTAACATTTGAAGTGGTAAAACAACTATGTATCTGCTTCTACTACTATTGGTGAGAAAAAAGTAATGATGATGATGTTGATGTACAGAGTAATAGCTAGCAAGATACAAGAAAAGGTTAAACTGGGGGGACTATTCTGAAACCCATTCCGCAACCAAGCCTTTCTTTTCCTCAAAGGCTAAGAAAAAAGGTTAAATATCAGAAGTTTTTATCTATGTTAAAGAAACTTTCAGTCAACATCCCACTTGTAGAGGCATTAGAGAAAATGCCAGGATATACAAATTTCATTAAAGATCTAATAACCAAGAAGAGGTTAGTCAGTTGTGATCCATTTGAAAATATTCATTATTTCAACACTATGGCAACTAGATCTTTGGTATATACGATGGAGGATCCGGGCGCTTTCACTATACGTTGCACCAATGGATCTTTTGATTTCTCTCGAGCTCTATGTGATTTAGGGGTTAGTATCAACCTTATGCTATTAGAAGTATTTAAGTAATTGGGCTTGGGATCTCCTACAATTACCATTAGACTAGTAATTGTAGATAGAATAGTGAAAAATCTAGTTGGTATTCTATATGATGAATTGGTTAAGGTGGCTTCTTTCATCTTTCCTGCTGATTTTTCGATATTAGACTATGAAGTGGATTTCCAAGTCCGAATTATCTTGGGAAGAACTTTCTTGGCTACAGAAAGGAAATTGATTGTCTTAAGCTGGGATATCTAATGATGAGACTCCGTGATGAACTGGTGATATTTAATGTATGCAAAGCCATGAAAAAGCCTAATGATTTAAGAGTTGTATTCATGATTGATTTTTATGATAAAGAGTTAGACTCTCTACATTATATTAATTTTGTTACTCTTTTCTATGATGGTCCTAATGTTGTTGTTCCTATTAAAGAAAGGTTGGATGTTGAAGCACTTGCAACAGTGATCATGAACTTTGATAGTATGGTATCCACGACTAAGATGAGATAGTAGGTGCACTCTATGGAAGAGCTTCTTACACTTATGCACCAAAGAAGCTTGATTTGGATTTGAAGAATAGAACCACTCTACCTTCTCGTCTATTTATTGAGGAGCCGCCCATCTTAAAGTTGAAGGCTCTTTCTTCTCATCTGCGATATGTATATTTCGGATCCAAAAACACTTTGTCAATAATTATTTCATCTAAATTGGGTGAAACTAAAGTAGAAGCTTTGTTATCAGCATTACAAATATTCAAGAAGGCCATTGGCTAGTCTATTGAAGATATTATAGAAGTCAGCCTTGTTAGTGTACTCATAAAACTCCACTTGATTCAAATCATATTCCAAGTATGGATGATCAGTATCAACTAAATCCTCCTATGCAGTAGGTGGTGAATAAGGAGATAATCAACTCGTTGGATGCATATATAGTGTACTCTTTTCCTGATAGTAAGTGGGTTAGTCTAGTATATTGTGTTTCAAAGAAAGTTGGTATCACTTTTTTGACGAATAAAAAGAATAAGTTGGTGCCAATGAGACCAGTCACAAGATGAAGATTATGCATGTATTATAGAAAATTGAAAGCATAGACTCAGAAGAACTATTTTTCGATGCCCTTCACGGACAAGATGTTAGACAGGTTAGCTGATAGAGGATGGTACTATTTTCAAGATAGGTATTTAGGGTGCAAAAAAATCACTATTGCTATTAAAGATAAAGATAATACAAACTTTACTTGTCCTCGTAGGACCTTTTCATTCAGACATGTACAGTTCAGGTTATGTAATGCTCCAGCCATATTTCAGAGTTGTATGATGTCAATATTCTCTGACATAGTAGAAGATGCCACCGAAGTATTTATGAATGATTTTTTAGTTGTTGTTGATTCTTTTGATAACTACTAAGCTCATTTGGCAAATGCTCTTAGAAGGTGTAAAGAATGCAACATGGTACTTAATTGGGAAAAGTGTCATTTTATCATCAAAGAAGGTATAGTCCTTGGAAACAAAATTTCAAAAAGTTGTATTAAGGTAGATAGAGCAAATATTGAAGTGATTGATAAATTACCTCCACCAATCTATGTGAAGGGTTTTTGTAGTTTTTTATGTCATGCTTTGTTTTATAGGGGATTTATCAAGGATTTCTACAAAATTGCCAACCCTCTTTGATGGCTTCTTGAGCACGTGTTGAAATTTTAGTTTACTAGTGCATGCTTAAAGGCTTTTGAATTTCTAAAAGAGTTGATGACCACTACTATCATTATATCTCTAAACTATTCCTTGACATTTGATATTATGTATGAAACGATTGGTTTATCCTTAGGGGTTGTACTAGGTCAACAAAAAATAAAGATCATCCCATCTACTATGGTCGAAAGGCACTAAATCTTTCTAAAAAAAGTACATTATGATAGAACAGGAGTTGTTGGCAGTAGTTTTTACCTTTGAGAGGTTTAGGTCTTATTTGATTGGGACAAAGGTAATGTTACACATTGATCATGCAGCATTACGGTACTTAATGGAAAAAAGGATGTGAGGCCTATATTGATTAGGTGTGTGCTATTGCTTCAAGAATTTGATTTGGAAGTCAAGGACAGAAAAGACACATAAATTTAAGTTGCAGATCATTTGTCTTGACTTGAGAATGAAGCTATGCAGAATTTTAAAGATGGCCTAGATATTCTAGATAATTTGATATTTGCAGCTTACCAAGATCTAATTCCATGGTTTTCAAACTATGCAAATTATCTAGCAAGTGATTTAATTCCTAAAGATCTTTCTTTCAGCAGAGAAAGAAGTTTATGCATGATGAAAGGAAAGTTTTCTAAGATGAGCCATATTTATTCAGAATTTGTCAAAGTGGGATTATTCATAGATGCATACCTGAGGTGGATATTACTGTCCAACAATTTACAAAGATGCGCATGATTTTACTTCGGCTAGTGATCAATGTCAACAACAAGGTAACATCTCTAGATGCCATGAACTTCCTATGACTTATATTTTAGAATTGGAATTGTTTGATGTATAGGCATAGACTTTATGGGTCCTTTTGTGAGTTTATTTGGAATGAAGTATATATTTATGGTTGTGGATTATGTTTTAAAATTGGTGGAAGAAATTGGAATTACTAGCAATGAAGAACTTAGTGTCACCACATTCTTGAAAAAAACATATTTTCTCAATAAGGCATGCCATATGCTATCATTAGTGATAGTGGGTTACATTTTTGTAATTGTCTATTCAAAAGTCTGCTTGAGAAGTATAGAATGAAATACAAGGTGGTGATACCTTATAATTCGCAGACTAGTGGACAAGTTGAGATATCCAATAGTCATCTTGAGAAGTATGGAATGAAAAACAAGGTGGTGATACCTTATCATTTGCAGACTTGTGGACAAGTTGAGGTTTCCAATAGAGAAATTAAGCCTGTTATTATGAAGACAATGAATGCCACTAAGACAGATTGGTCAAAAAAAATTATATGATGCATTATGGGCTTATCGAACTGCATTAAAGACCCCAATTAGTGCTTCACCCTATCAGCTAGTGTATGTTTGGCTTGTCATCTGCCTGTTGAACTTGAACATAAAGAACTTTGGGTTTTGAAGAAGCTAAATTTTAAGTGGCAAGATGCAGCCAAGTCAAGAATGAATAGTATGAATGAGTTGCGTGAATTCTGACTCCTAGAATATGAAAGTTCTACACATTACAAAGACAATATGAAGTTCCACCATGATCGTAAAACTCAGAAAAAAATCTTCAAAAAAAGGTGAGCAGGTATTGCTCTACAAGTCAAGTCTTTGTTTTTTTCCAAGTATGTTGAAGTCTAGATGATATGGTCCCTTTACTATGCTAAGAGTATTTCCATATGGTTCTTTGGAATTTAAGTGAGGTGGCAAAGCATCGTTTAAGGTGAATGGGTAAAGAGTTAAGCACTATATGGGCAACAATAAGGAAATAAATGTAATTTTTGATATGGGGCTTTGTGAAGGCTAAGAAACAAAGGTAATTGCATTGTGTCACAGAGTTAAATCAAGTTTTTATAGGAGGAAATTAATGAGCCTAGTTGGTAAATTCTAAGTACCCAACATAGCTATATCAAGCCACAACATTAAATCAAGCACTGTGTGGGAGACAACCCATGTTTTTGTACTAATTTATAGAATAGTATAGTTTTTAGTATGCAAGACAAATGATTGCAGAAAATATTCAAAAACTTTCAAGAGGTTTGGTCATACGGACTCTTTCTGAGTCGTATCTAGATGGTACAAGTAGTGAGTACGAGTTGAAAGGACCTAGAAGAAAATTTATAATCAGGTAAAAGTTTCTGTATTGGATATGATTCTCAAAAAGAGTCATAACCTAAAGGTACACTCATCACGTTGAGTCGTATCCACTCCAGAACCCATGTAAGATTCCAAGCCTATACAAGTTAAAGAAATGACCCATAATCCTGAGTACAAGTCGTACACATGACTAGTACCCAAGATTACGAGGTCGGGATTGCGGGTTAACCAGGCCCAGATATTGATTTAAAAAAAGAAAAAGGGCACCTATTAGGTACACAATATCTGAAACACTCACCCACCACTATTATTTCCCGATTTCAAGCTACCATTGCATGAATTCAATAAAAAACAACTCAAATCACTTACCAACTTGATCTAATTCCTTACTCGCATTGATCTAAGAATGAATTTGGGTGAAAAAGATTGAAATTGGGAAACCTAAAGTTTCACTCATTTAAGTAAGTTTTCAAAATCCATCCTATTATATTTCAAGTTAGAATTATTAATGTAAGGTATCTTGAACTTAGTTTGAGTTGAATTTGCATATATGTTGTATTTTGGGTACTGTAGTTCTTAGATTTTAGTTGAAAATGGAAATTAGGGGTTACACTTATGTTAGGTGTTGAAATTGGGTGTTACTTTGATTAAATTTGTGTAATATTGATACATAAAGTTGATAGGTATTTTTGGAAATTTTATTTGGATTCAACTATTAAGTTGAACCTCTATGTTGCAGTGGATATGAGATATCTTATGACTCATAACCACAAGTAACAAGTCGTAGCATGATTCGTACATATTGAAGACATAAAAATTTAACTAATTTTAAGTTCTAGTATAGGTACGACTGGCTTAACAAGTCATACCCAAACCATATGACTCGTACACTTAAGTCGTACTGACCTGGAAGGATTTATATTTCTGAAATATATTTCGGACTTGCTTGTGAGTGTTGGTAATAATTCATACCTTAGCTTACAATTCATTCACATGACCCATAATCAAGACAATGAAAACCCATGAATACACGGAGTATCATATGACTCGGTCAGATGAGTCATACCTAACCAATACAACTGGTACCCTTGACTCTTACCCTAAATAGTTGTAATACCCCGTACCTTTTCTAGTTAAAAATTAGACCCTAGAATGTTAAGGGATATCTTCTAAAATAAAGAATAATTATATCCTATGGAATTTTATAGATTTAGACCTCTCATTATGTGGAAAATTTAATAAGTTTTCCAATGATATAAGATTCGCCCAAATCTAATGATCGAGTGAGAAGTTAGGGCTATTTTAAGCTTTGGTCATAAAACACCATGATTTTGGTCCTCAGCGCATCACGAAGATAGTTTAAATGATAATTGTCAATTTTCAGTGAGACTCCACAATTTTGGCGCATCGTGGATAGGTCCAATTTCCCATTTGGCAATTTCTAGTGAGACCTCGCGTTAGTAGCGCGTTGTGCCAGTGGTTAAAATGAAAAACTAAAGGGGCTCAATGATTGTGGAGATTCGCTGTGAAAGCCCAATTCCCGCTAGTCCTTTTCCTATAAGACACCGTGATAGTGGCGCATCGCAATGGCCACCGAGTTCACAAGAAGTTCATTTTTCCAGTTCCTTTTCTAAGATTAAATGGGTTACTTTTCTAATAGGCTGAAGGATATTGCATATGATTGGGTAGTGATGTGTAAGAAAAGTATAGAAGAGAATGCAACTCCCATGATTAGGCAGATATTTTAGGATGCGTTCGTAGACAAGTTCTTCCCATGTGAGATGAGAGAAGCTAAGATAGAAGAGTTCATGAACCTGAGGTAAGGCTCAATGACAGTGAAGGAGTATTGAATCAAGCTCAACCAGTTGTCTAAGTATGCCCCTGATCATATGGCTGACCCTAGGTCAAGTATGAGTAAGTTTGTGACTTGTAAGTCTAGGTTGGTAGTCAAGAAGTGTAGGACTGCTATGCTCATTGGATACATGGATCTTGCTTGGATAATAATGAATGATTGATAGATTGAGGTAGAAAAGTTGAAGGAAAAAGAGAGAGTAAATAAGAAGGCTAGAATAAGGCAGTTTGATTATGGCCAAAATAGGTCTGGAGAGGGAAATCATTCGTAGTTTCAGATTGGTCATCCATGCCCACACTTTCCCCAGCCAGTTCTCCCGCGCCCAAAAATAGGTAGGAACAGTGGGGTAAGTATTCTACGTCCAAATCTTAGAATAGTGTAAGTGGGAAACCCAAATGGGTCATAAAATCAAAGAGTCCCCGCATGCTAGATAGAGAAACAAGGATGTTCATCCTTAGACTCAGGCTAATGGTGCACTAGCTTCTCTAGGTCCCGCATCCCTCCTCAAGTTGGATCATCCAGTTCTAGTGGCGGAAAATTCCAAAATTGGTTCTATACTTTACCATCTCGCCAGGAGCAGGAAGATTTACCAGATGTTGTTACTGGTGTGATTTGTGTCTTTTATCTTTATATTTATGTGTTGTTACACCTTGGCTATAGTTTCATTTATGTGAACACATTAGTTTCTATGAATTTTTAGATAAGTTCTGAAAAAGATTTCTTAGCCTTTCTTGGTTTCTACCCCAGTAGATGAGTCAGTTTTTGATAGACAAATCTATAAAAGGTATCCTATTACTGTCCTTCATAAAGTCATGTTAGTAGACTTGATAGAGTTAGATATGGTTGATTTTGATCTTATTCTTGTATGGATTGGCTCCATTCCTATTATTCTTCTATAGATTGTTGCACCCATGTAGTAAAGTTTCAGTTCCCAGATGAGCCAATCTTTGAGTGGTTAGGTAATTCAGTGTCTCCTAAAAGTCATTTCATATCTTTCCTTAAAGCAAGAAAGTTGATATCCAAAGGTTGTATTTACTACCTAGTTCAAGTCAAAGACACAAAGTCTGAGAATCCAACAATTCAGTCAGTTAGTGTAATTATTGAGTTTCCTGATATTTTTCCAGAAGATCTCCCAGGGCTACCTCCCGATAGAGAGATAGAATTTGGTATTGACTTTCTCTAAGATACTTAGCCTATTTCTATCCCACCTAATCGTATGGATCTCATATAGCATAAGGATTTGAAAGAGCAACTCAATGAACTTTTAGATAAAGGTTTCATAAGGCCTAGTATTTCTCCATGGGGAGCTCCCATCCTATTTGTGCAAAAGAAAGATGGTTCTTTGAAAATGTGCATTGATTATCATCAGCTAAATAAGGTCACAGTCAAGAACAAATATCCTTTTTCTAGAATTGATGACTTATTTGACAAACTCCAAGGTGCAAGTTATTTCTCAAAGATTGAACTCAGATCCGGCTATCATCAGCTTAAAGTAAGGGAATGCGATATCTCAAAGATAGCATCCAGGACCCATTACGGTTATTTTGAGTTTGTAGTCATGTCTTTCGGGCTAACTAATGCTCCAACAGCTTTCATGGACCTTATAAAATGAGTGTTCAAATAGTAGTTAGATATGTTTGTCATAGTATTCATAGATGATATCCTTGTATACTCCCATAGTAAGGATGACCTTGTAGATCATCTTAGAATTATCTTGCAAACTCTTAGGGATCATCAATTGTTGGCCAAATTCAGCAGATGTGAATTTTGGCTAAGATTATTAGCCTTTCTCAGTCATACTATTTCCACCAATGGAATAGAGTTGATCCCCAAAAGACAAAAGCAGTAAGAAATTTGCCTTGACCTATCTCCCCATCAGACATTAGGAGTTTCTTGGTTCTAGCTGGTTATTACTTCTATTTTGTTAAAGGTTTCTCATCTATTGTATCCCTTATGTCTTGACTGACCCAAAAGAAATTTAAGTTCCTATGGTACAATTCTTATGAGAAGAGTTTTCAGGAATTGAAGACTTGACTCACTTCATCCCTAGTTCTAGTATTACCCAATGGTACAGATAGTTTAATGGTGTATTGTGATTCCTCTAGAGTTGGTTTGAGTTTTGTGTTAATGTACAGAAGTAAGGTTATAGTCTATTCCTCGAGAAAATTGAAGCCTCACAAAAAGAATTACCTAACTCATGATCTTGAATTAGTTGTTGTGGTGTTTGCATTGAAAATATGGAGGCACTATATGCATGGTGTGCATGTTAATATGTTCACAGACCACAAAAGTTTGCGTATGTTTTTACTTAGAGTGAGTTAAATATCAAGCAGAGAATGTGGTTAGAATTGTTAAAAAAAATATGACATGAGTGTGTTGTATCATTCGAACAAGGCCAATGTAGTGGAAGAAACCCTAAGTAGATTGTTTATAGACAGTGTTGCTCATGTGGAGAATGATAAGAAAGAGTTAGATCGAGAAGTTCATCGATTAGCTAGATTGGGTGTTAGTTGGTTGAATTAGCTGAAGGGAACGTTTAGGTTCAAAGTACTTCTGAATCTTCCAAAGTTTTAGAAGTGAAGGAGAAATAAGACATGGATTTTAGTTTGGCCAAACTAAAAGAGTCAGTTAAAGACCAAAAGATAGAGGTTTTCTCCTAAGGGGGAGATGGTGTGTTGAGATACCAAAGTAGATTATGTGTGCCTTGTGTTGCTGAGTTGAGACAAATAATTATGGTTGAAGTGCATGGTGCGCGTTTTTCTATTTATCTAGGTGCTACCAAGATGTACCGCGACTTGCGGGAAATCTATAGGTGGAATGGTATGAAGAGTGATATAGCAAAGTTTGTAGCTAAGTGTGCAACTTGTCAATGGGTTAAGGTAGAGCACCAAAGACCTGGTGGTACGTCATAAGAGTTTGGTATTCCCACTTGAAAGTGGGAAGAGCTGAATATGGATTTTGTTATTAGTTTACCCCATTCGCATCGTCTTCATGACTTGATTTGGGTTATTGTAGACAGATTGACTAAGTCAGCTCATTTCTTACCAGTTCACATATTTTATATAGCTGAGGATTATGCTAAGTTGTATATCCTAGAGTTAGTTAGATTACATGGAGTTCCCTTTTATATCATGTCAATAGGGGTACTCAGTTACTTCCTAGTTTTAGAGAACTTTTCAGAAGGGTATTTGTACCCAAGTTCATCTTAGTTCATCTTTCAAACCTCAGACAGATGGTCAATTAGAAAGGACCATCCAAACTCTAGATGATATGTTGAGGGCATGTGCTCCTGATTTTAAAGGTAGTTAGGATGAGCATTTGCCATTGATTGAGTTCACTTATAATAATATTTACCATTCTAGCATTCAGATGGCCCCGTTTAAGGCTCTTTGTGGGAGGAGATGTAGATCGCCAATAAGTTTGTTTGAAGTGGGTGAGGCCACTTTGCTTGGGCCCGATGTAGTATTTGAAGATATGGAGAAAATTAAGATAATTAGAGAAAGATTTAAAATAGCCCAGAGTCATCAGAATCATATGCAGACGTGAGAAGAAGGGGCCTCTAGTTTGAGATTGATGATTTAGTGTATTTAAAAATTTCACCTATGAAAGGGGTAAAGAGATTTGGCAAAAAGGGGAAGCTTAGTCCCCGATATGTTTGACCTTATAGAATTTTGAGTTGTGTTGGGAGAGTCGCTTATGAACTTTATTTTCCCGTAGACTTGTTATCAATTCATCCTATATTCCACGTCTCTATGCTTAAGAAATGCATCGGTGACTCCATTATTGGAGTTCCTTTAGAAATCTCTGATATTCAAAACGGTCTTTCATATGAAGAGATTTCAGTTATACGAACCAGTACCCTTACCTTTTCTCTACAAACTCAAATTTACCCAAAGGTAATACTCTTTCTTGATTATGTTCTTTTCAAAGCATATATTCAGCTATATAGTTTCCCTTATTTAAGTTCATGCACTCATAGAATTACTCAAAAGCTCAGAATGATTTAGATTCAGTTGTTCAGTTTATTTCAGTTGTGCATGAAAGCTTATAGTGTTAGATTCCTCAGTATTCTCATCTTATCTATCCATATTCGAGGAAAAAAGTTCCAAAAAGGGAGATATTGTTATACCCCATACCTTTACTAGTTAAAAATCCACCCCTAGAATGTTAAAGGATAGCTCCCAAAATGAAGAATAATTAGTTCGTGTGGAATTTTCCAGATTTAGACATCCCATTGTGCGGGAACTTTAATAATCTTTCCAATGATATAAAATTTACCTAAATCCGATGATCGAGTGAGAAGTAAGGCCTATTTTAAGCTTCAGACGTAAAACACCATGATTTAGGTCTTCAGCGCATCGCGGAGATGGTTTAAATGATAATTATAAATTTCTAGTGAGACTCCACTATTTTGGCACATCGCGGAGAGGCCCAATTTCCCATTTGGCAATTTCCAGTGAGATCTCGCGATACTAGCATGTTGCGTCAGTGGTCAAAATGACAAACTAAAAGGGCTCCGTCATTATGGTGCGTCGCGGTCAAAGACCAGTTCCTACTCATCTTTTAACAGTGAGCAAGCACGATAGTGGCGCGTCGCAGTGGCCAACTAGTTTGCAAGAAGGTCGTTTTTTCAATTCTGTTTCAAAGATTAAAGAGGGTACTTTGGTCATTCTCACATCCCCTAATCCATCTTAAACAATGAATTAAACCCCTTCAAAGCACTTTACATCTACTTTTCACCAAAATACTCTTAAGAAAACCCTAGATTATCAAACTTTCTCCACAAGAAATCCAATTTCCTCCATTAACTCTCCAAGGAAACATAAGATTTAGAACCCCAATTCAAGAACTCTATGAATTCATCTCCAAGGAATTAATAGATATCAAAGATTCAAGTTTTAGCATTTCGCTCATCAATTGAGGTATGTGGGGTTATGAACAAAGATAATCCTTTCATCCTTGTATCCAAAACTTTTTTCAATTACGAATTTACTAAATTTTATATGATTTACCATAAAATTGAAGTTAGGGTTTATACCAATTAATGTTATTTACAAGTTTATGAGATTTCCAATGATTTTGAAGTTGAATTACATGATTATGTTCATATTTTATGCCTGTTGCTGAAATTTTCAGATTTTGAGTTGAATTATCAATGTTTACAATATCAAGCATGAACATTTTGATGTTTTAACATGAGATTGATACATGGGTCATTAAGCCCTAATTTAAAATTGCTATTTCAAGAATTGTTGTGCTATAAGAATCCTATGACTAGATTCCTTTCAGATTTGTGACAAAGATTTGACCTTTTGGTCTCAAAATAGATATGAAATCCATTTTATAAATTCAGCTTTACGAATATACAGTTGGTTTTTATAACAAACCATTAGACTATTTTAAAGTGGATTTTCTTCAGAATGAGTATACAGATTTGATGGGAATAGTATTTAGCACGGAGATGGGTATGTTACTGTAGTTTTATACCCCAGAACTACATGGCAATGTATGATTTAGATTATTCCCACTTCTACGTGGATGACAAATATGTGATCACTTAGATAGGTTATACTCCCTAGAAAGAGTATGACTCTTCTCCCCAATGTGAGGATTCCTCCTTAGGAGGACAAAAACGTTGGACTCCATGAATGAATGGTCACATGGTTTATATCAGGTAAGAGAACCTCCCAGCTAGCTAAACGAAAAGATTAATAGAAAAGCTTTTAGAAAAAAAAAACTAAATGTAAGGTCTCACAAACTTACTCAGATATTATTTTACTTACGATTTAAGATTGCAGAATTACCTCTTTTAGTTTCAGACATAAAATGGTGAGCCCTTTTTCAATTAGCCTATATGATTTAAGAAGAGAAAAGAATACAAATTTCAGAATTAAGTGTAATGTATCACAAGATTTATATTATGTGTTTTACTATTCATGATTTATGATCTTCAGATTTCAGACTACTCAAGCCTATGTGAGTCATTTACATTTAGCATGCATGATTTTATTAATTGTGTTGGCATTGTTTACTTATTGCATTCACCCCTATATACTCGTTACATCATCAAAGTACTGATCAACATATACGTCTATGTGCCATAATTTCTCATAATGTAGGTTCAGGTGCTCAGTCTCAGAAGCGTGAGTGATTTTAAAGCATCTCATCTACATCCCTACAATTGGTGAGTCCTCACTGTTCAACTACTTAGCTATTCTGATTTCTGATTTATTAGTAGATTTTTCATTATTTATTTCAGACAGTTTGAGTCACCTGGGGCCTGTCCCAGTGACTCTCTATGACCAGTCAGTAGAGGTTTATCGGACTACTAGATTCAATTTTAGACTTTAGATTCAGTATTTAGATTTTGCAGTATTGTTTTACCAAGACTTGTGAGATTAGTATGTTTCAGATAAGATTTCCATATTTATTATGTTTCCATATTCATATTTCCCTTATGTCGAGATTCAGATTTAGTAGAAAAGTAGCCAGGGTTAGCTCAAGACTACTTGTCATTCCGAGCACCATGTGACATCCTGAAAACTAGATTTTGGGGCGTTACAACAGTAGATGCACACTAAAAATTTAATTTCTTGTTTTGCTTTATTTTCTTTATTTACTTACTAATGAAGGTGTACTTGCTTGTACAATGCCTTCAAAAATGCATCTTCATCTCAACAAGTTGCCAAAAAAGGAAACAAAAAAGCACAATTATTCAGTTCTGAGGCCACTGAATCTTTCACCAATAGAGTTGAATTATATGACTGCACACAAAAGAGAAATGTTAACCTAAAGTCACAAAAGGGTGACAAGGGAAAGAATCATATCTAGAGGACACACCTCCATAGGGTTCAAGGTGAAAGAACCCGACTATCTCACCTCCTCATACACCCCAACCATCAGATGATGCTGAGTCTTATTTTGAAGAAGCAAGTTTTGAGAATGCTCATGGTACAGAAGAGTTTGATGCTATACCAATAGAAGGACAGGACCCTCTACTTAGATATCCCACTGCTTTAGTGCCAATCATTGAAGGATGGGTTGCCCCAATATGAAGGAGATGCTTACTGATGGACTTCACATACTCCCAACTGGAAAGAATAAATGGGTGTTGTACTTGGAGTAGAGTTTGACAACTACTAGGATGATAGAGTTAACCATGTTTGAGGAGAACTTCAAATAGTATGGATTTGAGTGGATAATAAGAGCACCCGTAAAGTATTGTAAGGTGCTTGTAAGAGAGTTCAATGTGCTATATAAGAGCGAGATTAAGAGACAAAATCCACAAGGTCAATTATGGAAAGGTGGTGATCTTGTTTAAGTACTAACTATTTGAGAAGTGTGCACAGATAATTTTTCCAATACTATTGGCATATTCTTGCACGGACCAGAGTATCAGCCTTCGATCAACAAAGGGGAGATAGACTATTACCTCGAGAAATGAGAAAAATTACATGAAAATAACTGGTTTTAGAGTAAAAGATAGGTTTCTTTCGATGGATTGCTGAAAGAATAACATTGAATGGAGAGAATGTTATATCGGTTGTTGGAGTCCCTAGAGTAGTATCCTAGAAGATTAAGAAAATAACACTTAAATTTGAGGCCAAGGAAAGGTGGAAATTGACCCTACACAGGCTTTGTCTCACCATAGAAGTTAATATGTTGAGCTTGATTTAAGCTGCATTGATAGCCTGCCTCATAGATAGATATGAGTTTGATATTGAAGAATTTCTAGTTTAGGAGATGATGGAATGAGCTATTGGGGTTGAGAAGTCATTGATGTCGTACACATTTAGGACTACATAACTTTTTTCGGCTTCAGGGGTAAAGGAGATCCCAGGGTTGGATGAGATGATTGAGGCTACCAACATTATGGACCTTAGACTGATTTGAGTCGAACAAAACTCGATGGCTGAACAGGCTAGGAGAGCAGCGCTTATGTTATCGGATATATTTTGACCGAGCAATCAGACTAATATTGCTGGTGTGGCTACATAGGCAGGTGGATAGACGAAGACTACACAGGTTAATGCAATAGATATATCTAAAGCCCCACCTCCGATGTAGTCTATACCCCTTCTCCCAAGAGGTATGCCTGCTGGTTTGATGATGATTTTGAAGGCCATGTGGACTGAGGCGATGCTAATTTTGGCTACACTTGAATCAAAGCTCAACCATATGGAAGGGGGCGTGAATCCCTGGGTAGACGCATAGATGGATACCCAAGATAAATAAGTCTAAGGGCAACTTGATTCTTTTGAGTCAAGGATTAATCAAAATTTAGGTAGCGAGCAGATACTTGATATTGTTGAGATAAAAGTTATGGTTTGTAAAATAAAGTTGATGATATCAGTATTATTTAGTAGATTAGAAATGTTAGAGACTATCATTGAGATGGTGGGGCCTACAGTCTATGTTGATAACATTTGGGATATTTTGAATCCGATAGTTGTACCAGCTGAGGAGACCTAACCAAAAAAGAGAGATAAAAAGTAAAAGGTGTGAAGAGAATGAGGTTGAAAAGAAGGCCAAGGCAGACAACATACAGGATGAGCTAGAACGACAAACATGGGTCTATGAGATAGCAGCTGGAGTTGGTGGTTAGAGGCCACCAATTACTAATGTTTAGGGGGATGGTATTATGCCCCCGACTACTATTGTTGATTTTGTCCTGGTTGATGAGGCGAATACTGATGAGAGTAGGACCTGGTCTTAGGGCCCTTATGCTGATGTTGTTGAGCAGGTGCCTTGAGCGTCCAGGTATGAACTTTCATTCTTACTTTCCATTTATTTTTTAGCAATGGGGATAATGCAAGGATTTTTATTTGGGGTGGGTGTATGTATGATTATTAATATTTTAGAGTAGCTGGAAAATATAAGTAGCTGAAAGTCTGCTTTGATTTGAACATTTGGTGCTGACAAAAAGCTGAAATAGGGAGAAAATCAGCACCTGTGGCAGAAGACTATTTTTACTAATTTTTGAATAATTTTGGAATTGATTTTTAGTTGATTGAGTTTACATTAAATTGATTTGGGATTATGGAAAAATTAGTATTATGGATTTTGCTTAGTGTATTTGTGTTAATCTGATATTGTGTTGAAAACTAAGACCCCTCCAAAATTTGTGTTAACTATATGATATATGTATGTGTGAGACTTCTGTTAATTTGGCAATGGAATTAGGATTAGGGATAGAATAATTAGGGGCAAGTAGTTGCATAACTGAATAAGCAGTACTTAGCAAAGTAATCGTATGCGAGTGTGTGTGAGGTATTACTTAGTTCCCAGTGTAAAGAAATCTAGAACTTTCCTAGTTACTTTTACCTACCTCGTGGATATTAAAGTTGGAGATGATCGTAGACCCTTTTTATTTTAAGTCAACCTTAGCCTAAATGACCAACCAAATAAGCATGAATCTTTTTTATCTAAATATTTGAGCCTTAAATGATCGAATTTTATTGTTTACACAAATTCCACCTTCCTATTTCCCTTATAATGAACTTTTTTTGGCCCTGGTCCCCCTAGTACACTATGCACCTCAACTAAAGCAAATCTTCTAAGCTGAGGGTGGCTATTATAGGGGTGTTTAAGAGAAAAAGTGTATAAAGAAAGTCATGTAGTAGAAATATGTGAAAAAGGTGGTAGGTGTGCTAAAAATAAAAGAAAAAAAGAAGAAAAAAATTGTAATAAAAAAGAAAAAGAAAAAAAGAAAAAAATAAAGTGAGAAAATCATACCGAGCCCAAAATGAATGTGTCAAAATAAAACGAGATACATAAGGGCGGAAATAAAATTGAAGAATAAGTGGATTCTAAAGAAAGTGTAGTGTTAAGGAGGCATAGTCACTAAATAAATCTAAAAAGGATATCATATCATCCCTAAGCGTACGTTACAACTTGAATAAAGTACTATAGTGATCCTACCTTGTCTGTTTTAAAAATTAGAAAGAGGGCCTAAGGGCAAGAATATGGTATAATTTATAGATCGGTAATACTTTTTTGTGAGCGACAGAGTCATTTGTTATATTCCTGAATATGTTTATTGATCCATAATAAGAGTCAAAGGGAATTCTTTGACTGTGAGAGCACATGTGTTATGTTTCTAGGTGACTAAACTATTTGGTGAAGGTAATTTGAGTCATTGCCCAATTGTCTATTGCTAATGTAATGCCATCAATGAATTCCCTTGTTAGTCTCCATGTGCTAAATCATTATATGTTGTTTGAGTCTTGAAAAGTTAAAACAAAGAGGGGAGTAACACGGTTGAAAATTAAGTTCAAAAACACTGCCATGGGTAGATTAAGATCTTCCTGTTTGAGCATTGTTTTAGTGATCGGAAATAGTTTTTGGTTTTTGTTGCCTAAGGACATGCAATAGTCTTAGTTGAGGGTGTTGATTTGTCATGTAAATATGGGCATTTTGTGTTTATTGAAGATATAATAGGTCTACAAGAGTATTGAGATAAAAATATAAGATAAGGACCTGAAATTATCAAGTCACAACAAGGTACGAGTCTCCTCAAAAGTCGTCAACAAATCATATGAATCTAAGGCTTACTGGTATGAACAACAGAAACCAAGAAGTAGAAGAAAACCAAAGTGTTGAGAAGATACGACTCAATCATTCGAGTCATAAGAAAGGATACGAGCCGTATGAACAAATCATAAGCATAACCGAACCTAAAGCTACCATCCAAATTTGATGTCGCATAAGTATACGAGTTGGATGTTTAAGTACGAATGGTATAGAAAAACCATAAGCAGACCAATATTCAAAGCTTGAAAGAAAGAACTCGCAGGTGGATATAAGTGAAGGACACGAGTCGCATGATCAAGGTACAACTCATGAATAGAAGTCGTATAAATTATAAAAAGTTGAATCCTTGGTAGACCAGACATTAAATAGATATGAGAGACATAATACGACTTGTATGATGAGCATACGAGTGTATGAGTGAGTTGTACCATGTGCTGACTTAACTTTACCTTTCCCATTTTAATTAGGATTTTGAGTAATTTTTAGATACTATAAATACCATAGGATTTATGTTTTATTAGGTTGCACACTTTAATATTATTATACATAATTTTACAGTATTTTCACCATTGATACTTTGTTTTTGAGATCTTTAGGTTTTTATTCAATAGCAGATTCCGAATTTTATTCTTTTCATTATTGTGAAATTAAATACATGCTTTCTTTATTGATTATAACTTCCCTGACTAGTTTTGTGGGAATCTTATAGGATTAGCTACTAAAGGGAAGTGGGAGATTTGCCTATCTAAAGTAAACTGCATGTATCTTAGTCTTCTTCATCAAAATAGACCTTAGAGCTATTGTAGAAGCTTGGGGATAGCCTGTATTCGTAAACATCCTCACAAGGGAGTTTATGATTAGGAAGAGAGGATTAAGACAATAATTTGAGATTTTCTTCCATCATTATTATTTCACCATCTCATCTAATCATCTCGAGGCTCAAAAGTGAGAGCTGAACAGAAGTCATAGACAAGGAGCAATAAGGTAAAGCCCTGAGACTCGCAATGTAAAGGGTGATATTTATCAACACAATCACCAAACTATTGATAATAAATATCTTGTCGACTTTATATACAGAGCAGCAAAATAGGTTGGCTGAACACGAGAAACTTGTGGAGTTAAGTAACCAGGAGGAAGACAGTCCTAGTGTTCGTCATTAGTACTTATAGCTCAAAGCACTGAAGTTCAGTTACTACTTACTAATTACTTCCAAAGTCCCCTATTTATTTTTCTATATTTCTCGTAAATTACATCAAGTTAAGAAACTATTCTACATCTTCCTTTTGGGTTAGACCCTAACCTAGTTAGGTTACAATAATTGGCAACGATTGCTTTATCCATTTAAGGAAGTGTACTTTGGGTGTTATCATAAACCACGACTCATTGTTACTCCTAAATAGTCTTGGTCAGCCTCAACTTTGGTCTCTGAGTTAGCAACCTTCACTGTTAACCCCACAACTTAGGATATGAGTCATATAGTCACATAACGACTCGTAGTCGAATTTATAACTTTGCTTTACAAGGATTTTTACTCTATTTTTGTTCCACACCACTTTCAACCTAATTATCCTTCAAAACACATAAAACACACATCATATCTATCAAAATGGCCTATGTATTTGCATATTTTCATGGTTTTAAGCATCGAAACTGCCACGAACCCATGGAACATTAACATTCTAAACTTAGAATGTTTGTATGTCCTCATGCAACAAAAAAAAACAAAACAAAACCATGATTCTTAACCAAGAAAAACCTAAGATACCTATGGTAGTCAATCTCAAATTCAGATCCAAACATTACCCCTTCCTATTTTATGTTTTCAAACCCAATTATGTGAATCAATGCAACACAACAACGTGACACAAGGGAATCAAGCTATGTTATTGTATTTAAAACAAACAATTATGCATATGTACAAACTACACTACCTGAACAAATAAGCAGCTAGCAACATAACCCAAGTGCCCTCGCATTAAAGAAGCCCCTCTCACTTAAATCAAGCATATATGTTAACACATGGATGATGAAGAGATACTCACACTCACAAATAAGTTCCAACAATGTGCATAGAATACCATAGTCTTTACCTTACATTCATTACCTTAGTTCTCAGACAGTTGGATTAGGATCACTATAGGACTTTACTCGTCTTGTAATGTAGGCTTAGGGTCTGGTACAATACATTTGGAAATTTTAGTGCTAAACCTTCTTGGCACTATAACTATGTTAGAGGCCCACTTATCAACAAAATTTTCTTTTATTTCGCCCTCATTTCTCCTTTTTTACTTCTTAATTGCTCATTCAGTTTGGGTGTGGTTTCTTTTATTCTTTCTTTTTCTTTTTCTTTTTGTTTTTGATTTTCTATATTTTTCTACCATACCCACCCTACTTTTTTTTCCTATTTACACCTTTCTTTATACCTACTTCTAATCAGGAACCCTTATGATAGCAACCTTTAATTTAGGTGATTTTCTTGAGCTAAGGTGCAAAATATCCAAGGAAGACTAGTGCCAAAATAGGTTTATTGTAATTCAAATGGAAAGGTGAAGGTAAAATAAGACAAATACTCTATAAAGACTCAAATAGGGATAAAGGATTTGGTTATTCACTATTGGTAGTCAATTGGCTAAAAGTGGACTAATTTCAACAAAAGATTATGATCCTTTCCTAAACGACTGCACTACAACCTAGGTAAGACTAACTAGCTAAGGTTTGGATTCCATACAAAAATAGAACTACTCACACACAAGTGGCACAGGGTTGCATCACAAGATACTACCTATTTGATTCATTAAAATATTATCTATGATTATTATTCCCCTAATTCTAATGCCATAACAAGATTCACAATGGTCACATATATATACACATCACACAATTCTAAAATATATTATTTTTGAAGGGGTATCATTTTTCTAAAAAAAATGATTTAAGGACAATCAAATGAAATACATTAACTACCTTAGGTACTCTCATTTTTCTCCTAGTTAAACAAAAACACAACACAATATAAAATAAAACCTAGACATGTCGGTTCTACAATCCTACTATTGCCCACAATAAAAGAAGCACGAAAGCAAAAACCTATGGTAGTTGTGGTAAAGTCCCACCCTTAATTTAAAGCTTATACATTGTATCTAGTGTATCTAAGCAAATCAAAATAGGGTGCAAAGACATACTTGGGCTCACTAGGCACCAGATCAATAAGTCTCAGTATGGGAGGCCTTAGAATGAGCCCCACTCTTATTAGGTATGGTCGTAATGATGAGCGGGAATCTCACATCATTAGTGGAACCAATGATGGTCTATCTTCTCAATGGTACTTCTAGTCGTGTATAGATACTCCCACTCAAATTTTTTGCAACTGCTGCTATCGTATTAACTTATAAAGTGCTACCAGTTTTCTCCACCATCTCGTGGACCTTTGTCTGGTGGTCTCGTGTAGAATCAAAACTGGCCATCTTAGCCACCTTAATCTCACTATCCTTTCTTCTCTTTCTCTTATTTCTCAACCTATCACCACCATCACCCTCAGTAGTTTGTTCCTTATTTTTTTACCTCAAACACCCGACATTTTCTCCTCTAGGATATCCTTAATAATTGGTTAAGTAGGGCTTGACCACACATATATATCCTGTATCACAGCTTGAAGCACTTCTAATTCCTCATGTATGCCTTCCAAGTCGAGGATACTAAATACCCTACAATTTTTAGTTGACCCACCTCTCCAACCAGTCAAACCAGGTCTTGATGCCTTGAATCTCTTTCTAGATCTCCCTATTAACTCATGATTCTACCCCCACTCAATATTAGTCACTCATCACTCTACTATCCCCAACCTCTTCAGTACATTAGTTAGAAATGCCTACAAGACTTGAGAATAGACAATGGTGGCAAGCCTGGATGTAAATGGCCTTACAACAGAAGGTAGAGTTAGAGTCCTAGAAGTACCAGTTCCATCTGTCGAGGCCTGGGGCTAGAAATAGGTAGTCTTAATGATATGTCACCAATACCAGTGAACCCTAGATTATCAATACCACGCTATCTAACCTAGAATGCCTTTCAAAATAAAGTGGCCCCTACCTTTACGTTGGAGATGGGGTTAGCTAAATCTTACATTAGCCCCAAATTAGTGTTCCTCTACACTTAGAAAAATGGATCTATACCTGGTAACTCTGTCACACCCTTGTCCAAACACAAATATATGAACAAACATGGGAAAGCTAGGGTTGTACGTGTGCTCACAACTCAATCACTGATCTCATATATTATAGTCTTTGCTATATCAATCTTGTAGGCCTCCATGATGTGTGAGACCAATGTAGCTTAGTCTATACTTAGTACGTTATTCCCATTTGTGTGGCTCAAATGATGCAGCTTCAATACTACTAAGCCTTTGTTGTAAAATTCAAACTACCCTTCATAATCCCTTATGAAGGGCTGACACCTTTGCCAACCACCTAAGGTACCTCCTTCAGTGTCGTAGAAATAATCTCGGCCATCCACCAAAACTGAGTAAACTTATCTTCTGAACCAATTTGTTTTGTCTTTAATTTTTGCATCTTATTCAAGCGGATATCAATCTCACCACGACTTATGGCGTGAGTCGTTATATGACTAGAAGTCATATGGTTAAACCAGGACTTATGGTGTGAGTCGTTATATGACTAGAAGTCAAACTCCTCTTTACACCTTTGTTCGTAGTAGCTAAAACTTATGAAATGACTCATTAAGTGACCCTACATGTCATTATGAGTCCGTAGCCTCTGTTACATGGATGTTTAGAAGGTTGAGTTTTGATTTTCACAACACCCAATGGGTACTCAAACTACTGTATGAATTTAATATGTACAATATGCTCCGAAGTTATCCCCAAATTCAATTTTAAGATAATTTTTCATTCATTCTCCGTTTGTTATATTTATCATTATATCTCAAGAAAACAATTATGGTCTTCCACCCTAAGTACACTATTCAACTAAGGAATCCAAGTAATATCTACAACATTTAGCATTAACTTAAGAGATGAAATCATCAAAGTACAAACTTACTTAGGTGACTTGCTTGGATTTCATAAGAATTTAAGATAATTCCCTAGTTCTTGAGATTCACAATTTTCTTTAGGGAAAATTTCTTGTCAATTATAATGATAGGTAATCAATTTAGAGTATATTGTAAGATTGAATGGGTGGTTTTGGGAATAAAAGGAGTCATGGATTTTGAAATGGAAGGATTTTCAATTGCAGTGGCATGAAATTTGACTTTCTGGGTCAAACCTAAAATGTCTACCTTGACTTCTTAAGAAACTCTCCTGACCCTTTACTAGCTTGGACAACATAGCCTTCATCTTTAACCCAGTATCATAGCTCTCTGGTGGAACATATGCACTACTCTTATCCTTATAATCATCTTTACATCTCTGGTCACCATCTCTCTCTTTACTTTATTCTTGATATCTATCTCTATAGTATTTCTGACATTGGTTCCCTTGTATAAAGTTTCAATTGTCTTGAGTAGACAATTAGCCATTGGCTCTGAAACCCACCAACTCTCTATCTATTTATTTAGCCTTTTTAGCCATATCTAAATCATATGCCTTATAGGACTTACCCTATGAGCCTACTGCGTTCACCTTATCAAAATTTAACATCACAAATTGCTTTGTCAGTAACCCAACCTCTATTCTTAGCTACATAACCTACTACGCCAATGTATAATCTGTAACTCTATGCTCATTGGAATCCCCAATAGGATAAGTGTTAGAAACTCTCTATGCCTCCAAATTATGCCACCCTCAGTTAGTGAGAGAGATTTGATCTAATATAACCAATGTTATGTCCCAACATAGGCGTATGAATGATACACTAATAATAGTTTCTTCCATAGCTTTGAACTAGTATTTAGGGATCGATAGAATATTTTAAGCAAGTTTTTGCCTATAATTCTATGATTTTCCGTAATCATCAACTTTTTTTAGAACTGAAACCATGCCTCATAAATTTATTCCAAATGCAGCTTCCTAAAATTATATATCTCATCATTTAACTGTAGCATTCTTGATAAAGGGAAGAAATGATCAAAAAACTACATCCGTAACATATTCCAAGTAATAATAGACCTGAGAGAAAGTTCTTCTAACCACAATATTGCTTCACTAGTTAGAGTGAAAAGTAAAAACCTAATCCTCACCGCTTCTTGATCTATCCCAGGTATAATGTATGAACTGCAACTCTAAATAAGTTAATAAGGTACGTGTTTGAATCATTTGTCGTCAAGCCATCAAACACACCTTTTATATTTAGCAACTAGATCATAGCACTTGTAATGCTGAACTTCACACCCTGCGGCAATGTAGAAGGAATGATAGCTCTTGTCCGGATAGGCTTAATGTATCCTAAGTCCTCTTCTATATCATTATATGGTTGTAAGTAATGATAGGCTTAGAGTACTTGAACTCTACACTTTCATCCTCTGTTGAGTTGTTCTCGATGATCAACTATTGATCTCTGTCTCTCTCTCTCACTCTCTTGAGCTACATGATGGGCAACCTCATTATCCCTTTTTTGTTATTCCTTCACTAATAACTAGTTAGTAATCTACTCTACTATCTCTTATTAAGGTGGGAGAGGACATTTCTATAGATAATCATGAGGTGGCTCAAGACGAGCGTCTCGATCGTGATGTGACATCATACAATTTGATTATAGGATTCTCCCTAGATCAGGATCAAGTGGTAGTAAGGGATTACCTTTAACCATAGTGCTAGGAATACACCGGTGTATCCCTATGAAGAATTGAAAAATAACACCCAACTACTTTAACAACTTCAATCAACAACTCTACAACTATATTCCCTGGAAATGACGACACAATTTAAATGCCGCTGAAACTATACCCTCCATGAAGATACAATGCAGTTGTTATCAAATTATAGTAATCCAATAAAGTTTGGGCTGATCCCATAAGGAATAGATTAAACTCATCTCTCAAACTTACTAAAGTATCTAAAAATGTTTTAAATTAAATAGGTGGATTTTTCATGAATCATAAAAGTACCAAGTTATGAATGTTTTTAGTTGTAAATAATCTGAAACAAACACTAGGACTATATTCCCCACAGCTTTCAAGCTTAGTTGGTTTCTCATGCTCAAACCAACTTTCTCACCACCACACATACAGAATCTAACAAGTTATGTATTACCAACTACTTTGTGAATGCTTAGGTAAACCTCACCCTTTACTTTATGAGTCACAAGGTATCCTTTCCTTACACTTGTCTTTGATCCTAATTAAACTATTACCTTATGGCTCTCAAGTTATTCGAGTTTGATATCCTCAAATCACTGTTGTGCTCTTTTTTCCCAATCTATGTCTTTCTTGTAAAGACAATCTCGAATATAGGCTAATTCTTAGAGTTGGACACTGCTAAGAAAGAAATGATACTGAAGAAGATCACAATACACATGTAAATAATGATCAAGCAAAATCTCATGTTTCCCCTACTTTGTTATTCTGCCAGGGTTTTCATAACCCTAGCTAAGATATTAGTTGCTCATAGTTTCAAGATGATCCATAGAGTTTATTAAGGAAATCATAGAATTAATCTCACAATAATGATGAATGAAACTCAAATTCTAGAATTACTTAACCAATCAAAAACCAAGAACAAGAGAATTCCAAGATCAAAATCTAATCTTGGAATCAAAACATATTTCTCATAGTATAAAGTATGTAACCTAATACAAGAGTAACTTAAGGATATTTATAGTTTCTCAAAACAATCAATAAAACCTACCAAAAAAATAGGAAAATTAAGTTAGCAGTGGTCACACCTAAGGCAATGAGTCATCTGGACTGACGATGACTTATTGAATGCTCCATTGATTTCTTCTTGTGTTGGGTGATAACGACTCCTGGGCTGACTCTATGAGTCATTGGCTATAAATTATTCTCACTCCAATAGATTTTCAATTTTTAGTATCCTTTCTCTATTATCAAAATGACTTTTTATTGTTATTTGTTGCCTAATATAATGAATCATAGGTTTCTTCCATTCCCACTAGGGCTTCAGCTTGGTTGTCTTTAGACTTTTTCTCATTTTCACAAAACAACTCACACCAGAACTCGTTGTTAGTCCTAACAAGTTATTGTCATCCTCAACTTAGTTCCCTCAATTAGCAATATTTACTTTATCCCCATGACCTTAGCTATGAGTTACATAGTCACATAACAACTCATAGTCAAGTCTGCAACATTACTTTTTAAGGCTTTTTCTTCTATTATTGTTCCATGCCACTTCTAACCTAATTATCCTACAAAACGAATAAAGGGCACATCATATCTACCAAAATATCCTAATTATTTGTATACTTTCATAGCTGTAAGCAGCAAAAGTACCATGAACCCATGACATATCAGGAGCTAATGCAAGCTCTGCAATAGATAAATTAGACCTTTTGAGATCCTTTGCAAAGTAGATGAGATGGCATATGAATTATCCTTACCCCCTATATTTTCTTACTATTCATCTAGTTTTCCATGTTTCTATGTTAAGGTGGTACATTCCCCATGAGTCTCATGTTTTTTGGTAGGACTTAATTTAGTACGATGATAGATTGACTTTCATTGAGAAGTTTATATTAGCCAGAGATATCAGACAGTTATGGTCTACAGAGATTTTAATGGTTATTGTTAAGTGGAGACACCATCTAGTAAAGAAGGATACCAGCGTAATTGAGTGCGGGATATGGGCCAAGTTACCTAGCAGTGTATTTGGGTTTTAGAGCCAATTCACTATTTTGAACTTACTATTTGTAAGAATTGGCTCTTGGGCTAAAACCTCAGTTAAACAACCTTGTATGTCAAATTTAACAATTTTGATTGCTCTAGAATAACAAATTTAGGTTGGGGGACCTTTGGTTCGGGTCTCAAGGCTCCCAAAAATATTTTGGGGTATTGGTCAAAAGTTGATAAATATGACCCTTAGGTGTGGGGCCACTTTTTATTAAAATGAACTCAGATTAAAATTTTGACAGTGTTATTAAGTCCAAAATGTTGAATTTTGCAGGTTATCATATTTTACTTGCATTTATGAGATTCTAAATAATCCAAAGAGGTCAGTAGAGGTGTGAAATTTTCTAAGTCCCTAGTTGGTGCAGTCACTTAAGTGCCATTTAGTTCACTTAATTGGAATCTGCCTAAGAAAATATCCGGTCGTTTAAGAGACCAGGCATGTTAGCTGAGACTAGCATAAGCGAAGCCTTATCCATACAAGCAATTTTTGGTCCACTTAAGATAAGGTGTATAAATAGGCTGGTACTGCTTAAGCATTATATGGGAACTTGATGAAACACACCGTAATCTTTAGCCATTGCCAAATTTCTTGTGTTTTGGAAATTCTGGACAAGGTATGATTCACGAGTTCTAGTTGTAAGCTAAGGTACAGTTTGGTATCCCTTTTCTCGTATGATGGACAGTGAGTTTTGGGTTGCGTTATACCAAACGTATGAGTCACAATCTGACTTGTTGTATGATATGGTAAGAGTGATAACTTACCAAATCGTATGATACCTATTATCTAGTCTAGTGGATTCTGACCATGCTACGGTTCCAAGGGTACTACTCGCATGTTCGAATATGAGTTGGGCAGGTGTGGTCATATTTTGGGCAATTTTGACGTCCAGGGTGGTTCTAGGGTATGGGACTATGATATCATTCATACCCTAGGTTACAATTTAAGTGTATGGGTTATACCCTCTTGATATTAAGTTTTTATTATTTAAGTTGAGGGTAGTCTAGATATTCCCCTGACAAAACCCTTATGTCCTCACGTTATATAACCCATGTGGCCTCACATAACTCATTTTGGAAAGATTCAAACACTCTCAAATCCTCTCGAGACTCTCTCTTGAAGATTGAGGCTAGGTTTTCTCCAAGTGTTCTTCAAAGGGCTCAAGAGTCAAGTTTCCTTCCATGAATCTTCTTTTATAAGGCATGTTACTCCTCTCTCATTGTTGGTTCTAACATAAGAAATGTTTTAATATATTTTAAACATTGATTATGAATTATAAATGGTGGTTTTGAAAACCAATGTTGAGGGTTTTGATGCATATTGTTGAGTATTTTTTACTCTTTGTTTATATTGCGATTTCATATATTTTTGGTTATGGTTTGTACATGTGGGTGTTTGTTGGTTATGGTTTGACAAATGGGTCATGGGTAACCCTAAACTTGATGGTTTATGCTTTGATTTTGGTCTTGGTAAAGTTATGCCCTCAACATATTTAATAAAATGCCTATGAGAATATTTTTGCTCTATTGTTTAACTTTCATTTAAGCTATTGCATGGTATGATTTGGTAATAAAACTCTAATTTAGATTGAATGGTTATTAAATGATTTAAATGGTTTTGAATGGTATGAATGGTTTGGAATGGTTAAATGGTAAGGACTTGGTGGTCATGGTTATGACTTAATTGAAAACCTTAGGTGGGACATAGGAATCCCCCAAATAAATGTAATAATGAAATTGGTTGTAATGATGAACGTTTTGTGGGGTAGATGGGAATCCCCCAATCAAACTTGATAATGAAACACTTGCGGGGTACACGAGAATCCCCAAGAAGGCCTAATAATGATGTACTTACAGGGTATGTGGGAATCCCCTAACTAATTAATGTAACCTATGGAGTATATGGGAATCCCCTAAGGTTTGCTAAAGACATTTCTTGAAAGCTATAGTCAATATGATGATACCACTACCTAAAGCCTTGGTTAATAATAAATGGAATTGGTGGTTTGGTTGTGTACTAGTAGTTTTAATTGGCCAATAATTGTGGCATGTGATATCTAACCGTGAAGGTGTGAGTCCAATTGACGAACATTAGAAACTAATGTTTTCTGACATGAGAATTGCTCGTGATGACTATATATGATACTTATGGGGTACATAGGAATACCCTAAATTACACTTGATTTATGTATCATAGAGAAAGCGAAAGGTATACGGGAATCCCTTAATCCTATGGTATCTCCGATTTATGCGGCTACATACATTGGGGTCGTTAAGGGGGTTACACTGGACACATATAGCCCGTGGGTGGTTCTTTAACGGTTAAGCTACACATATCCAGGTTAATGGTTTTAAAGGAATGTTAAACCTCATTCCCTTTCCTTGCATGGTTATATATAAATATATATATATATATATATATATATGTAATTATGGATATGTATGTGTGTATGGATGTTTAATAGATTTTAAACATTATCATTATTTTATCCTTATAATGAGTTCATACTCGGATTCATCTGCTAAAATATTTTCCAGGGTTATATCCCCATGCGATGTAAGAACTGGCCATACTACTCATTCTACTCATTGATTGGATTTAGGGACAGTTGATGTTGGATTAAAGTGGTAAAATTCCATTGTTTGAAAGGTATCTATTTTATGTTATGGATCTCTGTATATAATTTTGTCTTTTCATAGACATGATTTTAGGCTATGGTCGGGGGCATGTCCCGACTTAATAATCTTTAAATTGGTTTAGATGATTTTTATGGATAACTGTTGACTTGGGTATGGAATTGTTATGATTCATTTATTATATACATTAGATTACCATTTTAGGTTGGTTGGTTATTGGGCGAATTGACTTGGTTGGGTTGGTATCGAGTATAGACATATCCCAAAGTCATCATAGTATTAAATATGATATCTTGTTATATGTTGGAATTCATCCGACTTATGGAATATGTTGGTTGTTGCGATTGGGTATCGGTGGTGGTCTCTTGTCCAAGTTAGACTTGAGATGCCCATTATGATAAAGCCTTGGTTTGGGTTGTGGCAAGTTGGTATTAGAGCCTAGGTTTCTGTGTCATGAGGTTTCCATAAAGTCGCGTCGAGTAAAGTCTTACTTATGTGTATGTAGTACTCCACACTTATAATCAGTAGGCTATGAGGCATCTAGGAATATTTCATTTTCTTGTTGTTCTACTTCGGGCTATAGAGTCTAAGGTCTTGAACTCTTCCTAAATCTTCTTTGGTTCACTTTTTCAGATCATGCCCTCTCAACAATCTAAAGTTCATGGTAACTCACATATTTTACTCAAGGACAATATGGATGGATCTAGTATAACTCATAGGGCATAGACCCGATAAAGGGTCATACATTTTTATTTTCCAAGTAGAGTTCCACCGGTCTCTATTAACCCTACTCTAAAACATGGCACTTATTATTCAATTACCTTATGGAGAGCTTACCAATGTTGAGTTTTGACATTTTATTTAGATTTTGACCTAGATAGTGACAACTCTATCATACTAGTCTAGTTCTATTAGTATGATTGAGAATAAGGAAAAGTTAAAAAATAGGGAAAGTAAGGGGTCTTAGTTTTCTAAGCAAAGTAGAGGCCAATAGTATGGTGGTAAGTGATCCAAGAGAAAGATTTAGGTGAGTCCTAAATCCTATTCTACGGCTAGAGCTCCCTACTCAAGATCGTTGAGAGATAGACATTTTCAGAATAGTAATAGTCCTAGATCACATGGTGCACAATCTCAGGATAGTGGGGCCCAATCCCTACCATTTTACCCTCCTTATAGATTTTATGGTTAGTCACACTATGGTTGTTTGAGAGAGGAAGGAATTGGTATTTTACTTTTGGTCAGTTGGGCCATATGTAACGAGAGTGTCCCACAAGGATTGCCTCTTTAGTAAATAGGATTCAAGTTTCCACAACTCTAGCTCTTGCACCGAGGGGTGCTTCTTCTGGCTCTGGCACTGGTCAAGATTATCTAAATAACCTGACTATCCTTCAGGAATTTGAGGCATCTTTGGATACTAAAAATAACATGTTGAGAGCTCTTTTATAAAGATATGGTTTAATTGGTTTGGGTTCAAGTTTCTCTTATGTGACCTATTTCTGGTTATATTTTTTGGTTTTGGCTCGGATTATGTTTTGGGATCTTTTTCTATTTCTACATTTCTTGGTGACTCTAAAATTTTGAAAAGGGTCTATAGAGGGGTGTGTTTTATCTATTGGTAATAAAGTGGTTTTGGTGGATTTGTTTGACTCGGATATGGTGGATTTCGATGCCATTTTAGGGATGGATTTATTATGCTTGTGCTATGTATCATTAGAATGTCGGACCCTTAAGGTTGCCTTTAAGCTCCCTGGTGAGATAGTTATTGGATAAAAGGGTGGTTTTCTAGCTCCTATGGGGAGGTCTATATCATATCTTACAGCTTAAAGATTAATCTCCAAAGGGTGTCTCTATCACTTGGTATGGGTTAAAGATTCTAACTTAGAAGTTCTTTCTTTTCATTTTATTTTAATGGTAAATGAGTTTTTGGTGGTTCTTCCTGATGGCCCTTATGGTGCCCTTCTAATGGGGAGATTAAGTTTGGGATCAGTCTTATTATGGATACTTGTCCAATTTTTATTCTTTCTGTACATAATGGCTCTAATCAGGTTAAAGAAGCTTAAACAACAATTAAAGGACTCTTTAGATAAAGGTTCTATCTGTTCTAGAGTTAATCTGTAGGGTGCCTCCCATTTTTATACATAAGAAGGATGGTTTCCCTAGAAATACATACGTTGTTGGTGGGTGAATAAGGAAATTAGGGTTTCCACCTTGTGGGGTGGACCATATATATGTATAATCTATATGGAGCACCTCTATTAGTAGTGCATAGCCATTGATAGATGCTAGGTTTAAACATAGATATTGATTTTGATAAAGGAAGTATGTTAGCTCGGGGATAGCAATGTGAGAATTGTAGAGGTATATTGGTATGTTAGATGAGGTGTGTAGAAACAGTGAGGTTGATGGCTTGGGGAATACAAACCGGGAAATTGGTGCCACATAGTTAGGATAAGTTAAAACGGTAAAATGGGTTTTGACTCATTAAATGGGTTAAAGCTTGAAGTTTGTATAGCTGTATTTGGCTCTAGGTAGAATTTAGATGGGTGACATTTTAGGTATAAGGGAACCAAGCGTCCCTAGTGTACATACTTGGTGATACCCATTATAATAGAGTATTGTGCTTTCAGATGTAATAAGTCAAAGGTTGAGGGTTAATTTTCAACTAGCAGTGTACTTCAAGAAAAGGTTGGGGTGCATATTTTAGCGATTCTCTCCTATCTCAATTAATAGAGAGTTCTACTAGCGTAGCACACATTCTAATAGAGCTTATGCCTAAGGTTTGCATTCTGCATTCTCCTTGTACCCTAGATATAAATATTGACCTTACATTGTATTATCTATGATATATGCGGTCGTATGTCTTGCGGTATCCATTTATAAGGACTCTTTCAATGGTATGTTGTGTCGGGATGGATCTTCACTTATGATTTATATGGTTTTCATGAAGTACTTCGTGCCTATGGTGTTGTGTCTCATTTTGGGTGTCTAGCCTTGGGTAGAATGAGTAATTCATGTACTTTGGTTCCTTAATGACCATTTTTACGTTAGAATGGTAGTGGCTTGTAGTGAAAGGTGATATTTGTAAATGAGAGAGAGTAGAATTCTTAAGTGGGGGAGACTTTTGGGTGACTACTAGAGAAAGGGTTTTTATGGTGAGGACGATGAGAAATAGTTAGGAGAGGAGTAGGTGGTGCAGAATCCTTATGAAAATGATTGAGGTTGTGAAGTATTTGGAAGGGTATACCATACCGTGTGTATAAAAAAGGTAAGCTCTAATGTTATGATTAGTGGATAGACCAAATCATGGTGTTGGGTACTTGAGAATTTTGGTGGAGCATGGTGCTTGGCTATAGTTATAGAAATGGAAGCGAGGTGGTGTTTTTCGATAAAATGTAAGAAAAATTCTTGTGGCCTAAGTGAACTCCTTTATTGAAAGAGGCTTAAACATGGAAGATGTGTATTATAGACTCAGGCTCTCGTAGTGATGTGTCTCTAGAAAATTCTAAGTTGAATTGGACTTGCTTTCTAGCATGAGTTCCAATTATCTGGTATTCCTTGTGTCGGTATGGTAAAAAGGTGTGGGTTGTCCCTTGTTTGTTATTTTCTTTAGGTGGTACTGGTATATTGGATTCTTTGTCATATAAGGAGTTCCACTAAGGATCTTGGGTTGGTAAGTTATCCAGTTCAGAACAAAAAGGTATGGTTTTGGTGAAGGTTTTATGGTTAAACCAAAAGTCTGAGGAATCCAATTAAGATGCGAAAGAGGACATGGTGTACAAGTATCTGCATTAGTTCTCCATACCAGAAACTCATAAGTACGGTATTTGTTCTTTATCATAATTTTATTTTCTAAATTGGTTAAAGGAAGGGATGGATTTCCTTGTATCTTTGTTTTCTAACACGATTTGAGGTTGGGATGGAGGTGTTGGGGTGTAAATTATATTTGGTGTATATGATGATCCTCTCACCTAGTTTTATGTATTTGTCTTTTAATTTGGCTAAAGAAAATTGGATGGGTATTAATGTGTTAACTCATTCTTATGCTTTCCTTTACCCATCATTCAAGGATGAACGATCCTAAGTGGGGGAGAATGAAACACCCTAAACTTGGTCCCTTGCAAAATTTCTTGAGTTTTTGACATTCTAGACAAGGTACAATTCATAGGTACTAGTAGAAAGCCAAGGTTCTGTTTTGGTGTCCCTCTTCTTGTATGATGGACAGTGAGTTTTGTGTTGCATTCTGCACAAATTACGAGTCAACATCTTTCTTTTTGTATGATAGGGTAAGAGTGGTAACGTGCCAAATCGTATGATGTCTATTATCTAGTCTAGTGAATCCTGACCTAAGTATAGTACTAAGGGTATTACTCGTATGTTAGGATTGGAGTTGGGCATGTGTGGTCATATATTGGTTAGTATAGAGATCCAAGGTGGTGCTAGGGTATGAGACTAGGGTACCACTTATACACTAGCGTATGGTTTAGGGGGATGGATCGTACCCTCTTGTGATTGATTTTTCAGCTTTTAAGCTAAGGGTAGTATGGACATCCCCCCCCCCCCCCAAAAAAAAAAAAAAACTTATGTCCCCATATTATATAACCCATGGTGGCCTCTAATAACTCGCTTTTGAAAGATAAAAACATTCTCAAATGCTCTCTAGACTCTCTCTTAAAGATTGAGGCTAGGGTTTCTACAAGTGTTCTTTAAAGGGCTTAAGAACTAAGTGTCCTTTTGTGAATCGTCTTGTATAAGGCATGTTACTCCGCCCTTATTGTTAGTTCAAACAAAATCCATGATTTAAACATTGATTATGAATCTTAAATGGTGGTTTTTAAAACCAATGTTGAGGGTTTTGATGCATATTTTTTAGTATTTTTTTGTCTTTGTTTACATTATGTTTTCACATATTTTTAGTGATGGTTTGCACGTGTGGGTTGTTGGTTATGGTTTGACAAATAGGTCATGGTGAACCCTAAATTTGATGTTTTATTCTTTTGTTTTGGTCTTGCTAAAGGTATGCCCTTAAGATGTTTGATAAAATGCCTATGAGAATGTTTTTACTCTATTGTTGAACTTTCATTGAAGCTATTGCATGGTATGGTTTAGTAATGGAACCGTAAATTAGTTAGAATGGTTTTTAGATGATTTAAATAGTTTTAAATGGTATGACTGACTTGGAATGATTAAATGGTAACGTCTTGTTAGTCATGGTTATGGTTTAATTGAAAACCTTGCATGGTACATGGGAATCCCCCAAGTGAATGTAATAATGAAATTGGTTTGAATGATGAACGTCCTATGGGGTACATAGGAATCCCCCAATCAAAATTGATAATGAAAGACTTGTGGGGTACACAGAAACCGCCCAAGAAAGCCTAATTATGATGTACTTGTGGGGTACATAGGATACCCCAAGTAAACTAAGTAATGTAACATATGGGGTTTATGGGAATCTCCTAAGTTTGGCTAAAGGCATTGCTTGCAAGCTATAGTCGGTATGAAGATACCACTACTTATAACCTTGGTTAATAATAGTGAAATTGGTGGTTTAGTTATGTAATAATGGTTTTAATTGGGCAATAATGGTAACGTGTGATAGCTAACCGTGAAGGTGTGAGTCCAATGGAAGGACACTAAAAACTCATATTTCCTAAAATGAGGATTGGTCATGATGAACATATATGATACTTATGGTGTACAAAGGAATCCCATAAGTTATACTTGAATATATGTATCATGGAGAGAGACGGGTAAATGGGAATCCCCTACTCGTATGTTCTCTTCGGTTCATGCGGCTACACACATTGGGGCCTTTTCAGGGTGTTACACTAGACCTGTATATCCCGTGGGTGGTTCTTTGATAGATAATATACACATACCATGGTTAATTATTGTAAAGGTATGTTAAACGCAGTTCCCTTTCCCAACATGGTTTATATAAATATATATACATATATATGGATATGTTTGCATATGGATGTTAACTTGATTTTAAAGGTTGGCATTATTTTTTCTTTCTCTTTAGTGCATCCTAGCATCCATCTACTAATCCGTCTACGGGTGTTGTATCCCTATGCGATGCAGTAATCAGCCATACTACTCCTCCTGTTCATTGATCGGACGAGGACAGTTGGTGTTTGATTGAATTGGTGATTTTCTATAGTTCAGAAGGCATCTATTACATGTTATGGATCTTTGTATATACTTTTGTTTCTTCATAGACTTGGTTTTTGACAATGGTCGGGGGCATGTCCCGACTAAATACTATTTGGATTGGTATAGAGGCTTTGTATGGACTACTGTGGACTTGGGGATGGAATAGTTATGATCTATATATTATTTACATTGGATTACCTTTTATGGTTGGTTTGTTATTGGGCAGATTGACTTGGTTAGGTACGTCTCGAGTATATATTTATCCCAAAGTCATTACATTATTAAATACGCTATCTTGTTATGTTTTCAAAATTCATCCGACTCAGGGTATATGTTGGTTTGTTGGATTGGGTATCAGGTGTGATCTTCGATCTGGGTTGGACTTAAGATGCCCATTACGTTAAGGCCCTGGTTTGGGTTGTGTCACTTGAGCGGTCTAGTGTTATCTTAAGCAGAACTGAGGAGGCATTAAATGACATATTAGCCTGATTTTTCTCCCATTTTCTAACAAATCTCAAGAGTGAAAACCATAAAGAGTGTGGAAAATTAGGAAAAACTTTATTATGTGATTTTGAGGTGTTTATGAGTTCAGATTTCTCATTTCTTCATTAAAATCTCAGTAAGTTTCTATTTAATTCATGGTTAATTTCTCAATTTAATCCCCAAACCACTATACTATTGTTGAGTTTATTTTAGCACCATTTGAGCTCAAAAATCACCCATTCTTGATGTTTGAGCATAGAAGGACATGTTGACGATTTCGAAAGTGTGATTCTGCAAATAGGCCCCACATGGGATTTTTATTTAACTTTTTACCCGAAGCATAAAAACACAAAATGGGTACTGTTGTTCTCATATTTATAAGTAGATTGTCATTTTGATCGGATTGCATTGAGCGAATACTACTAAGAAGGGAAATCACAGATTTAGCAGATTTCATTGGGCTTTCTTCGGCGTCTTAGTAGGTTAAGTTTACCTTTCTCATAGATTGGTGTAAATTATTGTATATTCATGATAATGTGCTAAATTTTTGTTGGAAATTCGGTCTTGGAGATATATTTAGTAAAATTTGAACCTTTCAGTTTGTTAAGGAACCATAAATTCGATGTAATTAACTTAGTTACTCATTCTTCAGGTACATTTTGTTTCTTAGGACTAAAGCATGGTTTATTTAATATCTAACAGTGAATTAGCTACCTTGGCTTGGTTTGAGTAAAATTTACATTAGTATGGATTCCTGGGATTAGAAGTGGGACACTGTAACACCCTGTATTTTCCTAGAATAATCTAAGTCCCAATACATGAGTATATATGTATAAAATTTTGAAACACTTATTATTTTTCAGTTTAGAGCCTTTCATTTAGTAGGAAATTCAGTTAGATTTCCAACGATGTAAAATTCGCCTAAATCCAAAAATCGAGTAAAACGTTATGGCTATTTTAAGTTTTAGTGGTTAAACGCCGTCATTTTAAACTTTATCTCGTCGTTGAGCTTGCCAATATCCCATTTGGCAAATTCCAGTGAGGTTCTACGATCCTTGCGTATCGCGCCATAATCCTACTTAACATTTGTCCATTTCCACTGTCGAAGCGCGCTACCACTGCATCGCGGTGAACTTCCAGGTCCCAATCAGTGAAGGACCACGATTTCCCCATGTCGTACCACAGACCGGTTTTCCAGTTTTTCGATTCCAGTGACACGGAGAAATAGGACCATATTGCGCCAACCTAAAATATTAGGATTTTCAGTCAGTTCCGAGTTTTAATTCGAAGGGTTTTTAAGTACTTTTTCCTTGTTCCATTCAGCCCCAAAAACAAAATTAAGTCACTAATAACCTAATTGGGAATTATTCTAATCAATTTTCCCCAAAAATCAAGAACATTCTCTCAAGTAGCAAAACACTAACCTTTAAGAATCAAGGTCAAACCTCAAGAACTCTCCATCAATCCTTCCAAATTCTTCATCACAGGTATGTTAGATGTTTATCCATGGATCCCTTTCATCCTTGGAGTCAAAGTATTTGTTTTAATTACAAATCTATTATATTTTCAAGATTTATGATATAAAATTGCGATTTAAAATGATGAATCTCCATGAACTCCAGGAATATTGATTTTATACCACAATTTAATGGAATTATCGTTGTTATCAAATCCCCCATTTTTTTTTGTCATTCTTCAAATTAGATCATGATTTAGTGTTATTGATGTTGAAGTCATGCTATTATTTCAAGTTTTATACTATTCCCATGAATTGACTAAACTATGAAGTACAAGTGTTTTATAAAAATCCTACAAGAGTGATTGATTTAATAAAAGCCTTCATGCTTTGTCCCCCCAAGCTTTAGCGTCATTTTATTATTGTTGTTTTGAGTCCTGGGGGTATTGAATACCTAAAATCCATAGTTGTTTATGTAAGTCTAGTCTCAGTACACTACAGAATAACTTCATATTATACTATGAGCATTTTCAGAATAGTCACATAACAGTTAGTTAAACCCAGAATAGTCTAGTATTTTAGTGTCTTTCAGTTTGGAATAGGTTTTAGCAGCGAGCGAGTGTAGGGATGGAGGCTTCCCGTTCAGATAAGCAGGATCATTAGTAGAAGTCCCTATACTCTAGAACTACTTAGCTAGCATAGGATATGAGAAGTCACCCGTCAGATTAGGCTTGATTATCTCGTAGGGGTCACCCATCAGTTCAAGATTGACACCTTTAGTCCTTTAGGCATTATATCAGTTTAGTGGATCTACACAACAATTATTACTATACGTGGCATGATATTAACACCCTTCCAACTGGGGTTATAGGTTGGACCCTGATTAGCTCAAATTGGGGAATGTCGGTTAGATGATACCTCCCACAGTCTCAGATATAGTCTCAGTTACAGTCCCATCTTAGTTATTCAATCTTAGTGTTGTTTATCCAAAGCATACATACATCAATATTTTTTAGTATTTCGGTTTACAGATCATACTCAGTTTATGCTATATGTTTGGTCATGCATCCTCAGTATTTACAGATCTTCATGCATTTTCAGTATCTACTGATTCCAAGCTCTTTATAAAGTACTCCATGCTTTACATGCATATCCAGTTAATTATTATTATTCCTATTCATGAGACCATGCATATTAGCCTACCTCATTTAGCATACAAGTACATTCAAAGCACTGATCGCATACCTTTCTTTTGTGCTATGATGTATCATGTCATGGGTGTTGACGCTCAGTTGCCGGATCACACTTAGTCCCTCAGACCATCAGAAGTTTGGTAGAAGTGGTGAGTCCTCATCACCAAAGGATAGATTATATTACTTATTTTTTTTATTTCAGTAGTTAACAGAGTTATTTGGGGCCTGTCCCAATAACTCACAGTATTTAGTTTAAAGGATTTTCCGACACTACAGTTAGATATTCATATTATTCAAATTTCTGTATTTTTCCAGATTTATAATTCAGTAGTCATTTCATGATTTAAAACATTATGGAAATTCAGTTACTCTTCCACATTCATTATTATATTATTCAGTGCTCACCGCAGGTACCAGCTCATGGGTAGGCTTATGGTTCCTCGAGATTGTAAGCACCATGTAATGACTAGGGGTAGTCTCGAGTCGTTACAGACCCTCTGGCCCAACTTAGGCAAATATTATTACTAGCTACTTGTAGAATTCATAGATGTGTATATCATCTGAATGTATATTTTAGAGCTTTAGTAGGTTAGCTACATGATGATTTATCTTAAATTGAGACTTGGGAGATAATGTTAGTTCAGATTCAAGTTCCACAATTTATGATCATAAGACTGGTTTGATTCTTGCACTATTCATGGTATGAGTTTCGATTTAAGTCTGGTAGATGATAACATGAGCTCCGATTCAAGTATGTCTTTGAGAGTTTATTAATGAAAATTATTGAATCGGCTTGAGCCTGGTGTTTATGGTATGGAAGGATCCATGGTTACGATTTTGATATATGGTAAATTAGTATATTTTCGTTTATTACTTCTCTTTGACTGCACTCTCTCGGTTTATGGGGGCCCACATTGGGTTATTCACCTTCTTGCACTTACTGTCTTATAGGGGCCTGTTTTATAGTGGTAACTATGTTTAGTTATTATCATTGTTGTTTTGATTATTTATTTACAGTATTTGGAGCATTATTCCAGATTTTCCCTCTTACTTTGAGTTACATTAATTATCTCGCATTTTATTATATTTATGTTATGATTTAAATTCATTATTCGTTGATGCATACTGAGTACCCGTGTTGTAGGTACTCATACTACTCTTCTATACTATTTTGGTGCATATCCGAGTACTAGTTGCCACCACTGACGTTGTGATCGTGTTGATTATAGTTTTAAGACTATATTTTCTCTCATTGGTGGAGTTTACCTTTTTCTCCTCTTTTTTTTTTCTTAGTCCTTCCATTTTCTAGACTGATGTACGTTGGAATATGATAGTACTCGTACAATTTTTAGATGGATCTTGTACCAAAATTACTAGGTCGTAGGATGTTATTATTTCTCTTATTTATCTTCCGTATTATTATCATTTCATGGTTTATTTTGTGCAAGTCTTTTACTTCTGTGTTTACAACATTTATGCAATTTTGCACCAAATTAGCCTATTGCTAGCTACAATTTGGCTTATCTATTGGTGGGACAAAGTAGGTCCCATCATAACTCAAAATAGGGTTGTGACACTTAAGTAGGGAGTATTTACTATCAAAACATGATTCAATTTTGATCAATTTTTCTTTCATTGCAATACTCCCAATGCTATTATTTTTGGTGTTCACTTCACTTTTCCCTTCTTCAATTCTACACTCCTTAACATCGCAGTATATCAAGTAAATCACTTAGGAGTTTTGGATCAATATATCATCAAACAAAATAACGGTAATAAGCTATATATGAGGCCATAAAAGAATTGGCTAAAAGCTCAACGGGGCTGACTAAGGTCATATAGCAAGGATAGATAAAGAGGGTATACATATTTCTATGAGAAAAATGCCTATATCATCTCCTAAACCCAACATTATTTATTTCAAACATCATATGAAAGCATGGAATGTAACAAAAACCTCACTCATACATGGCACATGGTCAAATCATGAAGGATCTCTATAGACTCTCAACCAATCAATAGTATGAATTTGAAATTATGCTGACATCGAATAAGAGTTATATGAATGAGCATAGGAATATCTAAAATAGTAATTCAACCCACTATACATGCTTTCACATTCAAAACTAACTCGCATAACATAATCATATGTAGCACTTAGCAAGAACATCTCACTTTTTCATAGTGAAAAAAATTTAATAATTACTCCTAAAGATCAAAAAGCAATATTAGGTTCAAAGGGCGCCCCCTTGAAAAATAACAAAGAACAAAACCAAGGGGTGTGTTAAGTGTGCTTTTACTAGAAAAACACCAACAAAAACTTAAGACTGAAAAAAATCAAAAATAAAATCTTTTGGTTATTCTTCTTAAATTTAGTCTAAAATTGGAAATCTTATAGTAACACTTCACCCTAAATAATCGGAAGATTACCTACCACGCACTTAAAATCCTACTTTTCCCCTAAAGTGTACATTAAAAATAAGGATAAAAATATTCGTTGAGTCCTCTAGGCCTAGCTAGTAGCATCTTAACCATCAAAAGGGTTCTGGACGACCCCACGTTCAGTTTTTTGCCATTCTTCTTAAGTTAGATCTCCAGTACTCAAACATCCCTTCAACTTGTTGACTCAAATAAAAACAAAAACAATAGGGATATGAAAGAAAAACTAGAAAATAAAATACCTACCTTAACTTAGGTTTCATCTAAAATAGCGCCTTGTTTATTTTCGCAGGACGACTCATATCATAACTTTTAACCACATTATTCCATCCACTTTCTCCTACTCGGATCCCATCTTCTTACTCTTTTCTGACTTTTTTTTATGATTACTCTAAAGGTCAATAGCTCTTTTTATACTTTTCATTATAGGTTCCTCTTTATGTTACTCAATTTTGGGCTTAGCTTTTAATTCGGGGAACTACATGAGAGTGTTCGAAGAGGTCATTGGATTTTTTCATATCGCCATCTCACACTTATCGTCTTCCATAAATATGAAAATGCATAAATCCTTGTAGTTTGAGGATGTATTGAGTTCTTTGTACACTCTGAAGACTACCTCATCATTATTCAATCTCATTTTTATAGTGCACTCTCTCACATCTATAAGTTCTTCTCTCATTGAAAAGAATTGACGTCCCAGTATGATTGTATCCTATTATCTATATCATAATAAAGAATGACAAAGTCAGTAGGAATAATGAGCTTATCAACATTAATTAGAGCATCTGCTATGATTTCTTTGAGAACTACTCTCATTTTTTTGCCATTTAGAGCACTACTATGCATGGTCTCGGTTTTCCCTAACCAAGATTATGAAACACTAAGAGGGGCATCAATTTGATATGTCATGGCACAATTTATAGGTCATGATGAAACCTACTTTATCCTTCCAATAGTCATGCCAAACCGTATCCTAGGCTCTTATCAATGGGCTAACTTAGTGGAAAAAAGGCCTAAAATCTGGAAATCAACATTTAAGGACTTAAAATAGCAATAAGATAGTCATAATAGGCTAATATATAGATAAAATATCAACAATCATCTCAAAAACTAGTAATGTCGGTACAAGAGCTGACACAAATAAAATATAAGTACTAAATAGTCAAATACAATTTGTCTCAGAAAATGAAAGATTACATATGGATAATAGAAGGAAAAAGGATGACTTCTAATCCTATCTCTAATATCAACCTAGCACCTTTGCCACTTCAGCAGTGGCTACTAATACTCAGATGTACACCAAAAAGGTACAGAAGTGTAGTATAATTACCAACCCACGGGTACTCAGTATGTATTACTTGATGATTGACATAGATCATGAATTAAACATGTAAAATACAAGACAAAATAATCTAAGTGAAAGTAATAGGGAAATCTTGAAATAAGCTCCAACACTATTGTGCTTAAGTAAATAAAATAAATCTGTAAAAGCAATGTAAAGATCACTCAATTATAACTACTAAATTGGCCCCCATAAGCCAATAATTGTAGAGAAGTAAATAACTTAACGTGGTCCCTCATAAGACCGGAGGATACAGTCATGGGAAATAAATAACTAAAGATCCATAACTCTACTGAATATCACTTATAACAATCAAACCATCTGTACCATATCATATCATACCCCATTCTCAATGTCGGACTCAAACCGAAACTCATATCATCATAATCATATCATTCTCAATAGAATCAATATCATAACAACATTTTCTGGACTCAAATCAAAACTCATAGCATTAATGTCATTGATAATTGTTGAACTTGAACCAGAACTCTTGTTATCAATATCATCATTAATTGCTAGACTTGAACTGAAAATCATGTAAATAGGGAATACCCATTGTCAATAAACCATAGAAGTAAACTATATCAATAAACCACCAGATTTTAGCACAAATTAGAACAAACTCACATAACTATTCTAGCGTACTAATTAAGTATTCAATCTTCTCAAAGTCTCAAAAAACCCTTAATAACGGTTCAACATGCATAAATAAGCAAAATCTAACACAAGTCCTAGACTAAGATGGGCCAGAAGGACCCACTTTTAATCCCCAAAACCAATTTAGGCAAATTCTACCTCGAACTAGGCTAAGGTATCTACATTTGTTTACAGATGTTAAATAAGGCATAATTAGCACTAAGATAGAAATTATTCCTAAAACATGAGCAACTAAGTCAATCCCACCAAAAAAGTGATCAACTAGGTCAATTTCACCTAAACTACGATTCCAAGATAGCATAAACAATTCAAATAAGATGAATCATACCAATCAAGCTTCCACTACCAAAATCATAACCCATATCTTACATAATATCATAATATGACTATGGACTAGCTCAATCTATGAGGAATAAAAATCTAGCCTACCTGGACACTGAAGAAAATCCCAAAGAATCTACTAACCAGTAATTTTCCTTTCTAAGAAGCTTCTACAAGGTGTCACACTATAAAAATCACAATTTATTTATCAAAATGGTAACAATGATACCCATATTGCACTATTGCCATTTGGGTCCAAAATTACATAAAAATCCCCTGTCGAGCCTATTTGTGGAATTATACTTTCGAAATGAACACAATGTCCCTCTATGCCCAAGGAACATTTACCTCAGAATGGGTGAATTTTGAGCTCTAATGGAGATACAATTAACCCACCATGACTCTGGATTTTAGAAAAAGATGAAAGATTCTATAAAGTCTTTAATCAAAGCTTACCATAAATTTGAAGAAGAAACACGTAAGTTAATTTATCCAAAGCTCCAAAATCACCCACCAATGGTTCTTCCAAGTTTTCCCACTTTTTAGGGTTTAATATTCTAGGGAATGGACGAAAAATGGTGAAAATAAAGCTAAGTGGGGTTTTTATACCCCTAACATATATGTGTCTGTCATCTATGCGGACACTTGTTGTTTAAAAGATCTCCACTTAAGATACCTAGTGTCTCTTAAGCGACAACTAGCATCTACACAGGTACCGCTTAAGGGGTCCCTTACCGCTTTAGAGGCTACTGTTAAAGCGGTAGGGGTCCACTTAATCCGACTTCCATTGGTCTGACCCTGTTGCTTAAGCTATGTGCTGGTCTCTTTGGCGGCCCCTTTACTTAAGTGGTCCAAAAGGGCTCTTAAACGGTGCACCAGCACACAAGTTACCGCCAATCCCTCAGTATTCATCCAAAATACCATACACACAAAAAGACTATGTTAGAATATAAATTTGACATTTCGCACTCAATGGTTCTTTCAAAATTTAAATCTAATGTTGTTTCCATGAAAAGTATGTCCCACACCCATGAGTCTGAAAGCCTTGGGACCCAAACCCAGGGTCCATCCAAACTAAAATTAATGTTCTAGGACTGTTAGAACTGTCATAATTATCATACGATGTCATTTGAATAATGTTTTATCCCATTATCCTGTTTGAACCAACAAAGGCATCAAATAAGGAATTTTCATTAAAAGTGAAATGAATTGCCCAAAATAGAACTGTTAGTTCCATCAAGTGATAAATGACTTGGGGCAACTATAGGAAATCTCTAAATAGCAAAAATGAGAAAAAATAACCTGGAGAGTCATTACAATATCCACTACTAAAAGAACTTTTGTCCACAAAAGGATTAGAATGTACCTGAAGACTCGAACATATGAGGAAATTAGCTCCACATCTTGCTCTTGATCTCCCAAGTAGCCTCCTCGGTGCCTCTACTAAACCTTAACTACTAGAATCTCTCTAGTGTGAAACTTTCTGACATTACATCCCAATATAAGCATAGGATCCTCCATGAAGGTCACGCCATAAAGATAATGTCTCCAAATTATGAAAGCAAAAACTACCTCCGCCAACTCCAAATCATGAGTAGTGTAGTTACACTCATACACCTTTAGCTGTCTTGATTCTTTACCAATAAATTGACCCTGGTACATATACACATAACCCAAGCAAACACCAAAAGCATCTCAATACATGATGAAGCCCTCACCCTAAAAAAAGAGTCAAAATAGGATCTGAAGTAAGAAATTCCTTGAACTTTCTAAAGATCGACTCATACTCCTTAGAACATTAGATAGGAACCTACTTTTGAGTTAATATGGTCATCAGTGCTGCAATGGTAGAAAAATTCTCACAAACCATCTATAATAATCAGCCAAACCAATGAAGCTACGAACCTTAGACGGAGATATAGGCCTTGCTGAATCACGATTAGCCTCGATATTTGTTGGGTCTACTATATTCGCATCCTTAGACACCATATGCCCAGGGAATAACACAAACATAAGCCAAAACTCATACTTATAGAATTTTTCTAAAAGCATACAATCTCTAAAAGTTAGGTGCATAATCTTCAAATATTGCATATACTTATCTCTACTACTCGAATTCACAAAGATGTCATGGGTGATCACAATCACAAAATAATCCAAATAAGTCCTGAGCACGCGATTCATCAAATCCAAAAATGCGGCTGAGGGATTATTCTACCCAAAAGACATCACTAGGAGCTCATAATGACCATAACGGGTCCTGAAGTCTCTGTTTGGGATATCCTCAGCCCAAATCCTCAAATGATGATAACTAGACCTCAAATCAATCTTTAAGACCACTGCTACTCCCTGAATCAAGTCAAACAAATCATCAATGCGAGACATAGGATACTATTGTTCACCGTAACCTAATTAAGATGCCTATAATTAGTACATATGCATATGGTACCATCCTTTTTCTTTATGAACAACATAAGTGATCCCTAAGGAGACACACTAGATCTAATGAAACCCTTACAGAAAAAATCCTGAAGCTGAGAATTTCACTTCTTAAGCTCATCATGAGCCATATGTTAAGGTGTTATTGAAGTAGGTCTGGTTCCTGATGCAATATCATAGGGAAAATATAAAAAACTCACAAACTATTGGAACAAAATCAAGCTACAGAGCCTCCACACTAATATCATAAATATAAGTGATGTAAGACTTACAACCCTTGAAATAAGACTCCTAGCCCCAATATAAGTAATAATCCCTATCGACTCAAAGCTAATAACTCCCTACCATTTATCTAGGCATACGCTGGTTATGGATAAGGTAACGATCTTAGCAAAAACAATCCAGGAGAGCATGATAGTTGGATGAATAGATCACACCCAAAATTTTATCAAAATTCACCATATCTAACATAGTAAGATTAGTCTGAGTATCAAAGTTTGAAACAGTCAAAACATATAATATATAAATCTAATCCACTACTAAAGATTCACCCATGTGAGTTTTACACATAAGGGCATAGATAATAAATCGAAAGATAACTCTAACCATGGGGCATAATAAGCAGACACATAAGAATAAGTGGATCCCAAATCAAATAAAGCAAAATCTGACTAATGGCACACCAAAATCATATCTGTGATAATAGCATCTAAAGACTTATCCTCAAGTATCTATAAGGTATGACATACAACTAACCACACCTTTCACATAGTTGTGCTCCTGATCGATCTCTTATCCTACTTGCCTGATAACCTCCACGAGCACCCCATTAACTATCTCTACGACTATGAATATTACCTCTATATATCGAATGTACTACTTTGATCGGAGGAACACTCAAATCTAAAGTAATAATTGCTCCACGGCTGGGGTACTCTCTCAAGACCAAAAGCTCTACCATCATAACATACCTTAGGAATTGTACCAAAACTAAAGTATCCAACTAAACTTGAATAACCACTATGACTAGAAAAACCAAAAGATGATCAATCTTTCAAACTAGACCGGTCACTATTAGTAATCAAAAGTGCGGCTTGAATGGGCCTACTAGACTGAACCTGATATTGATACGACTGATGTGGAGGGTACCTACCCACTTAATGATTGCCTCTGAACTATGAACTACTACAACTCCTACTAAAACTAGTCTCATAATGTGGTATCAAATCATTGCCTTCTTAGGACTCATAATGTATCACCTCTAAATAACCTAGGCATGATTAGAAACCTCAGAAAAAAACCTACCCACAATAACCAAACCTTGTGTAGAAATAATAAGAGAAAGTATTAATCCCTGAATAAAGCAATAAACCCTCTTACATTTAGTACCCAGAATAGAAGTAGAATTCCAAGCCAACTTATGGAAACGAGCCTGATACTCTAAAATAGTCATGGATCCCTAATCTAACCTCAAGAACTAAACCCTCAAATGATCTCTAATATTATGAGTCATATACTTCTCCAAAAAGATCTCAAAGAATTTAGTCCTTGTCAATGGTGGAGATCTAGTTGGCCTACAATTAAGATAACCTCTCCACCAATGTGGAGCTGCTAAGTCTAACTAAAACGTAGTGTAATCCACAACACGAGTCTCAATTAGGTAAAATATATGGAACCTATCCTCACAATAAATCAAGACCTCATATGCATCCTCGCTCAGCACACCATAAAAATCCTAAGTTGAGCCAATCTCAAGAATCTACCCAATAGTTTCTTCTCCTCAACAGACATAGTTGGTTAGGCAACTACCAGCTAAGCAACTACCGATTAGAAAACCACCGACACAGAAGGGGTCTCAACTCTAGGAGCTGCAGCTACAGGTTGTTATCCCGCCTGCTCTAATCCATAGATATGCACCATCGGATGGTGTACCACTAACCAATCTGAAAACTTAAACCAAAGCATACCTGACCATTAAAGATGAGTTATACCTCAATGGAGTCTGGGCTGGTCCCTGGCTCACCGTTTGCTAGGATAGAAAAATCTTTAGCTCAAGAGCAGTAATAAGGTCTGGTGAAGACCCCGTATCCTAGCCCCTAGCTAGGGATAAATCCCTAGGTTGTCCACAACCTATAAGACATCAATGAATAGCTATAAAATCCCGAAGCGCGATCGTAAGACCCTCATCTCATATAGCTGTAGCATGTGTTCTAGTCATCTATAAAAGGATAAGACCAAAGGAATACCCTAAACCTTCTAAAACTCTTAGAAAAAAATGAGGGAAAAAAGTGAACAACTCTTATGAATGTCCTATATTCTCCTGAAGATATGAAACAAAAGTTATTCATTTGATCCGTAGGATTCTACTTGAGACTTGCTCTTCTACCAATAATATTGGTGAACCTGCGTCTAATACTAATTTATCATTACCCAATTTACAAGCCAGTATGGCCGGACTTTATCCCGCTAGTAAGTAAGCCAGACTATAGCCCAGAGCTCCTAGTAATAGGCTAACTTGGTGGAAAAAGGCCTAAATGTCAAAGACAACATTTAAAGACTTAAAATAACTATAAGATTATCATAATATTCTGATAGATAAATAATATATCAATAATCATACCATGACCTAGTAAAGTCGTTACAGGAGCTACTACAAATGAAACATAAGAATTGAAATAGTTAAATACTATCCATCTCAAAAAATGAAAGATTAGATATGGATAATAGAAGGAAAAATAGTGACACTAACTCTAAGATCTCACTAATAGCTGAAATCAACCCAGCACAAGCGTTTCATCAGTGGCACCTACTAGTACTCGAAACACCCAAATGGTATAGAAGTATAGTATGAGTAACAAACGACGATTACTCAACAGGCATTATTGATAGACTGAGGTAAATCATGATATAAATATAATAATAAACAAGATAAAATAAACTAAGTTAAGGTAATAAGGTTAAACTAAAAATAAGCTCCAACACTATTGTGCATAAGTAAAAAAATTATTCAAAAAAGTAACGTAAATATCACATAATTATAACTACTAAATTGGCCCGCATAAGCCATTAAGTGCAGGAAAGTAGATAACCCAACGTGAGCCTCCATAAGCCCAGAGGGTACAATCAAAGGAAAAAATATAGTTTAAGATCTATATCTCTACCGAATATGAGATATAACCATCACATCATCCATACCATATCATTTAATACCCTACTCTCAATGATGGACTCAAATAAAAATGCCTATCATCATCATTATAATGTCCTCAAAGTATCAACATCATAATATCATTTAACAGACTCGAATATAAACTCATAATATTAATGTCAACTATAATTGATGGACTTGAACCGAAACTCATGTTATTAATATCATTATTAATTGCCAAACTTGAGTCAAAACTCATGTAAATAGACCATCTCCATAAACCATACCAATAAACCATATCCATAAGCCATGTGAATAGATCATATAAGTAAAATATATAAATAACTACTAGTTTTACTCGAAATTAGCACCAACTCATAATAACAAACTAGCATACTTATTAATTATTCAATCTCCCTAAGTTCCCAAAAGAATCATTAATAAAGGTTTAACATATGTAAATAATTCTACAAAAGCTAACACATGGCACAAAGTGGGCTGGAGGGGCCCATTTGTAATCCCAAAATCCATTTTAGGTAAATTCTACCCCTAACTAAAGTAAGGTATCTAAACTCACTTTGACATGTTAAATAAGCCATAATTATCCCTAAGATGTAATTCCTTTCTAAAACATAAGCAACTAAGTCAATCCCCAAAAAAATATGATCAACTTGGTCAATTTTGCCCCAACAACTATTCTAAGAGTCTAAATAGTCTAAATAAGATTGATCATGCCAATAATTATTTTAATACCTATATCCCATACCATATCTAGAATAATATCATAATTATACTATCAACTATAAGAAAGTAAACCTAACCAACCTAGACGGTATAGAAAAGCTTGAAAAATATGTTAAACCTCTAATTTCCCTTTTCGAGAAACTCCACAAGGTGTCACACTATTAAAATCTCAATCTACTCATTAAATTGGGAAAAATTATACCCATATTGAACTATTGTTCTTCGGGCCAAAAATTATATAGAAATCAGGGCCCGTTTATAAAATTGCACTTTAAAAACCAATACAATGCCCTTTAGTTCTCAAGGAACATTTAACCTAAAAAAATAGGTGAATTATGAGCTCTAAAGGTTCTAAATATTATAGAGATAGATGAAAAATTCTATTGAGAAATAAATCGATGCTTACCATAAATTTTGAAGAAGGAACATGTAAATTAACTTCAGCAAAGCTCTAAAATCACCCATCAATAGTTCTCAAAATTTTTCCCACTATCTAGGGTTCCATATTCTAGGGAATGGATGAAAAATTATAAAAATCATGCTAAGTTGGGTTTTTATACCCCTACCAGGTATGTGGGTGTCGTTTAAGAGGACATTCAGCCATTTAAGTGCTCACCTCTTCAGTGACCTAGTGTCACTTAAGCAACAACTAATGTATCTATGGGTACCGCTTAAGCGGTCCCTTGCCTATTTAGCGGCTACTACTGAAGCGGTAAGGGTTTCACTTGGGATGAACTGGTCGTACAAGTGATGGCCAACCATTGTAGCATCACCTTTAATTAAGAGGCACAAAAGGGCACTTAAGCAGTGCACTAGCACCAGCTAAGACATAGAATTTTTCCAAGTCTCTGCCCACCCATCAGGATTTATTTAGAATCTTGTATACGCAAAAAACTATATGACCCTATCAAATTTGATGTTCCAAAATAAATTTCACATTTGAAATTTCCATCTAAAGTTGTGTTGACAAAAATATGCCCCACACCCATGAACCATTATTCTAAATATTTGGTCAACAATTCAAAATCAATTTCAAAGCCTTAAGACTTAAACCAAGGGTCTACCTAACCTAAAATTTATATTCTAGTGTTGTTAGAACTATCAAAATTTGCATATGAGGTCATTTTGTTGAAGAATTTTTTCGTTAGCTAATTTGAAACATCGAAGTCTTCAAAATATATATTAGATCTAAAAATCAAATAAACTGATGAGTAATCAAACCGTTAATTTCAGTAAGTCATAAATGAATTAAGGCAGAAATAGGAAATCTCTATTTAGTAAAAATTTGGAAAATTACCTTGAGGGTAATTACTTGATGCTTTCCCCTAAGTCATTTAAAACATGGACCACATCACTGTCACTAATTTGTATGGGGAGGGTGAAACTCCTAGTGTACTTGAGCTTGTTTAGAATCTTGCTCATCACTATAGAAATACACTCCTTAGTAAGTGATATTGTCTCAATTTCACCAAAATATGTCTTATTGTCCCCATATCCTATAATTACTTATCATACTTAGGCATTCCTAGCAAAACATCTAACAAAGAAAGGTTTAGGTTAAGGTATTTGAACGTGTCAAAAAACTTATTAAAAAATTCAACCACATTAGCCTTTTAATGACTTTAAGGGAATGGTGGCGGTAGTCTTTTTGGTTTTTTCTCAGGTTCCTTTGCTTTTGGGTACTTGAGCTTCCTAAATTTTCAGCTATTTCTATTGGCACTTGATTCTGCTGTGCTTGTTGTGGAACCAAATCTACTTGTACACCTTAATTTTTCTTTGGGTCTGTTAATAAAGTCTCTACCACTCCTTAAGATGATTTTCATCACTTACTTAGGTTTTTTTGTATCACAAGGTAAACCCCCTTGAGGTCTTGTGCTCTATGCTTGGGCTAAATATCCCAACTATGTCTCCAATTCTTCTAATCCAGTTACTAATTTTTTGATATCTGTAGCCATTTGTTCTTGGTTAGCTAGGATCTTTTTTAAAGTCCCTTTAATATTACGAGCCTGAGTACTGTTTTGAATACATTGTTGATGCTGAAATTGTTGAGTTTGATCCTAATTATTACCCTATGATTAATTGGGTTAAGTCTTCTAATTAGGTTTTTAAGCATTACCATAATTTTGATTTTGTTTATGTGCATTTCCCATGAAATTAAATGACTTTGGATTTGCTCTAAATAGGTTGCAGAGCGCCCACTATTCCTATAAATCTTACACCAAGCCATAGCCTTCCTAACAGCATTTACTAGAACCAAAGGTTGATTCACACTCAACTTACTAAACTATGTCATCATTTGGTTCTGAAAGAATGCCAACTGAGCGGCTGGACAATGCGGCAAAACTATCCACCTCTATCATACCATCAGGCTTCTTCATTGCACTTCTAGAAATATCACCATGCATTTGGAATTATCTTGGGCAATTAGGTTTAGGATAATATATAGCTAATAATAAGTTTTCTCCAAAGCTTGACCACATGCAGATAAATCTAGCAAAACTTTTTGTTATGGTCAAGAGCCTTAACAAAAGTATGAGCTAATACCTCATTGATCGGTTGGTGATATGCACAATCTCAAAGAAGATACTTGAATCTCTCTAATTCATGGCAGAGATTCTCATTTGGATTTTTCTTAAAACTCAGGATCTGACTCCTTAATCTTGTAGTTTTTCTAGAAGGAAAGAATCAGGTGAGGAACTTCTTTTCCAAGTTATCCCATGTTGTGATAGAGATTAAAGGTTCTGCCTTCAAATATTTCTGCACCTTCCCTAATAGTAAGAAGGGAAAGAGAGTGAGCCACACATAATCTGTGGAGAATCCAGTAGGAATTAAAGTGTCACTGGTCTCAAAGAAATTTTTAATGTGGACCTATGGATCCTTATGTAACAAACCTATGAACTGCCCACTATTATGCAATAATTGCACTATGTTTTGCTCCAACTCAAATATACCCCCAGGCTATGGTCTACGGATGCTGGAGATATTATTAGTTACGAGTGGGATTGCCACTTCTAGTACTATCTAGTGGGTGGGTTGTTCATCAACCATGATTACAATAATGGCTTAACATTTTTTAACATGTGAGATAGGATGGAGAAGTGTTTCTTCTTTCCTCAACTATTGCAAGCATCGCTTAGGTTTGTGATATGGTTCAACCAAATCGCTTTCCCCTTCCAGCTTACTAGAAGCTCAAAAATATACCTATAAATTTAGTAGCTAAAACCAAGTCATCAACACTTAGCAAATAAAATAGCAAAACCAAGAATAAGAATGTTTCCAATTTTCAAGTCTCCGATGATGGCGCTAAAAATTGTTGTATCCTACCACATACACAAGTGTATGTGGTTAACTAAGCATTAAAGTGGCCCTTTCAAGCCGACTATCAATCCCTTAGGGATTTAGTGATTATCAACTATGCAACTATAGTATTTCTAATAAGATTAAGTAAGTGCAATTTTTAACCAATTAGGAGTTTGGATTTTTTATTTTTAACTAAGTAACAAAATGAACAATGGCATGAAAATTCGGTTGTGAACAATATATAGAGAGCTTCAAAGGTTGAGGCATTTAAGGACTTAAAATAGCAAGAAGATAGTCATAATAGGCTAATATATAGATAAAATATCAACAATCATCTCAAAAACTAGTAATGTCGGTACAAGAGCTGATACAAATAAAACATAAGTACTAAATAGTCAAATACAATTTGTCTCAGCAAATGAAAGACTACATATGGGTAATAGAAGGAAAAAGGATGACTCCAACTCTAAGATCTAACCCTATCTCTAATATCAACCTAGCACCTTTGCCACTTCAGCAGTGGCTACTAATACTCAGATGTACACCAAAAAGGTACAGAAGTGTAGTATAACTACCAACCCACGGGTACTCAGTATGTATTATTGGATGATTAAGATAAATAATGAATTAAATATGTAAAATACAAGACAAAATAATCTAACTGAAAGTAATAGGAAAATCTTGAAATAAGCTCCAACACTGTTGTGCATAAGTAAATAAAATAAATCTGTAAAAGCAATGTAAAGATCACTCAATTATAACTACTAAATTGGCCCCCATAAGCCAATATGTGTAGAGAAGTAAATAACTTAACGTGGTCCCTCATAAGCCCGGAGGATACAATCATGGGAAATAAATAACTAAAGATCTATAACTCTACCGAATATCACTTATAACAATCAAACCATCCGTACCATAGCATATCATACCCCATTCTCAATGTCGGACTCAAACCGAAACTCATATCATCATAATCATATCATTCTTAATAGAATCAATATCAAAACAACATTTTCTGGACTCAAATCAAAACTCATAGCATTAATGTCATTGACAATTGTTGAACTTGAAGTAGAACTCTTGTTATCAATATCATCATTAATTGCTAGACTTGAACCGAAAATCATGTAAATAGGGAATACCCATTGTCAATAAACCATAGAAATAAACTATATCAATAAACCACTAGATTTTAGCTAAAATTAGAACAAACTCTGATAACCATTCTAGCGGTTCAACATGCATAAATAAGCAAAATCTAACACAAGTCCTGGACTAAGATGGGCCAGAAGGGCCTACTTTTAATCCTCAAAACCAATTTAGGAAAATTCTACCTCGAACTAGGCTAAGGTATCTACATTTGTTTACAGATGTTAAATAAGACATAATTAGCACTAAAATAAAAATTATTCCTAAAACATGAGCAACTAAGTCAATCACATCAAAAAAGTGATCAACTAGGTCAATTTCACCTAAACTACGATTCCAACATAGCATAAACAATTCAAATAAGATTAATCTTTACCAATCAAGCTTCCAATACCAAAATCATAACCCATATCTTACATAATATCATAATATGACTATGAACTTGCTCAATCTATGAGGAATAAAAATCTAGCCTACCTGGACACTGAAGAAAATCCCAAGAATCTACTAAACCAGCAATTTTCCTTTCTAAGAAGATTCTACAAGGTGTCTCACTATAAAAATCACAATTTATTTATCAAAATGGTAACAATGATACCCATATTGCAGTATTGCCATTTGGGTCCCAAATTACATAAAAATCCCATGTCGAGCCTATTTATGGAATTGTACTTTCGAAATGAACACAATATCCCTCTATGCCCAAGGAACATTTACCTCAGAATGGGTAAATTTTGAGCTCTAATGGAGATACAATTAAGCCACCATGACTCTAGGGATTTTAGAAAAATATGAAAGATTCTATAAAGTCTTTAATCAAAGCTTACCAAAAATTTGAAGAAGAAACACGTAAATTAATTTATCCAAAGCTCCAAAATCACCCACCAATGGTTCTTCCATGATTTCCCACTTTTTGGGGTTTAATATTCTAGGGAATGGATGAAAAATGGTGAAAATAAAGCTAAGTGGGGTTTTTATACCCCTAACATGTATGTGTGTGTCATGTATGCGGACAATTGTTGTTTAAGAGATCTCCACTTAAGAGACCTAGTGTCTTGTAAGCGACAACTAGCATCTACACAGGTACCGCTTAAGGGGTCCCTTGCCGCTTTAGCGGCTACCGTTAAAGCGGTAGGGGTCCACTTAAGCCGACCTCCATTGGACTGACCTAGTTGCTTAAGCTATGTGTCGGTCTCTAGCCGACCTCCATTGGACTGACCCAGTTGCTTAAGCAATGTGTCGGTCTCTTTGCCGGCCCCTTTACTTAAGTGGACCAAAAGGGCTCTTAAGCGGTACACCAGCACACAAGTTATCGCCAATCCCTTAGTATTCATCCAAAATACCATACACACAAAAAAACTATGTTACCATATAAATTTGACATTTTGCACTCAATGGTTCTTTCAAAATTTAAATCCAATGTTGTTTCCATGAAAAGTGGGTCCCACACCCATGAGTCTGAAAGCCTTGGGACCCAAACCCAGGGTCCATCCAAACTAAAATTAATGTTCTAGGACAGTTGGAACTGTCATAATTATCATACGATGTCATTTGAATAATGTTTTAGCCCATTATCCTGTTTGAACCAACAAAGGCATCAAATGATAAATAGAACTGTTAGTTCCATCAAGTGATAAATGACTTGGGGAAATTACAGGAAATCTCTAAATAGTAAAAATGAGAAAAAATAACCTGGAGAGTCATTACAATATCCACTACTTAAAGATCTTTTGTCCAAAAAAGGATTAGAATGTACCTGAAGACTCGAACATATGAGGAAATTAGCTCCACATCTCGCTCTTGATCTCCCAAGTAGCCTCCTCGGTGCCTCTACTAAACCTTAACTACTAGAATCTCTCCAGTGTGAAACTTCCTGACATTACTTTCCAATATAAGAATAGGATCCTCCATGAAGGTCACACCATAAAGATAATGTCTCCACATTATGAAAGCAAAAACTACCGCCGCCAACTCCAAATCATGAGTAGTGTTGTTCCACTCATACACCTTTAGCTGTCTTGATTCTTTACCAATAAATTGACCCTGGTACATATACACATAACCCAAGCAAACACCAAAAGCATCTCAATACATGATGAAACCCTCACCCCAAAAAAAGAGTCAAAATAGGATCTGAAGTAAGAAATTCCTTGAACTTTCTAAAGATCGACTCATACTCCTTAGAACATTAGATAGGAACCTACTTCTGAGTTAATATGGTCATCAGTGCTGCAATGGTAGAAAAATTCTCACAAACCATATATAGTAATCAGCCAAACCAATGAAGCTACGAACCTTAGACGGAGATATTGGCCTAGCTGAATCATGATTAGCCTCGATATTTGTTGGGTCTACTATAATTGCATCCTTAGACACCATATGCCCAGGGAATAGCACAAACATAAGCCAAAAGTCATACTTAGAGAATTTTTCTAAAAGTATATAATCTCTAAAAGTTAGGTGCATAATCCTCAAATATTGCATATACTTATCTCTACTACTCGAATTCACAAAGATGTCATGGGTAACCACAATCACAAAATAATCCAAATAAGTCCTGAACACGCAATTCATCAAATCCAAAAATGCGGCTGAGGGATTATTCTACCCAAAAGACATCACTAGCAGCTCATAATGACCATAACGGGTCCTGAAGTCTCTCTTTGGGATATCCTCAGCCCAAATTCTCAAATGATGATAACTAGACCTCAAATCAATCTTTAAGACCACTGCTACTCCCTGAATCAAGTCAAACAAATCATCAATATGAGACATAGGATACTGTTCTTCACCGTAACCTAATTAAGATACCTATAATCAGTACATATACATATGGTACCATCGTTTTTCTTTATGAACAACATAAGTGATCCCTAAGGAGACACACTAGATCTAATGAAACCCTTACAAAAAAAATCCTGAAGCTGAGAATTTCACTTCTTAAGCTCATCATGAGCCATATTTTAAGGTGTTATAGAAGTAGGTCTGGCTCCTGATGCAATATCAATAACAAACTCTATAGAACAGTTAGGACGAAGCCTAGATAAATCATAGGGAAAATATCAAAAAACTCACAAACTATTGGAACAAAATCAATCTACAGAGCATCCACACTAATATCATAAATATAAGTGATGTAAGACTTACAACCCTAGAAATAAGACTTCTAGCTCCAATATATGTAATAACCCCTATCAACTCAAAGCTAATAATTCCCTACCATTTATCTAGGCACACGCTGGTCATGGATAAGGTAACGATCTTAGGAAAAACAATCCAGGAGAGCATGATAGTTGGATAAATAGACCACACCCAAAATTTTATCAAAATTAACCATATCTAACATAATAAGATTAGTCTGAGTATCAAACTTTAAAATAGTCAAAACACATAATATATAAATCTAATCCACTACTAAAGATTCACCCATGTGAGTTTTACACATAAGGGCACAGATAATAAATCGCAAGATAACTCCAACCATGGGGTATAATAAGCAGATACATAAGAATAAGTGTATCCCAAATCAAATAAAGCAAAATCTGACTAATGGTACACCAAAATCATATCTGTGATAATAGCATCTAAAGACTTATCCTCAAGTATCTATAAGGTATGAAATACAACTAACCACACCTTTTACATAGTTGTGCTCCTGATCGATCTCTTATCCTACTTGCCTGATGACCTCCACGAGCGCCCCATTAACTATCTCTACGACTATGAATATTACCTCTACCTATCGAATGTACTACTTTGATCGGAGGAACACTCTAATCTAAAGTAATAATTTCTCCACGGTTGGGGTACTCTCTCAAGACCAAAAGCTCTACCATCATAACATACCTCAGGCATTGTACCAAAACTAGAGCATCCAACTCACCATGAATAACCACTATGACTAGAATAACCAAAAGATGATCAATCTTTCAAACTAGACCGGTCTCTATTAGTAATCAAAAGTGCGGCTTGAATGGGCCTACTAGACTAACCCTGATATTGATACGACTGATATGGAGGGTACCTACCTACTTAATCATTGCCTCTGAACTATGATCTACTACAACTCCCACTAAAACTAGCCTGATAATGTGGTATCAAATCATTACCTTCTTCGGACTCGCAATATATCACCTCTAAATAACCTAGGCATGATTAGAAACCTCAGAAAAAAACCTACCCACAATAACCAAACCTTGTGTAGAAATATTAAGAGAAAGTATTAATCCCTTAATAAAGCAACAAACCCTCTTACATTTAGTAGCCAGAATAGAAGTAGAATTCCAAGACAACTTATGGAATCGAGCCTGATACTCCAAAATAGTCATGGATCCCTAATCTAGCCTTAAGAACTAAACCCTCAAATGATCTCTAATATTATGAGTTATATGCTTCTCCAAAAAGATCTCAAATAATTTAGTCGTTGTCAATGGTAGAGATCTAGTTGGCCTACAATTGAGATAACCTCTCCACCATGTTGAGCTGCCAAGTCTAACTTAAAAGTAGTGTAATCCACAACACGAGTCTCAATTAGGCAAAAAGTATGGAACCTATCCTCACAATAAAACAAGACCTCATATGCATCCTAGCTCAGCATACCATCAAAATCCTAAGTTGAGCCAATCTCAAGAATCTACCCAATAGTTTCTGCTACTCAACAGACATAGTTAGTTAGGCAACTACCAGCTAAGCAACTACTGATTAGGAAACCACCGACACAGAAGGGGTCTCAACTCTGGGAGCTGCAGCTACAGGTTGTTATCCCACCTTCTCTAATCCATAGATGTGCACCATCGGATGGTGCACCACTAACCAATCCAAGAAGCTAAACCAAAGCATACCTAACAACTAAAGATGAGTTATACCTCAATGGAGTCTGGGCTGGTCCCTGGCTCACCGTTAGCTAGGATAGAAAAATCTTTAGCTCAAAAGTAGTAATAAAGTCTGGTGAAGACCCCCTATCCTGGCCCCTAGCTAGGGATAAATCCCTAGGTTGTCCACAACCAATAAGCCATCAATGAATAGCTATAAAATCCCTAAGCGCGATCGTAAGACCCTCATCTCATATAGCTGTAGCATGTGTTCTAGCCATTTATGAAAGAATAAGACCAAAGAAATACCTTAAACCTTCTAAAACTCATAGGACAAAATGAGGGAAAAAAGTGAACAACTCTTATGAATGTCCTATATTCTCCTAAAGATAACAAACAAACGTTATTTATTTGATCCGTAGGATTCTACTTGAGACTTGCTCTTCTACCAATAATATTGGTGAACCTGCATCTAGTACTAATTTATCATTACCCAATTTACAAACCACTATGGCCGTACTTTATTCCGCTAGTAAGTAAGCCAGACTATAGCCCAGAGCTCCTAGTAATGGGCTAACTTGGTGGAAAAAGGCCTAAATGTCAAAAACAACATTTAAAGACTTAAAATAACTATAAGATTATCATAATATTCTGATAGATAAAAAAAATATCAATAATTATACCATGACCTAGAAAAGTCATTACAGGAGCTACTACAAATAAAACATAAGAATTGAAACAGTTAAATACTATCCATCTCAAAAAAATGAAAGATTAAATATGGATAATAGAAGGAAAAAGAGTGACACTGACTCTAAGAGCTCACTAATAGCTGAAATCAACCCAGCACAAGCGTTTCATCAGTGGCACCTACTAGTACTCGAAACACCCAAATGGTATAGAAGTATAGTATGGGTAACAAACGATGATTACTCAATAAGCATTATTGATCGACAGAGCTAAAACATGATATAAATATAATAATAAACAAGATAAAATAAAATAAGTTAAGGTAATAAGGTTAAACTAAAAATAAGCTCCAACACTATTGTGCATAAGTAAAAAAAATTATTCAAAAAAGTAACGTAAATATCACATAATTATAACTACTAAATTGGCCCCCATAAGCCATTAAGTGCAGGAAAGTAGATAACCCAACGTGAGCCGCCATAAGCCCAGAGGGTACAATCAAAGGAAAAAATATAATTGAAGATCTATATCTCTGCCAAATATGAGATATTACTATCACATAATCCATACCATATCATTTAATACCCTACTCTCAATGA